>JAGIQG010000028.1:38359865-38959865 GCA_024679065.1 Sphyrna mokarran | reverse complement strand
GTGCCTTGTTCTACCAACTGTGAATATCAACTCTCAAATATTCAGCTAACCAAAGCTCATTTTTAATTTTCAGTTTCTAAACCTAAAACTTTTCCACCCCAAGCTTTTCTTTTCACTTGGTGCTCTTCTTTCTTTGTGCCTTTATGAAGCAACTTGGACTTTTTTTTAATCTTAATGGCAGTATATAATTGCAGACAGTTATTGTATTGATCCTCGCAGTAACATTGTCAAATGGGTGATTAATTAAAAGAAGGGAAAAGTTGAAAAGATTATTTAAATTTCTCAACAGAAGTGAAGAGCCCAGAAGATTATGGGTTTGACTTGCTGAGGCGGTATCAAGATAACATTGTTGATGCAGTAACAGACCTCCAACCTCTGCATGACATCCTATCTGTTGCTGAGGACATCTCTGATGGTGAGAAAGAGGTATGAAGTAAATTTATTTTTATATGGTCAAATATTCCATACAAACTGCAGTCCAAGTGGCCCCGCAGCAGTCCAGAACTTGCCGAGAAGTGTAGATGTGCATCCACTCACCAGTCTTAACAGGACTATACGTTGAAACTTGCACACAACAAAGGAAAATTAGCAAGAACATTGTTTTGGGCTGGCCTTTTATATTCTTGGTGTTTTTTCATCCAATGATATCTAGATTAGTGAGATAGATCTACTTTTGTTTCACTTTTCAATCTTGTTTTTACCAACAACTTGTATGTGTTGTAGGGAATTAAAGAAATGATTTAGTTTGTGTGTATTATGTCCACGGTAACAATATGTATGTAACAAGACAGCAGGAAGGAGGACTAAGTCATGAGTCAAATGGAAAGAAAACATTTCTGTTGATTATTTTTGAGTTTAGATATTGAAAATTAAAAATGAGCTTTCTTTAAGTTATTATACTGTGGTCAAAGAGTAACCAACAGACTGTGTTCAGAGAATATCCACAACTAGTACGACACAAACCACCTTCACATGGAATAGACATCTTTTGTTGGTCAGGAGGCAGCATCTTTGCGCTGAAGGAAAGTGTCATCAGTGAAAAATAAAGAAAGGGATTTGGGTGTCACAGGAAAACAGATGACTAGTGGCTTGGAGATGATTGTTCTTCATACCAAAAATGGTTAATATCTTAAGAACATAGAACAATACAGCACAGAACAGGCCCTTCGGCCTTCGATGTTGTGCCGACCAAAATAAAAAGCAATGCCCCTCCAAACTAAACCATTCCTTCTCTTCCATATACTTATCAATTAACCTCTTAAACGCCACCAAACTTGGCACATCTACAACAGCTGCAGGCAGGGCATTCCACTCCCTAATCACTCTTTGAGTAAAGAACCTACCTCTGATATCCGTCCTATAACTCATACCCTTAATTTAAAGCTGTGTCCCCTCGTGCTAGCTTTCTCCATCCTAGGAAAAAGGCTATCACTGTCCACCCTATCCAAACCTCTAATTATCTTATATGCTTCAATAATATCCCCCCTTAGCCGCCTCCTTTCTAACGAAAACAACCTCAAATCCTTCAACCTCTCTTCATAGGACCTCCCCTCCATACCAGGCAACATCCTGGTAAACCTCCTCTGTACCCTCTCCAATGCCTCCACATCTTTCTTATAATGTGGCGACCAGAACTGCACACAATACTCCAAGTGCGGCCGCACTAGAGTTTTGTACAGTGCAACATGATGCTGCGGCTCCTAAATTCAATCCCCCTACCAATAAAAGCTAAGACTCCATATGCCTTCTTAACAACTTTATCCACTTGACTGCCTACTTTCAGTGATCTATTGACAAATACACCAAGATCCTTCTGTTCCTCAACACTATTAAGAGCCCTACCATTAGCCCTATACTCTACACATTTATTGTTCCTGCCAAAGTGCATTACCTCACACTTTTCTACATTAAACTCCATTTGCCACCTCTCGGCCCAGCTCTGCAACTTGTCCAAGTCACTCTGTAAACTATAACACCCCTCTTCACTATATACCACTCCACCGACTTTAGTGTCATCTGCAAATTTACTGATCCATCCCTCAATACCCTCATCCAGATCATTTATAAAAATTACAAACAGCAGGGGCCCCAAAACAGACCCCTGAGGTACACCACTTGTCACCGAACTCCAAGATGAATATCTCCCATCAACCACCACCTCTGTCTTCTATCTGCCAGCCAATTCCTAATCCAATTAGCTAAATCACCCTCTATTCCACACATCTGCATTTTCTGTAGAAGTCTTCCATGGGCCACCTTATCAAACGCCTTACTAAAGTCCATATATACTACATCCACCGCCTTACCCCCATCCACCTCTCTGGTCACTTTCTCAAAAAACTCAATGAGGTTAGTAAGGCATGACCTACCCTTCACGAAACCCTGCTGACTGTCCCCAATCAATTCATTTCTCTCTAAATAACTATAAATCCTATCCCTAATAATTCTCTCCAATACCTTGCCCCCAACAGAAGTAAGACTCACTGGCCTATAATTCCCAGGAAGGTCTCTCTTCCCCTTCTTAAACAATGGGACCACATTCGCCATCCTCCAGTCCTCCGAACCACACCCGTAACCAACGAGGACCTGAAGATCAGAGCCAGAGGCTCTGCAATCTCCTCTCTTGCCTCCCAGAGAATCCTAGGGTAAATCCCGGCCGGCCCAGGGGACTTATCCAACTTCAAACCCTCGAGAATTTCTAACACATCCTCCCTATCTACTACAATACTTCCCAATTTGCAACCCTGTACCTCAGTGTTCTCCATAGTTACATTTCCAGCACTCTGCGTGAATACCGAAGAGAAATATTTATTCAGTGCCTCACCAATCTCTTCAGGCTCCACGCACAACTTCCCACTGCTGTCTATGACTGGCCCTAATCTTGCCCTAACCAATCTTCTATTCTTAACATATCGAAAGAAAGCTTTAGGATTCTCCTTAATCCTATTAGCCAACATCTTCTCGTGTCCCCTCTTAGCTCTCCTCAATTCACTTTTTACCTCCTTCCTGGCTAATCTATAGCTATCCATTGCACTATCTGAGCCTTCACGCCTCATCCTGACATAAGCCTCCTTTTTCTTCTTAACCAGCAAATCAACTTTTTTCGTACACCAAGGCTCTCTTACTCGTCCATTTCCTCCCTGCCTGACAGGGACATACTTATCAAGGACTCGCAGCAGCTGCCCCTTGAATAAGCTCCACATTCCAGATGTTCCCAGTCCCTGTAGTTTCCTAGTCCAATCTATGCACCCTAATTCTCTCCTGATGGCCTCATAATTACCCTTCCCCCAGCTCTAACTACTGCCCCCAGCTTCATGCCTATCCCTGTCCATCACTAAGGTGAACGTAACCGAATTGTGGTCACTATCACCAAAATGTTCACTAACTTCCAAGCCTAACACCTGGTCTGGCTCATTGCCCAGCACCAAATCCAATGTAGCCTCACCTATAGTTGGCCTATCTACATACTGAGTCAAAAAACCTTCCTGCACACTCTGTACGAAAACTGACCCCTCTAACGAGCTAGAGCTATAGCTATTCCAATCAATATTAGCAAAGTTAAAGTCCCTTAAGTGTCTGACCTGTTAAGAGTCTGTTGGTTACAGGTCAGCATGTCTTCAAGAAGATTCCAAAGCCTTCTGTATGTTAGCTGTAAATCTTTTTTAACCACTAGAACTATTTACACGAGTATAGTCAGGACCTGTCTCCATGCTTGGGTCTAGACACATCTCTGCTCAACACCACATTGATCCTACATCTGGATCATGTGCCTTCTTGCATCACTATGTGGCACAGTAATGGGACCCACATTAATCCTATATGTGACAGTCCCTGATGTAACCATACGTCTTGCCTGGCTTAATGGATTGCTTCAGCTGTCTCCACTGCTCTCCCTCCACCTGGACCTCCCTAGTCATCTTTTCATTGAGAGTTATTGGAATGACATTGGCTGTCTTAATTTCTCTGCTCCTCACATTCACTTGTCTTCTCCTTCCAACCTACCAGCCTGCACTAAGTGATTGTGACGAAATCTAAGTCCATTTAAGCTAATTTTGTGACATGGAAGCAGTATGAATAATGTGGGAAATCAGGCATATTGGGATTGATGCAGATTAGTGAGTAACTCCAGTTTTGATGTAGTTGTTTGTTTGGACTATTAAGATTGCAATGCTGTGGTCCTGCAGAGTTGTGAACAGTTCAGGAGAACCGAGATTTTATCCAGCACGAGATCTTTGTGTTTGGAAGTGATGAAAAAATAATGTAATACGCAGTGAGCATTGTTGACTATCTTGGCCCTACTGATATCTTGTCGTGAAAATTGTTATTAGTCTTATAGATGTGACCAGATGTAAACACAAGATTTACTGTATATAATGCAATATCTCTGAGATGTCCTGTCTATCTGTTCTGCACAACTACATAGATCTCAAAGCGATTGTACCCCCAGTCTGCAGTATCTGTCTGCAGAATCATAGAAAGAGACCCTTCAGTCCATCACATCTATACCGGTCAAAAATAAACCACCTAACTATTCCAATCCAATTTTCCAGCTAATGTCGTCTATATGGATTTCAGGAAGGCGTTTGACAAAGCCCCTCATGGCAGGTTAGTTGAGAAGGTCAGGCTCATGGGATACAAGGACAGGTAGCTAGATTGATAAGTAACTGGCTTAGTAATAGGAGACAGAGAGTAATAGTGGAAGGGTGTTTTTCTAGCTGGAGGTCGGTCACTAGTGGTGTGCTGCAGGGCTCGGTACTGGGACCTCTTCTATTTGTAATATATATAAATAACTTGGAAGAGGGAGTAAGTGGAGTGATCAGCAAGTTTGCAGACGATACAAAGATGGCTGGACTTGCGGATAGTGAGGAGCATTGTCAGGCGAGGCAGCAGGACATAGATAGGCTGGTAGCTTGGGCAGACAGATGGCAGATGGAATTCAATCCTGATAAATGTGAGGTGATGCATTTCGGGAGAAAGAATGTAGTGGGGAGGTATATGATAAAGGGTAGACCTATTAAGAGTATAGAAACGCAGAGGGATCTGGGGGTGCAGGTGAACAAGTCTCTGAAGGTGGCAGAGCAGGTGGAGAAGGTTGTGAAGAAAGCATATAGTATGTTAGCCTTTATAGGAAGGGGTATAGAGTACAAAAGCCGGCCTTTAATGTTGCAGTTGTATAAAACGTTGGTTAGAGCTCATTTGGAATACTGCGTGCAGTTCTGGTCGCCCTACTACTGAAAGGACGTGGAGACTCTGGAGAGAGTGCAGAGGAGGTTTACCAGGATGCTGCCTGGTACGGAAGGTCTGAGTTATGAGGAGAGGTTAGGCAAATTGGGACTGTTTTCCTTAGAAAGACGTAGACTTCGAGGAGACCTAATAGATGTGTACAAGATTATGAGGGGTATAGATAGAGTAAACAGGGTTAAGCTTTTTCCTAGGATGGACTCGAATAGCATGAGGGGTCACGGGCTTAGGGTGAGGGGGGTGAGATATAATTTGGATGCTAGAGGGAGTTTTTTTCACAGAGAGGGTGGTGGGGGTATGGAATGCGCTGCCAAGTAAAGTGGTGGCGGCAGGTACCCTGGAGTTATTTAAGAAATACTTAGATGGGCACATGAACAGAATGGGAATGGAGGGGTATAGAAAACTGATTTAAAATATGGATCATGAGCCTTGGGAGTCCCTGGGAAGTGTGTAAATAGATGACAATATTGATGTATTTGTTTTATCCTACAGGTGCTTTGGTCCACCTTGTTGTCTAACAAGAGGCATACACGCGATGGGTTGTGAGAGGGCTGCTCTTGGATTTTTTTTTCGAGAGTTTCCTAGTGCTTCAGGTCGTTAGTGTACGCTTGACGTGGACCATTTGATGGGCAACACGACAGCTCAGTGACTATTGCTGTGCTGTGCAGATACATGGATTTGGGCCTGTGTCTGTGGGAGTTTGCGCATTCTCCCCGTGCTTGCGTGGGTTTTCTCCGGGTGCTCCGGTTTCCTCCCACATCCCAAAGATGTGCTCTTAGGCTGCTTGGCCAAACAAATTCTCCCTAAATTGTCTCAAATTTGGTTTTTAATCCATAGATCTATAAATATAGGCAGGGATCGCGGGTAGAGGTGGGAACATCGGGGTGGTGGCACGGGCTCGTTTTGCCAAAGGGCCTGTTTCCCGTGCTGTTTTGTTCTTTGTTCTCTTTGCACAAGGTATGGCTTCACAAGTGCACATCTAACTACTTTAGTGATCATAATCTTTGCTGTCAGAAGGAGACTATTTGGCCCGTCAAACCTGCACTTGTAATAGTCCCATCCACGTCCTATCTCCTTAACCCCACACTAATTCCCCTGATACTAACGGTGAACTTAGCATGGCTAATCAACCTGTGGCGTGATCCATGTACCCCTCAGTCTCCTCTGCACAAAAGAAAACAACCCAAACTATCCAATCTCTCTTCATAACTATAACTCTAGAATCCAGGCAACATTGTGGTGAATCTCCTCTTCACCTTTTCCAAAGCTGTCATATCCCTCCAATAATTTGGATTCCAGAACTGCACACAGCACTCTAGCAATGGCTTAATCAACATTTTATATAGTTCCAGCATAAACTACCTGCTCTTAAACTCTATGCCTCAGCCAATAAAGGCAAGTATACCACATGCCTTCTGAGCTACTTTATCCACCAGTCCTGCTAACTTAAGGTCGCTCTGCTCCTCTGTGCATCCCAGGGTTCTGCCATTCATCATGTGTTCCCCTGTCTTGTTTGTCCTGCACAAGTGCATCACCTCACTGTTTACCACCCTATCAACTTTCGTATCATCCATGAACTTACTGATCAGCCCTCCTACATTCAGGTCCAAATTATTTATATAAACCACAAACACCACAGGCTCCAGTACTGATCTCTATGGTCACCTTGCTGTGTTACCCACTGGTCTCAGCCTCCCATCAGAAAAATACCCCTCAACAATCACTGTCTGATTCCTGCCACTCATCCAATTTTGGATCCACTTTGCCACAGTTTAGAACATAGAACAATACAGCACAACAGGCCCTTTGGCCCACGATTTGCGCCGATCACATCCACCAATCCACAGACCTATCTATAACCCCCTATCCTATTCTTTTCCATATACTCATCCAGAAGTCTCTTAAACGACCCCAGTGAGTTTGCCTCAACAACCTCCGACGGCAGTCGGTTCCATTCACTCACCACCCTCTGAGTGGAAAACCTACCCCTGACATCTCCTTTGTATTTGCTTCCCTGCACCTTAAATCTGTGTCCTCTCGTAGTGACCATTTCAGCTCAGGGAAATAGTCTCTGAGAGTCCACCCTATCTATTCCTCTCAACATTTTATAAACCTCCATCAGGTCGCCTCTCAACCTACGTCTCTCCAGTGAGAAGAGTCCCAACTCCCTCAACCTATCTTCATAAGGCCTGCCTCCCAATCCAGGCAGCATCCTTGTAAATCTCCTCTGAACTCTCTCAATAGCCTCAACATCCTTCCTATAATGAGGCAACCAGAACTGCGCACAATACTCCAAGTGGGGTTTCTTTAGTATAGACTAATAGAATCCCTACAGTACAGAAGGAGTTCATTCGGCCCACTGAATCTGCACCAATTCTGATTGAATATCTTGCCCAGTCTCTCTTCTTTCTCCCTATTACACCACAGATTTATCATAGCTAATCCAGCTAACCTACACATCTTGGGACATTAAGGGGAAAATTAATATGGCCAATTTATCTAACCTGCACACTTTTGGACTGAGAGGGGAAACCAGAGCAGCTGAAGGAAACCCATGCTGATACAGAGAAAATGGAAACTCCACAGTCACAGTTTGAAAGGCCAGAGAGGAATTAAAAGTTATTGCCAGAGTCTCTGCTATTTCCTCCCTTGCCTCATTCAGCAGCCTGGGATATATTTCATCTGGCTTTGGAGATTTATTCGTTTTTAAGCCGGCTAAACCACTTAGAACCTCCCCTCTATGTTAATTTCTTTAGCTGTGTCACAGTGCTTTCCCTAATTTTTATACTCACATCGTCTCTCATTAGTAAGTACTGACAAACAGTGTTTATTTAGAACCCTGGCCACGTCCTCTGACTCCATACTTGAATTACTACTGTGGTCCTTCATGGGCCCTACTCTTTCCCTTGTAATCCTTTTACCCTTGTAAAACAACCTGTCCTTTATTTTACCTGCCAGTATTCTTTCATGTCCCCTTTTGTTCTCCTTGTTACCTTAAGTTACCTCTTGCACGTTTCATACTCTAAATCTTCTCCTGTTTGAGCCTTCGATGTCTGCCATAGCCTCCCTTTTTCTCTTTGTCCAATATAGTATGTCCCACGTTATGCAGGATGCGCTGGATTTGTTTGTTCTACTCTTTTCCCTTATTGGAACACGTTGGCCCTCTACTCTGTGTGTTTCATTGTTCTATTACATATTTATCTGAAGTCTCTGCTCCCTATCCACTTTGGTCAAATAATATCCCCAATCTTATTAATATTAACCTTTGCCAATTTAGAGCTTTGATTTCAGGCCTATCCTTGTTCTTTTCCATAATGATTAGTTATCTAATGCAGTTATGATCACTGACTGCACAATGCTCCTGTTGAAATCTCGACTTCCAAGTTTGACTTTAACACAAACAAACTTTAACACAAGACACTTAACCAACAGATTGCCTTTATTTACTTGCTAGCAAGGGGAGAGTCTTGACACAATGGGTCAGAGACACCACTCCACCGGACAAAGAAAATCATCCTGATTTATACGATTCTTCAGCTCGCAGTCAGTAGGGCACAGTCCAATCAAGTGTTACAAATGATGTACTTTACGTATTGATACAGTAGAAAAAATAGTGAACGACCCTGATCCATGAGATCATGAAACCTCGTGGGAGACTGCAACAAATCATCCCTAAGCCTGTCCTCTTGTCTCTTATTCAGACATCATGTCTCTATTTTGGTAGCAGCCTCACAAAGCATCCTCACGAAAACAATCTGACATGGGCAACATTTAATTGATAAAGGGGGCCGACAAAAGCCATTAGTATTTTAGGCAGTCATCAAAAGGGATTATAGAGAACTGGGTAGGAAGCTGAGGAGGAGAAAAGCGAAGGCAGTAATTTCAGGATTGCTGCCTGCGCCTCGGGAGAATGAGAGCAGGAATCAAATGAGTTGGAGGATGAATGCATGGCTGAGGGACTGGAGCAGGAGGCAGGGATTCAGGTTCATAGATCATTGGGACCTCTTTAGGAGGAGGTGTGACCTGTACAGTAAGGACGGGTGGCACTTGAACCCTAGGGGGACTAATATCTTGGCAGGTAGACTAGCTAGGGCTACTGGGGAGTCTTTAAACTAGAAAAGCTGGGGGGTGGGAATACCGATGGGACGGTGAATAAGGAGGTTAGTTCCCAGATAGGGAAGGACTGTAGGCACTCTGAGAGGGGGGTTAGGCAGGTGGTGGAAAAGGGAAATATCCTGACTGAGGGGCTGAGGTGAGTCTATTTTAATGCCAGGAGTGTAGTAAATAAGGTAGATGAGCTTAGGGCGTGGATTGCTGCTTGGGAGTGTGATGTGGTGGCCATTACAGAGACTTGGTTGTCTCAGGGACAGAACTGGGTACTTCAGGTGCCGGGATTCAGGTGCTTCAGGAGGGACAGGGTTGGGGGCAAAAGAGGAGGTGGTGTGGCACTGTTGATCAGGGACAGTGTCATGGCTGTAGAGAAGGTGGAAGACGGGGAGGGATTGTCTACAGAGTCTCTACAGATGGAAGTTAGGAACAGCAAAGGCTCAATAACTTTGCTGTGTATTCTATAGGCCGTCCAATAGCGACAGGGAACTTGAAGGGCAGATAGGGAAACAGATCCTAGACAGATGTAGAAATAACAGGATGGTCATGATGGGAGATTTCAATTTCCCAAACATCGACTGGAATATCCCGAGGATAAGGGGTTTGGATGGTGTGGAGTTTGTTAGGTGTGTTCAGGAAGGTTTCCTGACACAGTACATGGAAAAGCCTACGAGAGGAGAGGCTGTACTTGACCTGGTGCTTGCTAATGAGCCAGGGCAGGTGTCGGATCTCACGGTAGGTGAGCATCTTGGGAATGGGGATCATAATTCTATCTCTTTCATGATAGCGATGGAAAGAGATAGGATCAGGCAGGGCTAGGAAGGTGTATGTCTGGAGTAAGGGGAAATATGAAAACATTAGGCAGGTAATTGGACGCATAAACTGGAAGGAGGTGTTCTTGGGGAAGAGTACAGAAGGAAAGTGGCGGATTTTCAAGAAATGTTTGTCTGGGGCACTGCAAGACAACGTTCCGAGGAGTCAAGGAGGTTCTGGTAGAAAGCGAGAACGGTGGTGCACGAAGATAGTGGTGAACCTAGTTAGGAAGGAAAAAAAGGTATATAAAAGGTTCAGAGAACTAGGGGATGTTAGGGATCTAGAGGAGTATAAGGTGTGTAGAAGGGAGCTTAAAAAGGAAATTAGGAGAGCCAGAAGGGGTCATGAGAAGGCCTTGGCAGGTAAGATTAAGGAGAATCCCAAGGCCTTCTACAAATATGTGAAAAGTAAAAGGATGAGAAGAAAAGGGATAGGGCCTATAAAAGGTGAAGGAGAAAAAGTCTGTGTGAATCCGGAAGAAATGGCAGAGGTGCTTAACGAGTACTTTGCCTCGGTATTCACGGTGGAAAGTGAACTGGGAGATTGCACTGAAGGTTTGAGGCATACGGAAAAGATTGAGTATGTGGATGTTAGGAAAGAGGATGTGTTAGACCTGTTAAATTCTATCAAGATAGACAAGTCGCCGGGACCGGATGGGATGTACCCCAGGTTATTGTGGGAGGTGAGGGAAGTGGTTGCAGAGCCCCTGGTGATGATCTTTGCGTCGTCCATGGAAACGGGAGAGGTTCCGGAGGATTGGAGGATTGCGGATGTGGTTCCTATTTTTAAGAAAGGGAACAGGGATAGTCCAGGAAATTACTGACCGGTGAGTTTGACTTCAGTGGTTGGTAAGCTGATGGAGAGGCTTCTGAAGGATAAGATATATGAACATTTGGAGAAGTTTGGACTGATTAGAAATAGTCAGCATAGTTTTGTCAAGGGCAGGTCATGCCTTACGAGCCTAGTTGAGTTCTTCGAAAATGTGACTGAACACATTGATGAAGGAAGGGTGGTGGACGTAGTGTACATGGACTTTAGTAAGGCGTTTGATAAGGTCCCCCATGCAAGGCTTCTGGAGAAGGTGAGAGGGCATGGGATCCAAGGGGCTTTGGCCTCGTGGATCCAGAACTGGCTTGCCAGCAGAAGGCAGAGAGTGGTTGTGGATGGGTCTTGTTCTGCATGGAGGTTGGTAACCAGTGGAGTGCCCCCGGGATCTGTTCTGGGACCCCTGCTGTTTGTCATTTTCATAAATGACCTGGATGAGGAAGTGGAGGGATGGGTTAGCAAGTTCGCCGATGTTACAAAGATCGGTGGTGTTGTGGATGGTCTGGAGGGATTCCAAAAGTTGCAGCAGGACATAGACAGGATGCAAGACTGGGCGGAGAAGTGGCAGATGGACTTCAACGCAGATAAATGTTAGTGGTCCATTTTGGCAGGGATAATGGGATGAAGGAGTACAATATAAGAGGTAGGAGTCTTAGCTGTGTTGTAGAGCAGAAGGATCTCGGGGTCCGGGTCCATAGGACTCTTAAATCGGCCTTGCAGGTGGAGGAAGTGGTCAAGAAGGCTTACGGTGTACTGGCCTTCATTAATCGAGGAATAGAGTTTAGGAGTCAGGAGGTAATGATGCAGCTCTATAAGACTTTTGTCAGACCCCAGTTGGAGTATTGTGCGCAGTTCTGGTCGCCTCATTATAGGAAGGATGTAGAGGCTATTGAGAGAGTTCAGAGGAGATTTACAAGATGCTGCCTGGATTGGGAGGCAGGCCTTATGAAGATAGGTTGAGGGAGCTGGGACTCTTCTCACTGGAGCGATGTAGGTTGAGAGGCGACCTGATAGAGGTTTATAAAATGGTGAGAGGGATAGATAGGGTGGACTCTCAGAGACTATTTTCCCGAGCTGAAATGGTCACTACGAGAGGACACAGATTGAAGGTGCAGGGAAGCAAATACAAAGGAGATGTCAGGGGTAGGTTTTTTACTCAGAGGGTGGTGAGTGAATGGAACCGACTGCCGTCGGAGGTTGTTGGGCAAACTCACTGGGGTCTTTTAAGAGACTTCTGGATGAGTATATGGAAACGAATAGGATAGGGGGTTATAGATAGGTCTGTGGATTGATAGATGTGATCGGCGCAACTCGTGGGCCGAAGGGCCTGTTCGTGCTGTATTGTTCTATATTCTATGTTCTATGTTATGGCCTTGTCAGTGAAGTTAACTGAATCTCTCAGGGATGTGATTAACTCAACTTCAGGATATTCCCAAATTATAGCCTTTGATAAGCTTTTATTGCCAATATAATGAAACACGTATATATATTTCGTATCAATTCAGTGACTAAGCATTTTATCTCTACTTAGAATTTTGAGGGATATCACCATGTTACCATTAATGCTTATCAGTTCCCACTAAGTCCCCGATCATAACTTTTTCATTAGCTGTGACATTAATATTTTCTGACTTCATTTTAGAAACTTTGATTAGGAACTGTAAAGGCAGCTTTGCTTTTGTCTCAGTTGTTTCTGATAAGGTGTCTGGTGAGGTAATTAAGTTTTCTTTTGTGGCCTTGTGAATCCAATAGTTGGGTGCTTTAAAGAACTGTATCTAACGTATGTTTAGTATCAAAGGGTACTTTGTGCATCTAAGTTTTTGTTTAAGTTGTAAAAATGTATAGAAGATATATATATTTATGGACTAATTCAAGGTATGACATATACCTTTAAAACTACAAAGTATTTAAAACACCTCATTACAATTACTAACAAACTTGATTTAGTGATTTCTACATCTAAATTGATTAAACAAAAACCCTGGCAGAATCTGCCAATTTTATAGTAGCTCTTTTTCTAGTTTCTATATTCTGCCCACTGATACTTCAACGACTTGACTGGCTTCGTTACCAAAAAGCAAATCCAGGACCCTAATCCTAACCCTCTTGCAGGACCTTCTACAGACTAGCTTAGAAAGTTATCCTGGCTGCATTTTTAAGAATTCCCCTCCCTCTAAACCTTTCACACTTTGACTTCCCTGGTTAATGTCGGAGAAGTTGAAAATCCACTCTATTACTTTTACACTTCTCTGAAATTTGCCTACATATCTGCCCTCTTGTTTTCCTCTGACTGTTAGGGGACTTATAGAACACTGATTACTCTTTTGGTTTTTAAGTTTGACCCACATGGCTTCATTTGAAGAGTCTTCTAAGATGTTGTTCTTCCTTGCTGCTGCAATCTGTTAATGTGTGTTTGTGTTAAAATCAAAATTCCTGATCAAAATTGCTACACCTCCTCCTCTTTTACCTCCTTCCCTGCCTCTTCTGGAGATCCTACACCCTGAAATGTTGAGCTGCCAATCCTACTCCTCTCGCAACGTTGTCTCAATGACAGCAATGACATCACACCCTTATGGTTTGATTTGTGACTCAACTCATCTGCCTTGTTTGTCAGACTCCTTTTATTAAAATAAACACCAACCAACCTTGCCAAACTCCCTTATGCCTTATATGGCCTATAATTTCTATGCTTTCCTGATTCATTTGCTGTCGCTTCTAATTTTGGCTGTGCCTATCCTCCTTCTGATCCTGCTCCCGAGATTCCACTCCCCTGCCAAGCTAGGTTCAATCCTCCACTACAACATGAGCAAACCTCCCTCACTGGTCCAATTTCGGATCAGGTGCAACCCATCCACTTTGTACAGGTCCACAGTCTCCAAAACCAGTCCCAATGTCTCAGAAAGTCAATGTCCCAGAAATTAAACCCTCCCTCCAGCACCATCACTCCATCTACACATTCAGCTGGATTAACCTTCTGTTTCTGAACTCACTAGCACTGGAAGTAATCCAAAAGTTACTGCCTTCTGGGTCCTATTTCTGAATCTACTTTTCTGCTCTCCAAATTCTGCTTGCAGGACCACATCTCTTTTTCTAGCTATATTTAAACCATTAGGTTTAGAAACATCAATTTTAATGCACTCCAGGAGATCTTGTGACCTTGGCATGCACAAATCCAGAATCTGATTACAACTCCCCAGAAATAACCACAGATTCTTTTCGCAGATCCCAGTTTGAAAATCCATGTATATTTTCTGAAGCTCTGCCGTCTCTCTCGGTTTTTCATCTACTGTAGTGGGCTTCATATTGCATCATTTCTTTTACTCATCTCAGAACTATTTTGATACTAGGTGTTAATATTACGAAGAGTACAGGTAGTTAGGGGTTGTGGTTCTGGACTAGTGATCCATAGTAAATTGCTCCATGTCTGAATACAAAAACCCAACTGATTCTCTGATGTAAGGGAAGATAACCTATTACTGCTGCCTGGCATGGCCTATATGTGAAATCAGTCCCAAATCCCTTAGATGAGTAGACAGTAGTTATTATTCACTGATGAACCAATCAGATAACCTATGCATTTTTGTTCTTGTATTTTGTCTATGTTCTGTTGCAGTGTGCTTCCTAGTTGTTCTCTTTTAAAGCATTAATTATTTTATTTTGCCTGTGCTCTTCATTGAAGTAGAATTGATCCCTAGGTTGGTGGTAATGATAGACTGGGAAAAATACCAGGCCATGTGGTTACGTATTGGGGTTGAGTATAATTTGGCAGCTGCTGATGGCCCACAGCAACTCATGAATGCTCAGTGTTGAATTGCTAGACCTGTTTTAAGTTTGTAGTAATGCCAAGCAACATGATGGAGCAAATCCTCAATGTGAAGAAGTGGTGATCACTTTTACCAATACTGTCATGGACAGGTATAGTTGCAGCAGGTAAGTTGGTGAGGATGAAGTATGTTTATCCCTCACCACATGCTGCAGGTCCCAGTCTAGCAGTTGGTCCTTTAGGACCAGCCACTACTTCTGAGGCACTCTTGGTGATGGATGTTGAAGATCCCCCCCCCACTCCAGGGTGCATTCAGTGCTTCCTCCAAGTGGTGTTCAATATGGGGAAATACTGAATCATCAGATGAGGGGGGTGCTATGCGACTTGATGGGGTGCAGAATCGATGCTGAGGATTCCCAGGACAGCTACCTTCTGATTGTGTATTATTTTTCCACTATCATTTTGCGTTTTCTTTGTAGTAATTCTATACAACTGAGTGGCTTGCTAGACCACTTCAGAGGGCATTTAAGAGTCAACCACACTGTCTCTCGTGTAGGTTAACCCAGGTAAGGATAGTGTGTTTCCTTCCCTAATAGACACTGCTGTCTCACAGCACCAGGGACCTGGGTTTAGTTCTCAGCCTTGGGTCACCATCTGTTTGGAGTTTGCATGTTCTCCCCTTGTCTGTGTGGCTTTCCTCCGGGTGCTGTGGTGTCCTCCCACAGTTTGAAAGATGTGATGGTTAGGTGCATTGACCCAAATAGGCCTGGAATGTGGCAACTAGGGGAATTTCAAAGTAACTTCATTGCAGTGTTAATGTAAGCCTTACTTGTGACTAAGAAATAAACTTCTAACTTCTAAAGAATGTTAGTGAACCGTTTGGGTTTTTACAACAATTGACAATACTTTGATCATTAGACTTTTTTAAAATTCCAGATGTTTTATTAGCTTTTAGGTTCCATCATCTGCTATGGTGGGATTCAAGCCAGCTTCCCCAGAGGATAGTCCTGAGTATCTGGATTATTAGTCAAGTGATCATACCAATAATTAGAGAAAGTTCGTCCTTTTAGATTATCCCCAAGTCCAGTTAATTCCAAATGTGATTGGGTTCTGAGTAGAGCGTTTGATGCTCCTAAAATGCTTTTGATGCTTGGGTAGTGTAGTTTTTTTTCAACCTCACTATAAATTGGAGTGGTGTGGAATCCCGATACTCTACACAAGTAGAGTATCCCAACCCCACCTCCTCCTCTAACCTAAAAAAGAGAGAGAGAGAGGAGAGCTCTGAGAAGGAGCAGGTAAGTTTGTTTTTGAGTGAGCTGTAAGGTCCTTGGCTCACAAGGCCTAAGCAAAAAGGGGAGGCAAGGTAAGTTTTAATCTTTCTTACTTTTTTTTTCTCTGGGTTACTAAAAAGGGGCAAGCATGGGTGTGAGACCAGCATGTTGTTGCCAGTGTAACATGTGGGAGGTCTTGGAGGCTCCTGGTCTCCCAGATGTCCATACCTGTGATCGCTGTGTGGAGCTGCAATCCCTACGGGACCAGGTAAAAGAACTGAAAATGCAGCTTGAGGACTTTCGACTCATTAGGGAGAATGAGGAGATTATCGATAGGAGCTACAGACAAGTAGTCACACCAGGGCAAAGGGGAGAAGGCACATGGGTAACTATTAGGAAGGGGAAACCTCAGGCGATGGAGAGCACACCGGTGGATGTCCCCCTTCAAAATAAGTACTCTTGCCTGAGTACTACTGTGGGGGACAGCCCATCCAAGGGAGGCAGCGGTGGCCAGCTCCCTGGAGCTGAACAAAAACAAAAACCTGAAAAACAGAGCAAAAAGGCAGTGCTTATAGGGGACTCCCTAGTGAGGGGGGCGGACAGGCGTTTTTGTGGACGCAGACGGGAGTCGCGGATGGTGGTATGTCTCCCTGGAGCTGGGATTCGGGATGTCTCTGGATGCGTCCCGGACATCCTGAAATGGGAGGGTGAGGAACTGGAAGTTGTAGTACATATAGGTACTACTGACATAGGCAGGAAGAGGGAAGTGGACATGAAAAGGGATTATAGGGAACTGGGTAGGCAGCTGAGAGAGAGGAAAGCGAAGGTAGTAATCTCAGGATTGCTGCCTGCGCCTCGGGAGAGTGAGAGCAGGAATAGTATGAGGTGGAGGTTGAATACGTGGCTGAGAGACTGGAGCAGGGGGCAGGGATTCCGGTTCCTGGATCATTGGGACCTCTTTAGGGGCAGGTGTGACCTGTACAGCAAAGACGGGTGGCACCTGAATCCCAGGGGACTAATATCTTGGTGGGAAGACTGGCTAGAGCTACTGGGGGGACTTTAAACTAGAAAGGTTAGGGGGAAGGAATAGTGATGTGGAGACTGGGAGCAAGGAAGTTAGCTCCCAGGTAGGGAAGGACTCTAGGCAGGATGAGAGGCAGGTTAGACGAGTGGGGGAGCAGGGAAATGTCCAGTCTGAGGGACTGAGCTGTGTCTATTTTAATGCCAGGAGTGTAGTAAATAAGGTGGATGAACTTAGGGCCTGGATTGCTGCTTGGGATTGTGATGTGGTGGCCATTACAGAGACTTGGATGTCTCAGGGACAGGACGGGGTACTACAGGTCCCGGGATTCAGATCCTTCAGGAAGGACAGGGAGGGAGGCAAAAGAGGTGGTGGAGTGGCACTGTTGATCAGGGACAGTTTCATGGCTGCAGAGAAGGTGGATACCGAGGAGGGAATGTCTACGGAGTCTCTGTGGGTGGAAGTTAGGAATAGCAAAGGGTCGGTGACGTTGCTGGGTGGATTCTATAGGCCGCTCAATAGTGACAGGAAAGTTGAGGTGCAGATAGGGAAACAGATACTGGAGAGATGTAGAAATAACAGAGTTGTTGTGATGGGAGACTTCAATTTCCCAAACATCGACTGGAATATCCCAAGGGTAAGGGGTTTGGATGGGGAGGAGTTTGTTAGGTGGGTTCAGGAGGGTTTCCTGACACAGCACGTGGACAAGCCTACGAGAGGAGAGGCTGTACTGGACCTGGTACTAGCTAATGAACCAGGACAGGTGATGGATCTCTCGGTAGGAGAGCATCTTTGGGATGGAGATCATAATTCTATCTCCTTCACCCTTGCATTGGAAAAGGATAGGATCAGGCAGGCTAGGAAGGTGTTTGTCTGGAATAAGGGGAAATATGAAGACATCAGGCAGATGTTGGGGGCGAATAAACTGGAAGGAGGTGTTCTTGGGGAAAAGCACAGAAGGAAGGTGGCAGATATTCAAGGAATGCTTGTCTGGAGCTTTGCACGACAACGTTCCGGTGAGACAAGGAGGTTTTGGTAGGACGCGGGAACCGTGGTGCACAAAGGCTATGGTGTACATAGTCAGGAAGAAAAGAAAGGTGTATAAAACGTTCAAAGAGCTAGGAGATGTTGGGGATCTAGAGAAGTATAAGGCTTATAGAAGAGAGCTTAAAAAGGAAATTAGGAGAGCCAGAAGGGGTCATGAGAAGGCCTTGACTGGTAGGATTAAGGAGAATCCCAAGGCCTTCTACAAATATGTGAAAAGTAAAAGGATGAGAAGAGAAGGGATAGGACCTATAAAAGGTGAAGGGGGAAAGTCTGTATGGAACCGGAAGAAATGGCTGGCAGAGGTGCTTAATGAGTACTCTGCCTCAGTATTCACGGTGGAAAGTGATCTGGGAGGATGCACTACAAGTTTGCGGCAGGCTGAAAAGATTGAGTATGTCGATATTAAGGAAGCGGATGTGTTAGAACTTTTAAATGCTATCAAGATAGACAAGTCTCCGGGACCAGATGGGATGTACCCCACGTTATTGTGGGAGGTGAGGGATGTCATTGCAGGGCCTCTGGCGATGATCTTTGCGTCGTCGATGGAGACGGGAGAGGTTCCGGAGGATTGGAGGATTGCGGATGTGGTCCCTATTTTCAAGAAAGGGAACAGGGATAGTCCTGGAAATTATCGACCGGTGAGTCTGACCTCAGTGGTTGGTAAGCTGATGGAGAGGCTTCTGAGGGACAAGATTTATGAGCATTTGGAGAAGTTTAGGTTGATTAGAAATAGTCAGCATGGTTTTGTAAAAGGCAGGTCGTGCCTTACGAGCTTAATTGAGTTCTTCGAAAATGTGACTGAACATATTGACGAAGGAAGAGCAGTGGACGTGGTGTACATGGACTTCAGCAAGGCATTTGACAAGGTCCCACATGCAAGACTTCTTGAGAAGGTGAGAGGCCATGGGATCCAAGGGGCTTTTGGCCTTGTGGATCCAGAACTGGCTTGCCTGCAGAAGGCAGAGGGTGGTTGTGGATGGCTCTTTTTCTGCATGGAGGTCGGTCACCAGTGGAGTGCCCCAGGGATCTGTTCTAGGACCCTTGCTGTTTGTCATTTTCATAAATGACCTGGATGAGGAAGTGGAGGGATGGTGAGTAAGTTCGCCGATGACACGAAGATCGGTGGTGTTGTGGATGGTCTGGAGGGATGTCAGAAGTTGCAGCATGACATCGACAGGATGCAAGACTGGGCAGAGAAGTGGCAGATGGACTTCAACGCGGATAAATGTGTTGTGGTCCTTTTGGCAGATCCAACGGGATGAATGAGTACACTATCAAAGGTAGGAGTCTTAGCTGTGTGGAAGAGCAGAGGGATCTTGGGGTCCGGGTCCATAAGACTCTCAAATCGGCTCCCAGGTGGAGGATGTGGTTAAGAAAGCTTACAGTGTACTGGCCTTCATTCATCAAGGGATTGAGTTCAGGAGTCAGGAGGTAATGCTGCAGCTTTATAGGACCCTTGTCAGACCACACTTGGAGTACTGTGCGCAGTTCTGGTTGCCTCACTATAGGAAGGACGTGGAAGCTATTGAAAGGGTGCAGATGAGATTTACAAGGATGTTGCCTGGATTGGGAGGCATGCCTTATGAAGACAGGTTGAGGGAGCTGGGACTGTTCTCCCTGGAGAGACGAAGGTTGAGAGGCGACCTGATAGAGGTTTACAAGATGTTGAGAGGAATAGATAGGGTGGACTCGCAGAGACTATTTCCCAGGGCTGAAATGGTCGCGACGAGAGGGCACAGATTTAAGGTGCAGGGAAGCAAGTACAGAGGGGATGCTAGGGAAAGTTTTTCACTCAGAGGGTGGTGAGTGAATGGAATCGGCTGCCGTCGGTGGTGGTCGAGGCGAACTCGCTGGGGTCTTTTAAAAGACTTCTGGATGAGTATATGGGATCCAATGGGATTGGGGGGTATAGATAGGTCTATGGCTGGGTAGGTTTTGATGTGTTCGGCACAACTTGTGGGCCGAAGGGCCTGTTTGTGCTGTAGTGTTCTATGTTCTAAAAGCCGAAAGTGTTGATTTGTAGCATAAACTTTGTCTGTTCTGCCTATTTTAGTTGGTCAGTTTAAGGAGCACATCAACTCTGTTGTCCCACACTTGTAGAATAGGTTGGCTGATGAGATATTTTAAAACTTTATTGTAATTTTTGGGTACTGAACTGAACAATTTTTTGCAAGTTCCTCATTCATGTGTTGCTTTTCTAATCTCTGCCATGCAGGTCGCTTCAGAGAAGTGTTCGCTAACTGAAAGTTTTAAAACTCCTCATGTATAGTTTTTGGAATAGACATCATGCTTGCCAATTGCTGCCAGTGATTAAAGTGTCGCTGTCCCCAAGTGCACCTGCATCGAGAGAAGTAGTACAGAATCTCACTGACAGGTGTGAGTGTTTGTGGTTTTCTTTTTAAGGCTACGGTTTAAATCATTGAGAAGCAACAGCATTCATTATCTCCTCCCGTTTCCCACCAGTGGTGTTAATGTACAACATACAGCAGTGTGAGGCTACCTTAGATCACTTCAGCAATGATGGCTGTTTGGTCAGCATCCCTGCTCTGGTCAAGTCACAGTGATATTGATCTGAAAGAATAGGAGTAAAAGTTCTAATCTAGGGGAAGATAAATTTTGCAAAACTGAGGGTGGGTGAGCTGTTGAAAGTGGACTGGAAACAGCTATTAGAAGCCTCAGATCAGTGGGGGGGCATTTCTATAGGCACCATGTCGATATATCCCCACAGAAAAAAGGCAGTACTGCCAAATCTACATCCTCCTGGTTGTTCCAAAATTTACAGGGTAAGACAAGGCAGAAAAATAAAGCTTATGATAGTCATAAAAAACTTAATAATGTAGAAAGCCTAAAATAGGGGTGAAGTGAGAAAGGAAATTAGGGACGCAAAAAGAGAAACAGAAAAATATTGGCTGGTAAAACCGAAGAGAAATAAAGGTGTATACCAATACATTCAGACCAAGAGAATAACTAAGAGTAGAGCCAGTCAGTGAAGTATATGGCAACTAGTGTGTCAATGCTGAAAATGTCAGCAGGGTTCTTAATGAATGCAGGAAATGTTGGATAAATTCAGCTGGTCTGGCAGAATCTGTGGAGAAAGAAACAGAGTTCACATTTCTCAATTTTGTCAAAAGCTCACAGATGTAAGTAAGGAGGACTTTTTAGGGTAGATAGGGCTGAAGTCAATACCAGGTGGTGTGTCTAGTTACATTTTTTTTAGACTTCATAATAGTTTCATACAATTAAGTGATTTGCCCGGCCATTTCAAAGGGCAGTTAGGAGTTAACCATATTGCTGTAGATTTGGAGTCACATGTAGGTCAGACCAGTGAGGATGACAGATTTCTTTCCCTGAAGACAAATGGGGTTATGTGATAATTGTTTCATGATCAAGACTAGCTTTTGTTTTTCAATTTCAGATTTGTTAACGTTATTTAAATCCCATGATGTGAACCAACAAACCCAGAGTGCATGCGTGACTGCTGTCGATGGCAGTAACAGCAACCAATACAATAGATCAAATTGAAGGAGGTGCAAATGAAACACTGCTTCACCTGAAAGAAGTCTGGGGCCTTGGGAAATGAGGAGACACGAGCCAAAGTAGCATGTGACAGTCATCACATTTCTTCCTCTCTTTAGCTTCAAAGAGAGTCATGCTGACCTGAAACGTTAACTTTATTTCTCCCTCCACAGATGCTGCTGAACCTGCTCAGTTTTTCCAGCATTTTTGTTTTTATTTTCGGTTTCCAGAAACTGTCTTGCTTTCATTATTTAAAGACAGTGTGAATGATGGGCCAGAAAATTATCGGCTGGTCCTTGATGGTGGACAAATTATTAGAATCAATCCTGAAGACCTGGATAATCTGCCATTTAGAGAAGTATCAGGAATAGTCAGCATGGTTTTATTCAGGGAAGATTGACCAGTTCAATCAGATTTTTTTGCGCAAGTAACAAGGAGGATTGATTAGGTAGTGCAGTGGATGTTGTCTACATAGAGTTCACTAAGGTAAGGTCTCACATCGCTTACTGGTCAGAGCAGTAAATGTCCGTGGGATACAGGAGAATGTGGCATGAAACAAATGGTAATGATCAATGGATGTTTTTGTGAATGGAAAACAGTTTCCAATCATGTTCCACAATTATTGTATAAGAACAAAGAACAAAACAGCACGGGAAACAGGCCCTTCGGCCCAATGGACCCGCGCTGCCACCCCGATGTTCCCACCTCTACCCGCGATCCCTGTCCATGTTTATAGATCTATGGATTAAAAACCAAATTTGAGACAATTTAGGGAGAATTTGTTTTGCCAATCAGCCTAACAGCACATCTTTGGGATGTGGGAGGAAACTGGAGCACCCGGAGAAAACCCACGCAAGCACGGGGAGAATGTGCAAACTCCCACAGACACAGGCCCAAAATCCATGTATCTGCACAGCACAGCGATAGTCACTGAGCTGTCGTGTTGCCCATCAAATGGTCCAGGTCAAGCGTACACTAACGACGTGAAGCACTAGGATACTCTCGAAAAAAATCCAAGAGCAGCCCTCTCACGACCATCGCGTGTTTGCCCCTTGTTAGACAACAAGGTGGACCAAAGCATCTGTAGGATAAAAACAAGTACATCAATATCATCATCTATTTACACACTTCCCAGGGACTCCCAAGGCTCATGATCCCTATTTTAAATCAGTTTTCTATACCCCTCCATTCCCATTCGGTTCATGTGCCCATCTAAGTATTTCTTAAATAACTCCAGAGTGCCTGCCTCCACCACTTTACTTGGCAGCGCATTCCATACCCCCACCACCCTCTGTGTGAAAAAACTCCCTCTAGCATCCAAATTATACCTTACTCCTCTCACCCTAAGCCTGTGACCCCTCGTGCTATTCGAGTCCATCCTAGGAAAGAGCTTAACCCTGTTTACTCTATCTATACTCCTCATAATCTTGTACACCTCTATTAGATCTCCTCTAAGTCTACATCTTTCTAAGGAAAACAGTCCCAATTTGCCTAATCTCTCCTCGTAACTCAGACCTTCCATACCAGGCAGCATCCTGGTAAACCTCCTCTGCACTCTCTCCAGATTCTCCACATCCTTCCGGTAGTAAGGTGACCAGAACTGGATGCAGTATTCCAAATGAGGTCTAACCAACGTTTTATACAACTGCAACATTAAAGGCCAGCTCTTGTACTCTATATCCCTTCCTATAAAGGCTAACATACTATATGCTTTCTTCACAACCTTCTCCACTTGCTCTGCCACCTTCAGAGACTTGTTCACCTGCACCCCCAGGTCCCTCTGCGTTTCTATACTCTTAATAGGTCTACCTTTTATCATATACCTCCCCCCTACATTCTTTCTCCCGAAATACATCACCTCACATTTATCAGGATTGAATTCCATCTGCCATCTGTCTGCCCAAGCTACCAGCCTATCTATGTCCTGCTGCATCGCCTGACAATGCTCCTCACTATCCGCAAGTCGTAAATATAAATTAATTATTTAGACATAAATATGGGTGTCGTGATTGGGGAATTGGCTGTGTTATTAATGCAGAGGAAAGCTGTCGATTTCAGATATATATCAATGGTTAGTTGAGTGGGCAGAAAAGTGGCAAATAGAATTCAATCTTGAAAAGTGTGAGATGATGCATTTGGGAGGGCAAACAAGGCAAGAGAATACTCAATAGGTGGGAAGATATTGAGAAAGACTGAAGAAGTGAGAGACCTTGGGAGTGCAGCTTTCAGGTTTATGAAGGTGCTTGGACAGGTAGGTGCAGTCCTAAAGAAAGCATATGGAATGTTTTCCTTTGTTGGCTGAGGTATCGAATACAAAAGCAGGAATGTAGTGATGAAAATGTATAAAATGCTGGTTAGACCACAGCTGGAATTTTGTATATAGTATCCCATTGCACAAAGGACATAATTGCTCTGAAGAGAGCGCAGAGGAGATTTAAAAGAATGTTGCCATCTCATGGCATGGTAGCACAGTGGTTAGCACTGCTGCCTCACAGTGCCAGCGTCCCAGGTTGCTGTCTTGCACATTGGGTTGGGGCTCATGGTACTGAGAAAATGGATAACTTATTTCAAAGAACAAAGAACAAAACAGCACAGGAAACAGGCCCTTTGGTCCAACGAGCCCGCGCTGCCACCCCGATGTTCCCACCTCTACCCGCAATACCTGTCCATGTTTATAGATCTATGGATTAAAAACCAAATTTGAGACAATTTAGGGAGAATTTTTTTTGCCAATTAGCCTAAGAGCACATCTTTGGGATGTGGGAGGAAACCGGAGCACCTGGAGAAAACCCACACAAGCACAGGGAGAATGCGCAAACTCCCACAGACACAGGCCCAAATCCATGTATCTGCACAGCACAGCGATAGTCACTGAGCTGTCGTGTTGCCCACCAAATGGTCCAGGTCAAGCGTACACTAACGACGTGAAGCACTAGGATACTCTCGAAAAAAAAAATCAAAGAGCAGCCCTCTCACGACCCATCGCGTGTATGCCCCTCGTTAGACAACAAGGTTTCAAGGCAGCTTCTTGTCTGATTTTGTCAGGATGTAGAGATGCCTGTGTTGGATTGGGGTAAACACAGTAAGAAGTCTGACAATACCAGGTTTAAGTCCAACCGATTTATTTGCCTGTAAACTCAAGCTTTTGAGGTATTTCGACTTCTTTGTCAGGTGAATGAGGTGTTCTGGTCTCAGACAGCACATATAACAGCACGGACTGTTTACAGATTACTAATCAGATCTAATCAATAATCTGGAAACTATCTGTGCTGTCTAAGACCAGAACACCTCATTCACCTGACGAAGAAGTAGAAACATCTCAAACTTGAGTTTACTATCAAATTCTTACTGGATTTTGTCAGGCCAATGAATGTAATTTGTCCATTTGCTTTTCTGTCTGCCAGCATTGATCTGCTAAGCAGTATATGTTTATCTTGTTCGATGTTTTGTTTTATTCATATGTTGATTGGATGATCTTTTCTCATTTCTGTTCCACACTGTTCATTCAGAACTTCCTGATGTTCACATACTACTTTTAAAAGTTGTAACTGGGCGAATATTGATTTTTTGTTTTAATAATGGCTGACCAGGATTTTACGTACTTTGCATCTTCTAGAGCACTGCATCGCTTCGCAATTTTCAGTAGAATTTTAAAAAGAATCATCCACTTCTGCTTAAACAAAGATTGGAGCAGTAATATATGTACAGTTTTTAATTCAAGTTCAGTGCCGTTCCAGTTGCCTTGTTAATGGATTCATTTTTGTTGAAGTTCTGTTGTGTATCAACAATGGATTCTCTGAGGGAAGTACAGCGAGTGAATTGGTGCAGTAAATTCCCATTGTTTTTTTTTGCTAATCTTCGTTAAATGCTGGGCACAGTAATTCTGACAGTGCAGTGCCAACCGTTTTTGTTGCTTTGGTTGCTATGGTACGATACACAGCAGCCAGTCTAAATGCAATACACT
The DNA here is from genome assembly GCA_024679065.1 of Sphyrna mokarran. Classification (NCBI taxonomy): domain Eukaryota; kingdom Metazoa; phylum Chordata; class Chondrichthyes; order Carcharhiniformes; family Carcharhinidae; genus Sphyrna; species Sphyrna mokarran. The sequence continues at coordinate 38,934,297 of JAGIQG010000028.1, read as the reverse complement.
TCTTCTGAATACTGCAACTTCACTGTTCCGTGGAGGTGTTGCAAAAGGTACCATGTGTGATTTTAAAGTAATTTAGTTTTTTTGTACATTTTTGTTATTGACAGAGAATTGAAGATCTCATGAAAGGGAAAGATGTGGTGGATTGTGTTGGCGATTTGATGGAAGCAGTGTTGGAGAAGCAAACGTTGGCAGCACTCACTGTCTGGAAGCTGCTCATCCGGATGAAAGAGGCTGCACCAAAGCTGTGCACTCTGCTAACTGAGCTCCAAAAAGAACCAGAGAGTTTCCAGCTCATTTTATCTGGTGAGACTTCCAATTAGCAATACCAGAATTATGACTGGATAATTGTAAATAAAATACGATTAATGAAAATAACCCATTTGATGCAAGGGGAAAAGGGTGCTTTCCTATGGGAGGCATAATGGTTAGCACTACTGCCTCACAGCACCAGGGACCCAGGTTCATTTCTGGCCTCGAGTCACTGGCGGTGTGGAATTTGCATGTTCTCCCTGTGTCTGTGTGGGTTTCCTCCCATAGTGCAAAGATGTTTGGGTTAGGTTGATTGGCCATGCTAAATTGCCACTTAGTGTTAGGATGACTAGCAGATACGTAGAGTTGTGGAGATGGGGCCTGGGTGGGATTGTTATCAGTGCAGGCTTGATGAGCCGAATGTCGTCCTCCTACACTGTAGGCATTCTATTCTATTTTAAAATGAGGAAACACTGTGATGTGATTCTGTGTTACATTGGTGAATTATTGATCAGAGTTTTAACAATATTATGTTACGATTTTGATCCAAAAATAGATCAAAGAGCTAAACTCTAGAGGTGAGACCGAGTTTGGGGACTTTAACTTTGTAAGTATTGACTGGAAACGCTATAGTTTGAGTACTTTAGAGGAATCTGTCTTTATCCAATTTGTGCAGGAGGGTTTCCTGACACAGTGTGTAGGTAAGAGGCGAGGCCCTTTTGGATTTGGTACTGGGTAACGACCCAGGCCAGGCGTTAGATTTGGAGGTAGGCGAACACTTCGGTACAATGACCACAATTTGGTTACAATTACTTTAGCGATGGAAAAGGATAGGTATATATCACAGACTAGAGTTAAAGCTGGAAAAAGGAAATTATGATGCGAATAGGCAAGATTTAGGATGCGTAGGATGGGGAAGGAAACTGCAAGGAATGGGTACAATTGAAGTGCGGAGCTTGTTCAGGGAACAGCTACTGTGTGTCCTTGATAAGTATGTACTTGTCAGGCAGGGAGGAAGTGGTTGAGCGAGGGAACCGTGGTTTACTAAAGATGTGGAATCTCTTGTGAAGAGGAAGAAGGAAACTTATGTCAAAATGAGATGTGAAGGCTCTGTTAGGGCATTTGAGAGTTACAAGTTAGCTAGGAAAGACCTAAAGAGAGAGCTAAGAAGAGCCAGGAAGGGGCATGAGAAGTAGGATCAAGGAAAATCCTAAAGCTTTCTATAGGTATGTTAGGAATAAAAGAATGACTAGGGTAAGATTAGGGCCAGTCAAGGACACTAGTGGGAAATTGTGCTTGGAATCCGAAGAGACAGGAGAGGCGCTAAATGAATATTTTTCATCAGTCTTCACACAGGAAAAAGACAGTATTGTCAATGAGAATACTGTGATACAGTTTATTAGATTAGGCAAGGTTGAGGTTCATAAGGAAGAGGTGTTAGCAATTCTGGAAAGTATGAAAATAGATAAGTTCCCTGGGCTGAATGGGATTTATCCTAGGATTCTCTGGAAGGCTAGGGAGGAGATTGAAGAGCCTTTGGCTTTGATCTTTATGTCATTGTCTGCAGGAATAGCGCCACAAGACTGAAGACTGGAGGATAGCAAATGTTGTCCTCTTGTTCAAGAAAGGGAGTAGAGACAACCCTGGTAATTATGGCAAAGTTTTGGAAAGGGTTATAAGAGGTAGGATTTATAATCATCTAGAAAGGAATAATTTGATTAGGGATAATCAACACGGTTTTGTGAAGGGTAGGTTATGCCTCACAAATCTTTTTGAATTCTTTCAGAAGGTGACCAAAGAGGTGGATGAGGGTACAGCAGCTGATGTGGTGTATATGGATTTCAGGAAAGCGTTTAATAAGGTTTCCCATGGTAAGCTATTACAGAAGATATGGAGGCATGGGATTGAGAGTGATTTAGCAGTTTGGATTGGCTAGCTGTAAGATAGAGGGTGGTGATTGATGGGAAATGTTCATCCTGAAGTTCAGTTACTCTGGTGTATCTCAAGAATCTGTTTTAGGGCCACTGCTGTTTGTCATTTTTATAAATGACCGCAATGAGGAAGTAGAAGGATGGGTTAGTAAATTTCTGGGTGACACTAAAGTTGGTGGAGTTGTCAACAGTGTGGAGGGATGTTGCAGGTTACAGAGGGACGTAGATAAGCTGCAGAGCTGGCCTGAGAGGTGGCAAATGGAGTTTAATGTGGAAAAGTATGAGATGATGCACTTTGGAAGGGGTAACAAGAATACAGAATACTGGGCTAATGGTAAGATACTTGGGAGTGTGAATGAGCAGAGAGATCTCAGAGTCCACATGCATACATCCTTGAAAGTTGGCACCCAGGTTGATAGGGTTGTTAAGAAGATGTACAGTGTGTTAACTTTTGTTGTTGGAGGGATTGAGTTTCGGAGCCATGAGATCATGTTGCAGCTGTACAAAACTCTGATGTGGCTGCACTTGGAATATTGCAGACAATTCTGGTCGCCGTGTTATAAGAAGGATGTGGAAGGATTGGAAAGGGTACAGATGAGGTTTACCAGGATGTTGCTTGGTATGGTGGGAAGGTCTTGTGAAGAAAGGCTGAAGGAGTTCAGGCTGTTTTCATTAGAGAGAAGAAGGTTAACATGTGACTTAATAGAGGATTAGATAGAGTGGACAGAGAGAGAGAGCCTTTTTCCTCAGGTGGCCTAGGCTAGCACGAGGGGACATATCTTTAAATTGAGGGGTGATAGATATAGGACAGATGTCAGAGCTAGGTTCTTTTCTCAGAGAGTAGTAAGGATGTGGAATGCTGTACCTGCAATGGTAGTGGACTCGCCAATATTAAGGGCAATTAATTGGTCATTGGATAAACATGTGGATGATGTTGGAATAGTGTAGGTTAGATGGGCTCTAGATTGGTTCACAGGTTGGTGCAACATCGAGGGCCGAAGGGCCTATAATGAGCTTGTTATGTTCTATGAGCATGATATTAAGAGGATTTTGCAAAACTTGAGTCAATGGAAATGAGGCAAATATCTCCACAGATTGGAGTCATTCTGAGTACAAAGGAAGATTGTTGTGATTGTTGAAGACCAATCATCTCAGCCTGAGGATATCACTGTAGGGGTTCATTAATTGTGTAGTTCCCTTGGCCAAACCATCTTGAGTTGCTTCATTAATGAGCTTCCTCCATTAGAAGGTCAGAATTGAGAATGTTTGCTGATTCTTTGAATGGTCTGCACCACTCACGATTGCTCAGATACTGAAGCAGTCTGTGCCCAAATGCAGCGAAGTTTGGGCTCGTAACTGATAAATAACTTTCATGCCACGAGTGTCAGACAATGATCATCTCCAATAAGAGAGAATCTAATCAGCTGTTTGTGACATGTAATGGCATTACTATTGTTGAATCCCTCACTCTCACTATCTTGGATTACCATTGACCAGAAAGCTGATCAGAGGCTGGGAATTATTAGGGATAGGATTTATAGTTATTTAGAGAGAAATGAATTGATTGGGGATAGTCAGCATGGTTTTGTGAAGGGTAGGTCGTGCCTTACTAACCTCATTGAGTTTTTTTGAAAAAGTGACCAAAGAGGTGGATGGGGGTAAGGCAGTTGATGTGGTATATATGGACTTTAGTAAGGCATTTGATAAGGTGGCCCATGGAAGACTTCTGCAGAAAATGCAGATGTATGGGATAGTGGGTGAATTAGCTAATTGGATTAGGAATTGGCTAGCAGATAGAAGACAGAGGGTGGTGGTTGATGGGAGATATTCATCATGGAGTTCGGTGACAAGTGGTGTACCTCAGGGATCTGTTTTGGGGCCCCTGCTGTTTGTAATTTTTATAAATGATCTGGATGAGGGTATTGAAGGATGGATTAGTAAATTTGCAGATGACACTAAAGTCGGTGGAGTGGTAGATAGTGAGAGGGGTGTTATAGTTTGCAGAGGGACTTGGACAAGTTGCAGAGCTGGGCCGAGAGGTGGCAAATGGAGTTTAATGTGGCAAAGTGTGAGGTAATGCACTTTGGCAGGAACAATAAATGTGTAGAGTATAGGGCTAATGGTAGGGCTCTTAATAGTGTTGAGGAACAGAAGGATCTTGGTGTATGTGTCAATAGATACCTGAAAGTAGGCAGTCAAGTGGATAAAGTTGTTAAGAAGGCATATGGAGTCTTAGCTTTATTGGTAGGGGGATTGAATTTAGGAGCCGCAGCATCATGTTGCAACTGTACAAAACTCTAGTGCGGCCGCACTTGGAGTATTGTGTGCAGTTCTGGTCGCCACATTATAAGAAAGATGTGGATGCATTGGAGAGGGTACAGAGGAGGTTTACCAGGATGTTGCCTGGTATGGAGGGCAGGTCCCATGAAGAGAGGTTGAAGGATTTGAGGTTGTTTTCGTTAGAAAGGAGGCGGCTAAGAGGGGATCGTATTGAAGCATATAAGATGATTAGAGGTTTAGATAGGGTGGACAGTGATAGCCTTTTTCCTAGGATGGAGAAAGCTAGCACGAGGGGACACAGCTTTAAATTAAGGGGTATGAGTTATAGACGGATATCAGAGGTAGGTTCTTTACTCAAAGAGTGATTAGGGAGTGGAATGCCCTGCCTGCAGCTGTTGTAGATGCGCCAAGTTTGGTAGCGTTTAAGAGGTTAATTGATAAGTATATGGAAGAGAAGGGGATGGTTTAGTTTGGAGGGGCATTGCTTTTTATTTTGGTCGGCACAACATCGAAGGCCGAAGGGCCTGTTCTGTGCTGTAATGTTCTATGTTCTATGTTCATTCTGTAGTGAGTAACTCACCACCCGATTGCCTGAAACTTGCCCACCATCTGTGATGAATACTCTCTAGTTGCCTGGATGAGTGTAGCTTCAGCAAGGCTCAAATAACGCATAATCGGGGACAAAACCACCCACTTGATGGGCCCCCCCATCCATCACCTTGTATGTTTACTCCTTCCGTTAATGCACTGTGGCAGGACTATGTACTGTGTATAAATGCACTGCGGATAATCATCAAGACTTCTTCAACAGCACCTTTCAAACCCACTACCCTCTATCACCTAGACAGGTAAAGCTAGTGGAAGAGTGGGAACATTTATCGGCCGCAGCTTCCCCTCCAAGCCACTCACCATCCTGACTTGGAACTATATCGCTACTTCTTCACTGTCACTCAACCATGAGCCTGGGATTCCCTCCTAACAGCACTGTGGGTGTACCTACATGACATGGTGTTTCAAAACGGTCATCATCAACACCTAAGAATAATTAAGGATAAGCTATAAATGCTGCCTAGCCAGCAGTGGCCACATTCAGTGCATGTGGGTGCAACTATGAATTCCACCTCGTTCTGGTCTCCCACTTCCACAGATTTTAGAGGATGTTTGGGAGCTGACAGCAGACATCATTGGCCATTGTTGAGACCAACAATCTTTCATTGCTAATTGCAAGTACGACAGTAGGTGCCTGCAGCTATGGGTTGGTATAACCTATGCTGATCAAATCACAACTTCCTATCATAAAGTTAGTTGGAGTTTCAGAAAACGTTATAGATTCCACTGCTGTGGCCACTATAACGGAGATGCATTGAATAAAGATGCACTCAAATTCTGACAGTAATGACAGCCTCATTGTTCCCTTGGAGCAGCACGGAGAGGCAGCAATTTGGGAAAGCGTGAAGTTCGTGTGTTAAGTACTTTTTTAACTTTTCTCTTTGTTTAAAATAGCGAGCGGGGGTAGTTTTTGCCGTTTTTATTTAAACTAACAAGAAACCGGAAGTCGTCACTAGGAGGCTGCCGGTAGTTGTAGTTTTTCTCTGTCTCTATAAATTGGTCCAGAGAGGAAACCCGATACTCTACACAGGTAGAGTATCCCACCCTCCCCCCTCCTCTAACCTAATAATATAAGTGTGTGGGAAGTTTTTTTTTTCTCTCTCCTTAAAGTAAATTAAAGTATCAGGGATGGCAGTGCAGGCAGTCCGTTGCATCTCCTGTAGTATGTATGAGGTGAGGGACACCAGTAGTGTTCCTGCTGATTATACCTGCAGGAAGTGTGCCCGTTTGCAGCTCCTTGAGGATTGTGTTAAGGAGCTGGAGCTGGAATTAGAGGAACTCAGGATCATCCGAGAGGTTGAGGAGGATATTGGCAGGAGTGACAAAGAGATAGTCACTCCTAAAAGTGATTCTTGGGTAACTATTAGGAGGAGGGGTAAGAAGCAATCGGGTAGACAATCCCCTGGGGCTGTTCCCCTCCAAAACAAATTTTCTGTCTTGGAGGCTAAAGTTGAGGAAGAATCAACTGGAGATGACCAAAGGGAGCAGGTCTCTGGGGGTGAGCCTGCTGAGAATGCTCAGGTGGGTAGGGAGAAAAAGAGATTGGGCCTAGTAATTGGAGACTCCATAGTTAGAGGGACAGATAGGAGAGTAAGTAGTAATAAAAGTGACTCAGGGCTGGTTTGTTGCCTCCCAGGGGCTGGAGTCCAGGATGTCACAGATAGGGTTTTTAAGATTCTTAAGGGAGAGGGGAGTCAACCCCAAGTCATAGTTCATGTAGGGACACATGATATAGGGAGGAAAAGGGAAGGGGATATTAAACAGAAATTTATGGAGTTGGGGTGGAAGCTTAGGGCCAAAACTGGCAGAGTGGTTATCTCTGGACTCTTGCCTGTGCCAAGGGATAGTTTGGAGAAGAATAGGGAGAGGGAATATTTGAACTCGTGGCTACGGGGATGGTGCAGGAGGGAGGGGTTCAGGTTCCTGAACAATTGGGACTCATTCTGGGATAGGTGGGACCTCTACAAGAGAGATGGTCTACACCTGAACCAGAGGGGAACTAATATCTTGGGGGAAAATTTGCTAAGGCTATGCAGGGGGCTTTAAACTGATTCGGGGGGGGTGGGATCCTAAGTAGTTGGGGTGCTAAGAGGGATGAGAGTAAGGGGGTCATAGAGGAAAGCTGTAAAACACAGCAGCGTACGGGTGGGGTGGGGCATGGTTTGAAATGCGTATACTTTAATGCAAGGAGTATTCGCAATAAGGCGGAGGAACTTGCAGCTTGGACCAGTACCTGGAACTTCGATGTTGTGGCCATTTCAGAGACTTGGGTAGAGCAGGGACAAGAATGGATGTTGCAGGTTCCAGGGTTCAATTGCTTTAGTTGGAGTAGAGAAGGAGGTAGAAGGGGGGGAGGAGTGGCATTATTAGTCAAAGACTGTATCACAGTGACAGAGAAGAAGTTTGATGAGGACTTGTCTGTAGAGGTAGTATGGGCTGAGATTAGAAACAGGAGAGAGGTCACCCTGTTGGGAGTCTTTTGTAGACCTCCTAAAAGTTCTAGAGAGGTAGAGGAAAGGATTGCGAAGTCAATTCTGGTCAGGAGTGAAAGTAATAGGGTAATTGTTATGGGGGACTTTAACTTTACTAATATTGATTGGAATAGCTATAGCTCTAGCTCGTTAGAGGGTCAGTTTTTGTACAAAGTGTGCAGGAAGGTTTTTTGACTCAGTATGTAGATAGGCCAACTAAGGGTGAGGCTACATTGGATTTGGTGCTGGGCAATGAGCCAGACCAGGTGTTAGGCTTGGAAGTTGGTGAACATTTTGGTGATAGTGACCACAATTCGGTTACGTTCACCTTAGTGCTGGATAGGGATAGGCATGAAGCTGGGGGCAGTAGTTATAGCTGGGGGAAGGGTAATTATGAGGCCATCAGGAGATAATTAGGGTGCATAGATTGGACTAGGAAGCTACAGGGACTGGGAACATCTGGAATGTGGAGCTTATTCAAGGAGCAGCTGCTGCGGGTCCTTGATAAGTATGTCCCTGTCCGGCAAGGAGGAAATGGTCGAGTAAGAGAACCTTGGTGTACGAAAAAAGTTGATTTGCTGGTTAAAAGGCAAAAGGAGGCTTATGTTAGGATGAGGCTTGAAGGCTCAGTTAGTGCAATGGATAGCTATAGATTAGCCAGGAGGGAGCTAAAGAGTGAATTGAGGAGAGCAAAGAGAGGACATGAGAAGACGTTGGCTGATAGGATTAGGGAGAATCCTAAAGCTTTCTTTAGATATGTTAAGAATAGAAGATTGGTTAGGGCAAGATTAGGGCAAGTCATAGACAGCAGTGGGAAGTTGTGCGTGGAGCCTGAGGAAATTGGAGAGGTACTGAATAAATATTTCTCTTCGGTATTCACGCAGGGTGATGTAATTGTAGTTATGGAGAACACTGAGGTACAGGGTTGCAAACTGGAAAGTATTGAAGTAGATAGGGAGGATGTGCTAGATATTCTCGAGGGTTTGAAGTTGGATAAGTCCCCTGGGCCGGACGGAATTTACCCTAGGATTCTCTGGGAGGCAAGAGAGGAGATTGCAGAGCCTCTGGCTCTGATCTTCAGGTCGTCGTTGGTTACGGGTGTGGTTCCGGAGGACTGGAGGATAGCGAATGTGGTCCCGTTGTTCAAGAAGGGGAAGAGAGACCTGCCAGGGAATTATAGGCCAGTGAGTCTTACTTCTGTGGTGGGCAAAGTGTTGGAGAGAATAATTAGGGATAGGATTTATAGTTATTTAGAGAGTAAGGAATTGATTGGAGATAGTCAGCATGGTTTTGTGAAGGGTAGGTCGTGCCTTACTAACCTCATTGAGTTTTTTGAAAAAGTGACTAAGGAGATGGATGGGGGTAAGGCGGTTGATGTGGTATATATGGACTTTAGTAAGGCGTTTGATAAGGTGGCCCATGGAAGACTTCTGCAGAAAATGCAGATGTATGGGATAGAGGGTGATTTAGCTAATTGGGTTAGGAATTGGCTAGCAGATAGAAGACAGAGGGTGGTGGTTGATGGGAGATATTCATCTGGGAGTTCGGTGACAAGTGGTGTACCTCAGGGGTCTGTTTTGGGGCCCCTGCTGTTTGTAATTTTTATAAATGATCTGGATGAGGGTATTGAAAGATGGATTAGTAAATTTGCAGATGACACTAAAGTCGGTGGAGTGGTAGATAGTGAAGAGGGGTGTTATAGTTTGCAGAGGGACTTGGACAAGTTGCAGAGCTGGGCCGAGAGGTGGCAAATGGAGTTAATGTGGAAAAGTGTGAGGTAATGCACTATGGCAGAAATAATAAATGTGTAGAGTATAGGGCAAATGGTAGGATTCTAGTAGTCTAGATGAACAGAGGGATCTTGGTGTGTATGTGCATAGATCCCTGAAAGTAGGCAGTCAGGTCGAGAAGGTTGTTAGGAAGGCATAGGGAGTCTTGGCTTTTATTGGTAGAGGGATTGAATTTCGGAGCCGCAACGTCATGTTGCAACTGTACAAAACTCTAGTGCTGCCGCACTTGGAGTATTGTGTGCAGTTCTGGTCCCCGCATTATAAGAAAGATGTGGAGGCATTGGAGAGGGTACAGAGGAGGTTTACCAGGATGTTGCCTGGTATGGAGGGCAGGTCTTATGAAGAGAGGCTGAGGATTTGAGGTTGTTTTCGTTAGAAAGGAGGCGGCTAAGAGGGGACCTTATCGAAACATATAAGATGATTAGAGGTTTAGATAAGGTGGACAGTGATAGCCTTTTTCCTAGGATGGAGAAAGCTAGCACGAGGGGACACAGCTTTAAATTAAGGGGTGATAGTTATAGGACGGATATCAGAGGTAGGTTCTTTACCCAAATGGTGGTTCGGGAGTGGAATGCCCTGCCTGCAGCTGTTGTAGATGCGCCAAGTTTGGTGGCGTTTAAGAGGTTAGTTGATAAGTATATGGAAGAGAAGGGAATGGTTTAGTTTGGAGGGGCATTGCTTTTTATATTGGTCGGCGCAACATCGAAGGTCGAAGGGCCTGTTCTGTGCTGTAATGTTCTATGTTCTATAAGCGTTGTAGAGAAAGTTTGCCTAATAATGATGATTACAAACATTGAGATTGTAGATTTTGTAGATGATTTTGGTGTTGATGTATTTTTTCCGATTTAAATTGATTCTGGTGAATAGTCATCGGCTTCCTTATTAACTTTATGGATTTATTTACACCAGGAGTAACTGTGACTGTTCTCTTTTATATAATGCGTTAAATTGGAAAGCAGCACTGAAGATGTGTAAAAGAAATAGACATAAAATTTTCATCAGGCTTGAATGATTTTAAAACAATTCTGCATGTATCAATCTGTACACAGTATATTTAATTGAGAGTAAGTACTTGGCTGTAGGTGTGAACTCTTTTTTTTACTGATCTTTTCCAGTGAATGACAAGGAAAGTAAAGCTGTGGATATTTTGAGAAGACATAGACAGCTGATCACTGATGCAATTGATGATATCAGCCCACTTCTGGATTGTTTTATGACTGGTATAGAGAATCTTCCCACTGAAGCAATAGAGGTGCTTTATTTTCATGTGTTCAATGCCTTTACTTGTAATCTCTTCTTTACTAAAAAATTGTTAAACAGTTTGTGATAAATTCATGTTCAGTTGATTTTCTGTGTAATTTACATGGGGCTATCAGGTGAAGTGGGGTAAAGGAGTGAGGAGCAATTTGACCAGGATTGTATCCTCTGTCTTTATCCATAACTTTATATATATATCAGCACTGTGGAATAAGAAAGCTTACAGTATTTTAGGACATCCAATTCAGTATGCAAAACTGAATTGCTCTAGTGCTACCATTGACTAGAAAATGCAATTGCAGTGTGGTCGTTTCCGTTATCCAGGTGAACACAGGAGTTTGTCACAGTGAGCAGTTGATGCCCAAGTGTGCCCAAAAAATGGTAATAGGATTTGTTAGCTTATTCAGAAGTTATAATTTAGCAAGAATATATGGAAACATAAAATCTCTGCAATGCAGATAGATATGGCACAGGCAGCACAATAGCAGAGCACTACTGCTTTACAGTGGTCTGAGGTGACTGTCTGTGTGGAGTTTGCACATTCTCCCTGTGGTCTGTGTGGGTTTCCTCTGGGTGCTCTGGTTTTCTCTCACAGTTCAAGATGTGTGGGTTAGGTGGATTGCCCATGCTAATTGCCCCTTATTGTCAGGGGTAAGCATGTAGAGTTATGGAGATGGGGCCTGAGTGGGATTGTTGTTGGTGCAGACTCGATTGGTCAAGTGGCCCCCTTCGGTACTGTAGGGATTCTATGATTCTATGTCATTCGGCTCATTGAGTCTGTACTGACCCTGTAGGGTGCATCTCCCCTCCACCCTATCCCTATAAGTCTGAGTATTTTCTGTGGGGAATCCGCTTAATCTGCATATCTTTGGATGCAAATATGGAAAATGTACAAACTCCACACAAGGCTGGAATGGAACTTGGGTCCCTGGGTTTGTGAGGCAGCTAGGCTAACCATTGTGCCACCCTTTTCTAGTTGTTGAAATGTTTTCCTATCCTAGGTATCATTTTGAGATGGTAGTTTACTGTTTCATTTCTGCCAGTCTAATTCTTTAATTGCCTGAACTCAGTGCATTTAAAATGACATTGTTGGTCAGTTTTTAATATGCAGCAGCTTCATACACTGAATATGAGATGGAATCCTGACTCTTAACAGAGAATGTTGTAGAGTTTCATGTTATAGTGTTGGTAGAATCATTGGAAAGAAATGAATCTCAACGTAAAAAGTAAAATGCAGCAGCTGTTGCAATTCTGAATGAAAAACAGAAAATACCAGCTCAGGCAGTATCTGGCCAAACACTTTGTCAGAACCAGAAACTAGATATGGGAGCATAAGAAGTAGGAGCAGAAGGAGACCATGCTGGCTGTCGAACCAGTCTGCAATGCAGTACGATCACTATGCTTTAACTCCAGTGTCCCATTCGTTCCCTGAGAAACCCAAAATGTGTCTGTCCCAGTCTTGAATATATTCAGCAATGCTGTAAGCACAACCCTTTGACTGAAGAAATTTTTCCTCATCTCAGAACTAAATGATTGACCCTTTATCCTAAAGCCTTGGAGGAAAAAGCAGTCAGTGGTTATGCTCATGAAGTGAGATAATATAGGGTCGAGGAGCCGAATGAACAGCATGAATGTTGGCACGGTTTAGTTGAATCGAATGACCTGTTCCTGAGCTGTAATTGCCAGATAATTCTACTTAATATTAAAACTGAACAGCTTACAAGATGCAACTGAGCCAAGGTAAATGGGACAAGGAGAAAAAAGTTTGGGGGATTGAGGGCAAGAGATGATTAAATGCCACAAGTGGTAGTTATAGTAAATATCTAGTCCTCTGACGTCCTTGCAGATAGAGGTTGATAACTTGCATGACATTTTTGATTATTTTTCCTTTCTAATTTCTCTCCTGTCCTTTGCTGAAGGTGGATTCTTGCTTAAGTTGAAATTTCTTGTTGCCAGGCCCTTTGGCCATATGTCCAAGACAGATAAAACCTTACTTATACAACTTATCCCACACTTTATCATTTGATCTATACTAATTCCTTTTTCCACAATTTAAGTCATGGTTATATAATTTAACTCCTCATTCTGCAAGGTACTCCCCATTATATAATTTAAAAGCAGCTATACAATTTAAACAGTAGTTATACATGTATAATGTAACCCTTAGTTATGCAGTTTCAGCTGTCACTTTGCCATTGGAAATTATGGTAAGGGCAATATTTAGATAATTGGAATCTTTTTATAGCTTTGCACTATATGAAGCATTTTTAAAATTCTGCTTTTCATCATCTTATCCCAAACATCATCACAGGGTGGAATGAAGAATGGAGCAAAACTTATAAATAAGCAGAGCTCTATATTGTGACTCTTTCAGCAGGAAAGCTGTCCTTTGTTGTATCCGCTCCTCATGTGAATAGAATGAAGCAAAGGGAAAATCATACACAGGAAAATATTTTAATAAAATGTTACTGTGGTTAAATAACAAAAGATGAGAAGAAATGAGACATGTTATGAAGAATAAAAGATGGGTAGCAGATTGAAAGTACCAAAAGATGGTCCAATAAATAGTAAAACTGGTAAATAGGGCATGAGGTGAGGAGAGGGGTCAGGGAATGTGGATGGTGCAAATGGCACAGGAAGAGAAAAGCAGATCAACATCAAGTTTGCAGACCATCTTACTTGCATAGCTGCTCTCATTTCCTGTTATCGAAATGCAAGCATCAACTGCCAGGGAAAAATGGGAATTATAGTTAATGTTGGAAGTTGTTAAAGGAAGCTGCATTGTAGCCAGTGAAATGTTTAGTTGCTTGTTGTTATTTTATCCCCTCTTTTCTCCTCTCCCTTATTCTCACCTGTAATATCTTCCCATTTGAAAAGTCGACCTTTGTTTTTTCACTAATACTGCTGCAGCAGATTGTTTTTACTGTTTTCACTTTCCCATGAAGAAGCATCCATCGCCTTTAAACATCTCACACTTTTTTAAAAAAATGTTTTAAATCTTTATCACTTTGTGTGCTTCAGTTCATGGTTTTTGTATCAGGACTTCACATTATTTAGAATCATAAAGATTTATAGCATGGAAACAGACCCTTTAGCCTAACTTGTTCCATGCTGCCTCTTTTTTAACCCCCTAAGCTAGTCCCAATTGCCCATGTTTGGCCAGTGCCTATATTATCTATGCAACTGCATAAACACATTTTAAAAGACAAAATTGTACCTGCTTCTACTACTGTCTCTGGCAGCTAGTTCCAGACAGGGGGGAAAAAAATGCCCCCCTGGACACTTTTGTATCTTTCCCCTCTCACTTTAAACCTGTGCTCTCTAGTTTTAGACTCCCTTTACCTTATCGAAACATATAAGATGATTAGAGGTTTAGATAGGGTGGACAGTGATAGCCTTTTTCCTAGGATGGAGAAAGCTAGCACGAGGGGACATAGCTTTAAATTAAGGGGTGGTAGTTATAGGAAGGATGTCAGAGGTAGGTTCTTTACCCAGAGGGTGGTTAGGGTGGAATGCCCTGCCTGCGGCAGTTGTAGATGCGCCAAGTTTGGTGGCGTTTAAGAGGTTAGTTGATAAGTTTATGGAAGAGAAGGGAATGGTTTAGTTTGGAGGGTCATTGCTTTTTTCATAATTGGTCAGTGCAACATCGAAGGCCGAAGGGCCTGTTCTGGGCTGTAATGTTCTATGTTCTTACTTCTGGGAAAAGGGATTGACTATCTAGCTGATCTACGCCTCTCATTTTATAGACCTCTGTTAGATCACCCCTAAACCTCGAACATTTATCTACGACTTTAAACTAGAAAGGTTGGGGGGAGGGAATATTGATGAGACTGAGAACAAGGAGGTTAGCTCCCAGGTAGGGAAGGACTGTAGGCAGTATGAGAGGGAGGTTAGATGGGTGGTGGAAAAGGGAAATATCCTGACTGAGGGGCTGAGATATGTCTATTTTAATGCCAGGAGTGTAGTAAATAAGGTAGATGAGCTTAGGGCGTGGATTGCTGCTTGGGAGTGTGATGTGGTGGCCATTACAGAGACTTGGTTGTCTCAGGGACAGGACTGGGTACTTCAGGTGCCGGGATTCAGGTGCTTCAGGAGGGACAGGGTTGGGGGCAAAAGAGAAGGTGGTGTGGCACTGTTGATCAGGGACAGTGTCATGGCTGTAGAGAAGGTGGATGACGTGGAGGGAATGTCTACGGAGTCCCTGTGGGTGGAAGTTAGGAACAGCAAAGGGTCGATAACTTTGCTGGGTGTATTCTATAGGCTGCCCAATAGTGACAGGGAAGTTGAGGTGCAGATAGGGAAACAGATCCTAGACAGGTGTAGAAATAACAGAGTTGTCGTGATGGGAGATTTCAATTTCCCAAACATCGACTAGAATATCCCATGGGTAAGGGGTTTGGATGGGGAGGAGTTTGTTAGGTGTGTTCAGGAAGGTTTCCTGACACACTACGTGGATAAGTCTACGAGAGGAGAGGCTGTACTTGATCTGGTGCTTGCTAATGAGCCAGGACAGGTGTTGGATCTCTCGGTAGGAGAGCATCTTGGGGATGGAGATCATAATTCTATCTCCTTCATGATAGCAATGGAAAGAGATAGGATCAGGCAGGCTAGGAAGGTGTTTGTCTGAAGTAAGGGGAAATATGAAGACATCAGGCAGATAATTGGAAGAATAAACTGGAAGGAGGCATTCTTGGGGAAGAGTACAGAAGGAAAGTGGTGGATATTCAAGGAACGTTTGTCTGGGGCTCTGCACAACAACATTCCGAGGAGACAAGGAGGTTTTGGTAGGACACGGGAACCGTGGTGCACGAAGATAGTGGTGAACCTAGTCAGGAAGAAAAGAAAGGTGTATAAAAGGTTCAGAGAGCTAGGAGATGTTAGGGATCTAGAGGAGTATAAGGCTTGTAGAAAGGAGCTTAAAAAGGAAATTAGGAGAGCCAGAAGGGGTCATGAGAAGGTCTTGGCGGGTAAGATTAAGGAGAATCCCAAGGCCTTCTACAAATATGTGAAAAGTAAAAGGATGAGAAGAGAAGGGATAGGGCCTATAAAAGGTGAAGGGGGAAAAGTCTGTGTGGAACCAGAAGAAATGGCAGATGTGCTTAATGAGTACTTTGCCTCGGTATTCACAGTGGAAAGTGATCTGGGAGGTTGTACTACAGGTTTGCGGCAGATGGAAAAGATTGAGTATATGGATGTTAGGAAAGAGGATATGTTAGAACTTTTAAATTCTATCAAGATAGACAAGTCGCCGGGACCGGATGGGATGTACCCCAGGTTATTGTGGGAGGTGAGGGAAGTGGTTGCAGAGCCCCTGGTGATGATCTTTGCGTCGTCCATGGAAACGGGAGAGGTTCCGGAGGATTGGAGGATTGCGGATGTGGTTCCTATTTTTAAGAAAGGGAACAAGGATAGTCCAGGAAATTACCGACCGGTGAGTCTGACTTCAGTGGTTGGTAAGCTGATGGAGAGGCTTCTGAGGGACAAGATTTATGAGCATTTGGAGAAGTTTAGAATGATCAGAAATAGCATGGTTTTGTCAAGGGCAGGTCGTGCCTTACGAGCCTAGTTGAGTTCTTCGAAAATGTGACTGAACACATTGGCGAAGGAAGAGCGGTGGACGTAGTGTACATGGACTTCAGCAAGGTGTTTGATAAGGTCCCCCATGCAAGACTTCTTAAGAAGGTGAGAGGGCATGGGATCCAAGGGGCTTTGGCCTCGTGGATCCAGAACTGGCTTGCCTGCAGAAGGCAGAGAGTGGTTGGTTTTTTCCTGCATGGAGGTCGGTCACCAGTGGAGTGCCCCAGGGATCTGTTCTGGGACCCTTGCTCTTTGTCATTTTCATAAATGACCTGGATGAGCAAGTGGAGGGATGCGTTAGTAAGTTCGCCGACGATACAAAGGTCGGTGGTGTTCTGGATGGTCTGGAGAGACATAGACAGGATGCAAGACTTGGTGGAGAAGTGGCAGATGGACTTCAACGCGATAAATGTGTAGTGGTCCAAATTGGCAGGAATAATGGGATGAAGGAAAATAATATCAAGGGTAGGTGTCTTAGCTGTGTTGAAGAGCAGAAGGATCTTGGGGTCTGGGTCCACAGGACTCTTAAATTGGCCTCGCAGTTGGAGGATGTGGTCAAGAAGGCGTATGGTGTACTGGCCTTTTATTAATCGAGGAATTGAGCTTAGGAGTCAGGAGGTAATGATGCAGCTTTATAAGACCCTTGTCAGACCCCACTTGGAGTACTGTGCGCAGTTCTGGTCGCCTCACTATAGGAAGGATGTGGAAGCTATTGAAAGAATGCAGAGGAGATTTACAAGGATGTTGCCTGGATTTGGAGGCAGGCCTTATGAAGATAGGTTGAGGGAGCTGGGACTCTTCTCCCTGGAGAGACGAAGGTTGAGAGGCGACCTGATAAAGGTTTATAAAATGTTGAGAGGAATAGATAGGGTGGATTCTGAGAGACTATTTCCCTGAGCTGAAATGGTCGCTACGAGAGGACACAGATTTAAGGTGCAGGGAAGCAAATACAGAGGAGATGCTAGAGGTAAGTTTTTCACTCAGAGGGTGGTGAGTGAATGGAATCGGCTGCCATCAGTTGTGGTCGAGGCGACCTCGCTGGGGTCTTTTAAAAGACTTCTGGATGAGTATATGAAAACAAATGGGATAGGGGGTTATAGATAGGTCTATGGCTTGGTAGGTATAGATGTGATCGGCGCTACTTGTGGGCCGAAGGGCCTGTTTGTGCTGTAGTGTTCTATGTTCTATTCCAGAGAAAGAAGTCCCAGTCTGTCCAGCCTGTCTTTACAACTTAAACCACAAGTCCTGGTAGCATTCTGGTAAATTTTTTCTGCACTCTTTCTAGTTTAATAATATCTTTTCTATAATAGGGTGACCAGAATTGTACACAGTGTTCCAAGTGTGGCCTTAACAATGTCTTATACAATTTCAACAAGACTCCTGTCTTCAGTGTTCTGACTGATGAAACGAAGCATATTGAATGCCTTCTTCACCATTCTGTTCACCTATGATGCATCTTTCTGGGAACTATGACTGAGTACCTCTCGATCTTTTTGTTTTATAACTTTCCCTAATGCCCTACCATTAACTGAGTAAGTTCTGTCTTGGTTTGATTTACGAAAATCTTCATTTCGCATTTATCTAAATTAAACTCCATCTGCCGTTCATCAACCCACTAATCCAATTGATCAAGATCCTGTTGCAATCCGAGATAACCTCCTTCACTGTCCACTATGCCACCAATCTTGGTGTTATCTACAAACTTACTAAACATGCCTACTAAATTCTCATCCAAATCATTAATATAAATGACAAATAACTGTGGACCCAGCACCAATCCAAAGAATAACACAGCACGGGAAACAGGCCCTTCGGCCCAACAAACCTTCGCCACCATTTTAACGTTCCCACTTCCACCCTTGACTCTTGTCTATGTTTATGGAAATCTGCATTGGAACCAAATTGGGGAGACAAGTCATTTCACCAATCAGCCTAAGAGCACATCTTTGGGGTGTGGGAGGAAACCAGAGCACCTGGAGAAAACCCACGCAAGCACGGGGAGAATGTGCAAACTCCCACAGACACAGGCCCAAATCCGTGTATCTGCACAGCACAGCGATAGTCACTGAGCTGTCGTGTTGCCCATCAAATGGTCCAGGTCAAGCGTACACTAACGATGTGAAGCACTAGGATACTCTCAAAATCCAAGAGCAGCCCTCTCAACCCTTCGTGTATATGCCTCTTGTTAGACAACAAGGCAGACCGAAGTGCCTGTAGAATAAAAGAGGAATACATCAATAACATGAACAACTTATGTAATTCCCAGGAATATCCCAAGGCTCATGATCCCTATTTTAAATCAGTCTTCTACATCCCTCCATTCCTATTCCACTCATGTGCCTGTCTAAGTATCTCTTAAATAACTCCAGCATGCCTGCCTCCACCACCTTACTTGGTAGTGCGTTCCATACCCCCACAACCCTCCCACTATAACAACTCTATTCTTTCTGCACCTATCCAAAATGTCTTTACATATGCCTTCTTCACTGCCTGTGGGCTATTGGGTGGCCTATAATACACCTCTAGCATAGTAATTGCCCCCTTCCTATTCCTCAACTCCACTCTTAACTCCTCTGTATTGTCCTCCCTCTACACCGCTGTGATGCTCTCTCTAACTAAAAACGCCACTCCCCATCTCTTCTTGATCCTCCTGTGTCATGCCTGAATCACTCATACTCAGGAATATTCAGCTGCCGGTGCTCCCCTTCGTTTAACCATGTCTCTGTCACTGAACTACATCTAAGTTCCTTATGAACATTAAGACCCTAAAGTTCATCCATTTTTCCTGTTATGCTCCTCACATTAAAACAGATACACTCCAGACCTCCAAACCCACTCGGAACCTCCTTCTTCCTGATGAATTTCCTCTTGTCCAGACTTACTCTATCACCCATCTCACTCTCAATCCCACTACCTATCGAGCTATCAGTCCCATCCCCTCCCCCTCTCCGTGTTAGTTTAAACCCTGCCAAAACACTCTAGCTAACCTCCCAGCTAAGATATTTGTGCCCTT
Source organism: Sphyrna mokarran (assembly GCA_024679065.1). NCBI lineage: Eukaryota > Metazoa > Chordata > Chondrichthyes > Carcharhiniformes > Carcharhinidae > Sphyrna > Sphyrna mokarran. Next base: position 38,915,120 of record JAGIQG010000028.1, on the reverse strand, counting down.
CCCATTTAAATGTTCCCCATCCCTTCTATACAGGTGCCCTTCTTTCACAAATAATTCCCAGTTATCTACAAAACATAAAACCTTCAGCCACGTACTCAGCTGTAGGATCTCATTTTTCTTGTTCCCACTGTTACTTGGCCCTGGTAGCAGCCCTGAGATTGTCACCCTGGAGGCCCTGCTCTTCAGCCTAACCCCCAGCTCCCTGAATTGTCTTTGTATATCATCCCTGCTTTTCCTTTCTACGTCCTTCTCACCTATATGTATAATTACATCAGCCTGGGTCCTCTCACCCTTCAAAATCCCCTCAACCCTCTCAGAAACATCTTGCACCCCTGCTCCAGGGATTCAAACTACCATCCTGGAGTCCTGCCTTTGACCACAGAACCACCTGTCTATTCCTTTAACTCTTCCATCACCCACCACTATCTCCCTTCTAGCCTTCTTCCTTCCCTCTGAGGTATTCTGGCCCTCCTGCCTTACCTTTTTTACCCCAGTTGTTGCGCTACCATCGATATTTTGGGGGACTGCCACTGGGGAAGTCTTTGGACTATAATCCCTCTTCTTTTTCCCTTTCCTTACTGTAACCCACCCTGTTAGAGTCTGGATCCCTCCCCCACGCCCCCAGCTCTGGGATCTCCACCTTACTATGCTTCCCATCCATTATTGCCTTGTTCTCCTAACTAAAAATACATCTTCCAAACGCTGCTCTAATTGCTTAACCTGGGCCCTCAGACGTTGCAGCTCCAAACACTTGACGCATATGTGGACTTCTGGGAGATGTATTGTGTCCAGGAACTCCCATGTATGACACCGTACACAGTTATCCCTGAGGCATAATACTGGTCACAGGGCTCCCATTTGAAAACCAGCCCTCTACAACCATCCTCTGGCTTTTGTCATCAAGCAAATTTTGTATCCATTTGGCTACCTCTCCCGTGAAATTTAATCTTATGCAACAACGGTACTTAGTTAAAGGCCTCGCTAAAATCCACATAGACAGCATCAACTGTCTCATCTACCTTCTTGGTTATCCCTTCAAAAGCCTCAATCAAATTTGTAAGATACGATTTTCCACTCACAAAGCCATACTGACTGTCTCTAGTTGGTCCTTGTGTCTCTAAATGCCTTAGATCCAGTCTCTCAAAATGCCTTCTAACAACATACCCACTACAGATGTGAGGCTCACTCGTCTGTAGTTCCCAGGCTTTTCCCTGCAGCTCTTTTTAAACAAAAGGCGCAACATCTGCCACCCTCCAATCTTCAGACACCTCACCTGTGGATGATTCAAGTATCTCTGTGAGGGGATCTATAATTTCCTCCCCAGTTTCCCACAATGTCCTTAGATACAATTCATCAGATCCTGGGGATTTATCTACCTTGATGCGCTTTAAAACATCCAGCACCTCTTTCTCTGATATATATACACTCTTCGAGACATCACTATTCATTTCTCCAAGTTCCCAATCTTTGCGAGTGAAAAATCATTCACGAAGATCTCACCCATCTTTTGTGGGTCCGCACATAAATGACCTTGTTGATCCTTAAGAGGCCGTACTGTCTCTCTCTAGTTACTCTTTGCCCTTTACATATTTGTAGAAGTTCTTTGAATTCTCCATTGTCTTATCTGCCAAAACAATTTCATGTTCCCTTTTTGCTCTCCTGATTTCTCTCTTGACTCTACTCCTACATCTTCTATAGTCAAAGAACAAAAACAAAAAAAAGTCATCGAGGGATCCACTTGATCCCGGCTGTCTATGCATGTCATGTGCCTCCTTATTCTTCTTGACCAGGGCCTCAATATCCCCGAGTCATCCAGGGTTCCCTACTTCTACCAGCCATTCCCTTCACTCTAAGAGGAATGAATCATGGTTAACACACTTTTGAAAGCCTCCCACTTACAGACATCCCTTTGTCTTCTCATAGACTCCCTCAAATATCTTTTGAAAATTCCTGCCTGACCATCAAAATTGGCCTTGCCCCAATTTAGAATTTTAACTTTTTTGAACCTTGGGAAATTCAGAGTGCTTTATGCTTTTAGAGCATAATGTTGCTGATCTCTCAGTACCTGCAAATAACTTCAAGCCCAGTTTTGCTCCATGCTGCCAGTGACTTAAAGGGGCTTAAATGAGGTTACTATTTTAGTTACATTGATATGATTGTTCAGTCGATATTAAATCTAACTAAAGTTTAGATATTTTTGCTACAGCCCTTTCAGGTTAAAAGCGTATATAGCAATGTATATGGCGTATATATAGCAATGATTAGAGAGTGTGCTTTATTGAAGTGAAAAGGTGCACATTCTGCAGGATGCTTTTAATATAAAATCTTTTATCTTGTATATTTGATTCTTCTTTAAAATGTAAATAATGTGGATGAAATTATGTTGTGCAATATTGCAGTATTAATGCATTGAAGTAAAATTGATATCTCCACTATTTATGCAGGTTGCTGCATTGTTAAAATATACAGTATGCCCTCCCGTCACACTGCTGGGATGTGCAGTCATGGTCATGAACATGAGGAGGTTGTGGGGTGGGAATTGACCACCTGTGGGGAAATCTTCCTCTGAGAGCTGGTAATTTTGTGGCAGAGCCTGTTCCTGCTGTGATCTTTTCCCAGTTTTAGCTCTCAATGTGAGGCAGCAGTGTCTGTTTTTCAATATTTGCGGTAAATACAACACGAATCGAACTGCAGAGATTGAGAGGATAGTTTGATGATGTGGTGGCTGAGGATGTAGCTGGAGAATAGTTTTTGGCAGAACATAAAAACTCTTTAGGAAGATTTTTTTTTCTTTCTCTGACTGATCTGTCCTATCCTGTCACAGCTGCGTGCCCAATCCTGCCTGCCATTCCTCTCCTGTCCTGTCACAATCACTCTGCCCCCTAGAATTGACTCTTAGACAAAAGGCCACAGAAAACTAGTTGGAATTTTGAAGGGGATTGCAATGGTTGATTAAAATCATCAGCGGCATGTATTTTCTTTCTCATTCTGTTCGGGGACAAGCAGCTGTATTGTTGTTTTGAGTGAAATTATGATTCCACCTTCAACAAGAGCTTAGGAAAGTCCTGCAAATCTACATTCTTCAACTGGGAGAAAAATAGTAGGTTGGTATCAATATTTTATAGTATTCTTGGCTGGATGTAACAGCCCTGAATCTGGTTGAGGGAGTCTCCAGAGTTCCTGGTTTATTTGATCTTTATAGGAGGGAAACTCACTCATCGGATCAGTAATTATTCAAGAGATGTGACTTGTTCAGTACAGACTGGGATACTTAACATGTGGAATTTAACATTGCCGTAAAGAAGCTCATTTTATACATTCTATTGTGTCATTTGGATGGTTTATATTTCTTCCTACTGTCAGATTTTGAAGAGCTGCTGTTACAAGGAGAGTGCTGGTCAGTCATTAGAAAGCATTCTGGGTAAAATTCTAGAAGAGCGACTCATTCCTGCCCTGACGTTCTGTAGACTCTTGCATATGATCAGTGAGTCCCATCCGTCCCTTGAATTGGTAATAAAGGCGATGGAGCATGCAGGTAACCGTTCAATGAAGGGTTTACATATATACTGCAAGTAGCATTTTAAAGTTTTGGCTTCTGGTGTTAGAAAACTAATATTCAGTTCCATTGCTAGTCCATTTGTTTGCTTTGCACTAATACAGCTACATGGAATAGTTCAAGTTTCACTCTGATTTTGATGCAAGATAATTTTCAGGTGCTTCCCATTAGTTTTGGCTGTTGCCTGCACTCCTTTGCAAAGCTGGAATGTCGATGCGTGAGAACTTTTCTGATTTTCTGTGTCGTATGTTAATCTAATTACTTGACTGCTTCCTTACTTTTCCTAAATCCCTACAAGCACACCTCCCAGTTCTTAGCCTACACTGCTTCACGTGGTGAACTTGCTAAATGTTTAACACAAGCATTTCTGAAAGGTGATGCTGATCCACAAAGTTGACTGTTTGCAATATATTCCTTCAGTGATAATGCATGAGTCTATTGATAGTTCAAAACAGCCAACCTTGAAAACTAATTTGAAACAACTGAAAATACTAAAAGATTTACAGTGAAGAAAGGTGAAAATGAGTTTCCCCTCTATCTTGCCTGAAAAAAGTGCTCCTCTGCACGCCCCTTAGACTGATATTCCTCCAACGCTAACTTCTGACAGAGGTGTGATAGTCCTTTGCAGATTTAAAACCCATTCACAGGGGGCTCTCAATGCACCACCAGCCAAATCACCTACAAAATTTAGCTGAAAAATGATATAAAGGTTCAGCAATCATTGCTTTAAAATAAAGTATAGAATTAAGATATTTTAGGATGTGATGTAAAACCAATATCTAGAAGTTTATATTTTGATTTAATGGATAGACTTCCTTGGTTATCACTGAAGATATACATGCTGTAGAATAAAGCATGTGCCACTCTTTTTGATTAATATAGCTTATCAGAATGAAGAGCAAATTCACCTTGTTGGAGAAATGAATGGCGGCCTTTTGTCTGCTGCACCAGTCCGGATTTTTCAAATTTCTTTACCAAGCCCCACGTGGACCTTTAAAATTAGTACCAAATTTTGAAATGTGCATACAATGAAGTCACACCTATTTGCAGCTGAGGTGAACAGTTCTCAATCCTTTTCAACTTCAAAATCATTTATCATATAAACAGAAATTGGTGGAAATACTCAGTTTATGTTTCAGAAGTGCTGATGACCATTCTCCACAGGTACTGTCAGACCTGCTGGGTATTTCCAGCATTTTCTGTTCCGATTTCACTTTTTCAACGTCAGGAGTATTTACTTGCGTATTGAAGTTTTTTGTTTGTTAGATCGGACCAAGAGTAATCCAGAGTTGAAAAGATTTTTAATCTGTTAAACTCTGCTCTTGAGTCCCCTAAACTGCAGCAGCTTTTTTATTGAAACTAATTATTTAAAGCTTATTAAGTTTAAAGTTATAGCTGGAAGTTTAAGCTTATTGGTGCCTCAAGTTTACATATTGTCTTTGTACAGATTGCAGGCAGTAATGTTGCATGTTTTTGCATGGGTGGCATGGCGGTTGGCACTGTGGTATAACTGTTATCTCATAGTGCCAGGGACCCAGGTTCGATTCCCCTGGCTTGGGTCACTGTCTGTGCAGAGTCTGTATGTTCTCCCCATGTCCACGTGGGTTTCTTTTGGGTGCTCCAGTTTCCTCCCAAAAGCCAAAAGACATATTGGTTATTTCATTGTCCATGTTAAATTCTCCCTTGGAGTACCCAAACAGGTGCCGGAGTGTGGCAACGAGGGGATTTTCACAGTAACTTCATTGCAGTGTTAATGTAAGCCTAGTTGTGACACTTTTAAATAAACTTGAACTTAAGTTAAATTTTTCAGAGGAAGTATGAAAACTTCTTGCAGATCTGTTTTACAATATTCCCGATGAACGATTTGTAGAATTTTTATTGGAAATGTAAATTCTGAAGCCTACAAGTGGAATTCTCTATCTTTTTCAGGATTAATGAAAGAATTAATGAGTGACATGGAAGAGGATCAGAAAGAAGATCCGATGGATCAGGAAGCAAGAAGTGAAGATGCAGAGCAGCCAGTGGGCAGTGGCTGTGAAAGAGAGGGTGACAGTGAACCAATTGCAGATCAGAAAGAAGTGAAGCGCAAACCTGGGGCCAAGCAGACTTTTACTTGCAACGCATGTGGCAAAGCTTTTACATTTAAATGTCGCCTTGAGCTACACCTCACGCGTTGCCGCAGCAGTGGTCACCTTCAAGGAACGAGATGTGAGGAATGTGGCGAGGCCAGGACTTCCCAGAAGGATCTAGAAAAGCATAGAGTAGAAGTGCACAATACACCAAAGGGAAAGAAGAGGCGGTTGCCTGTGACTTGTGACATCTGCGGGAAGTCCTTTGCCCACCAGTCAGGTTAGAAAGCAGCTTTAAGATTCTTTTACACAGTTGGTTGAGTCATAAGTAACAAATTAGAGAGAATGCTCAAATTTGTGAAAACTGAAAATTCCAGTGGAATGGTAGAAGATAAACTGATCAAAGTATTGAATGCATATTTTCAGGAAGTATTCACTTGGTGAGGATATGACAATCTAATATCTGCAACATACCCAAAATCTTAAGAGGACTTAATAATCAAGGTGACACTGAAGTTTAAATTTAGAAAATATAGACCCAATAAATTATCTGGTCCAGATTATGTATATCTCAGGATACGGAAGGAGACTTGGGGAGGAAGCATATATGTTGTCCAGTAGGAATTGTTGGCTGTTGATGAGACTTTGCAGCATTGGAACTAAGCAAATGCAGCAATGCTATTGACACTTGTCAATCATAGGCCCAATATTTGAAAGTTCAACAGCCTCAGAAAGGATCTGTGTTAAACAAACTTCAAAAATACCCCTTTCCATTGGAACACATCTTTCCTGATGCAAGTAGAAGTATGGGATGCAAGACAAACTCAAACCTGGTTTATCAGTATCTGCACTACATCACTCATCCCTTTTTCATATTCCACTGCATCTCTCATTTGTTCCCTTCCCATATTGCTGACCCCCACCCTCCTCATTGCTATCACTTGCCCCCATGCTTGGTTGATAGGTGGCACCAGTGAAGACTGTTTATTGCCTCTCGCTGTTTGTCCCAAGAACATTAGGAATCAATCACATAGTGGAAAATTGGAGACACAGGTCAGACATGGAAAGCTCCCTTGCTCTAAAGACCTTATATTACAAAACTGTCATCAGCATTGATTGAACAATCACTGATTTTTATGGTCATTTACTGATGTCTGCCCTCAAATTATTGGACATTTAAAATTCAGTTGCACAGATTGCTATGTTGGGATTTGATGTCTCTTGAATGTTTGCCCAGTACTGTGTTCACTAAGCTACCAGACACTTCAGAAAAAGCATCAGCTGAGGAGTTTCAAATTCACTTTCCATTATCTGATGACTCATGCATCTTTCCCAATACATACATTAGAGTTTGTCCTTGCCTCTAGCCTGTTTTGAGTTATATTTAATATTTACACCAATATCTTTCTCTGCAGGGATGCAATATCATAAACGCTCTGATCACTTCGATGAAAAACCTTTTTCTTGTAGTGAATGTGGGGCAAAATTTGCAGCAAATTCTACCCTAAAGAATCACATGAGGCTCCACACTGGAGAGAAACCATTCTTCTGCAAACATTGTGATATGACATTCATGCAAGCTGCTGCACTTGCCTATCACATGAAGAAAAAGCACTCAGAAGGTGGGAATGATATCACTTCACTCCAAAGTTATCATTTTGAAAATTGTTGTGTTATTAATTTTTCAAGGTGTATTTGAAAAATTTGTTAGTTTATTTTCCGATTTGGAATCTGCTCTGCCGTTTTTCAATAATGCTGAGAGCCAGAAACCTTCCATTAACAAGAGGAGGATATCATACAGGATCAGTCTGGAGAAATATGGGACAATTCTCCTGGAAGTGCTGAATTAGTGGGAAAACCTGTCCTGGATCATGATAGTTCTGACAGTTCAGCTTTTCACCTGAATCTCCGCACTCGTACACTGAAGCGCTCCTAGTCACGAATCTCAGTAAAAACGTAAGGGGGCGGGGTCTATTTGCACAGTGGCCCCAAATTGTCAAATTTCCGTTTGCTAGCCAGCTCGACCGCTGGGCAGATCAGGGGCCCTGCAGTGCTGCCCCCCACCCAATGACCCCATCGTGGTCCCCATAACAATTCCTGGGCCAGCCCCGACGCCACCTCCTGTTCTACAGTGCCCCGATGCCCAGGTCCCAGCCTGAGCAGCGGCGATTCCCCCACCCTCCCCATCCTGGCAGACCCTCCCCCACCCCCATTCCCCCTCCGGGGGTCCAGATCCCCTCCAGAGGGAGCCCCCCTCCAGCCTGTCCTAATCGCTGCCCTCCCTCCATCCCAGACCGATCCCAATGCCGAGTGACACCCCCTTCCCACCTCACCAATCACATCTAGGTCCCGTCCACAACAGGCCCACCCCCTTGGCACTGCCTAATACCTGATGGGCAGTGCCAAGATACCCCCAGTGCATGGGCACTTTGCCCCTTGAACAGTTCCAGGGGACAGAGGCTGGTTCAGGGCACACTATCCCCCTACCATCCTGATTGCCTCCCTTCATTCTGAAGAGGTCTCTTACTAGCTTCCCGAATGTGGGGAGCTAGTCTGAAGCCCATTGAAATGAAGTACTCCTGGCTGGGTGGGAGACTCGATCAGGACCTGAAATGTCCCAATAATTAACAAATCAACATACTTAAAATAGCTTTAAAAAAATAAAGTTACTTACCTGTCTTCTGGCCGGTTTCCAGTGTGGTCTGCTGGTGAGTGCTCACCAGCTCAGGAAGATGTGTGTGCAAATCTCCATTCAAGGCCACAGATGTGCATCTCCTGGCCGGACCAGCCACAAAATGATATTGATGTATTTGTTTTTATCCTACAGGTGCTTTGGTCCACCTTGTTGTCTAACGAGGGGCATACTCGCGATGGGTCATGAGAGAGCTGCTCTTGGATTTTTTTCGAGAGTATCCTAGTGCTTCATGTCGTTAGTGTACACTTGACCTGGACCATTTGATGGGCAACAGGACAGCTCAGTGACTATCGCTGTGCTGTGCAGATACATGGATTTGGGCCTGTATCTGTGGGAGTTTGCGCATTCTCCCTGTGCTTGCGTGGGTTTTCTCCGGGTGCTCCAGTTTCCTCCCACATCCCAAAGATGTGCTCTTAGACTAATTGGCAAAACAAATTCTCCCTAAATTGTCTCGAATTTGGTTTTCAATCTGTAGATCTATAAACATGGACAGGGATCACAGGTAGAGGTGAGAACATCGGGGTGGTGGCGTGGGCTCGTTGGGCCGAAGGACCTGTTTCCCGTGCTGTTTTGTTCTTTGTTAAAAGTGATGGGTGCGGATGGGAGAATCAAGGCTATGGTGTCTTGACTGGTTAGCGAGTGGACATGGCAGGAGTTGACCATAAGAAAGTGGCCTGGGCAGATCTATTAATGGATAAAAATGGAATGAACGATGAAATTTGTGTCCTGGTTTTATAAGCTCCCGCACCTTTTACAATTTCATAGGTAAAATGTACGGGTGCCAGTACTGTGAAGCAGTGTTTGCCCAGTCAATAGAGTTGACGCGCCACGTACGGACCCATACGGGGGACAAGCCATATGTCTGTCGGGAATGTGGCAAAGGATTCAGCCAGGCCAACGGGCTGTCCATGCACCTACGTTCATTCCACAGTGAGTATGAGTGAAGTCCTCCGTACTAACGTTATATACACACTGCTGTGTGTTGCCTCACTGCTTTTTATGTAACATTTTAAGCAATGAGATAAGAAAGTGGAGTGCCTGATGTGCCTTCACATTGTCTGAAACCTATCAGAACTTAATTAACGACATCAATCCAACGATATAGAATCCAAATGGATTTTCAGGTGGCATTTGATGTTTCTTGAGAAGGAACTCTTCAAAATGTGGTTAATAAAAATGCAACAAAACTTACTCCAACTTATAAATCAAAGAAATGGTTTAATAAAGAAACATCACTTCTCCAAACTTGGGGTGTCTCACCCTGGGCCACTTCAAGCTCCCCACAATTTTATATAGTTCCTTATTTGTAGCGAGTCAGCTGACTTACATCACTCTGTAATTGGTTCTATGGTTTACTGGGTCAGCCGATTGATCACGTTACATCAATGCAAAGTTGTCACTGGTTATATTCTAACATTTGATAAAATTTATTCATTTTTGAAGGGGATAAAAGTATATAGAATTAAAAGCCAGAAAGAGAAAACATTAAGCATCCCATGCTAAATAGGGAACACTACCTGGAGACATTGCTGTGCAGTTCATTGTTGTTTGTTTCACTTCCTGTACCAAGTAGCACAGAAGGCAAACATTCATCTATTCCCACAGTGAATGTTTCCCTGGAGCAGGTCACTGGCCTGTCATTAGAGACTTATAGCTTGGAGGGCATGGCTGACCAGGAGTCTGACCGCCTGCCATTGGCACATTGGAAAGATTATACAGGTTGATACTCAACCTGTTTAGCTGTATTATGAACACATCTGCCTTGGCCTAAAAGCTCTAGGGTGGAATTTGAGCCCACAGCTCACCGCTGCGCCACAAGATCTCGTGTAAATAGTTCACACTGATCATGAATTATAATGAAACTTCCATCGTGATGTTCACAATCTGTCAATAGATAACTTAGAAAGAAAAAGTGTTACAGCATGAAACAGCTTTGGTCACACTTAAAATAAAATAAAATTATCTTACTCCAGGGTACAGTCTGTTTGCTTCTTCCGAGTTTTGCATCTTTCTGAGTGACTCTCTGTTTTTTAATTCTCTCCCTGAATCTCATATATTTGGCTATTCCTATTAACCATATCAGTAAAGGTAACTCTCTGTAACTGCTTCAATGGACGGCACAGTGGTTAGTACTGCTATCTCATAGCACCAGAGACTTAGGTGTGATTCTGGCCCTGGGTCATTGTCTGTGCGGAGTTTGCATGTTCTCCCTGTGCCTGCATAGATTTCCTCCCACGGTCCAACGATGTATAGGTTAGGTTGGTTGCAAATTCCCTGTTTGTATTCCAAAATGTGTAGGTTAGGTGTATTAGCCATGGTAAATACAGAGGGGAGGGTCTAGATGGGATACTTTTTTTTGGAGAAAAGCAAATTACTGTGGATGCTGGAGTCTAAAACCAAAAGAGAAAATGCTGGAAAATCTGACCCCATCTGGACTTGAACTATCAGCTCTTTTTTCTCTCCTTACAGATGCTATCAGACTTGCTTAGATTTTCCAGCATGTTTTCTTTTGGAGAGTTGTTTACAAAGTTGATGGGCTGAATGGTGGCCTGTTGCACTGTAGGGATTCTAATTAAGTATTCCTCATCTTTCTGGAGAAACATAATTTGTCTCAGTGCCAAATGGGTATTCAGATAGCTGAAGGTTTTGCTGTCAGTGCAATAACTTCCATTTAAATTGCACCTTTGGAATACTGAAACTTTCCAAGGTGCTTCAGAGAAGTTTAATAAATAAAGTTTGACTTTGAACCAGGAAACATTAGGACAGAGAAGTAAAAGCTTGGTCAAAGATATGAGTTTTAAGGGGCATCTTTAAAAAAAGAGACAGTGATTTAGGGTACAATTCGTGAGCTTGGGATTTAAGCAACTAAAGGCATGGTTACCTATGTTTGAGTGATTAAAATAGACCTTGGCACGAAGCTAGAATTTGTAGAGTCTTGAGATCTCAGAGGGTTGTACGGCTGGAGGGGAATACAAAGATTGGGACGAGGAAGTGATGAAAAGATATGAAAATAAGGACAATAATTTAAAAATTACTAGACCAGAAGCCACAGTAAGTAAGTGAGTATAAAGCTGTTGGGTGATTGGGGATGGTGCAAATTAGAATGCTTGCAGCAGAACTTTGAATGAGCTCAAGTTTGCAGATGGGTACAATATGGATAATAGAACATAGAACATTACAGCGCAGTAGAGCCCTTTGGCCCTTGATGTTGCACTGACCAGTGGAACCAATCTAATGACCCTTTAACCTAAACTATTCCAGTATTATCGATATGTTTTACCACTGACCATTTGAATGCCCTTAAAGTTGGCGAGTCCATTACTGCTGCAGGCAAGGCATTCCGTGCCCTTACTACGCTCTGAGTAAAGAACCTATCTCTGACATCTATCCTATATTTATCATCCCTCAATTTAAAGCTATGTCCCCTCGTGTTAGCCATCACCATCATGGCAAAAGGCTCGTTCGGCCTCTATAGATAGGTGGATTTTGCAACAAAATCAGCACTGGGTGGTGGGGAGAACTGAACTGCAGGCCTGTTAGTCTGATATTTGATTTATTATTGTGACATGCATTGGCATACAGTGAAAAGTAATGCTTTTTGCACACTATACAAAATATACTGTACATAGAGAAGGAAAGAAGAGAATACAGAATGTAATGTTACAGTCACAGCTAGGATGCAAAGCTGCCACTATTGATGCAGAATCTATTCTCAACCTTATGAATGAAAAGTTTGGAACTGAGATGTTTGATCTCCATGAATCTAGTTGTGCAAACAAAAGTCCGTTGTTAATTGTCAGTGTTGGCAAAATGTGAGGCATGCTTTGTGAAGCAGAACTTTATTTATCGTTATAAGTGACTGGAAGTTGAAAATTAGAGAATTGCTGATCAAAGTGGTAAATCTAAAGCATTGTAAAAGTGATCAAAATGTTCAGCCAGCCAACCATGCCAATTCCAAGCATGAGAATTCTCACTCCAAGTCAGTGATCATTTTGAACAATTTGTTAACAGAACCTATACCTGGCACCAGATTAATAGTGTAGACAGAATTAGTTGATGGGAGTGTTTTTCTGACCATTTCAGATGTTGAAGACCCATATGATTGTCAGAAGTGCCGGATGAGTTTCCGAACTCCAGAGGAGCATAAGAAGCACATCCAAGAGGTGCATCCTCCTGAGTACAATCCCTGTGACATTTGTGGGAAGAACTTTAGCGCTCCGTCGCTTCTCGAAAGGCACATGGTCACGCATCTTGGTGGAAAGCCGTATAATTGTGATATTTGTGACAAGGCCTATCAGGTGGGCATGTGAACGACATTCTTTTTTTCATTCATTCATGCACATGGGTATTACTGTCTAGCCAGCATTTATTGCCCGTCTCTAGTTTCCCTTGAGAAGGTGGTGGTGTGGGTTGACCTACAATGCTTGTAGGAAGAGAATTCCTGGCTTTTGTCTCAGCAATTGCGAAGGAACAGTGATATATTCCCAAGTCAGGATGGTGAATGGCTTGGAGGGAAGCTTACAGGTGGTGGTGTTTCCATGTATCTGCTGTCCTTGTCCTTCATGGAAGTAGTCATGGTTTTGGAAGGTGCTACCTGAAGATTTTTGGTGAATTGCTGCAGTATATCTTGTAGATAATATACACTACTGCTACTGAGTTACGGGTATGGATGTTTGCAGATGTGGTGCCAATCAAGCAGACTACTTTGTCTTGAATGATATCAAGCTTCTTAAGTGTTATTGGAGCTACATCCATCCAGGCAACTGTGCCATCACACTCCTGACTTGTTTCTTATAGATGGTGAACATCTTTGAACAAAAAAAGAACAAAACAGCACGGGAAACAGGCCCTTCGGCCCAACGAGCCCATGCCACCATCGCGATGTTCGCACTTCTACCCATGATCCGTGTAATCCCTGTCTATGTTTATAGATCTATGCATTAGAACCAAATTTGAGACAATTTAGGGAGAATTTGTTTTGCCAATTAGCCTAAGAGCACATCTTTGGGATGTGGGAGGAAACCGGAGCACCCGGAGAAAACCCACGCAAGCACGGGGAGAATGCGCAAACTCCCACAGACACAGGCCCAAATCCATGTATCTGCACAGCACAGCGATAGTCACTGAGCTGTCATGTTGCCCATCAAATGGTCCAGGTCAAGCGTACACTAACGATGTGAAGCACTAGGATACTCTCGAAAAATCCAAGAGTAGCCCTCTTGTGACCCATCGCATGTATGCCCCTTACAACACGGAACATAGAACACTACAGCACAAACAGGCCCTTCAGCCCACAAGTTTTGCCGATCATATCTATACCTACCAGGCGATAGAACTATCTGTAACTCCCAATCCCATTAAATCCCATGCACTCGTCCAGAAGCCACTTAAAAGACCACAGCGAGTTCGCCTCTACCACCACTGATGGCAGCTGATTCCATTCACTCACCTCCCTCTGAGTGAAAAACTTACCTCTAACATCTTCTCTGTACTTGCTCCCCAGCACCTTAAACCTGTGTCCTCTCATAGCGATCATTTCAGCCCTGGGAAATAACCTCCGAGAAGCCACCCTCTCAACATCTTATAAACCTCTATCAGGTCGCCCCTCAATCTTCGTCTCTCCAGGGAGAAGAGACCTAGCTCTCTCAACCTTTCTTTGTAAGGCATGCCCCCCAATCCAGGCAACATCCTTGTAAATCTCCTCTGCACCCTCTCAATAGCTTCCACATCCTTCCTATAGTGAGGCGACCAGAACTGCACACAATACTCCCAAGTGGGGTCTGACAAGGATCTTACAAAGTTGCAGCGTTACCTCCCGACTCTTAAACCCAATCCCTCTATTAATGAAGGCCAGTACACCATATGCCTTCTTGACCACATCCTCCACTTGCGGGACTGATTTAAGAGTCCTATGGACCCAGATCCCCTTGTTAGACAAGACGAACCGAAGTACTTGTACGATAAAAACAAGTACATCAATATCATCAACAATTTACACACTTCCTAGGGAACTCCCAAGGCTCATGATCTCTCCATTCCCATTCTGTTCATGTGCCCATCTAAGTATCTCTTAAATAACTCCACCACATTACTTGGCAGTACATTCCATACCCCCACCACCCTCTGTGTGAAGAAACTCCCTCCAGCATCCAAATTGTACCTTATCCCCCTCACCCTAAGCCCACAACCCCTCGTGCTATTTGAGTCCATCCTAGAAAAAAGCTTAACCCTGTTTATCTATACCCCTCATAATCTTGTACACCTCTATTAGATCTCCTCTAAGTCTACGTCTTTCTAAGGAAAACAGCCCCGATTTGCCTAACCTCTCCTTGTAACTCTGACCTTCCATACCAGGCAGCATCCTGGTAAACTTCCTCTGCACTCTCTCCAGAGTCTCCACGTCCTTCCGGTAGTAAGGCGACCAGAACTGGACACAGTATTCCAAATCAAGTCTAACCAACTTTTTATACAACTGCAACACTAAAGGCCAGCTCTTGTACTCTATACCCCTTCCTATAAAGGCTAGCATACTATATGCTTTCTTCACAACCTTCTCCACCTGCTCTGCCACCTTCAGAGACTTGTGCAAGTACATCCCCAGTTCCCTCTGTGTTTATATATTCTTAATAGGTCTACCCTTTATCATATACCTCCCCCCTACCTTCTTTCTCCCGAAATGCATCACCTCACATTTATCAGGATTGAATTCCATCTGCCATCTGTCTGCCCAAGCTACCAGCCTATCTATGTCCTGTTGCATTGCCTGACAATGCTCCTCACTATCCACAAGTCCAGCCATCTTTGTATCGTCTGCAATCTTGCTGATCACTCCACTTACTCCCTCTTCCAAGTCATTTATATATATTACAAATAGAAGAGGTCCCAGTACCGAGCCCTGCGGCACACCACTAGTGACCGACCTCCAGCTAGAAAAACACCCTTCCACTATTATTCTCTGTCTCCTATTACCAAGCCAGTTACTTATCCATCTAGCTACCTGTCCTTGTATCCCATTAGCCTTGACCTTCTCAACTAACCTCCCATGAGGGACTTTGTCAAACGCCTTACTAAAATCCATATAGACGACATCAACGGCTCGCCCTTCGTCCACCGTTTTCGTCACCTCCTCAAAAAATTCTACCAGATTTGTAAGGCACGACCTCCCCTTAACAAAGCCATGCTGCATATCCCTAATCAGATCGCAACGCTCTAAGTGCCTATACATCCTATCTCTAAGAATCCCCTCCAACAGCTTCCCTACCACTGACATCAAACTCACCAGCCTATAATTTCCAGGGTTATCCCTACTACCCTTTTTAAACATTAAACATTTTTACAACATTAGCTATTCTCCAGTCCTCTGGGACCTCACCCGTGTCCAAAGAAAAGACAAATTTTGCGTGAGAGGCCCAGCAATTTCACCTCGCACCTCCCTAAGCAGCCTGGGATAAATGCCATCAGGCCCCGGAGATTTATCAGTTTTAATGCTACCTAGAAGCTCTAACACTTCCTCCCTCAGTATGGATATTTCTCTCAACTGCTGTACAGTTCCCTCAGAGACAGGAGTGGTCAACAAGCCCCTCTCCTTCGTGAATACCGACGCAAAGTATTCATTCAGGATCTCCGCCATTCCCTCGGGCTCTAAGCAGAATTCCCCTCCTCTATCCCTAAGAGCTCCGATTTTTCCACTAACCACCCTTTTATTCCTAACATAGAAGTAAAAAGCCTTTGGATTTCAGGAAGTGAGTTACTCTCAACAATAGCCCTAGTCTCTGACCTGCTGTTGTAGCTACTTTTTTTTTGTTGAGTCCAGTTGAATTTCTAGTCAATGATAATTCCCAAGGCTGTTGACAGTGGGGATTCAGTGATGGTATGCCATTGAATGTCAAGAGACGGTGGTTAGAGTGTCTGTTATTGGTGATGGCCATTGCCTGGCATTTGTGTGGCACAAATGCTACTTGCCACTTGTAATTGGAAATTGTCCAGATCTTGTTGTATTTGAATACGGATTGCTCCAGTATTGAGATGTTGCGAATGGTGCTGAACATAGAATGGTAACTCTACGGTGAATAATTCAGCTGATGATTTCCCAAACTCTGTCCACCATCTACATATCAAAAATGAGATGGAATGTTTTCCATTTACCTGGATGAGCGCAAATTACAAAATGGACTACAGCTGAGTTGTTTGACAAGTATGAAGATTCCTTTGATAGTACGTTCATTAGCGAACATCTCCACAAACTTGGCGCATCTACAACTGACGCAGGCAGGGCATTCCATACCCTTACCACCCTCTGGGTAAAGAACCTATCTCTGACATCCGTCCTATAACCACCACCCCTTAATTTAAAGCTATGTCCCCTCGTGCTAGCTTTCTCCATCCTAGGAAAAAGGCTATCACTGTCCACCCTATCTAAACCTCTAATCATCTTATATGTTTCAATAAGGTCTCCTCTTAGCCGCCTTCTTTCTAACGAAAACAACCTCAAATCCCTCAACCTCTCTTCATAAGACCTGCCTTCCATACCAGGCAACATCCTGGTAAACCTCCTCTGTACCCTATCCAATGCCTCCACATCTTTCTTACAATGCGGGGACCAGAACTGCACACAATACTCCAAGTGCGGCCGCACTAGAGTTTTGCACAGTTGCAACATGACATTGCGGCTCCGAAATTTGATCCCCCACCAATAAAAGCTAAGACTCCATATGCCTTCTTAGCAATCTTATCGACTTGATTGCCAACTTTCAGGGATCTATACACACATGCACCAAGATCCCTCTGTTCATCAACACTATTAAGAGTCCTACCATTAGCCCTATACTCTACACATTTGTTATTCCTGCCTAAGTGAATTATCTCACACTTTTCCACATTAAACTCCATTTGCCACGTCTCAGCCCAGCTCTGCAACTTGTCCAAGTCTCTCTGCAAACTAGAACACCCCTCTTCACTATCTACCACTCCTCCGACTTTAGTGTCATTCGCAAATTTACTAATCCATCCTTCAATACCCTCATCCAGATCATTTATAAAAATTACAAACAGCAGGGGCCCCAAAACAGACCCCTGAGGTACACCACTTGTCACCGAACTCCACGATGAATATCTCCCATCAACCACCACCCTCTGTCTTCTATCTGCTAGCCAATTCCTAATCCAATTAGCTAAATCACCCTCTATCCCATACATCTGCATTTTCTGCAGAAGTCTTCCATGGGCCACCTTATCAAACGCCTTACTAAAGTCCATATATACCACATCAACCGCCTTACCCCCATCCACCTCTTTGGTCACTTTTTCAAAAAACTCAATGAGGTTAGTAAGGCACGACCTACCCTTCACAAAACCATGCTGACTATCCCCAATCAATTCATTTCTCTCTAAATAACTATAAATCCTATCCCTAATAATTCTCTCCAATACTTTGCCCACAAAGGAGTCCCACTCTGAGGGACTCCTGCAGAGATGTCCTGGAGTTGAGATGACTGACCCTCCACAATCATAACCATCCTCCTATGTGCCAGATATGACTCCAGCCAGCAGAATGCTTGCTCTCTGATACCCCTTGTTTCTAATTTGCTTGGGTTTCTTGATGCCATACTAGGTTGAAGGCAGCCTTGATATCAAGGGCTGTCACTCTCAGCTCTTCTGTCCATGTTTGGATCAAGGCTGTAATGAGGTCAGGAGCTGAGTGATGCTGGTGAAACCCAAATGGGCGTCACTGAACAGGTGCTGCTTAATAGCACCATAGATGACCCCTTCTATCACTTTAGTGATGATCGAGAGTAGACTGGGCAGTAATTGGTTGGGTTGTGTTCGTCCTGTTTTTTGTGTATGGGACGTACCTGGGCAATTGTTCACATTGTTGGGTAGATGCCAGAGCTATAACTGTACTAGAAGAGCCTGGCTAGGGAAGTGGCAAATTCTGGAGCACAATCTTCAGTTGCCAGAATGTTATCGGCCCATTGTCTTTGCAATATCCAGTGTCTCCAACCGTTTCATTATATTGTGTGGAGTGAATCAAATTGGCTGGAGACTGGCATCTGAGTCACCAGAGGAGGCTGAGATGGACCATCTGTTAGGCACTTCTGGTTGAAGATTATTGCGAATGCTTTATCTTTTGCACTGGTGTGCTGGTCTCCTCCAACATTGAGGGTGGTGATTTTTGTGGAGCCTCCTTCTACAGTGAGTTGCTTAATTCTGAGAACCAAACATTGGACCATGTTTTAACTTTGCATGTGTTTTGATTAATTATAGTAACAGTATCTGGAAAGATATTATAGATATATACCTCAACTATATCAATGTTGCGTTACGCTGCAATAGAAATTGCTGTGTCCCTTGGAGTCCTTAGTTTCCCTATTGTAATCAGAAGTACAGATATATTCAATCATTTAACTGTTGATTGTAGCATTAAAATTGCTGATACATTGTGATTTTGATTCCTTGAAGTTGGGAGCAAGTATTGCCCGGTTATAGATTCTACACAATTAATATAATTAATACATTTCACTTTCATAGGATTGAATATTCACTCATAAGTATTCCACTTCGTTCTTGTCCCAAACTTCTCAATTTCTGAAGTCAGTAATTCACTCTGAAGTACACCCAACTCAGGAGCCCAGTGTTGTCTCAACCAGGTGGTTGTGTGTGTGTGTGTGTGTGTGTGCGCATGCACTGTGGCTATAAAAGCAGGCACAGAATGTTGGAAATTCTATGGTGAGTAATTCAATTCCCGATTTCCCAGAGCCTGTCCAGCATCTACACATCAAAAATGAGATGGAATGCTTTCCATTTACCTGGATGAGTGCAAACCTACAAAATGTGTAGGATATGGAAGCTATTGAGAGGGTGCAGAGGAGATTTACAAGGATGTTGCCTGGATTGGGAGGCAGGCCTTATGAAGATAGGTTGAGGGAGCTAGGTCTCTTCTCCCTGGAGAGACGAAGGTTGAGAGGTGATCTGATAGAGGTTTATAAAATGTTGAGAGGACTAGATAGGGTGGATTCTCAGAGACTATTTCCCAGGGCTGAAATGGTTGCTATGAGGGGACACAGGTTTAAGGTGCTGGGGGGCAAGTACAGAGGAGATGTCAGAGGTAAGTTTTTCACTCAGAGGGTGGTGAGTGAATGGAATCGGTTGCCGTCAGTGGTGGTAGAGGCAAACTCACTGGGGTCTTTTAAGAGACTTCTGGATAAGTACACGGGATGTAATGGGATTGGGAGTTACAGATAGTTCTATGGCCTGGTAAGTATAGATTTGATCGGCACAACTTATGGGCCGAAGGGCCTGTTTGTGCTGTAGTGTTCTGTGTTCTATAAAATGGACTACAGCTGAGTTGTTTAACAAGTGTCAAGATTCCTTTGACAGTACGTTCAGCATCCGTGAGCTCTGGCACGTATAGGAACAGGGGTGGTGGGAGATTGGGAGTACCATCATTTGTAGGGTCTACTTTGGATTGCACAGCATCCTGATGTGGGGGTGTATCTCTGTTCCTTCGCTCTCGCTGCGTTAGAATCTGGGACTATCTCTCTGATGGCACTGTGGGTGAACCTACACCTGATGGGCTGCAGTGGTTCGGGTGCGCCGCTCGCTACAATCTTCTCAGGCAAGGTTAGGGAGGGACAATAAATGCTTACCTAGCCTGTGATGTCCACATGCTCTACAGAAAAAAAGAGAATACAAAACATCTTAAAACTAAGAAAAAAAACTGCAGACACTGGAAACTCAAATTTTTAAAATGCGAAAATTAGCTAGTGGAAAATATGGAGAGAAGAGAGCAGTTAACATATCATAACTAATTCTAATCTTATCTTGATTGGCATCTGTTGCATATAAATGCAGATCTGTATTTACATATGAAGCATTTTGAGCTCTGGCCTGGCACACTCTAGCTGTAATGTGGATTGCTGCACTTACATTCTCGGCTCTGTATTCATCCTGCCTTCCAGAACTGTACTTGTTGCATGCTGTGGGGCAAGTTAAAAACCTAAATCAAAGGTCAAGATGGATCAAGGCTGATCCTTGGCTCTCCCTGATGCACATCTTGAATTGGTTCTGAGTCAGGTCTGGAACAAAGTGCCAGAGGTAGCAGTAGAGGCAGATACAATTTTGTCATTTAAAAAGCATTTAGACAGTTACAGTGGGCAACTGGGACCAGCTTAGTGATTTATAAAAAGGCAATATGGATAAGTTGGGCTACAGGGTCTGTTCCCATGTCACCTGCCCTTTGAAAGACCATATATACATCAGCCATACTACCTTCAAATCCTGTCTGTTACTTCATCAAATAACTTAAAATCAGTCATGATGAAAGCTTATAGATTTGAGATGTTACCTCTGTTTGTCTCCCTATGTGTTGCCAGATATCGAGTAACTTCCGTCATTTTCTGTTGTTCTTAACAAAATCCTAGCTGTCTTTCATTTGTCCAATCATACTTTCCCGAATCCTAATTAATTCCATTATTATTGTCTCCAAATTTCCTCAGTGAATGCATTGAACTGTAAACATCACATTCTATCACTGTAATTAAGGAAATTAAGATTTCTGAAAGTTAAGACTTTAGATGGAAGGATCCTAATGTCAGAGAACAACAACAGTGAAAGATGCTGGCTCTGTATTCAACATTAAACATTTATTCTGAGCTACCCCTTGGCTAGAGTTCAAAATTTTGTCTCACGGAAAACGTTTTGGGGTCTGAATGTGTCATGTGACGACCTTCCAACCAACTGGCATACTTCCTGCGAAATATCTCCCATCTTCTGCCTCCAATTTACCCATCTACTGACAACATTCAAGATTTTTTTAGTGAATAGCAATTAATTGCAGAGTATACAAAATGCATCAAAGCCATCTCTCTAGTAGATAAACTTATAGTCATAGAGATCAGTCTTAGATTAAGATGTAGATCATTTCGGATTGAAACGAAGAAAACTTCGGCATTCAGGAAGGATGATGAATCTTTGTAATTCTTGACCTCAGAAGCCTGTGCAGGCTCAATCATTGTGAGTATTGAGACAAAGGTCAACATATTTCTAGATATTAAAGATATCAAGGAATTTGGGGACAAGGAGAGAAAATGGTATTAAAATCAGACATGATCTAGTTGAATGGTGGAGCAGACACAAAGGGCAAAATGGCCAATTCTTCTTTCCTATGTTGCAATGCCTATCCACAGTTTTCCAAGCTAATTCTACTAGTTCCTTTCTGCCACAAGGCTCTGTGAGGATCACAATAGATTTCTTTCATTCGAGCAAATCTTCCAGCTGCCCCCCCTCAAGAAATCCAAACTGAAGTGTTTGCTTCTGTCAGAAAACACACATGTAAACAAAATAATTAAAATTTCATTCCAAATGTATTTATTTATGTTTGTATTTAAAATTATCAAACCAGAAATGCAAACAAATTATTTTACCTTCGACGTAACTCTGGTTTTGAAACCCATACAAACAATTTATATGGCCAAGAGATATAGTTACCCGTTCTTCAGAGCTGCAGGTTCTGTTATTGAACTTTCCTCTTTTACACTCCTTTGATTTGGATGTTATATACATAGCTTAAATTGTGTAGACCTTCTGGCTCCTTTGCAAACCTAGAGAAGGAGTTCATTTGTTATTTAGATTTTACATCTCTATCACTGATCTTTATCTTTATTCTAGGCCAAGATGAAAGAAGGGAAGTAATTGGATAGTTCTATAAAAGAGCAGTAATTGAATAGTTCTACTAATGAGCTATGATGAGAGGCTGCATAAGTTTGCGGGTTTTTTTTGCGTTTGTTTGAGACTGATAGCCAAGTTCCGCACACACGAGGACGGTCTTAACAGGGATCTTGGCTTCATGACACACTATCTCTAACCCCCGTAACTTGCCTGGGTTAGCAAAAAACCTCACTTACTGTGCTGTCTGGAGAAAATACACAATTCTCTAACCTATGCTCAGGATTCCCTTCACACACATTGTTAGCCACTTTAACACTTGAATAGCAGGTTAGATGTAAGAATTCGCATTCTAATCAGCAATCTGTGACTGTCTGTGTTGATATGTGTGCTATTGCAGACCAGAACACTGCATTTGCCTGACGAAGACAGACTGTCGAAAGCTCGTAAATTTACTATCAAATAAATTGGTTGGATTTAAAATTGGTGTTGCTAGATTCTTACTGAGTTCTTACTACCCCAGTCCAACGCCGGCATCTCTACATCATATTTTTTTAGAGGCAGAGAAAAGTGTATAGGAAACAGCTGTTCCCTTAGTTGTAGGGTCAATAATGAGTGGACACAGTGTTGAGATAGGGTTAGAGGAGACTGGAGGGAAAATGTTTTCACTCAGAGGGTAGTTGCCAGTGGGAGGGGGAGTGGGGGGAAACCTCACAACTGTCGAAATGTATATGGATGAGTATTTGAAATATCAGAACGTTTAAGCCTATGGGCCAAGTGCTGAAAAGTGGGGTTAGTGTAGATTATCGTAGTTTTGTCAGTGCAGCCTCAATAGGCTGAAGGGCCTCTTATGTACTATATGACTCTACAATGGACTAGATTATGAGATGTTGCTTTACTGTACAGCATGGTTCAGTTAGGAGGTAGTTGACATGTAATTCATTCTTTATGGTTGAATCCAATTTCTTTGCAAAGATGATAGGTTTCTGACAAACTGAGTGGGTAGGTTGAAATTAAAGAGAGAATTGTTGAAGATACATTTAGGAAAGAAGCTAAATGAATTAAAGGCCCAGGGGACCAGTCTGCCCTTTCTCATCCATGACTTTTCTAAAATCCTAATGTGTTTTTTATCACATCTTTTGCAGCAACTGTCTGGGCTTTGGTATCATAATCGTACCCACCACCCTGACATCTTTGCAGCACAAAATCACCGCTCTCCAAAGTTTGCCACTCTTGCGTGCTCAGCATGTGAAAAGTCCTTTGGTAGCACAGCATCTCTGAATAAGCACGTGAAATCCTACCATTCAGGTAATACCTATCTTTCTGATTTTGTACTCCTCTCAATCTCAGTGTGTAAATGTGTGACATGACGTCGGTTCACACACTGGAGGAAAGCCTTGTATTTGATCCCTTGTCCTAGAGTGATAATTAATATTAGTCCCAGGAGTGTTAGCATTCATGGCAGTAATGATTTGGGAATAAAGGCAAAATACTGCGATGCTGGAATCTGAACCAAAAACAGAACATGCTAGAAAATCTCAGCAGGTTGATGGCATTTGTGGAGAGAGAATAGAGGCAATGTTTTGAGCCAGGATGACTCTTTGTCAGAGCTGAGATCAAAGAATATCAGACAAGACACAGTAGTGAGGGGGAGGATGCTGAGGGAGAAAAGCTGTAATGGAGAAAGGAAATGTAAATTGGTGATGAAAGGCTGAGAAAGGTGCTAAAAATATCCATTAAATGGTCAGAATGTGTGAACAGAGGTACAGATTGTTAAAGGACTGGATGAGGAATGTGGCAGTTGCCCTGAAAAAAATGGTGGCGTTGGAGACAAGCTTGAGAGTGAATTTAGAGAAGTGGAAAAATAGTGATTAAAAATAGGTGAATGAGATAAAATCAGGAATGACATAAAATAAATGGAAATGGAAGAGAGAGTTCAGGCTCTGAAGTTGTTGAACTCAATGTTCACTCTGGAAGGTGGTAATGTGCCCGTTCGGAAGGTCTGGGTCCTGCTTATGGACGATCTGAAGGCTGCATTTGGTCTCTCGAAAATAGAACAGACCCACTGAGAGCAGCGAATACAATAGACCAAATTAAAAGAGGTGTACGTGAAGCACTACTTCACCTGAAAAGAGTGTTTGGGCTCTGGGATGGTGAGCAGGGAGGAAGTGAAGTGTCACACCTTCTGTAATTGCATGGAAAGATGCTGTGGGCAAGGGGTGAGGTGTTGGAGGCATGGAACAGGATGCCCTGGAGAGACTGGTCCTTTTGGAATGTTGATAGGAGAAGAGAGGGGAAGATGTGTTGAGTAGTGTCACCATGCTGGAATTGATGGACAATGATCCTTTGAATGTGGAGACTCATGGGGTGAAAAGTGAGGACAAGGGGGATCCTACCCTGGCTCTGGGGGTGAGGGGAGGAGTGAGTGCAATGGTGCAGGAGTGGGTCAGTCAGACATGGTTGAGAACCCTGTCAATCACAATGGATGGAAAACCACAATTGAGGAAGAAGAAAGATACATTGGCAGCACTATTTTGGAAGATAGCACCATCAGAACAGGTGAGGCGGAGATGAAGGAACTGGAATGGGATGGAGGCCTTACAGGATATGGGATATGAAGAGCTGTAGTCAAGGCGACTGTGGGAGTTGATAAGCTTGTAATGAATACAGGTGGACAATCTATCACCAGAAATGGAGACAGAGAGGTTAAGGAAGGCAAGAGAAGTATCATATGGACCATATGAAGATGATAGAGGGGTGAGAATTGGAAACAAAATTGATCAGGACCTGGAGAAATGATTTGGAAATTTTGAATTGCAAAGCATGCCGGATACACCAAGTTAGGTTGTAGCGAAACCATTCATGATTTACTTGAAGAGCAGTTATGTATGTTAACATGCAGCTGCAACAACTCCCTGGTTGAATAACTTAATCACATTCTATATACCCGTGAGTGAAGAATCGCACTTGATAAGTTGTGGTGGCCATTGATCTGCTGTCTCAGAATTAGGGGAGGAAAAACAACATCCCTGGTTTTCTTAGAGCTTACTTTAAAGGACAAAGAACACAAAAAACAAGCCTTTTGGCCCTCCAAGCCTGTACCATTCATTTATCTAACTAAACCATTCATTTGTATTCCTGCATTTCCAGTCTGTTTAGTGTTAAATCAAAGTATGTTACAGTTTGAACCTTTATTTTTATCTCAAATATAAATGTTAATATTCTTCTACATGTGTAATGCACGATATGTTCAACTTATTTTGCAATTTAATCTCTTCCCTGCTTTTCATCCCTGTTAGTTGTTTAACACTCTATTTAAGATTCTCTTTTCATTGTGAAGGGGGTGCAGTAACTTTTCCAGGGTAATAAATGTGAACAGTTCAATCAGGCATGTTGTGTCAGTTGGAATATAAATTGCCTTTCACTGTAATTATTGTACAAGAACTTCCTGCATAAATGTGGTTGATTTATGCAGCAAGTTGATGCTACATAAACATAGTGCTATTTTCAAAATACAAGTGATTTGATTCCTCGCCCAAGTCTACCTCTGCAGTGAAGACATCTCTCTGTAACCTGTTCAGTATGTCCTGACTGTCAGTATTGGAAAAGGGCGTAAATTCAGATCTAATCAGTTGTTCTCCTGAGCACAATTCTGTTGTTTACAAAGTGGTGCATGTTATTCTTTCAGCACTCATCAATCCATGATTTTCCCAACATTAAAGTAAATAGAACATAGTACAAACAGGCCCTTCGGCCCACAAGTTGTGCCGATTATATCTATACTTACCAGGCCATCGAACTATCTGTAACTCCCAATCCCATTAAACCCCATGTACTCATCCAGAAGTCTCTTAAAAGACCCCAGCGAGTTTGCCTCTACCACCACTGACGGCAACCGATTCCATTCACTCACCACCCTCTGAGTGAAAAACTTACCTCTAACATCTCCTCTGTACTTGCCCCCTAGCACCTTAAACCTGTGTCCTCTCGTAGCGACAATTTCAGCTCTGAGAAATAGCCTCCGAGAATCCACCCTATCTATTCCTCTCAACATCTTATAAACCTCTATCAGGTCGCCTCTCAACCTTCGTCTCTCCAGGGAGAAGAGACCTAGCTCTCTCAACCTATCTTCATAAGGCATGCCCCCCCAATCCAGGCAACATCCTTGTAAATCTCCTCTGCACCCTCTCAATAGCTTCCACATCCTTCCTATAGTGAGGCGACCAGAACTGCACACAATACTCCAAGTGGGGTCTGACAAGGGTGTTATAAAGTTGCAGCATTACCTCCCGACTCCTAAACTCAATCCCTCTGTTAATGAAGGCCAGTACACCATATGTCTGCTTGACCATATCCTCCACTTGCGGGGCAGATTTAAGAGACCTATGACCCCAAGATCCTTCTGCTCCTCAACACTGCCAAGACTCCTACCCTTGATATTATACTGCTTCATCCCATAGAAACACTCAGGCTGGTGATAGCAGAAGTGGGAAAATCTTGACCATAACCCATGAAGTATCAGATAAAATATTCATTCTAGAATGCAACAATGATAATATCTGATACCTATTACCTGATTCATATTGATTTCTAACCACCATTTCCTGTTGATGAAATATTGCATTTTATTCTCTCAGATATCAAGATGTTGGAGTGTGAGAAGTGTAAAGACACTTTTGCCACACAAGCACTGTTGCACATACACATGAAGTCCAAACATTCAGGTATGTTAAGCTGGATAGCATTAACCCATTTAGACTCCCCCATAATGGATAAGTGCACTGAAGCTGGATACTCAGAGTGAATGCTCCTGTGCTGTTGGCATTGGAGTAAATTGTCATTGCAGTCTGACATTTCATGTTTCATATGAAATGAAGCTGTTGCTGTGTTAAGAATTGAAAAATGGAAATAAGGGCCAACATTCCATTAGACTTCCTGATTGGTTGCTGCACCTATGATAGCGTTCTGTGTTTCATGCCCAAGTCCCTTTGTGTTGCAGCTTTCTGCAGTTTTTCTTCATTTAAATAATACTGTTCTTTTGCCTTCCCTTCCAAAATGAACATATTTTCCTACAATATATACCATTTGCCAACTTTTTGCTCACTTACTCTATCAATAGCTGTGTAAACTACTTGCATCCCTCTCACAGCTTTCTTTCCACTTCCTTCTGTGTTGTTTGCAAATTTGGCTAAGGTATATTTACTTCCTTCCTCCAAGTCATTAAATATATATATGCATTGTAAACATCACAGCACTGATTCCTGTGAAACCCTACTGGTTAAAGGTTGTCAACCTGAAAATAACCCCTTATTCCTCACATGTATCCTGTCCATTAGTGAATTTTCTATCCATGCCAACATACTATCTCTAACACCATGGACTCTTAACTTATGACTTAACCTTGTGTAAGTTACCTTGTTGGATGCCTTCTGGAAGTCCAAATGCAACACATCTACTAGTTCCCCTCTATTATTCTGATTGAGACTTCCTCAGAAAACTTTAATTAGTCAACCATGATTTCCTTTTGACAAGCCATGTTGATTTTGTTAGGTTAGATTATGATTTTCCAAATGTGCTGCTACTACATAACAAAGAACAAAACAGCACGGGAAACAGGCCCTTCGGCCCAACGAGCCCGCACCGCCACCCCGATGTTCCCACCTCTACCCGCGATTCCTGTCCATGTTTATAGATCTATGGATTAAAAACCAAATTTGAGACAATTTAGGGAGAATTTGTTTTGCCAATTAGCCTAAGAGCACATCTTTGGGATGTGGGAGGAAACCGGAGCACCCGGAGAAAACCCACGCAAGCACGGGGAGAATGCGCAAACTCCCACAGACACAAGCCCAAATCCATGTATCTGCACAGCACAGCGATAGTCACTGAGCTGTCGTGTTGCCCATCAAATGGTCCAGGTCAAGCGTACACTAACGACGTGAAGCACTAGGATACTCTCAAAAAAAAATCCAAGAGCAGCCCTCTCACGACCCATCGCGTGTATGCCCCTTGTTAGACAACAAGGTGGACCAAAGCACCTGTAGGATAAAAACAAGTACATCAATATCATCATCTATTTACACACTTCCCAGGGACTCCCAAGGCTCATGATCCCTATTTTAAATCAGTTTTCTATACCCCTCCATTCCCATTCTGTTCATGTGCCCATCTAAGTATTTCTTAAATAACTCCAGAGTATCTGCCTCCACCACTTTACTTGGCAGCACATTCCATACCCCCACCACCCTCTGTGTGAAAAAACTCTCTCTAGCATCCAAATTATACCTTACCCCACTCATCCTAAGCCCGTGACCCCTCGTGCTATTTTAGTTCATCCTAGGAAAAAGCTTAACCCTGTTTACTCTATCTATACCCCTCATAATCTTGTACACCTCTATTAGATCTCCTCTAAGTCTACATCTTTCTAAGGAAAACAGTCCCAATTTGCTTAACCTCTCCTCGTAACTCAGACCTTCCATACCAGGCAGCATCCTGGTAAACCTCCTCTGCACTCTCTTCAGAGTCTCCACGTCCTTCTGGTAGTAAGGCGATCAGAACTGGACGCGATATTCCAAATGAGGTCTAACTAACGTTTTATACAACTGCAACATTAAAGGCCAGCTCTTGTACTCTATACCCCTTCCTATAAAGGCCAACATACTATATGCTTTCTTCACAACCTTCTCCACTTGCTCTGCCACCTTCAGAGACTTGTTCACCTGCACCCCCAGGTCTGCTTTGTAATGTGTTTGCCATATTTTTGACTCTGTTGGAGCATCTGTGCTCATTCTTCCAGTCATTGCATTAAAGGTGAAGTCCAGAGGAGGTCTTAGAAATGAGCTGCTGAGAATTAGTTCGATAAAACGTCAGCACAGCACAGTGGGGCCGTATTGAGGTGCACAGCATGGAGATTGAACAGCCTTCAAAACGTAAAGGAGAAAGCCAGGATTATGTCATGAATGTTTTTCATAATTGGCAATTTTCTCCCTGGTTACCTTCAAGCAAAGAATATGTTGGATTCCAAAAATGTTCTTTTGATATTGGCTTGCAGAGTCAAATTAACCTAAATCAAGGAGCTTAAAACTTTGGCACACTAATCAATCCAATGTCTATCCTTTGATAGCAGGGGTGTGGTTGAACATTCTACAATTCTTAATTGGGTATGTGGTTGCATTGGATCCTTAACCATGGAAATAGCACTGTTATAGAAACAAAGAAATACTAAAAATATTCAGATCAGGCAGCAGGACAGTAGAATGAGTGATAAGACACCTTTGTCCTTTGTTAACTGAGCAATAGAATATAAGAGCAGGGAGATTATACTAGAACAGTACTGAGGCCTCGGCTAGAGTACTCTGTACAGTTCTAAGAGGGCACAGTGAAGATTGTCAAAGATATTACCAGACTGGGGAATGTTAACTATAAGGAAAGCTTGGATAAACTGGAATTGTTTTCTTTGGAATCTGACGGAAGAATTTAATTGAGATGTATGAAATTGTAGGACTGAGGCCTGAAATTCCATTGGCCGCATGGTGGCACGGTGATTAGCACTGCTATCTCACAGTACCAAGATCCAGATTTGATTCCCAGCTCGGGTCATTGTCTGTGCGGAGTTTGCACATTCGCCCTCTGTGCGAGTTTCCTCCGCGTGCTACAGTTTCCTTCCGCAATCCAAAAATGTGCGCGTTAGGTGGATTGGATAAGTTAAATTGCTCCTTAGAGTGTTTGGGGGACAGGCTAATGTAAAGTTATGGGGATAGGGCCTGAGTGGTTTGTGGTCGGTGCAGACTTGATGGGCCGAATGGCCTCCTTCTGCACTGTAGGGATTGTATGACAGAGGGAATGAGTGCGATCTATTTCCTTTAGCAGAGCAATCAATGACCAGGGACCAATGCATTTTAAATCCCTGGATATGCATTTGACATGCTGTAACACACGAGCCACAGACCACAAGCTGGAAATTGAAGTGAGAGCTCTTTTTTTGAGCCTGCACAGATAGAATGGGCCTAATGGCAACCTGTTGTGCTATATATTCCTATCATTCTATGACCTGAAACTTTTAACTCTTTCCACAGAAATTGGCAGACCTGCTGAGTATTTCCAATCTGCTTTTATTTCAAATTTGCAGCATCCACAGTGTTTTAATTTTATATTAGTGAATCTATCGTTGGAGTATAAAATTAACTAAAACACATAGTACAACTTTATCATTAAAATCACACATACAGTTGGACTAATTGTATCATACCGTACTGAAGAAGGCCGAATGACCACCTTCTGTACTGTCATCATTCTGTGAAAGTTCACTAACTGTTATTTTGCAGAAGACAATTAGCTTTCCCCTGGGTCACTGCAATACAAATATGTATTTTTTTGCACAGAAGCATTTAACAAATGGCATTTAATTTGCTTAATGTTACTTCACATTGAGTTGTGCTGGCGTTAAGTGTGAACTTTTCTTATTAGGAATCCATCCATTTAAATGTTCGTATTGCTCGTCAACGTTCAGGTTTCCTGGGGCTTTGCATCATCATTTGAGCACGGAACATTCAACTGCGCAAACCAGCACTTTTGTGTGTGGGGATTGTGCCCAGCTGTTCACCTCGCAGCAGGAATTGGAGGAACACCAGAGGAGCAAGCATGCTGGAATACTGTTTGCTAATGTTCAGGAAGCAGCTCAGATGGTAAATGTTCAGTCAGGTTATCGGGACTGGCAAAACTCTGCTATCGGGTATTGAAGTGTTAAATGCCTTTGTGATTCTAAATAGCTTTGCTTTTCTATATTATTCTCATATGGACTACTGTTGTTTGGCTGCTGTATTTTAACCTACTCTGCCTATCTTGCATGACATGGCATATCCGTTCCATCAATATTTTAACATTTTTCTATTTATTTCTACTGTGCCCTAGTTAACTTGGTAAACACACTCCTAGACTTTGCTCTGTTAAGGCTGTTTATATTTATACCATTCTATTTCAAATACACTCTTGATATAATCTGTGCTGTATTCTATGGATCGAGAATTTCTACATGAAAAACTTTAGCTGTGCTTTTACTGAGGTAAAACCCAGAAATGTCTCAGAATACGATTGGCTGTTGGATAAGTTTGAATGATGTAATAGTGCTGCATGCATTGATAGAACACAGGAGGAATGTATTCAACCCCTCATGTCTTTGAAAGAATTGTCTAACTTTTTTAATTTGTCTAGGTATTGCTGACAAGGCCAGAAATTATGGGCGTGATTCTCCTAACCTGCTGCGCTAATTTTCAAGTGCTGCATGGTGGAAGAGTCTCGTTTCTGGGTATTCGCACATAGGTTCCTGCCGCGCATGCATCTCCCATCGCCTAATATCCAGCACTCGCTGATTTGCGCTGATACTGGCAGGAGCACCAGAAAAATACTTTACATCTTATTTTAGTGTAATTAGCATTGAGTTCTTTGGCCCCAGCAGCATCTCTCACCCCACCAGGAATATTTCTCTCCAATGGGATTCAGTCTAGGTCCCCACTTTTGGGGAGCTAGCGGGACGATCCTGCTGGAGTGAAGTGGGGGCAATTGGAGCCTCCAGGGGGGTCAGGCGGCGAGATTGGTGCTTCCTGGGCACGGGCACCCTGCCAGTGCTAGTTCGCATTGCGTGGCACTATCCTAGGAGCAAAATGCCCATGCCCAGGGATGTGGGGCAATGCCAAGGAATTTGTCCTATTGGGAACAAGGCCTAGGGGGTGATTGGTGGGGATGGTGGCGTCCCGCTGCCACTGCGATTGATGGAGGATGGAGAGAGACCAGCAGTCGGGGGTGGGGTCATCAGCCAGAGGGAGGGTTTGCGTCCAGGAGTTGTGGGGGGGATACTGGGGAGTAGTGTCGTCACTGCTGTGGCAAGGGTGGACAGGGGCAGAGGTAGGAAGGGAGGAGGGGTGTTCAGGACTGGTCCGCAAACAGATGGTGGGGAGCGGCTGCGATCGAGCTGTGGGAATTTGGAGGGGCAGTACTGTTAGGGTCCTGGGCTGGCCAGTAAACCAGAAGCTGGTAGTTCAGGACTCCTGTGCATGTGCGGTGGTTCTGAACTGTTGGTCTCCTTGATTGGAATAGGTCCCATCCCTGATATCTAATGCTATTCATGCTGGTGACCTCTGTAGTGCAGAGTGTGGGAGATTCAGAAAAAAAAAGTATGATTCACTCCAGTTTTCCTGCAAATTTGATGTTTAAAACTTTACTGACAGAATACTTTTAGTCCCACTTCCTGCTCTGTACCATAGCCATGTGATTTTTCTTTATCAATTTGTATATCCTTTTTTTTAAAGTTTCTATTGAATCTGCATCCACCATACTGAAGTGCATTCAAGGTTACAACAACTCGTTATATTTTGATAACAATTCTTTCTCTGTCCCACTTTGATTTTAAACCTGTGTCATGTCTTCCTGCTTGTAGAAAAGTTTTGCCCTTTTTAATTCCAGTCCCTGATAATTTTGAATCTGTCTGTTATAGTTGCCCCAACTTTCTCTGCTCCAAGGAAAATAATTCCAGCCTCTCTCGTCTCTCCACAGTGTTATAGAATTGAGTGATAGGAGACCTATTGACTTTGTAGTCATTTTCCCAAAAAGTAATCTAGTTAGTTCCATTCCGCACTTATTCCCGTGTTGCTGCAAGCTTTTCCCCTTCAAATATTCATCCAGTTCTCTCTTGGCAAAGGAATTATTGTTGAAACTGTGTCCACATTCCAAACCCTAACACATCTGAAGTTCCATGGGAAGACTTTGCCCCTCAATGTTATCTTCTGTTTCCCCATGTTTAACCTTTTCTTTAGACTACTTCTACCATCCCTCTCCTGTCATCCTTCTTCATCTGCTCCGAAGGATGTCCTTTTCTTTAATAACCCTGCAGCCTCAGTTCACGCACTGCACTGCTTTTGTCCAGCAGCGCAATTATTTACTTAGATGGAATTCCTTCTCTTGTACAAAGTGCCTTTTCCCAAACTGTTTCCTTGTCATGTCCCTTCTGTAAATTAGTAATCTATCTATCCTCTGTTTTGATCAAGACTTTTGCTATTCTAGTTACTTTGTGATTTTTCTTCAATTCTCCAAACTTATTTTGTATGTTCCCAAACATCAGTTAATGCTGTATCTGTTTTGCATTTGACAGCAACAGGACAGTGCTTAAGTCTATAAATGGTGACTGTAGAATCTCTACAATGCAGAAAAGGCTATTTGGCCCATTGGATTTGCATCGACCCTCTAACAGGGTAACTTATTGAGGCCCTCTTCCTGTAATTCCACATATTTCCCACAGTTAATCCATCTAACCTACACATCTTAGGACACTAAGGACAATTTAGTTTAGCCAGTCTATCTAATCTATACATCTTTGGATTTGTGGGAGGAAACCAGAGCGCTCGGAGAAACCCGTGCAGATAGGGAGAAGAATGTGCAGACTCTATACAGACAGTCAGCCAAGGTAGGAATTGAACCCAAGTCCCCAGCGCTGAGAGGAAGCAATGCTAACCACTGTGCCATCATGTTGCCCACAATAAATATCTATTCCCTGACCAGTAGAAGAGAGCTAAGGGTGGCATGGTGGCACAGTGGTTAGCACTGCTGCCTCACAGCGCCAGGGACCGAGGTTCAATTCCAGCCTCGGGTAACTGTCTGTGTGGGGAGTTTGCACGTTTTCCCTGTGTCTGTGTGGGTTTCCTCCGGGTGCTCCAGTTTCCTCCCATGCTCCAAAAATGTGTGGGTTAGGTGGATTGGCCAAGCTAAATTAGCTCTAGTGTCAGGGGATTAACTGGGTAAATATATGAAGTTCCGGGGATAGGGCCTGGGAGGGATTGTGGTCGGCGCAGGCTTGATGGGCCAAATGGTCTCCTGTAGGGTCTATGATTTTTATGAAGTTTCCTCCAATCCATCCCATCTCATGTTAAGTATAACGTGCTCAATGTTTCAATTTTACCTTTAGTCAAACAAGCACCTTGTGCTTGACAAATCAATGCATCTCACCAGGGCTGCAATGATTTTGTGGATTTTGTGATTACCTGTAGGCTTGCACACAGGTAATGCAAGGCTTTCATCAATGGCAACAACATTAAATCAGTGATGCTGAGCTGAGGCACTCACTGTGTCCACTGCTGTGTACTGGAAATCAGGCTAACAAGGCAAAAGCACATACTCTGAACAAATGAACAAACTTATTTTCCTTAATTGCCGGAAGGTTTTATGCAATACTTTGTTTGAAGGAGCAGTTATCATTTGTAAATGTAAACAGTGCACAGTGCCATTCTGTTATTGGTATTTAATGACAGTGCTATTACACCAATTATTCAAATTTCAATGGAATCCCGCAGTGCATTGTACATGCTGTCGTGCTGGTTTTATTTCAGTCTATTGTATAGGATTTATTATGGTGGGAGATAAAATGCTAATACATAATGCAGGAAGATCTACGTGGACTTGATCACCTATTAAATCATAAACTCGCCTCTTATCATTGCCGCTGAGAAATGTGAACAATCTTCACTGAAGTTGGGGATATATTTTTTCTTTGTGGGTGTTATGAGATTGAGTGGGAAGGAGAACTGGGTGCTCCCTGCTGAGTATTGATTTATAGAGCAAAGGGTTGTTCTCTGATGTGTTGCATGCCAAGTGACAGTGTGACATGGTACAGACAGCAACCGTATTCACAAGCACTAAAGCAATGAGTGGTGTGGGTATTTAATAGACGGAAGCTATTTGGTCCATCGTATTTCTACTGTCTCCTTGATAGAGCAGTCATTTTAGTCCTGCTTTTGTCCATAGCTCTTAAGTTACACGTCCTCAAATACCTGTCCATCTTTTTTATAATTATTTGTGGAAATAGCTTCTCCCACCTTTTCAAGTTAAGACTGCAAATTATTGTCAATTCTTGGGTGAAAAAGTTTCTCTTGGTCCCTTCTCGGTCATTTATGGACAGCAGTGGGAAGTTGTGCGTGGAGCCTGAAGAGATTGGAGAGGCACTGAACAAATATTTCTCTTCGGTATTCACGCAGGGAGATATAAATGTAGTTGTGGAGAACACTGGGATACAGGGTTGCAAACTGGAAAGTATTGAAGTAGATAAGGAGGATGTGCTAGTTATTCTTGAGGGTTTGAAGTTAGATAAGTCCCCTGGGCAGGTCGGGATTTACCCTAGGATTCTCTGGGAGGCGAGAGAGGAGATTGCAGAGCCTCTGGCTCTGATCTTCAAGTCGTCGTTGGTTACGGGTATAGTGCCGGAAAACTGGAGGATGGCGAATGTGGTCCCATTGTTCAAGAAGGGGAAGAGAGACTTTCCGGGGAATTATAGACCGGTGAGTCTTACTTCTGTTGTGGGCAAAGTATTGGAGAGAATTATTAGGGATAGGATTTATAGTTATTTAGAGAGAAATGAATTGATTGGGGATAGTCAGCATGTTTTTGTGAAGGGTAGGTCGTGCCTTACTAACCTTATTGAGTTTTTTGAAAAAGTGACCAAAGAGGTGGATGGGGGTAAGGCGGTTGATGTGGTATATATGGACTTTAGTAAGGCGTTCAATAAGGTGGCCCATGGAAGGCTTCTGCAGAAAATGCAGATGTATGGGATTGAGGGTGATTTAGCTAATTGGATTAGGAATTGGCTAGCGGATAGATGACAGAGGGTGGTGGTTGATGGGAGATATTCATCGTGGAGTTCGGTTACAAGTGGTGTACCTCAGGGGTCTGTTTTGGGGCCCCTGCTGTTTTTAATTTTTATAAATGATCTGGATGAGGGTATTGAAGGATGGATTAGTAAATTTGCGGATGACACTAAAGTCGGAGGAGTGGTAGATAGTGAAGAGGGGTGTTCTAGTTTGCAGAGAGACTTGGATAAGTTGCAGAGCTGGACCAAGGGCCTGTTCTGCGCTGTAATGTTCTGTGTTCTATTTTGCCAACGATTTTAAATCCATAACGTCTGGTACATTCATCAAGGAAAATTGTTTGTTATGCTTGAGCTGAGGCCTAGTCATTGGTTTCTTAAATTCTAGCATGATCTCTGCTTTAGTATTCTATGCCTCTGTTTATGAACCCAGGTAACTTTTTTTTTTAATGAATTTATCAACTTGCCCTGCTACCTTTAAGGATTTGTTTATTTGAACGCCAAGCCCTCTGCTCTTCTATACATTTCAAAGTGAGGCCATTTATAATATACTATCTTTCCAAAGATTATCACTTCACAATTCTCCACGTTAAAGACTGTCTGCCGTATTTCATCAACCTGTCTGTCACCCTAAAGCCTAGAACTACCCTCATCACTAATACTTTACCATGGCTTGTATCACCTGCAAACATTACAGCGCTACTGACATCCAAGTTGAGGCCATTTATAAAATTGACAGGAGTAATGGACCCAAAACTGACCCTTGGGGCCTCCACTGCAAATTACCTGCTAATCTGAAAAATTTTCATCCAACACAAACATTTGCTTCGTGTCACAGCAGTGTAGGTGGCATATTGCAAAACACAGTTCAAAAAATAAATAGTGTTTGGGTAAATTCTTGGAGAAATTTGAAGAGAGGGACTCAGGGCCAGTGGAATATCTTACTATCTTACATCTTGGATGCAATTTTTTTTTAAGTCTTGAAATAAAATACTGGGAAGACTCTGCAAAACATGAAACTTGGTAAAGACAGCACCTGTGAAAAGGGAAGTCAAAGTTAATGACTCCAATCTGTGGCCCTTCAGTATTGGGTGATGTTACAAATGAATGACTTTAATTTTCTTCTTTCGTAAATTGTCTGTAGTGACATGTGGTTCCGACAAAGGGCAATGGATCAGAAACATATTAACCCTTTTCTCCTCTCTCCACAAATGCTGTTTTAACCACTGTGTTTGGTTTTATAAAGCATTATTGAGATTGCCATGTATTTTCTATTTCTTTAATGTAGGTTATCCAAGCATCAGAACAAATGACTACCACTGAACAAGTCATATCCCTGGAGGATACTGATCTCGGCGGTGTTGGATCGCAGGTGTTTGTGGCATTGCCCGATTCCCAAAATAGTTCCTCAGGACCCCATGAAATTGTGGCTGTGAGTGTGAATGATTTACTTGATGGGTCTGTGACACTTATCTGTGGAGATACCCCATGAAAAATAGAAGATTTAAAAATAGATGATCTAAACACAAAGGCAAGACTTCCAGCAATATGAAAAAGACATTTTCTTCACAATTTGATCAATAATTGTGGATCATATCAACTTTAGGTTTCATTTGTGCACTTCAACAATGATTTTAATGTAACGTTAGAAACTTAACCAGTACAAGTATCTGGTAACTCCCTGAATGTTTGTCGTGTTAATATCCATTTTAAAAATGAAATTGTTGAGCTGAGGTTGCAGTGGGTCCAGTAGTACCAACACTGGGCAATGCGTTTCAAATCCAAACCTCATTCCATTCATACTATCACAGTTCCTTAAACAATTGCTGAGAATGTGTGGAGAAGTTTCTCTGATTGCCAAATGATTAATCTGACTGACACAGGGCCCCAGGTTCCATTAGTGAGCTACATTCTCGGGCACATTTTGGTGGATCTCACAGTTGCTTTTGCTGTTCCCATCAGAGAAAGAGGGAATATGCCAGGGGTCTCGGCATCTATCAGAAAGATATGTTGTTGAATGTTCTGCCAATAATCATGGTACAGACTCTCGGGCACTGGCTGCTTCCTGATATCACAACCATAAATATATCCGAGTATGCATCTGCCTCAGCCTGCCTGGGGACAGTAAAGGATATAGATTATCATTTAGGATAGGGCGAAGGGAAGGATCTGGATGGGATGCTCTTTCAGAGAGTCAGTGCAGACTCGATGAGCTGGGCAGCCTCTTTTTGCACTGTAGGGATTCTAGGTCCTGTGGACTCTGGATTGTTCAGGATGTGTTCTTATTCAACCAATTTATAATAATGGCACCGGAGAGGCACTGCTATTTCATCAATGTTTATGCCTCTCTTAAAGGTTACTACAGTTTACCGATTCTGAAACATCTTGCAAATTTGCACAAAATACATGAAATTATGTTTATTCAGTGGGCTTATACATGAATGGGAAAATCCAGTATGTTAATAATCATTCACTAACTATCAAATTATCTCTGAGTTTATTATAACTAGATTTAACACACCAGAGCTCTATTTATAAAGCAGCGTGCTTTGTTTATTTTGCACCTATTCATTAAAACGAAGAACATAGAACATTACAGCGCAGAACAGGCCCTTCGGTCTTCGATGTTGCGCCGACCAATTAGGAAAAAACAATGACCCTCTAACCTAAACCATTCCCTTTTCGTCCATAAACTTCTCTACTAACCTCATAAACGCCACCAAACTTGGCGCATTTACAACTGCAGCAGGCAGGGCATTCCATACCCTTACCATCCTCTGGATAAAGAACCTACCTCTGATATCCGTCCTATAACTATCACCCCTTAATTTTAAGCTATGTCCCCTCATGCTAGCTTTCTCCATCCTAGGAAAAAGGCTATCACTGTCCACCCTATCTAAACCTCTAATCTTCTTATATGTTTCAATAAGGTCTCCTCTTAGCCGCCTCCTTTCTAACGAAAACAACCTCAAATCCCTCAGCCTCTCTTCATAAGACCTGCCCTCCATACCAGGCAACATCCTGGTAAACCTCCTCTGTACCCTATCCAATGCCTCCACATCTTTCTTATAATGCGGGGACCAGAACTGCACACAATACTCCAAGTGCGGCCGCACTAGAGTTTTGCACAGTTGCAACATGACATTGCGGCTCCGAAATTCAATCCCCCTACCAATAAAAGGTAAGACTCCGTATGCCTTCTTAACAACCTTATCGACTTGATTGCCAACTTTCAGGGATCTATACACACATATACACCAAGATCCCTCTGTTCATCAACACTATTGAGAGTCCTACTATTAGCCCTATACTCTACACATTTGTTATTCCTGCCAAAGTGAATTACCTCACACTTTTCCACATTAAACTCCATTTGCCACCTCTCAGCCCAGCTGCTCTTTGCATGTATAAAATGGACTCCAGTTTGGATAAATGGTGGACTGTAATTACCCTTGGAGACACGCAGCACAGGTTGACTGTCTGTGCTCTGATATGTGCATCCAATTACTTAGAAAAAGGAGCAGGTTCCTAGTCCACACCCTCTTGATTTGATAAAATTGATTTCAGTTTGAAGTCATTCTTCTGGAGAGGTCCACTTCTTTTCCAGATTGAAAGTGAATCGCAGTGCTGATATGGAAAGAATGATCGGCTCTGTGTGCCTATTAAAGAATATCAATTTACATTTTTACTCTGTCAGCATTATTTCTCCTATGACCTGCCAGTACATTCATGAAAAGGTGCTCTTAATTATTCTGAAAATCAATATTTTGACTCACGGTTTGCTAATGGGGCCGCTCAGGATTTGATTTGCACATGTCTGTGTGTACAGTAGTGATCAAATGTTCTTATCCAGATTATTATTCATCTCAAAGGTGACAGCCCATGTCAGACTTAAGCATTCACATTAGTAAAGAGCAATAGATTTTACGTTCTGTGTATGTTATGGACAATGAAGAAAGAGTGGCTGAGGTTTTGTATTGGACAAACCGCCAAAACATTATAGAAACATAAACATAGAACAATACAGCACAAACAGGCCCTTCAGCCCACAAGTTGCGCCGATCACATCTACCAATCCACAGACCTATCTATAACCCCCTATCCTATTCTTTTTCATATACTCATCCAGAAGTCTCTTAAAAGACCCCAGTGAGTTTGCCTCAACAACCTCCGACGGCAGCCGATTCCATTCACTCACCACCCTCTGAGTGAAAAACTTACCCCTAACATCTCCTCTGTATTTTCTTCCCTGCACCTTAAATCTGTGTCCTCTCGTAGTGACCATTTCAGCTCGGGGAAACAGTCTCTGAGAGTCCACCCTATCTGTTCCTCTCAACATTTTATAAACCTCTATCAGGTCGCCTCTCAACCTTCGTCTCTCCAGGGAGAAGAGTCCCAGCTCCCTCAACCTATCTTCATAAGGCATGCCCCCCAATCCAGGCAACATCCTTGTAAATCTCCTCTGCACCCTCTCAATAACTTCCACATCCTTCCTATAATGAGGAGACCAGAACTGCACACAATACTCCAAGTGGGGTCTGACAAGAGTCTTATAAAGTTGCAGCATTACCTCCCGACTCCTAAACTCAATTCCTCGATTAATGAAGGCCAGTACACCGTACACCTTCTTGACCACATCCTCCACCTGCGAGGCCGATTTAAGAGTCCTATGGACCCGGACTCCAAGATCCTTCTGCTCCTCAGTACAGCTAAGACTCCTACCCCTGATATTATTCTCCTTCATCCCATTGGTCCTGCCAAAATGGACCACCACATGTTTATCCACGTTGAAGTCCAGTCTTGTCTTGGTCCAGTCTTCTCCACCCAGTCTTGCATCCTGTCTATGTCCCGCTGCAACTTTTGGCATCCCCCCAGACCATCCACAACACCACCGACTTTTGTATCATCGGCGAACTTACTAACCCATCCTTCCACTTCCTCGTCCATTATACACTGGAAAAGATAGCATCTAGCTAATGACTGCAAATTTGAATAATTACATTTTGAATACTGTAAGCTGGGAAAGTTCCAAATTAGAATGTTTAGTAATATGTGAGAAACAATAGTGAAACGAGGCTCACTGTGGCTCATAGAGGAAACAGTTCAGGCTAAACCAGGGGACTTGGTTTCAATCTCAACAGTGTTTTCTGAAAGAAAAGATAAGGTAGGACAGATTGGACTCAAAAATACCACAGGGCAAGAATTCCGAGGCAGATTTCAAGTATGCAAAAGGCAGACTATAGGATGGATGTCTCAGAAGCATGGCCAATAGTTGAACAGGTTTGCCAAGGTCAGGGTACTAGATTTGTTTAAATTGATTTGGTGCTGTAATGTATTGTGGAATGATGACATTAAATGAGATGAAGGTCCTTCTGCCTCTGTGTCTGTGTATTTTTTGTTTGAAAGGCGACACTAAAAGAATAAAGTATCAATGTTTTTATCCAGTCTTCAGCAGACACTCATTCATCC
Organism: Sphyrna mokarran; assembly: GCA_024679065.1. Classification (NCBI taxonomy): domain Eukaryota; kingdom Metazoa; phylum Chordata; class Chondrichthyes; order Carcharhiniformes; family Carcharhinidae; genus Sphyrna; species Sphyrna mokarran. The sequence goes on along the minus strand of JAGIQG010000028.1, from coordinate 38,874,045 downwards.
TTTACTATTTGAACTGTCTTTTTGGCAGCAGCAGCAGCAAGGGTAGAGTGTAGGAAGTGAAAACGAATTACTGCAGGAATGCTGATCTGTGGCTCACATTGAAAAAGGTTGATGCAATCAGAAAGCAGTGCTGAACTATTGGTATTACTTTCTGATCTGCTGGCAGTTTTACCGACTAAAACCTTAACGTTTCATTCCCTCTGCACTGCCTTTTGTCATTCTTATTTTTAGATTTATATCATAAACATGCACATTGTGAAAGGTGGATACCCCATCCAGTACTCAAATGGTTAAATAAACTGAGATGGAAATTGGGAGATATCTTATCCAATCAATTTAGGATCTTAAGTAATATACTTAATGGGGTCAACTGAATTTACAAGGCATGAAATGGGTGCTGAGGATGTGAGACTGGATGGCTAATCGAAAGGACAAGCCTGTAACGTTGTCATGGAATAATATTTAATTGTGACAGGCAATTATAGCTGGAGTTGCAAGTTTATGCAACCTTATGGAACCTTTTCAACTGTCTGAACCAAAAGTGTTATCATTGGATAATGTAATGCAATTTTGTCTGTCTCTTCCATTAACCTTGTCAAACCAGAGACTGTTGATGTACCTTAAAGGAAGCAATTGCTGCTTATAGCCTGAGCAATTAAAATATCCTTGCATCCTCGATGCTCTTCTGTGCTTCCCTCAGTCATCAGATCATCGGTTTTTCTTCCCTATAGTCTGCAGGCAGCAACGCTGATTTCTGTGGCAGAGGAAAATTGGAAAGTCCCATGGACAGTATTGCAAAAGTGTTTAACCGATAGACTGGATATCGAGAATTCACTGGTGTTAGAACCTGAAAAATATTCTCATTGCAGTCTTGAAATACGTTGGGGGGGTATTAAAATACAAGTTTATTTTTGAAAAAGAAGTAAATGTCCTTCATAATGAAGGAGACTGGGGATAAGGAGTCTGATAACAGCAACTTATGTTCTAGTGACCAAGGTGAAAATTGCATTAAATTCTCATTGCAAACAATGGTTATTGTTCCTTCATATTTGGTTATTGTGATCAGGTGGTTTAAATGGACTTTACACCAGGTCCTTATTGAATATTTGGCTGCATCAGAAGAGTTTGGGAAGAGAGCGAAGCAGAAACTGCACAATGAGCTGTTAACATTATACTGTGTTGCACATTCAGATCTGATACCTGATCTAGTGTTTTTAAAACCTGTGCAGAATGCTTCTTAAACTGTACCATGAATAAAAATACCAGTTTACATCTAATGTAACAATTTCTGTAAGATTTATTAAACTTATCATGAGGAAACTAGAAGGTATTCTTTTGATCTGCTTTCACACATGTCTTGTTGTCCATTATTAGAATTCAATCTAATGGGTTTTTTGAGAAATAGTTCGATAGAATTAATCCCTATATTGCTGACCAGATAACTTAAAGGGCTGCAATTCAAATGACCTGAAAACAATGGGATGCTGTCTTTTATAATAGCTTGTAGTTACTTCGAAACCATTTGCAGTTGCAGTAGACAGATTGAGCCTCAAGTCAATGTTTTAACCGAAAGGTGACACTTTCAGCAGTGCAGCACTCCAGCAGTACTGCACTGGAGTGTCAGCCTTGATTTTTGTGTTTAACTTCTAATATTTTGTTCCATAAAGAGTTTGTTTTACTATACTAATCTGCCCTTTTTATTTGGCTGTTTTGCTGTCTACAGCAGTTTTTTGCAAAGTCAAAGTCTGTGGGGGTGGCCCAGTAGCACTGCTGCTTCACTGCTCCAGGGACCTGGGTTAGATTCCGGATTGGTTCACTGTCTATGTGGAGTTTGCACATTCTCCCCATGTCTGCGTGGGTTTCCTCCAGGTGCTCTGGTTTCCTCCCACAGTCCAAAGATGTGCTGGTTAGGTTGATTGGCCATGCCAAAATTGCCCTTAGTATCCTGAGATGCATGGGTTAGGGGATTTGTGGGTAAGTATGTAGGGATATGGGGCTTGGGCCTGAATGGGATTGCAGTCAGTGTAGACTCAGGCCGAACTCTCTCTTTCTGTACTATAGGGATTCCCAGTTCTAAATTCTAAGTTCAAAGTCATTATAAAGTTGCATTACAGCGTTGTTTAAAATTAACATTAATGTTTTTGAATGTGTTATCAATAATGGTCAGTGCCCTTTTTAAGATAAAATTTTCATGTGTTTTGCCAGCTATGTTAGTTGATGGTGGAGTCTAGCAGCAAGAACCATAAATCATCATTCCAATGACATTATTCAAAGCTGTACAGCTTGGATACAAGTTCCAAATAAAACTGACCTTCAATTAGCCACAGTCAAAATGAGATAGTACTCGCATGATCTGGCGCTGAGAGATTGCTGTCCATTCACAGCTTTGTCCTGAATTGATTGACAAAGTTTACTGCAGAGGATTGGAACAAGACTTGAATGAATCAATAACACTCCCATTGCCCCACAGTAAATCTTTGAGTCAGTGCAGAGACCAAGCCCCAGATGCCAAGCAAGAATTTGGAAAAATTAAACGTATCAACCAGATCTTATTCAGTATTTCTCAGGAGTTGGGGAAGGCCCAAGATCCTTCAGGCAGACTATCTCGAGCATTCATGTGTCTGTTGGAAACTTAATTCCAGGTGATTCAACAATAGGGCACAAGTCATTGTAATAAAAGTAACGTGGGTACTATCATAGTGCTGGTGTATTGTGCCATCAGCATTGACCAGAGAGCAGATCAGCTGCTCCACCTTTGCATCCCTCTACTTATTGAAGGAGTTGTATTGCAGTGAGAAATACTGGGATATCCATGAATTGCAGACTTGAGATTTAAATCCATTTGAATACACTTAATTAAATTGAAGAAATTGACATGTTTGCCTTTTTCTATTGCTCACTGTCTCATTGGTATCAGAAATTAGAATCCATCACAGGGAAGTGACTAGCATTAAACTTTTTCTAACTGCTGACAAGTGAGACAAATAGTTGAATTCAAAATTTAACTTTTCAATTACCATTAACTGAAGAAGGTTGTGTAAACCCACTCTTATCTTTTGTCACAAAACATGATGTGGAGATGCTGGTGTTGGACAGGGTTGGGCACAGAAAGAAGTCTCACAACATCAGGCTTACCTCCTGCACTGAAAAAGATTTGTAATCCCAACATTGGTAATTTTATCTTTCATGCATACACATCTGTTCTAGCTCATATAAAAGGGTCTTTTTCTTCAACAAAGCTTTCAAATTGTCAACTTTATACATTTACTTGAATTTAAAGCAGATTAAGAGAGAACTAGAAGTTATCATTGCAACCAATTGAATTTTGATTTGACTTATTATTGTCACGTATTGGGATGCAGTGAAAAGTATTGTTTCATGCCATACAGACAAAGCATACCATTCATAGAGAAGGAGTGTGCAGAATGTAGTGTTAGGAATGTAGTGTTAGATCATCTTAATATAAGGTAGGCCCATTCAAAAGTCTGATAGCAACAGGGAAGAATCTGCTCTTGAGTCGGTTGTATGTTATCTTAGACTTCTGTATCATTTTCCTGATGGAAACAGATAACAGAGTGTAATCCTGTGTGTGTGTGATCCTTGATTATGCTCACTGTTTTTGCGAGGCAGTGGGGAGTGTAGATGGAGTCGGTGGATGGGTGGCTCTTTGCCTGATGGGCTAGGCTACATTCACAACCTTTTGTAGTTTCTTGTGGTCTTCGAGCAGAGCCATACCAAACTGTGATACATCGGGAAAGAATGCATTCATGGTGCATCTATAAAAGTTGGTGAGAGTCGTAGTGGATATGCCAAATTTCCTTAGCTTTCTGAGAAAATAGTCATTGGTGGGTTTTCTTAACTATAGCATTTTCTTGACGAGAGGGACCAGGACAGGTTGTTGGTGATCTGGACACCTAAAAACTTGAAGCTCTTGACTATTTCACCACAGATGTAAACAGGAGCATGTCATCCAGTATGGCTACTGAAGTTGATGATGATCTCCTTTATTTTACTAATGTTGAGGGAGTGATTATTGTTGTTGCACCATTTCACCCAGATCCTCTATCTCATCCCTGTAATCCATCCCATTGTTAGAGATCCTACTCAATATGGTGGTGTCAGCAGCAAACTTGAAAATGGAATTGGAGTGGATTTTGCCACCACAGTTATAAGTATATAAGGAGTATAGAACTGAGCTGAGGACACAGGTTTGTGGGGTACTGGTGTTGAGGATAATCGTGGATGAGGTGTTGCCTATCCTTACTGATTGTGGTCTGTGGGTAGGAAGTTTAGGATCCAGTTGCAGAGCAACGAGCAGAACCCTAGGTCATGAAGTTTGGAGGTGAGTTTTGTTGGAATAATGGTGTTGAAGGCTGAGCAGTAGTCAATAAATAGGAGTCTAACAAGATGTCAGGATTGAGTGCGAGGCCAAGGTAATGGTGTCTCCTGTGGAACTGTTGAAGTAATAGGTGAACTGTCGTGGATCCAGGCAGTCTGGGAGGCTGGAATTGATTTGTGCCGTGACTAACCTTTCAAAGCACTTCATAATGATGGATGTCAGTGCCACTGGGTGATGGTCATTAAGGCTCGCTGCTTGACTTCTCCTTGATACAGGGATGATTGTTGTCTTCTTACACCTCAGATTGGTGTAAGGAGAGGTTACAGATGGTCAGCTGGTCTGTGCAGGATCTGAGTGCTTGTTTGGATACCCTATCCTGGCCAGTTGCTTTCCTTGGGCTGACTTTCAAGAAGGTCGATCTGGCATCTGTGAGCTTGATTTTGTCAGCACTGTAAATATTCAACATAATCAGAAAGCATTTGACATTCTGTGGACGAACACAGAGATCTTGGGGTTCATATTCACAGATCTCTGAAGGTTGCCACTCAAGTGGATAGAGCTGTGAAGAAGGCTTATAGTGTGTTAGCGTTTAAGAGCCATGGGGTTATGCTGCAACTATACTGGATCTTCATGAGGCCACATTTGGAATATTGTATGCAGTTCTGGTCATCTCACTGTAAGAAGGATGTGGAAGCATTGGAGAGAGTGCAGAGGAGACTTACCAGGATGCTGCCTGGTTTGGAAAGTAGGTCTTCTGAGGAATGGTTGAGGGAGCTGGGACTTTTCTCTTTGGAAATCAGAGGCAACTTAATAGAAATTTATCCCCCTCATCATCTTATAGATAAAGTGGACGTACAGAGACTATTTTCTTGGGTGTATGTAGCTGTTACTAGGGGGCATTACTATAAGGTTCATGCTGGGAAATGTAGGACGGATATCCGAGGTAGATTCTTTACTCAAAGTGATTGGGATGAGGAATGCACTGCCTGCTGTGATAGTGGAGTTGGTCACTTTAGGAACTTTCAAGTGGTTATTGGAAAGGCTCATGGAAAATACCAAAATGATAGGAAGTGGGATAGCTTGATCTTGCGTTTGGACATAGCTCGGCACAACATTGAGGGCTGAAGGGCCTGTACTGTGCTGTACTGTTCTATGTTCTTTGACAGGATGCCGTACCAAAGATTGCTGCATAAGATAAAAATGCAAGGTATTACGGGTAATATATTAGCGTGGAGAGAGGATTGGTTAACTAACAGAGAGCAAAGAGTGAGGTAAATCGGCGTTTTTCAATTGTTTACGATTCACATAGATGATTTGGAGTTGGGGACCAAATGTAGTGTGTCAAAATTCACAGTTGACACTCAGGTGAATGGCAGAGCAAAATGTGCAGGGGACACAGATATGGATTGTCTATGTGAGTAGGCAAGGGTCTGGTAAATGAAGTACACTGTTGGTAAATGTGAGGTCCATTTTGGCAAGAATAACAGCAAAATGGACTATTATTTATTGGTAAAAAAATTGCAGCATTCTGCTCTGCAAAAGGGACCTGGGTATCCTTGTGCAAGAATCACAAGGAGTTGGTTTGCAGGTGCAGCAGGTAATTAAGAAGATAAATGGGATTTTATCCCTCATTGCTGGAGGGATGGAGTTGAAAAACAGCGAGGTTATGTTGCAGCTGTATAAGGTGCTGGTGAGGCCACACCTGGAGTTACTGTGTACAGTTTTGGTCTCCTTATTTGAGAAAGGATTTACTGGCACTGGAGGGGGTGCAGAGGAGATTCACTAGGTTGATTCCGGAGTTGAGAGGGTTAGCGTATGAGGAGAGACTGAATAGATAGCAGCAGTTGAGGCTACCTCATTGAATGTTTTTAAGGCAAGGATAGATAAAGTTTTGAACTGTGAAGAAATTAAGGGGTGAGCAGACGGGTAAGTGGAGCTGTGTTCACAAAAATATCAGCCATGATCTGATTGAATGGAGGAGCAGGAGCAGGCTCAAGGGGCCAGATGGCCGACTCCTGCTTCTAGTTCTTACGTTCTTATATTTATTCAAACTTAGGAAGTCACAGCAAACTCTATACCAAATCCATATTCAACTGTTTGAAAGTAAAAACACTGCAAAAGACCCTTAATGAATGAGTGAGGGAGTGTGTAGGGTGGGTGAAATGGTAGTCAGGTTTGGGGCAGTGTTTGGGAGGGTGTTCGGGTCTGATTGGATCTTATCCAGCAAAAGTGGTCAGGTCAGGCACAGTTTTGTTGGGGGATTTTAATCTGATTAACATTTCCTAGTTAAATATCTCGGAATTGTCCTAATTCTCCAAGTCTAACTCTGACTGAATATGTGAATAACGTAGTCACAGTGGATCCTGGCGAAGTTGGCGAATTGCCCATTAGAAGTTTAAATTTCCAGGTCAATTCACACGTAGATTCCCATGCCAGGAATTTCACACAGTCACTGCATGTGTCTCAGTTGTACATCCAGTTTCCTATGTTCTAGGGCAGGACTTACTCAGTGAGTGGTAGGGCGTTGAGGAGAGTTATAGAACAAAGAGATCTTGGAGTACGTGTTCATAGCTTCATGAAAGTGGAATCACAGGTGGACAGAGCGGTGAAGAAGGCATTCAGCATGCTTGGTTTCATCGGTCAGGACATTGAATACAGGAGTTGGAAATCCTTGTTGAAGTTGTACAAGACATTGGTAAGGCCACACTTGGAGTGCTATGTGCAATTCTGGTCACCCTATTATAGAAAGGATATTATTAAATTAGAAAGAGTGCAGAAAAGATTTACTAGGACGCTACCAGGACTTGATGGATTAAGTTATAAGGAGAGTTGGGTAGGCTGGGACTTTTTTTCTCTGGAAGCTGAGGGGTGATCTTATAGAGGTCTATAAAATAATGAGGGGCACAGATCAGTGAGATAGTCAATATCTTTTCCCAAAGGTAGGGGAGTCTAAAACTAGAGGGCACAGGTTTAAGGTGAGAGGGGAGAGATACAAAAGTGTCCAGAGGGGCAATTTTTTCATACAGAGGGTGGTGAGTGTCTGGAGCAAGCTGCCAGAGGTAGTAATAGAGGCGGGAATGACTTTGTCTTTTAAAAAGCATTTAGATAGTTACATGGGTACGAGAATATAGAGGGATATGGCCCAAATGTGGGCAATTGGGATTAGCTTAGGGGTTTTAAAAAAAGAAAGGGCAGCATGGACAAGTTGGGCTGAAGGGCCTGTTCCCATTCTGTACATCTCTATGACTATGATACAGAAACCATTCATGATCCAGATTTGGGCCATTCAATTTTCCACATTGTAATTTATCCTCATAACCAGAGATAAAATTACCTCCCTTTTATCTGTTGAAACACCTTTTTACCAATCACTATTGGGTTTACTTCCATTGAAATATTTAGAAAACTAAAGCCATTATTTTCAGCCCCTACCCTAGCTGCCAACTCAATCCCATCCCTGACAACTCCCCCAGATTCATAGCGGAACGTTTAGAAAGCAATGGCAGGATCAGAGAGTCTTCATGGATTTATGAAGGAGAAATCATTCTTGACAAATCTGTTGGATTTCTTTGAGGACGTAACTAAAAGAGTTACCAAGGGAGAGCCAGTCAATGTGGTACATTTGGACATTTCAGAAAGCATTTGTCAAAGTCCCAATGAGAGATTATTGTACAAGATTAAAGTGCGTAGGATTGGGGGAAGTGTATTGAGATGGATAGAAAACTGATTGGCAGAGAGGGAACAAAGAGTAGGAATGAATGGGCCCTTTTCAATTTGACAGGCAGCAATGAGTGGGGTGCCACAGGGATCGATGCTGGGACCCCAGCTATTCACAATATGTGGGAACAAAATGTAGTGTTTCAAAATTTACAGATGATGCCAAGTTGGGTGGGAGGGGGAACTGTGACGAGGATGCAGAGATCCTTCAGCATGATCTGGACAGATTGGTTGAGTGGGCTAATCAATGGCAGATTTGGATAAATATGAGGCTATTCACTTTGGAAGTAAATACAAGAAGGCAGATTACTTCCTGAATAGCTGTAAATTGGGATTCAGGAGTGTGCAGCGAGATCTGGATGTTCTTGTGCATCAGTCGCTGAAGGTAAGCCAAAAGAGAAAATTCTGGAAAATCTCAGCAGGTCCGGCAGCATCTGTAAGGAGAGAAAAGAGTTGATGTTTTAATCCAGATGAGTCTTTATCAAAGTTGAAGGTAAGCATGCAGATGCAGCAGGAAAATGGTATGTTGGCCTTCATTGTGAGAGGTTTCGAGTACAGGAGCAGGGATGTGTTGTTGCGATTATACAGGGGTCTTGGTGAGGCCACACCTTGAGTATTGTGTGCAGTTTTGCTTTCCTTTTCTGAGGAAGGATGTTCTTGCTTTCGAGGGAGTGCAGCGAAGGTTTACCAGGCTGATTCCAGGGATGGTGGGACTAATATGAGGAGAGATTGAATAGGCTAGGATCATTTTCACTGGAGTTCAACTTAGCGAGGGGGAACTTTCATAGACTTATCAAATTCGAACAGGACCAGACAGGGTAGATGCAGGGAGGATGTTCCCGATGGTGGGGGATTCCAGAAACCAGGACTCTCAGTCTGACGATTCGGGATAGACCATTTAGAATAGCGGTGCGGAGACATTTCTTCACCCAAAGAAAGGTGAGTCTGTGGAATTTATTAATACAGGAAGTTGTTGATGCCAAAACATTGAATGTATTCAGCTGGGTATAGCACTTGGGGCAAATGGGATCAAAGATTTTGAGGAGAAAGCAGGATGAGGCTGTTGAGTTGGATGATCAGCCATGATGGTGATGAATGGCTCAAAGGGCTGAATGGCCTCCTCCTGCTCCTATCTCCTATGTTTCTTTGAGTCAATGTTTCTAAGAGACTGCTTAGAGCTGACCACCTTGAATGGCTTCCATCACGTGACTCTGTTAAATAAACAAAATATCACCGATGCTGGAATCTGAAACATTTTGTATTTTTCCAAAAGATTTTGGGAAAATTCAGCAAATGTAAGGGCAGTATGGTGGCACAGTGCTTAGTACCTCACAGCGCCAGGGCCCAGATTTGATTCCCGTCCTTCGGTCACTGTCAGTGCGGAGTCTGCATGTTCTCCCCATATCTGCATGGGTTTCCTTCCACAGTCCAAAGATATGTGGGGTTAGGTGGATTGGCTACATTAAATTGTCCCTTAGTGTCGTGGGTCTTGCTTGGGTTGATAGGGCCTTGATAGGATAGTGGTTCATGCAGACTCGATGGATCAAATGGCTGCCCTCTGCCCTATCGGATTCTATAATGATTCATAGAACATAGAACAATACAGCACAAACAGGCCCTTCAGCCCACGAGTTGCGCCGATCACATCTACCAGTCCACAGACCTATCTATAACCCCCTATCCTATTCGTTTCCATATACTCATCCAGAAGTCTTTTAAAAGAACCCAGTGAGTTTGCCTCAACAACCTCGACAGCAGCCTATTCCATTCACTCACCACCCTCTGAGTGAAAAACCTACCCCTGACATCCCCTCTGTATTTGCTTCCCTGCACCTTAAATCTGTGTCCTCTCGTAGTGAACATTTCAGCTCAGGGAAATAGTCTCTGAGAATCCACCCTATCTATTCCTCTCAACATTTTATAAACCTCTATCAGGTCGCCTCTCAACCTTCATCTCTCCAGTGAGAAGAGTCCCAGCTCCCTCAACCTATCTTCATAAGGTCTGCCTCCCAATCCAGGCAGCATCCTTGTAAATCTCCTCTGCACCCTCTCAATAGCTTCCACATCCTTCCTATAATGAGGCAACCAGAACTGCGCACAATACTCCAACTGGGGTCTGACAAAGGATTTATAAAGCTGCATCATTACCTCCCGACTCCTAAACTCAATCCCTCGATGAATGAAGGCCAGTACACCACACGCCTTCTTGACCACATCCTCCACCTGCGAGGCCAATTTAAGAGTCCTATGGACCCAGACCCCAAGATCCTTCTGCTCTTCAACACAGCTAAGACTCCTACCCTTGACACTGTACTCCTTAGAACATAGAACATATGTTTCATCCCATTATTCCAAAATGGACCACTACGCATTTATCCGTGTTGAAGTCCATCTGCCACTTCTCTGCCCAGTCTTGCATCCTGTCTATGTCCCGCTGCAATTTTTGACATCCCTCCAGACCATCCACAACACCATCGACTTTTGTAGTCCCTTAGTGTTCAAAGTTGATGTTTTGAGCTTACTTCACTGATCATCAGAACACCGTGACTATCGTGACTTAAATGTTGTTTTACAATGCAACTATGAAGATACTATGAATGGGATCTGAATACAAATTGCTAAGACTGCTTCTTGTTCTATTTTGTGCTGCGTCACTTAGCTTTCTGTTTTAATGAGTAATGAGATATAAAATAAATGAAAATCATTAAATATGTTCTTAAATTCTATATCAATTTGGATCAATTTTAATGATATTAATGGACCCTCACAGGTTAAAGGATTCCATGACGAATCATAGAAAATGAAACATTAATGTGAGAAACAGGAGGTTTTTTTTGTCTGTAACATAGCAGATATTTACACACTGGCTGATAATCTCACAGAGTCACCTATCATCAGCTGGGCCTGCATTTGTTGCCCATCCCTTATTGTCCTTGAAGGGCCAGTTAAGAATTGGCCACATTGCTTTTTGTATTCAAATAAAATCATCTTGAGTGGGGATTTTGTGAACTGGTGACATTTAAGAAACATGTATATTTAAATTTCCTTTTCAGAAATATTCCCTTACCTGTCTTGCTAATGTTGATGAGTCTATCTGATCTCATTGGACAGAAATGCTTATGTGAGAGAGAGATTCTGAAATCAGCCTCCCAGGATTATTACTTCTGATAGGATCAGTTTCAGTTACAGTTTAATATCGCTGATGACACATTATTATTTTCTGTTTCACGTGGAGGGTAAAGTCTTTGTACACCTATTTACTAAAGAAATTTAAAAAGTTGTGTTGATGTAGTGTCTCACAACATCATGAACATCATAAAGTGCTTTAAAGCTAATAAAACATGTTTGGAGTACAATCACTAGTGTGTGTGGTAAACTCTACAGCCAACAAGTTCTCTCAAAGTACAAGCAAATAGATGACCAGCTAATCTATTTTCTATGATATTGGTTGGGTGAAAATGCTCTGTGTGTTTACAAGGATCCTTAACATCTAACTATTATTTTACTAAAAGTCAGCACTTACAGCAGTGAAGCCCTCTCTCAGTGATTACACTGAACCACGTGCCTGAATGATGTGCTGAACTCCACACTGTGACTGATTTGAACCAGCAATGTACTGATTCTGTGATCCGAACTTCAGTGACTGAGCCAGTCACACCTTCTGTTTACTAGTTCTGTTTAGTTATGGTCTGTGTAACAGTGTAATGAAATGACTTTGGAAATGGGGAAAGTTTGTGGATGAGAATGAGAAATTGAAACGAACTGTGTCCGGTTTCCTGGCTTACTGTATATTATCTAGATATTAGAGGGCCACAGACACACACCAGTCATGGGGAGTGAGGCTCACTGACTTTAAAATCATAATTTCATCAGAAACTTTTCTGCCAGTGGAGTATATTGTGGTTTCAACACTGAAAATTCAGCTGAATATTTTATAATTTGAACATTGTGTGACATTAATACTGAAATCACAGTCAACCCCTAATGACCACTTTTGTATTCACACAATTACTGCTTCATTAGAAAGTATCCAGAGTGTGTCTATATATATATCCTTCATCGAGTCAATATTTCCTGGGTGTGAAGAATTATTGTCTTTGAATGATTAATAACCCAATAATTGCTGTTCAATAGATATTAAATATGAATCATACAATAGAATCCTACATTGCAGCAGGAGGCCATTCAGCCCATCGAGCCTGCATCGACCACTATTCCACCCAGACCCCATCCCCATAACTCCATGCATTTCCCTAGCTAGTTCCCCTGACACTAAGATGCAATTCAGCATAGCCAACCTGCACATCTGTGAACTGAGAGGAAACCGGAGCCCCCAGAAGAAACTCATGCGGACACGAGGAGAGTGTGCAAACTGCACACAGACAGTGACTCAAACCGGGAATCAAACCCTGGGTCCCTGGCACTATGAGGAAGCAGTGCTAACCACTGTGCCACCGTTCCACTCCAGAAATTGCTGCTCTTTTGCTGATATGACTACACTGCAATGGTTAATCACGTTAATACTATAATGCTATAATTCGCCTACAGCCGTAATGAATTACCAATGTGCCAATGTTTATTCTGCTGTAGAAGTTGTCAAATCACCTGCTCTAAGTGGAGCAAACAAGCACCTGTAATACAAAGAGGGAATAATTGTTCTTTGTGAAATATTATAGCTTTTGATGAATTTATTCTGAGAAAGACAGCTGCATTAGTTTAGCAAAGTATGCAGTTTCTAGTTAATCTGTTCTCCCATCAGATTAACTGATCTGATTCAGTATGTATTCACATAGGAACTGAAATTCCAACTTACTTTTCTCATTAAACACCTGGATAATCTGCTTTGCACATGGAACAATAAATTGATAGATCAGAAATGACCTCCTATGTAAGTTGTTTTATGGCCTCTCAAGAAATAGTTTCCCTAATAGCAGACATGTTACTTAATTATGTTTTATTGTTGATATATGAAAGACAGTGGCAATGTTATTTGCTGTAATGTGCAAGCAACAATTCTATTTTGCTGTGCCCATCCATCATAAGAAAGATCCTCTCATCAGTCATCAGACATCTCAAGTTAAACATCTTCGGAATGGTTATTTTAGACTGAACCTCCATAGCAGATTATATAGCTCAGCAATTACCTTTAAATATAAATGTACCACAATCTACCAACTCGAATATGCAAACTAAACACTGACACTGCAGCAAAATGCAAGGAATTGCAATGACAGTCATAAATCAAACACACTTTCCTCCCTGCGCTTTGGGACCATTTAAGTTCCTTTGTTTTATTTTAGCTGTGTAACTTATCCTCAACAGCTGTGGATGTGTGTGTTAAGTACAGTTTGCCTTTTCTTGTCTGATGGATTTTTATTTAAAAATGGATTGTTACACGGCTGAACTTTGCTGATAAGCAGTTGTAAATTCCCCATTCATTGATCTCTTTGGAGTTGCTATCTTATTCTCTTCTAATTGACAAAGTACATTTGAGATAAAGGGAGTAAGTTTTACATTTATATAGCATTTTTCATGGGATCAGAATGTCCCAAAGTGCTTCACAGTCAGTGAAGTAGTTTTGAAGTGGAATCCATGTTGTATTTTAGGGATTATTGGTAAATATCAAAATGGCTCAATAGCAATGGACAGTAAACTAAACTTTTTCAAGAACGTTCAAACTAATAGAACATCTCGTGTTGTCCTACTGTTTGACCCATTAAGAAGTATTTTCATCTCTAATATGCAAATAACAACCTGCAAAGGTTTATTACAAACCTCTTATACAACACACACAATTTTCATTCCAGTAAAATTAAACCATTTCCCCTGGAATTATGTGGTTCATTTGTCATCTATAATCCAGATCTTTATTTTTAATTCATTCATTGGCTGTGGGTGACACTGGCTAGTTGTTATTCCAATTTACCCTGAGAAGGTGGTGCTGAGCTGCCTTCCTGAACAGCTGAATTGTAGGTATACCCACCATGCTGCTAGGGAGGGAGTTCCAGGATTTTGATCCAGTAAAGGAACGGTGATACAATTACAAGTCAGAGCGGTGAGTGACTTCGATGGGAATTTCCAGGTAGGGGCTGCACTTGTCTTAAGTGATGAAGTGTTTGGAAGATGCTGTCAATGGAGCCTTGGTAAATTTCTGCAGTGCATCTTGGAGATGGCACATGCTGCTTGTCTTGTGAACTTGTCCTTGTTCCTTCAAGTCTGGAGGCTGTATTGAGAGCACTACAACTAAGAACAGAAAGGCCCATAACTTCTAACTAGCAGTGGAAAGTCATGGGCCACTAAAAATAGGTCAAAAATCGTGATCTAACTCAAGATGGGAGCAGCAGTCATTGGCCTTCTGTGGGACAATCTCTACAGCCTGGCACAGGAGGATTCCAGCCATGCTGGCTATTAACAAGGCCAGTCTGGGAATGTCCATTGAGATCCAGCTTTAAGTTTACAGTGAAGATCGAGAGATCCCAACAATTTCCAGGTATTGTAAAGGTATGTTGAACTATTAAATTTATTTGTGCTAATTTTTAGCAGTGAATCCTGTTATTATTGGTTAATTTAAAGTGCAGTTCTTAATTTTATTTTTATGATTGAAAGTGACTATTATTTAATATGTATAAATAAATATCGGTTTCGTTATTTGTTCTAAATCTGTGAGATTACTATTTAAACCTACATTATATTGTTTTGTAATTTTATATTTGGCATGTTTATAATGTTCATATATTTTAATTTAGAATATAGAAAATTAAAACAATTGGGAAAAGAGGTCAGAGCTTCTCAGACTTTAACTTGGGCACCTTTTATTGTATGAACTTAAACTACGGAGAATTCATATTTAGCATTGTAGAAAACCAAAACTACCAAGTGATTAATATTAATACTCTTTTGATTTGTTTACTTCATTCATAATTATCTCATTTGAATGTTGTGTTTTCATGTTTCAATGAAGCACTTGTAAAATTTTGGAAAGTTTAATGAAAAACATTTATTTACAAAATAGTGTTGTAAGTACAAAATTTTGATGAGGTATTAACATTTACCTAATAACTTTAGCAGCTGCAATGTGACATTTTACTTACCTAATCTTTTCAAATTTCTTACAATAAAATACATTTTTTCTCTTTTTGACAACAATCAATTTTTTTTTACTCTAACACAGAGGGTCTCTGTAAACAAGGAGGTAAGAGAGGGAGGAGTGTGAGGAGGGGAAGGGATGGGATGTGGGGAGGTGTAGGAGGAGGGGGAGTGGGGTAGAGGAAAGCAGGGTGAGGGCAAGGGGAGGAAGGGATATTTGGACATATTATTTTATATGTAGCCTAATTCTTCTCCCACGATCTCTGCATCTATGTCAAAACCTCAAAAGAACTGTGATGATTTTAAGAAGCCAATCTAGAAGTGTGATGTAGCATCAGTGGTGGAATATGACACCAGATTTACAATCTGCACTGGTTTCTGCAGTAAGTGTCAGACAGATAGCTCACATCAACTTACAGGGGATTGCATATGTCATCTTGAGGCATACACTTTCCTAAAGCATTTGAAACAGTGAAGTTACTTCCCACTGTGCCCCATGTTGGGTACCTTGGTTTTTATGGTGGTTGGCATTGTGACATCACAGTGCCAGGGACCTGGGTTCAATTTCCCGCTTGGGTTACTGTCTGTGTGGAGTCTGCACGTTCTCCCCGTGTCTGCATGGGTTTCCTCTGGGTGCTCCAGTTTCCTGTCACAGTCTAAAAGACGTACTGGTTAGGTGCATTGGCCATGCTAAATTCTCCCTCAGCGTACCCGAATAGGCGCTGAAGTGTGCCGACTGGGGGCTTTTCACAGTAACTTCATTGCAGTGTTAGTGTAAGCCTACTAATAAGTAAACTTGAAATGTCGAACTGTTTTTATAATCTCGTATAATTATTGACTTCAGAATTTGGTTGACAGTAAAATAAACAACATTGTCTCAGTTTAGATTGTGCAGGGTGGGTTAAAATCATCTCATTGTGTATTGAGAGTCTTAGACTGATATTTCTATATCTCCCCTTGACTTCACAGATTGATACTTAATATATTTGCATGATACTAATTCTTTGCCTGTTGTTTAACACAGATGTCATGCTATTTTCTTTGACCATTACTAAAAGAACAGACAAAGGGAAATCTTTTAAAAACTGAAATCAGTTCACTAATATTCAGACACTAATTTAAAAAATCTGATAAGAATGGAATATGAATTTTTGTTGCAGTCACAATTTCTGTGTTATTTAATCCTTTCACATGGGAGATTATTAGGAGCACAGGAGTATTTGTTGGAGTATTTTTTGAAGATACCTTGGTCTACTCTGGGCACAGGAGTGCTCTGAGTATTAGAGCAGTCACTACGTTTGTGTGGAGCTTTCTGCTGTCCCAAGGTCATGCAAGGTTCTTTTAAAATGCAAATACTTCCTTCTTGCAATAATCTTGCAAAACAGCCGATTCTATCGAAAAATCAAGTTGCCATTACAGTTCAAATATTTGACAGGTTTTATATTATAAATTGAAAATATAGTTATATCATAGAACATAGAACATAGAACATAGAACATTACAGCACAGAACAGGCCCTTCGGCCTTCGATGTTGTGCTGACCAAAATAAAAAGCAATGCCCCTCCAAACTAAACCATTCCCTTCTCTTCCATATACTTATCAATTAACCTCTTAAATGCCACCAAACTTGGCGCATCTATAACAGCTGCAGGCAGGGCATTCCACTCCCTAATCACTCTTTGAGTAAAGAATCACTCTTTGAGTAAAGAGTAAAGAGATCATGAAGCTGAAATCTTTCACGTCAAACTGATCACAGATCATTCCATTCCAAAAGATAATTTTTGAAGTTTTGCATTAGGGAGGTGCTGGGGAGTAGGTACAGTGGGGATGTCGGGGTAAGTTTCTCACTCAAAGGGTGGTGAGTGAGTGGAATCGGCTGCTGTTGGTGGTGGTAGAAACGAACTCGCTGGGATCTTTTAAGAGACTTTTGGATGAATATGTGGGATTTAACGGGATTGAGGGTTATAGATAGGCCTGGTAGATATGGATATATTGGTGATACTTGTGGGCTGAAGGGCCTGTTTGTGCTGTAGTGTTCTATATTCTATGCTCTGAAGCTAATTAACAAGCATCATCTAAAATGTCTCTCTTTTTCTCCATGAGAGAGATCAAAGGTAGATTGGGTAGCCACTTTGTGGAACATCTCGAGTCGGTTTGAAAGCATGACATTCTTGCTCCGAGCTGTCCTTTCTGTCCACAATCTGCTCTGGGCTCCACTGAGACTCAATGCAAACTTGAGCAAAAATATTTCATTTTTAAACTTGGCATTTTACAACTTTCTGAACACAACATTGATTTTAACAGTTTTAAATCATAACCTTCTGCACATTTTGTTTCATTATGTTTGCTGACTCTGCTTTTTTTCCTTCTGTTTCTTTCTTAATCCCTTTAACTTTGCATTTGGATGGCTGCCATCATGTCATTCACACCTCATCTAGTCACATCTTTTACTTGTCCCATTACCAGACCTTTTGGCCTTGTTTCCATTCAAGTGTCAATGATCTTTTGTCATTGAATATTTTCACTCATTCACCTACCAGACATTCCTTTTCGTTCTATCCCCCCTCACCCCCCCACCACTTTCACTTGCTCAGAACCTATTATATCCTGAACTTTTCCCAGTCCTGATGATAGGTCCTAGACCTGAAACATTCTCTCTCCAAAGATATTGCCAGACCTAATGAATGTTTCAGTTTTGATCTCATCTAAACACTTTCATAGAATCTCTTCAGTACAGAAGGAGCTCAATCAGCCCATCGAATATACAGCAACCCTCTAAGAGAACACCTTAAGCATGTCTTATGCCTGTAATTCCATGTATTTACTCCACTAATCCACACATTTTTGGAGTGTGAGAGAAAACCAGAGCACTTGGAGGAAACACACACAGTTACGGGGAGAACATGTAAACTCCACACAGATAGTGGGCCAAGGCTGGAATTGAACCTGGGTCCCTGGTGCTGTGAGATGGCAGTGCTAACTGCTACCACTGTGCTGTCTTTCTACTCTTCAGCTCTTCATGTTTAAGTCTCTTGGAATTGTCCATTAGTCTTAATTTTATCTCCAGTAGGTTAAATTTGTGGAGGAAAAATAAATTTTAAGTCAGGAATTTGTGAAAGGTTTTGAATGTGACTGCATTGCAGGATTATAAAATCCCATTTCACCAGCAGATGACAGTATCATATCACAAATCAATTTTCAAATGCTGGAAATGTTGAATCAATAACAGGTTCTCACAAGGTCACGTAATAGTCTATCAATTACCTGCGATTCTTCAAACTCAGGATTTATAACGTATGATTAAAATAATTACAATATATATGTGATTAAAATAATAGTTTTTATTCTCTTATTTTGAATGAATGACACTGGAATTAAAATTGAGATGGATGTGTAAATTTCAGAGGATGGAGCATTAATTCTTACTGTCCATTACACAGGTGAACATGATGTCTAGATTTAAAGAGGTCACTCAGCTGGGTCAGAACAGCTCTTGTTATGAGTAGATTTAACATATTCAGGAACACTGGTGAAGACATTGGTTGGCTCCCCAGCTGCGTGTGGAAAAAAAAACTGCCTGGCCCAATGTCTGTCCTTTTCACCTCGGGACAAGATTATCGGCTTATTTTGATCAGTGAGGTTTGTCAAACAGAGGGAAAGCCATCAAGCGAGCAGAACTGAGAGAAGACCACCAAGAAAGAACCCTACAGTGCAGAAATAGGCCCTTCGGCCCATTGAGTCTTCACTGAACACAATCCTACCCAGGCCCTACCCCCATATCCCTACAAATATACCCGCTAATCCCTCTAACCTACGCATTTCTTAGCAATTTCTTAGCATAGCCAATCAACCTAACCCGCACATCTTTGATTGTTTGAGAGGAAACTGGAATACCCGGAGGAAACCCACACAGACATGAGGAGAATGTGCAAACTCCACACAGACAGTGACCCGAGCCGGGAATCGAACCCAGGACCCTGGAGCTGTGAAGCAGCCGTGCTAACCCACTGTGCTACCGTACTGCCCACGTGAAAGTGTTTCTATTTCCCTGATATGAAGCTTATGTCATGGAATCATAGAATCATCGAATCTCTGTAGTGAATCAAGAACTCTCACAATACCAAGTTAAAGTCCAATAGGTTTATTTGGTAACAATCACCACTAGCTTTCAGGGCTCTGCCCCTTTGTCAGGGGAGTTCTGATTACAAACAGGGCGTATGAAGGCACACGGTCAGTTTACAGAATACTGATTAGAATGTGAGTCTTTACAGCTAATCAAATAAAACTATTGGCCTTTAACCTGGTGTTGTGTTTACCCAGTCCAACACTGGCATCTCCACCTCATAATCAAGAAAGCAAAAAGCATGTTTGCCTTCATCGATCAGGGCATTGAGTTTAAAAGTTGACAAATCATGTTGCAACTTTGAAGAGCCTTAGTTAGACCTCATTTAGAATATTGTGTACAATTCTGGTCACCACATTATCAGAAGGATGTGGATACTTTAGAGAGGATACAGAAGAAGTTTACCAGGATGTATTAGCTATGAGGAGAAGTTGGATAAACTCCGTTTGTTCTCACTGGAATGAGTGAGAAGGTGACCTGATCGAGGTTTATAAGATTATGAGTAACATGGACAGAATGGATAGTCAGATGCTCTCTCCTACAGTGGAAAAATCACATACTGGGACATGTAGTTTTATGGTGCGTGGGGAGAAGTTTAGAGGAGGTGTGTGTGGCATGTATTTTACACAGAGGGTGGTGAAAGTCTGGAACGTGCTTCCAGGGGAGGTAGTGGGAGCAGATATGATCGCAACATTTAAGGGACAACTGTTGTTATTTGTCTATTACCATCGATGAGGACCTCAGCACCATTACTCATTTTGAGGCTGGTTGCAGTGTGTCCGAAGATGACTGATGAGGCCAATTCGGGCACGGAATGTCCTGGCACATATTGGACAGACTTATGTAGATACAGTAGTTGTTGTGCTGGTGGCTCTGGACTTGCGCAGCTTTTGCTTAAATTGTGCTTCAGTAATACACTTTGCTTTGTGAGCTTGACAACCTTTGTGGACGAGGCAGTGCCAGGTAGGGCAGTTTTATGCCAGCGTTTCCCAAGTGGTCGTGTCAATGTCAAGTGACTTCAAGGAGGCTTTGAGTGTGTCTTTGAAATGTTTCTTCTGCCCTCCATGCAAGCGTCTTTCCAGCAGAGAGTTCCTCAAACAGGAGCTGCTTGGGTATTTGCTCGTCTGACATACAGATGACATGACCTGCCCACCGGGTCAGTGTTCTCATCAGCAGTGTGTGGACCGATGGTAGACTTGCTCTGGAGAGAACTTCAGTGTCTAGTACTTTGTCTTGCCATTGGATGCATAATATTCTGCAAAGACAGGTCATGTGGGAATGATTGAACTGTCTTGCATGCCTTTGATACACAGTCCATGTTTCACAGGCATACAGGAGGATAGTGAGTACCACAGTGCTGTAGACTTTCAGTTTTGTTGCTGGGCTGATTCCTCGACGTTCCCATACAGTGGAGCGCAGTCTTCAAAAGCAGAACTTGCCTTTGCTATTCTGCAGTTAACTTCTGTATCAATAATCACTGCTTGGGAGAGGGTGCTGCCAAGATAAGTGAACTGGTCCACTGCCTGTAGTTTCTGCCCTTTGATTGTGATTATGGGTTCTGTGTATGGGGCATGAGGAGCAGGCTGGTGCATGACTTCAGTCTTTTTAATGTTGATGGTGAGTCCAAAGTTATCACAAGCCATGGAAAATTTGTCCATACTGACTTGTATCTCTGGCTCTGAGCTAGTATACAGGGCACAGTCATCGGCAAAGAGGAAATCTCTCAGAACAGTCTCTTTCACTTTGGTAATAGCTTGAAGTCTCCTGAGGTTGAAGAGCTTCCCATCCAGTCTGTACTTGAGGCTGATTCCAGCAACACTGTCCTGGAAGGCATGATTCAGCATCGCAGTAAACATCATGCTGAACAGTGTGGGTGTGAGCACACAGCCCTGTTTGACACCATTGGTGATTGGGAATGCCTGAGAGGATTCCTGAGGGGCAACTAGACAAATCCATGAATAGGATGGGAATGGAAGGATACGGGTTCCATGAGTGCATTCGGCTTTAGTTTCCGCAGGCATCATGATCTGTGCAAGCTTGGAGGGCTGAAGGACCTGTTCCTGTGCTGTACTTTTCTTTGCTCTTTGCAGAAGAGGCCACTCAGCCCATCGAGTCAACACCAACTCTCTAAAAGAGCATACTAACTAAGCCCACCATATCCCTATAAACCTAAACATTTCCCCTGGCCAATCCATCCAACTACACATCTTCTGATACTAAACTTAAAATGGCCAATCCGCCTAACCTGCATACCTCTCCCCTTCAGGGATTTAGTGGCTTTGGTTCAGTTTTTCAGCAGCTTTCTACAAGTTCCAGTTCACTTTTAGGATGCAGAGTTTAACCTGGCAAAACAAAGCAGATCATTGAATAATCTCCTTACTGTTTATCCAGCTAGGGTTGTAGAGATACAGGAAATCAGCAGAAGAAGTCCCAGTGGGAGACCTGGGGCCTGAACCACTGATAAGGTCCAACTGATTATAAGAAAGATGTGGAAGCATTGGAGAGGGTGCAGAGGAGGTTTACCAGGATGTTGCCTGGTATGGTGGGAAGGCCTTATGAGGAAAGGCTGAGGGACCTGAGGTTATTTTCATTAGAGAGAAGAAGGTTACGCAGTGACCTAATTGAGGCGTATAAGATGATCAAGGGACTGGATAGGGTGGATAGTGAGAGCCTTTTTCCTCGGATGGTGATGACCAACACGAGGGGACATAACTTTAAATTAAGAGGTGGTAGTTATAGGACGGATGTCAGAGGCAGGTTCTTTACACAGAGGGTGGTGAGGGCGTGGAATGCCCTGCCTGCAGCAGTTGTGGACTCGCCTACTTTGGGGGCATTCAAATGGTCGGTGGATAGGCATATGGATGATATTGGAATAGTTTAGGTTAGAGGGTCCACTGGCCGGCGCAACATCGAGGGCCGAAGGGCCTGTACTGCGCTGTAATGTTCTATGTTCTGTGTTCTGTGATTAACCACCAAGACTCTCCTCAACCATTGGCCTGAGGTAGTGGATTGACCGTACTTGCTGTAGAACATTGCATTGATTCTCAGCTTCCATCATCAATAGTGTTTTATTTGAACTAAATCCCATTTACCTTCCGCTTCCAAGATAGAGGGTGATGGGTTATTCATTAAACAGCTGGAATGGATTGTTTGGTCTCTCGATGAGCTGCCATTTCCCAAGCAGTGATAACCTCACTAGAATGAATTATATTTATTTCATTGTTGTCCATCCCAGAGGCTGGGAGAGATGAGTGAAATGTCGCTGTTTATGAATACAGTCCAGTGTATTAGAAACAAGTAAATGCAGAGTGTGGTAGGAACTTGGATAGGAATTGGGGAATTGTCTAGCCTTCGAATGGTATGCTGCTTGATTCAAGTCCCTTTAATTGTTAGTCTTTATTTACAGCAAATATTTACACATTTGTCTTCCCGACAAAGTTAGAGTTTCTCCTCTTCCAGATCTCTCTCAATTCTGCAATCATATGACCTGACATCATTGCAGCATCATGCAAACCATCCAGATAAATGAGAACATCCCGATATTAACTGGCTTTGCCAACTAGTGCCCCCAAACCAATCCGATACATACTGCCCCAATCCGCACCAACCCACCGCACAATATAAAATAACCACAAATAAAAAGTCACCCCCTCCCACCAGCTCCGAGAGCACCTCTCCCCCCGACAGACACACATGGGAGGCAAAAGTGCCAAGACATGAGAAGACAACAAACCACCCTTCAACCTACAATCTACCACCAACATCCCAATCAGAAAACTCCCAGGACCCCCCCCTCTGCCTGTCCTCAGCCACCTGCTACCGCCTCCCCACTGAAAAGAACCAGAATTCAGCAACAGACACAAACCCTCCACTCAAAACCAGGGAACCCCCAAATAAACTCTCTAAACACGTACCACCTTGACATTCACCCCCAACATAAACCCCCAACTTAACAGCCCCCTCTTCCTAATACACATCACTTCAATAGCCATCTTCTCCCACCACCTAAAATATGGCAGAACCAGACCATCACCCAGTTTCCCTCTTCCCTCCATCATCCCATTCACCAGCCCACACAAGGTAAAACTAACAGGAGTAATAATATATAAGAAAAAGGCCCAGGAGACAACAAGTCAATAAGCCACAAGATAAGGGCAAGACATCACAGGAGGCCACAAGGGTTGGATGTGGACCAAAAGCAAAGTGACAGAGCATAAAAAAAAGGGGACAAGTCCTCTCTCTATCTGAACCCAAAAAACTAAGAATTTTTTCCAATAATTTCCCCACCACTGATGTAAAGCTCACAGCTCTGTAATTTCCCCAAATGTCCCTTCTGCCCGACTTCAACAGAGGAACAATGTTAGTTACTTTCCAGTCCTCTGGTGCCTTGCCTGTGGCTAAAGGAGATAAGAACAAAGAACAAAGAACAAAACAGCACGGGAAACAGGCCCTTTGGCCCAATGAGCCCGCACTGCCACCTTGATGTTCCCACTTCTACACGCGATCCCTGTCCATGTTTATAGACCTATGGATTAAAAACCAAATTTGAGACAATTTAGGGAAAATTTGTTTTGCCAATTAGCCTAAGAGCACATTTTGGGATGTGGGAGGAAACCGGAGCACCCGGAGAAAACCCACGCAAGCACGGGGAGAATGCGCAAACTCCCACAGACACAGGCCCATGTGTCTGTTCATGTGCCCATCTAAGTATCTCTTAAATATCTCCAGAGTATCTGCCTCCACCACTTGGTAGCGCATTCCATACCCGCACCACCTTCTGTGTGAAAAAACTCCCTCTAGCATCCAAATTATACCTTACCCTCCTCAGCTTAAGCCCGTGACCCCTCATGCTATTTTGAGTCCATCCTAGGAAAAAGCTTAGCCCTGTTTACTCTATCTATCCCCTTCAAAATCTTGTACACCTCTATCAGATCTCCTCTAAGTCTACGTCTTTCTAAGGAAAACAGTCCCAATTTGCCTAATCTCTCCTCGTAACTCAGACCTTCCATACCAGGCAGCATCCTGGTAAACCTCCTCTGCACTCTCTCCAGAGTCTCCACGTCCTTCCGGTAGTAAGGCGACCAGAACTGGACGCAGTATTCCAAATGAGGTCTAACCAACGTTTTATACAACTGCAACATTAAAGGCCAGCTCTTGTACTCTATACCCCTTCCTATAAAGGCTAGCATACTATATGCTTTCTTCACAATCTTCTCCACCTGCTCTGCCACCTTCAGAGACTTGTTCACCTGCACCCCCAGGTCCCTCTGCGTTTCTATACTCTTAATAAGTCTACCCTTTATCATATACCTCTCCCTTACATTCTTTCTCCCGAAATGCATCACCTCATATTTATCAGGATTGAATTCCATCTGCCATCTGTCTGCCTAAGCTACCAGCCTATCTATGTCCTGCTGCATCGCCTCACAATGCTCCTCACTATCCGCAAGTCCAGCCATCTTTGTATCGTCTGCAATCTTGCTGATCACTCCACTTACTCCCTCTTCCAAGTCATTTATATATATTACAAATAGAAGAGGTCCCAGTACCGAGCCCTGCGGCACACCACTAGTGACCGACCTCCAGGTAGAGAAACACCTTTCCACTATTACTCTCTGTCTCCTGTTACCAAGCCAGTTACTTATCCATCTAGCTACCTGTTCTTGTATCCCATTTGCCTTGACCTTCTCGACTAACCTCCCATGAGGGACTTTGTCAAACGCCTTACTAAAATCCATATAGACGACATCAACGGCTCGCCCTTCGTCCACCTTTTTCGTCACCTTCTCAAAAAATTCTACCAGATTTGTAAGGCACGACCTCCCCTTAACAAATCCATGCTGCGTATCCCTAATCAGATCGCAATGGTCTAAGTGCCTATACATCCTATCTCTAAGAATCCCCTCCAACAGCTTCCCTACCACTGACGTCAATGGGATACTAAGATTTTGGCCAAGACCTCAGCAATTTCTTTCCTCTCCTCTCTCAGTATTCTGGGATAGCTTCTAACTGGCCCTGGAATCCTGTCCACCTTCATGTTTTTCATGCCTGAGAATGTTAACATTCTCTCTTCTCCACTCACCATCTACCACATCCTTCTATTTTGTGAATACTGATGCAAAGTGCTTGCTTAAGGTCCTCACCCAACTCATCTGACTTCATATACAATTCCTTCCACTATCCTAGTGTGGACCGATCCCTTCTGTAGCTTCCTTTTTCTCCTTATATACACATACAAAGATTCTCATTAATCTTGCCTGCCAAGGACATTCCATGGCCTCTTTTTTCCCTCAGTGCCTTCCTACTAACTTTACATTTCTCAAGAGCCTTATCTACTTTCAATTGCCTGAAATTTCTGTCTCCTCCTCCTTCTTTCTCACTAAGCTCACGAGCACTCTTGTCATCCAGAGTTCCCGAATCTTGCCATCTTTATCTTTCATTTATATAGGGACATACTCATCCTGAGTTATTAACAACTGACTTTTAAAAGATTCCTACATATCGGATACCCTCAAAACAGCTGCCCCAATCTACGTTCCCTAACTCCTGCCTAATACTGTTTACTAATTTTACTCTGGAACTATTTCTATCCTTTTCCATAAGTATTTTGAAACTTATAGAATTGTGTTAACTTTTCCCAAAATGGTCCCCCACTGAGACATCAATCACCCGTCTGGACTTGTTTCCCAGAACCAGGTCTAAGAGAGCCCCTTCCCGAGTTGAACTATCCACAATTTGTCTCAAGAAGCACATGTTGCCTTTAGACACACTGAACAAACTCTGCCCCATCCGAGCCCCTGATACTAAAGGAATCCCAGTCGATGTTGGAAAAGTTAAGATCGCCCATCACAACCACCCTCTTGTTTTAACATCTTCCTATATAGTCAGCATGGTTTTGTGAAGGGTAGGTCGTGCCTTACTAACCTTATTGAGTTTTTTGAAAAAGTGACTAAAGAGGTGAATGGGGGTAAGGCAGTTGATGTGGTATATATGGACTTTAGTAAGGCGTTCGATAAGGTGGCCCATGGAAGGCTTCTGCAGAAAATGCAGATGTGTGGGATAGAGGGTGATTTAGCTAATTGGGTTAGGAATTGGCTAGCAGATAGAAGACAGAGGGTGGTGGTTGATGGGAGATATTCATCTTGGAGTTCGGTGACAAGTGGTGTACCTCAGGGGTCTGTTTTTGGGGCCCCTGCTGTTTGTAATTTTTATAAATGATCTGGATGAGGGTATTGAAGGATGGATTAGTAAATTTGGGGATGACACCAAAGTCGGAGGAGTGGTAGATAGTGAAGAGGGGTGTTCTAGTTTGCAGAGAGACTTGGACAAGTTGCAGAGCTGGCCCGAGAGGTGGCAAATGGAGTTTAATGTGGAAAAGTGTGAGGTAATTCACTTTGGCAGGAATAACAAATGTGTGGAGTATAGGGCTAATGGTAGGACTCTTAATAGTGTTGATGAACAGAGGGATCTTGGTGTATGTGTGCAGAGATCCCTGAAAGTTGGCAATCAAGTCGATAAGGTTGTTAAGAAGGCATACGGAGTCTTAGCTTTTATTGGTAGGGGATTGAATTTCGGAGCCGCAACGTCATGTTGCAACTGTACAAAACTCTAGTGCGGCCGCACTTGGAGTATTGTGTACAGTTCTGGTCCCCGCATTATAAGAAAGATGTGGAGGCATTGGATAGGGTACAGAGGAGGTTTACCAGGATGTTGCCTGATATGGAGGGCAGGTCTTATGAAGAGAGGCTCAGAGATTTGAGGTTGTTTTCGTTAGAAAGAAGGTGGCTAAGAGGAGACCTTATTGAAACATATAAGATGATTAGAGGTTTAGATAGGGTGGACAGTGATAGCCTTTTTCCTAGGATGGAGAAAGCTAGCATGAGGGGACATAGCTTAAATTAAGGGGTGGTGGTTTTAGGACAGATGTCAGATGTAGGTTCTTTACCCAGACGGTGGTAAGGGTATGGAATGTCTTGCCTGCGTCAGTTGTAGATGCGCCAAGTTTAGTGGCGTTTAAGAGGTTAGTAGATAAGTTTATGGATGAAAAGGGAATGGTTTAGGTTAGAGGGTCACTGCTTGTTCCTAATTGGTCAGTGCAACATCGAAGGCCGAAGGGCCTGTTCTGCGCTGTAATGTTCTATGTTCTATGTTCTACGTTCTATAATCTGCTGAGATATCAGTTCCTCCACTTCACGTTGGCTCTTGGGAGAAGTTCCAACAGTGTGACTGCACTGCTGCTGTTCCTGGATTCTACCCATATGGCTTCACTGCATGATCCCACCAAGGTGACCTCCCTCTGTGTAGCTGTGACATTCTCCCTCATCAGTAAAGCAACATCCCCACCTCTTTTGTAACCCTTTCTCTCTGGCCTCAAGCATCTAAATCCTGGAAGGCCACTCCTGCCCTCCTTTCATCCAACTCTCCATAATTACTATTATTGTTCCATGTCGTAATCCAAGCGCCTTCCTTACCATACTCCTTACATTAAAGCAAACACACCTCAGACCATCTGTCCTGTCATGTTTTGTACACTCTCCCCGTGTTTTATTTTTCTTAACCTTACTGAGGTTACTACCTTACTACTTAACCTAACTAACCATTCACTGAGTTGCCTGTACTCTGTACTGTGGCCCTTTTCTCTGCCTTCCACTTTTCCCCTTACCGTCTTTTGTTACTTCCCTGTGACTTCCTGCATCAGGTCCCAGCTCCCCCCCCCCCCCCCCCCCCCCCCCCCCCCCCGCCGCCACATTAATTTAAACCCTCCCTAACAACACCAGCAAACGCTCCCTTTAGAATATTGGTTTGAGTCCTGCCTAGACCAGACTGTCCAATTTATACTGATCCCATCTCCCCCAGATCCCATTCCAGTGTCCCAGGAATATATTCATCTCAACTATCCTGATGTTCCTACTCTGACTAGTCCATGGCACGGGTAGCAATCCTAAGATTGTCCTACTTTTTAACTCCTAAATCCCTAAATTCAGCTTGCAGGTTCTCATCTCATTTTTATCGATATCATTGGTCCCTGCACGCACCATGACAGTGGGATGTTCACCCTCTCGCTCCAGAATATCCTACAGCTGCTCCAAACATCCTTGACCCTTGCACCAGGGAGACAATATATCATCCTGGAGTCTCCATTGTATCCACAGAAATGCCTATCCATTCCCCTTACAATTGAGAGTCCCCTCTCACTATAACTCTATCACTGTTTGCAGCAGAGCCAGTGACTGTGCCATCAACCTGCTACTGTCACCTTCTCCGGTGAATCATCTTCTCTAACACTGTCCAAAACGGTATATCGATATCGGAAGGGGATGACTGCATTGCTCTGTCTGCTGGTCACCCAGTCCCTAGTTCCCTAGTAATTTTTATCTGCGGTGTGACCAACTCACTAAATATGCTATTCACAACTTTCTCAGCATCACAGATGCTCCAACGTGAATCCATCTGCAGATCCAGAGCTGTTGAGTAGACAGGAACTGCAGTTGGACATATTTCTTGCACATGAAGGAGCCGAGACATCGGAAAGGTCCCGGAATTCCCACATTGTACAACAGGAACAATGACCCAGGTCTCCTGCCATGACTTAACCCTTAAGTTTACTTACAACAACAACAGCAATAATGCCAGAAGGGAAAAAAGAGAAAAAGAGAAAATAAAAACTATTTACCAGTCATCAGCCAATCACTTACCTGCTGACTGTTGAAGTAAGGAAAGAGTTAATGGATTTTGTGCCAAGAATATGTCACAAACATAACCCTTCCTCATGGCTGATCTTCTTTAGTTTATACATTAATATAAATTATTAGGTCATGTATTACATGCCTTAACTCTCATTTTTATAAAGACAGATAGTTTAATGTGGCTGTTATTTTGTAGGCTTTGTAAATCTTACCTATATGTGTTAGTTCAACATCGTTACACAGATGGTAGTTTACGATAGTGGCTTTTAACAGGAAGAGTCCTGGTGGGACAGCCACGATTGCACAAGTAGCTTCAAAGAGGATGCCGGTACTGCCACAGAAGGGGTTTGAATCGTGACTGGATTGAAGAGTGCAGGACTGTGATTCCTGATTAAATCTGATTAAATAAAGGAAGACCCTGAAGTCTGGCTGGTATTAGAAATCTGAATTGTGATTGACATTAAGACTCATGATGTATAAATGCCCACTTACGTTTATGTTCTATGAGAAGTCTGGTAGTCCCTGTTTCTCCCAAAGCTCTTGAATAAATGCCAGAGTTTTGAAATAAAAAATCACTGTATTTTGACTCACTAACGTTCTCAGAGGTTATTTTACTTACAACACTGTAATATTGCAGTTTAGTTTCTATCTCCCTTTCACTTACCCTTGAGTCTCCCTCGCAGGTTTGCCTCTCTGCTCCACACGAAGGTGAGCACCTCTTTCTCCTGAGCATCGAATTCCCTCCCAGCTCCAAATTCCCGAAATTGCCAATCAGCTGTGTCTGTTGGTCTTGTGTCAATTTCTTATTGTAATGTCTTTTTTTTTGGTGAGAGGAGGTGGGAGAGGAGTAGGGTTTTAGGTTGAACCACTCCTTAACAGCAGTTCCTTCACTTCCCACTTTTCAGCAGATGTGACTGCACTGACGTCTTCCCAAATGAACCTCAGTGAAGTCTCCCTCTGTAATGGTGAAGATCAGCAATTCAGAAGAGCTTGATTGAAGTATTTATTTGTTTTTCTTTGACAAATCAGATACCCCCCTCCCTTCCTTTCCACCCCCCTCACCCCCCAACAGCTACCCCACTCAACGTCCTTGTTTGATCGAGGAGAGTGAGGTCAACTGGTCACATGAACAAAGGCCATGTTAGTACAAAGTTTTAGAATGGCTCATTAGCAAAATTGCAGCCCATTGTTCAGATCTATGCTACCCAGACTGTGATGCATTGAATAATGGATTGAATGTCTGTTTTTGCAGTGATAGTACACAATTAGTTTACTTCAATCCACTGGGAGCAGTAATCAATCGCAATAAGGAAGGATTTTTCCTTAAAATCAAATCCTCAAACACTCCCATGACCTTGGGGAAGGTAGAGGGTAATAGTGGTTTTCTCAGTTTACAGGATGACAGAAGGAGGTCAGTTGGCCCATCGAGTCAGTAGTGTCTCTCTGAAAGAGTACTCTACCCACTTCCTTTCTCCTTCATTATCCCCATCATCTTTCCTTTTATGTCTGTTAACAGCACAATTAAGACAGAAATCATTTCTCCTTTGGAACAACTAATGCCTGGCCAGCAGACTAGTTGTTGTACAAAGAACAAAGAAGAACAAAGAACAAAACAGCACAGGAAACAGGCCCTTCGGCCCAACGAGCCCACGTCGGCCCCTAAATGTTCCCACTTCCACCCGTGATCCCTGTCTATGTTTATATATCTATGGAATGAAACCAAATTTGACGCAATTTAGGGACAATTTGTTCTGCCAATTAGCCTAAGAGCACAGCTTTGGGATGTGGCAGGAAATCAGAGCACCCGGAGAAAACCCACGTAAGTACGGGGAGAATGCACAAACTCCCACAGACACAGACCCAAATCCATGTATCTGCACAGCACAGCGATAGTCACTGAGCCCATCAAATGATTGATGCCCATCAAATGGTCCAGGTCAAGCGTACACTAACGACGTGAAGCACTAGGATACTCTCGAAAAATCCAAGAGCAGCCCTCTCACGACCCATCGCGTGTATGCCCCTCGTTAGACAACAAGTCAGACCAAAGCACCTATAGGATAAAAAAAATATATCATTGTCTATTTACACACTTCCCAGGGACTCCAAGGCTTATGATCCCTATTTTAAATCAGTTTTCTATACCCCTCCATTCCCATTCTGTTCATGTGTCCATTGAAGTATCTCTAAAATATCTCCAGAGTACCTGCCTCCACCACTTTACTTTGCAGCGTGTTGCATACCCCCACCACCCTCTGTGTGAAAAAACTCCCTCTAGCATTCAAATTATACCTTACCCCCCTCACCCTAAGCCCGTGACCCCTCATGGTCCCAGTACCGAGCCCTGCGGCACACCACTAGTGACCGAACTTCAGCTAGAGAAACACCCTTCCACTATTACTGTCCATCTCCTATTACCAAGCCAGTTACTTATCCATCTAGCTACCTGTCCTTGTATCCCATGAGCCTTGACCTTTTCAACTAACCTCCCATGAGGGACTTTGTCAAACACCTTACTGAAATCCATATAGACGACATCAAAGACTCACCCTTTGTTGACCGTTTTTGTCACCTCCTCAAAAAATTCTACCAGATTTGTAAGGCACGACCTCTCTTTAAGAAATCCATGCTGTGTATCCCTAATCAGATCGCAACGCTCTAAGTGCCTATACATCCTATCTCGAAGAACCCCCTCCAACATCTTCCCTACCACTGATGTCAAACTCACCGGCCTATAATTTCCAGGGTTATCCCGACTACCCTTTTTAAACAACGGTACAACATTAGCTATTCTCCAGTCCTCTCGGACCTCATCTGCGTCCAAAGAAGAGACAAAGATTTGCATCTGAGGCCCAGCACCTTGCACCTCGCACATAAATGCCATCAGGCCCCAGAGATTTATCAGTTTTAATGCTAACTAGAAGCTCTAACACTTTTTCCCTCGGTATGGATATTTCCCACAGCTCCCTCCGAGACTGAAGCAGTCAACAAGCCCCTCTCCTTCGTGAATACTGACACAAAGTATTCATTCAGGACCTCCCCCATTCCCTCGGGCTCTAAGCACAGTTCCCCTCCTCTGTCCCTAAGAGGTCCGATTTTTCCTGTAAGCACCATTTTATTCCTAACATAGGAGTAAAAAGCCTATGTTCCTTAATCCTATCCGCCAAAACTATTTCATGCCCCCTTTTTGCCCTTCTAACTTCCCGTTTGAGCTCCCTCCTACTCTCTCAATGCTTCTCGGTCCTCTCTCAATCCTTCAATGCTGTCTCCGTTCCCAGCTGCTTTGACCTATCATACGCCCCTCTTTTCTTCCTAACCAAGTCCGCAATATCCTTAGTAATCCACGGCTCCTACCTTTCCCATCTTTCCTCTCAGCCGGCACATATCTTTCTTGCAACATTCCCTTGAAAGAATCCCACATGCCTAGCGTGGACTTACCCTCAAACAACCATTCCCAATCAGTTTCCATAAGTTCCTGCCTAATCCGACTGTAGTTAGCCTTCCCCCAATTCAGCACCCTGTCCCTAGGGCAACAAGTATCCTTTTCCATCTGTATCCTAAAGTAGACAGAATTGTGGTCACTGTTAGCCACATGTTCCCCTACTACAACATCAACCACCTGCCCTGGCTTATTACTCAGAACTAAATCCAATATAGCCCCTTCTCTAGTCGGGCTAGCCACATACTGCTCCAACGATCCTTCCAGTACACATTTTACAAATTCCTGTCCATCCAAACCCCCAGCTCTAGGTACCTTCCAATCCACCTTAGGGAGATTAAAATCTCCCACTATAACTGTTCTTTCTGCACCTATCCAAAATGTCTTTACATATGCCTTCTTCAACTACCTGCGGGCTGTTGGGTGGCCTATAATAAATCCCTAGCATAGTAATCCCTCCCTTTCTATTCCTCAACTCCACCCACAGCTACTCCACTCCTAATGCCTCTATATTGTCCTCCCTCTGCACCGCTGTGATGCTCTCCCTAACTAACAACGCAACTCCCCCACCTCTTCTGGACCCTCCTCTGTCATGCCTGAAACACTTGTGCCCAGGAATGTTCAGCTGCCACTGCTCCCCTTCCTTTAACCACGTCTCCGTCACTGCAACAACATCCAAGTTCCTTGCAAACATTAAGGCCCTAAGTTCATCTGTTCTTCCTGTTACGCTCCTCACATTGAAACAGACACACTCCAGACCTCCAAGACCACTCGGAACCTCCTTCTCCCTGGTGTATTTCTTCTCGTCCAAGCTTACTCTATATCCCATTCCGCTCTCTACCGAGCTATCGGTCTCAGCCCCTCCCCTCCTCCATATTAGTTTAAACCTTGCTGAAACACTCCAGCTAACCTCCCAGCTAAGATATTCACGCCATTCCCATGTGTCCACACACGACGCTTTACAATTCCTGGATCATCTTGGTGAAATGTTTGGAGTGCTTTCGGTATGGCTATACTGTTGAAGATTAGTAAGTTGTCAATGCTGCTTAAAATACTGGGGTATTATTAGGTTACCAATGATCCATACAAACATGAACAAGGAGCAGGAGTGACCACTTGCGTTCTTGAGACTGTTCCACCATTTAATTAGATCATGCAGATCTGACAATAACCTCAAAGCCACATTCCGTCTACCCCTGATAACCTATCACCCCCTCCCTTACCAAGAACCTATCCACCTCTGCCTTAAAAATATTCAAAGCATGTGATCTCACCGGCTGTTCACACCATGCTCCTGTTTCAGCAAAGTCCGAGAATTTGGCAGCCAGCTAAGTCTCCATTCACACAGCGGGAGGGAAAATCCCCTGGTGTGAACAGTGGGAAGATTCCAGCCAAAGACTCTGCTTCCACTGCTTTTTCAGGAAGAGAATTGCAGAGACTCACAATCTTGTGAGAGAAAAATGTTGCAGTTGTATAAAACGTTGGTTAGACCTCATTTGGAATACTGCGTCCAGTTCTGGTCACCTTACTACTGGAAGGACTTGGAGACTCTGGAGAGAGTGCAGAGGAGGTTTACCAGGATGCTGCTTGGTATGGAAGGTCTGAGTTACAAGGAGAGATTAGGCAAATTGGGACTGTTTTCCTTAGAAAGATGTAGACTTAGAGGAATCTGATAGAGGTGTACAAGATTTTGAAGGGGATAGATAGAGTAAACAGGGTTAAGCTTTTTCCTAGGATGGACTTGAATAGCACGAGGGGTCATGGGCTTAGGGTGAGGGAGAGAAGGTATAATTTGGATGCTAGAGGGAGATTTTTCACACAGAGGGTGGTGGGGGTATGGAATGTGCTGCCAAGTAAAGTGGTGGAGGCAGGTACTCTGGAGTTATTTAAGAAATACTTAGATGGGCACATGAACAGAATGGGAATGGAGGGGTATAGAAAACTGATGTAAAATAGGGATCATGAGCCTTGGGAGTCCCTGGGAAGTGTGTAAATAGATGATGATATTGATGTACTTGTTTTTATCCTACAGGAGCTTTGGTCCACCTTGTTGTCTAACAAGGGGCGTACACGCGATGGGTCGTGAGAGGGCTGCTCTGGGATTTTTTTCGAGAGTATCCTAGTGCTTCACGTCGTTAGTGTACGCTTGACCTGGACCATTTGATGGGGCAACACGACAGCTCAGTGACTATCGCTGTGCTGTGCAGATACATGGATTTGGGCCTGTGTCTGTGGGAGTTTGCGCATTCTCCCCGTGCTTGCGTGGGTTTTCTCCGAGAGCTCCGGTTTCCTCCCACATCCCAAAGATGTGCTCTTAGGCTGATTGGCAAAACAAATTCTCCCTAAATTGTCTTAAATTTGGTTTTTAATCCATAGATCTATAAACATGGACAGTGATTGCGGGTACAAGTGGGAACATCGGGGTGGCGGCGCGGGCTCCTTGGGCCGAAGGGCCTGTTTCCCGTGCTATTTTGTTCTTTGTTCTAAACAGGGTTAAGCTTTTTCCTAGGATGGATTCAAATAGCTCGAGGGGTCACGGGCTTAGGGTGAGGGGGATAAGGTATAATTTGGATGCTAGAGGGAGATTTTTCACACAGAGGGTGGTGGGGGTATGGAATGTGCTGCCAAGTAAAGTGGTGGGGCAGGTACTCTGGAGATATTTAAGAAATACTTAGATGGGCACATGAACAGAATGGGGATGGAGGGGTATAGAAAACTGATTTAAAATAGGGATCATGAGCCTTGGGAGTCCCTGGGAAGTGTGTAAATAGATGATGATATTGATGTACTTGTTTTTATCCTACAGGTGCTTTGGTCCACCTTATTGTCTAACAAGGGGCATACACGCGATGGGTCGTGAGAGGGCTGCTCTTGGATTTTTTTCGAGAGTATCCTAGTGCTTCACGTCGTTAGTGTACGCTTGACCTGGACCATTTGATGGACAACACGACAGCTCAGTGAGTATCGCTGTGCTGTGCAGATACATGGATTTGGGCCTGTGTCTGTGGGAGTTTGCGCATTCTCCCCGTGCTTGCGTGGGTTTTCTCCGGGAGCTCCGGTTTCCTCCCACAACCCAAAGATGTGCTCTTAGGCTAATTGGCAAAACAAATTCTCCCTAAATTGTCTCAAATTTGGTTTTTAATCCATAGATCTATAAACATAGACAGGGATTGCGGGTAGAGGTGGGAACATCGGGGTGGTGGCGCGGGCTCGTTGGGCCGAAGGGCCTGTTTCCCGTGCTGTTTTGTTCTTTGTTCTTTAAATGGGTGACTCCTTATTCTTAAATGGTGACCCATTGCTCTCGATTCTCTTACAAGAGGAAACATCATCTCCATATTCACCTTGGCAATAAGCCCTCAGGATCTTATATCTTTCAATCAAAGCACTTCTTACTCTTCTAAACTCCAGTGGATACAAACCTAACCTTTTCTCACAAGACCCACACATTCCAGGTATTATTCCGGGGTGTAATCTGAACATCTTTCAGATATTGTCTCCCATTTGAAGATTGTTCACCTTGTTTCTGAGCTTGTTTTATCTCCTGCAGCTTTTTCAGTAGAAATGCTGATTGGGTGTGGATGGAGATGCCTCAAACACCGAGATGAAGTGTGAATCCTCTTGTCCGATTCATTCTGATGGTATTCATGACAGTGTACCCGCTGATGTTTGACAGTTTCCTTGTAGACATCCTGTGATTGCAATCTCAATCTCAGCGATCTTAATTGGAACTGCAGAATTTTGGGCCGTTTCTTCCCAATTTCTTTCATATTCAGAAAGTGATGGGTTACACCTGAAACGGAGGGGTATCTAATATCCTCGTGGGGATATTTGCTAGAGCCACTTGGGGGGGGGTTTAAATTACTTTGACCCGAGGTATGGGACCCAAGTTGTAGAGAGCCAGACCAGAAGGTTAAGGACAGCCTGCAAGTTAATCCTGAGGATTCACCCACTGGTGGATAGAACTGAGAAATGAGAAGGGGGATTTTGATAGGATTTGATACTACAGGCCCCCAAACAGTCAGTAGGAAAATGAAGAGCAAATATGTGAAGAAATTACAGGTAGCTCCAAGAAAATTTAGTTTGGTAATAGTAAGAGACTTTAACTTTCCCACATTGACTGGGAGAGCCATAGTATTAGAAGGTTGGATGGAGAGAAATTTGTTGAGTGTATTCAGGAGGAATCTCTCATTCAGTATGTTGGTGGCCTAACTAGAGAGGGGGCAAAACTTTACCTCCTCTTGGGAAATAAGGAAGGGCAGGTGACAGAAGTGTGAGAGAGGGATCATTTTGGGACCAGTGACCGTAATTCCATTAGTTTGAAGATAATGATAGGTCTGGCCCAAACGTTAAAATTCTAAGTTGGAGCAAGGCTAATTTTGATAGTATTAGACAGGAACTTTCAAAAGTTGATTCGGAGAGTCTGTGGGAAAGCAAAGGGATGGCGCGTAAGTGGGAGTCTTTCAAAAACATATTAACCAGAATTCAAGTTAAACATATTCCTTTAATGTGAAGGACAAGGCTGGTAGAACAAAGAACAAAGAACAAAACAGCACGGGAAACAGGCCCTTCGGCCCAACGAGCCCACGCCACCACCCCAATGTTCCCACCTCTACCTGTGATCCCTGTCCATGTTTATAGATCTATGGATTAAAAACCAAATTTGAGACAATTTGGGGAGAATTTGTTTTGCCAATTAGCCTAAGAGCACATCTTTGGGATGTGGGAGGAAACCGGAGCACCCGGAGAAAACACACGCAAGCACGGGGAGAATGCGCAAACTCCCACAGACACAGGCCCAAATCCATGTATCTGCACAGCACAGCGATAGTCACTGAGCTGTCGTGTTGCCCATCAAATGGTCCAGGTCAAGCGTACACTAACGACGTGAAGCACCAGGATACTCTCGAAAAAAAATCCAAGAGCAGCCCTCTCACAACCCATCACGTGTATGTCCCTCGTTAGACAACAAGGTGGACCAAAGCACCTGTAGGATAAAAACAAGTACATCAATATCATCAACTATTTACACACTTCACAGGGACTCCCAAGGCTCATGATCCCTATTTTAAATCAGTTTTCTATACCCCTCCATTCCCATTCTGTTCATGTGCCCATCTAAGTATTTCTTAAATAACTCCAGAAGTAGAAGTAGGGAATTCAGGATGATTCTGGATATTGAGACGCTGGCCAAGGAAATTAAGGAGGCACATGACACGCACAGCTGGCGTCAAGTGGATCCGTTGAAGAGTATAGGACTAGATTTAAGAGAGAAATTAGGAGGGCAAAATGGGACACATGATTGCTTCAGATAAGTCAAAGGAGAATCCAAAGACATTCCACAAATACATAAAGAACAAAAGAGTAACGAGGGAAAGAGTAGGGCCTCTAAAGGATTACCAAGGTTGTTTCTGTGCAGATCCACAAGGAAGTGGTGAGATCATAAATGAATATTTCTCATCGATATTTACTGTTGAAAAAGGCATGGAACTTGAGGAAATAATGAATGATTCTTGAGGAGTCTTTTTACACAGAGAATAGTGAGCGCCTGGGAACTCTTTGCCGGGGAGGTAGTGGAAGCAGATATGGCATTGACTTTTAAAGGGTATCTTGACATGAAAGGATGGGATGGTCCCTGGAAAGGGAAAGGGTCAGGCAGCATGGTCAGTGCAGGCTCGGAGGGCCAAAGGGCCTCTTCCTGTGCTGTAATTTTCTTTGTTCTTTGTTAAGTGTACATATTACACAGAGAAGGAGGTGCTGGAAGTCTTAAAGCACATCAAGGTAGATAAATCCCCAGGACTAGATGAAATATATTCCAGGACATTGTGGGAGGCTATGGAGGAAATTACGGGTCTCCTAGCAGAGATATTTGAATCAATGACACACAGAAATGAGCTGTTTGAAGATTGGAGGATGGCAAATGTTGTGCCTGTTTTAAAGAAGGGCTGCGGGGAAAAGCCTGGGAAGTACCGACCAGTGAGCTTTACATCTGCAGTGGGGTAAGTTGTTAGAGGTATTCTGAGAACCAGTTAGAGATACAAAGACTGATTAGGGACAGTTAGCATCGTTTTGTGAGTGGAAAATCATGTCTCATGAATTTGATTGAGTTTTTTGAAATGGTAACCAGGAAGAGCAGTGCAGGTGATCTTGTCTACATGGACCTTAACAAGGCCTTTGACAAGGTACTGCATGGTAGGTTGTTGCATGAAGTTAAATCTCAAATGATCCTGTACTGGTGAGGCCGCAGCTGGAGTACTATGTGCAGTTTTGGTCACTGTATTTGTGGAAGGATATATTGGCCTTGGAGGGAGTGCAATGAAGGTTCACCAGGCTGATACCGGAGATGAGGGGATTTGTTTATGAGGAGAAATTGAGCAGACTCGGTTTGTACTTGTTGGAGTTTAGAAGGCTGAGGGGGGAATCTTATAGAGACATATAAGATAATGAAGGGGATGGATAGGGTAGAATATAGAACATAGAACAGTACAGCACAAACAGGCCCTTCGGCCCACGAGTTGCACCGATCACATCTACCAATCCACAGACCTATCTATAACCCCCTATCCTCTTCTTTTCCATATACTCATCCAGAAGTCTTTTAAAAGACCCCAGTGAGTTTGCCTCAACAACCTCCAATGGCAGTCAGTTCCATTCACTCACCACCCTCTGAGTGAAAAACCTACCCCTGACATCTCCTTTGTATTTGCTTCCCTGCACCTTAAATCTGTGTCCTCTCGTAGTGACCATTTCAGCTCAGGGAAATAGTCTCTGAGAGTCCACCCTATCTATCTCTCTCAACATTTTATAAACCTCTATCAGGTCGCCTCTCAACCTACGTCTCTCCAGTGAGAAGAGTCCCAGCTCCCTCAACATATCTTCATAAGGCCTGCCTCCCAATCCAGGCAGCATCCTTGTAAATCTCCTCTGAACCCTCTCAATAGCCTCTACATCCTTCCTATAATGAGGCGACCAGAACTGTACACAATACTCCAACTGGGGTCTGACAAGAGTCTTATAGAGCTGCATCATTACCTCCTGACTCCTAAAACTCTATTCCTCGATTAATGAAGGCCAGTACACCATACGCCTTCTTGACCACTTCCTCCACCTGCGAGGCCGATTTAAGAGTCCTATGGACCTGGACTCCGAGATCCTTCTGCTCTACAACACAGCTAAGACTCCTATCCCTTATATTGTACTTCTTCATCCCATTATTCCTGCCAAAATGGACAACTACACATTTATCTGCGTTGAAGTCCATCTGCCACTTCTCTGCCCAGTCTTGCATCCTGTCTATGTCCCGCTGCAACTTTTGGCATCCCTCCAGACCATCCACAACACCACCGATCTTTGTATCATCGGCGAACTTGCTAACCCATCCCTCCACTTCCTCATCCAGGTCATTTATGAAAATGACAAACAGCAGGGGTCCCAGAACAGATCCGTGGGGCACTCCACTGGTGACCGACCTCCATGCAGAACAAGACCCATCCACAACCACTCTCTGCCTTCTGCAGGCAAGCCAGTTCTGGATCCACGAAGCCAAAGCCCCTTGGATCCCATGCCCTCTCACCTTCTCCAGAAACCTTCCTTGTGGGACCTTATCAAACGCCTTACTAAAGAGAGATAGAGAGATTCTTCCCGCTTAGAAAGGATGGCAGAACTAGAGGTCACAGCCTCAAAATAAGGGGAAGGCAGTTTAGATCAGAGTTGAGGAGGAACTTCTTCACTCAAAGGGTGGTGAATCTTTGGAATTCTCTGTCCATTGAAGTGGGGGAGGCTCCTCACTGTATATATTTAAGTCACGGGTAGATAGATTTCTGATAGACAAGGGAATTAAGGGGAGAAAGCGGGAAAGTGGAACTGATCCACTTCAGATCAGCCATGATCTTATTGAATGGTGGGACAGGGTCGAGGGGTTAGATGGCCGACTCCTGCTCCTATGTTCTTATGTTCTTATGATCCAGATGAGGTAGTCAATTGGATACAGAAGAGACGGGATTGTTTTTCAAATTGGAGGCCTGTGGCCAGCGGTGTGCCTCAGGGATCAGTAATGGGTCTGCTGTTATTTGTCATTTATATTAATGATTTGGATGAGAATTTAGGAGGCATGGTTAGTAAATTTGCAAATGATACTACGATTAGTGGCATAACGGACTGTGAAGAAGGTTATTTAGGATTGCAACGGGATCCTGATCAATTGGGCCAGTGGGCTGATGAATGGCAGATGGAGTTCAATTTAGATAAATGCAAGATAATATATTTTGGAAGATTGAACCGGGGCAGAACTTAGTTACTGATAGGATGTTGGGGAGAGTTATACTATAAAGAAATCTAAGCTCCTTGAAAGTGGAGTCACAGGTGGTCAGGGTGGTGAAGAAGGCATTGACATGCTTGGTTTCATTGGTCAGAACATTGAATACAGGAGTTTCAATGTCATGTTGAAGGTGTAGAGATAATAATAAGGCCACTCTTGAAATACTGTGTACAGTTTGGTATGGTATAGAACATAGAACATTACAGCGCAGAACAGGCCCTTCGGCCTTCGATGTTGCACCGACCAATTAGGAAAAAGCAATGACCCTCTAACCTAAACCATTCCCTTTTCGTCCATAAACGTATCTACTAACCTCTTAAACGCCACCAAACTTGTCGCACAGAGGGCAGTGAGTGCCTGGAACTCATTGCTGGGGGAGTTAGTGCAAGTGGATATGGTAGTGACTTTGAAGGGGCAAGTCTTGACAAGTACATGAATAAGATGGGAATGGAGGGACATGGTCCCCGGAAGGTTAGGGGGGATTTTACTTAAGTTGGGCAGCATGGTCGGTGCAGGCTTGGAGGCCAAAGGGCCTGTTTCTGTGTTGTAATTTTCTTTGTTCTTTTTCCAAACTCATGACTGCTACCATCTAGAATGACCATCATTCTACCATCTAGAATGACAAGAACAGCAGATACCTGGGAATGCCACCATCTGCAATTTCACTCCAAGTCACTCACCATCCTGACTGGAAAAAAAATCTGTTCCTTCCCTGTCACTGGGTCCAAATCCAGGAATATCCTTCTCCAGCAGCATTGTGGGTGCACCTATCCCACGTGGATAGCAGTGATTCAAGAAAACCGCTCACCACTGTTATCCACATCCTTTGAATGAATTAAAAACAGACCTGGTTCTGAGATCTTTCTTTAGGATCATGATCTGGAATCGTTTTCTGGAATCTGTCTAGGATCTGCCTAAATCAGTCTCTGGGATCTCTCCCTGGGATCTGTAGCAGTGGGCACATTCAATCAGTCCAGATCCATCAATGCGTGTTTCCCCGCCTGGCCCATTCATTTGGAGAAGTGTGGGGTTCCAGAGATTGTCCACACTTTGCCTCAGATTTTCCTCGAGGGATCTGGCTGAACACATATTGCCCGGGAACTCTCCTGCTGGCCTGCGCTAGCAGATGATTATTCCCCCACCATTCTTGTGAGTTTCCGACTGGATATGGGAAAGGAGAAATCACACACTGTGTTTTCTAAAGTTTAGACTATGGGACATCCTAGTATATAAATATAATTTAAAGATTTCCTCTTCCATACAGTTTCCCTCGCTGTTAAGAGTACTGCTTTCAAATCTCTGTCTCTGTAAAGGACTGACTGGAGTTAAACACAAGTGACTGTTAGTTCACAGAATCTCCCCTAGCCCACCCCTCCTGATGAGAAACACCAGCTCTGCAGTGTGATGTTTCAGCAGAGATTGCCACCTCCCCTGTGGGGTAAATGTAGCTTCGTAAAGCTGATCTCATTATCTTGTCACTTTGCTCCGTTGGATATGTGCTGATTCGATGGGTTTTGATGGTTCAAGTTTTACATCAGGCACTAGAGCAGGTATTGAGGCCAGCACTCCCAGTGCGATACAGAGGGAATGCTGGAGTGTCAGCGAGGTAATCCTTTCAATGAAACATTAAACCCTCTCTGACCAATTAGGAGCACGTTAAAGGTTTAGTAGCTGAATTTGTAGAAAGACTGAGCTAATATCTCCCGATTTCTGAGGCAACATTTATCTCTCAACCACTGAAACAGATTGTCCTGATCCGCTGGGAGCTTGCTATACAAAAGCGTAGGGATGTGGGGGTAGGACCTGGGTGGGATTGTGTTCAGTGCAGATTCGATGGGCTGAAGGGCCTCTTTCTGCACTGTAGAGTTCTATTATTCTATGATCTATGGTTGCTGAGGGGACAAAAGGTGAGAGGCAGGAGGAGGGTGTGGGGAGGAAGGATGAGAGGAAGGAGGGGGGTGTGGGGAGGAAGGAGGGGGCGATATGGGAGGAAGAGGGGGGGGAAGGAAGGAGGGGGGTTTGCGGAGGACAGAGAGGGTGGTTATGGGGAGGAAGGAGGTGGGCAGTGGGGAGGAAGGAGGGGGCGATATGGGGAGGAAGGAGGGGAAACTCAAAAGCCTCAGCCCCTGCATCTGCACAACAGGTTTGAGATTCTTGCTCCTAATGTGGACAAGAACGAGGGCTGCAAAGTGGACAAGCAAACTGCCCACGGTACCGTGGTGCAGGGAGAGGTCAAAGCAGAAAAA
Organism: Sphyrna mokarran; assembly: GCA_024679065.1. Lineage (NCBI taxonomy): Eukaryota > Metazoa > Chordata > Chondrichthyes > Carcharhiniformes > Carcharhinidae > Sphyrna > Sphyrna mokarran. The sequence goes on along the minus strand of JAGIQG010000028.1, from coordinate 38,831,094 downwards.
TTAAAGAGAAATGTAGTGGTAATTGGGATAGTGCGGTTGGGGGCATAGACACTGTCCTTTGTGAGAAGGATAAAGAATCCCGAAGGGTGTGTTGTCTGCCTGGTGCTCGGGTCCAGGATGTCTCATCTGGGCTGCAGAGGGACCTGGAGTGGGAGGGTAAGAATCCGGTTGTTGAAGTTCATGTGGATGCCAATGACACGGGCAAAATAGTAATGAAGGACCTGCAGAGGGAGGAGGATAATCTGGGAACCAAATTAAAAAGCAGGACCGACAAGGTGATTATCTCTGGATTACTACCTGAACCACGTGCAAATTGGCACAGGGTAAATAGGATTAAGGAGATGACTGCGTGGCTCAAGGATTGGTGTGGGAGGAATGGGTTTGAATTTATGGGGCACTGGCACCAGTATTGGGGCAGATGGGACCTGTTCAGATGGGATGGTCTTCATCTGAATCGTGCTGGGACCAGAGTCCTGGTGAATTGCATAACTAGTGCTGTAGATAGGGCTTTAAACTAATTAGGGGGGTGGGGGGAAGGGTGCAGGGGTGGGGGAAATTACAAAATCTAAAGTAAAGGAGAGGGTACGTGTGCAGGTTAATGTTGAGGATGTTCCACTAATTAAAGGAGTAGGGGGCACGAGCGAGGTTAGTAACGTTTCTACAAATAAGATCCAGATAAAGGCTGCTATAAAGACACTTCACTTGAATGCACAAAGCATTTGGAACAAAGTGAATGAGCTGATGGTGCAAATCAGCACAAATGGGTATGATCTAGTGGCCATTACAGAAACATGGTTGCAGAGTGACAGGGACTGGGAACTGAATATCCAGGGTATCAGGTGTTTAGGAAGAATAGACAGGAGGAAAAAGGGCGTGAGGTGATCTGTTGATTAAGGATAGTATCAGGGTGGTAATAAGAGAAGATATAAGCTCCAAAGAGCAAAACATGGAATCGTTGTGACTAGAGATAAGGAATAGTAAAGGAAAGAAGACGTTGATGTGTGTGGTCTATAGGCCCCCAAATAATAACTTTGAGGGGGGGCGGGCTATAAACAAACAAATAATTGAGGCGTGCAGGAACGGAACCGCGTTAATTATGGGAGATTTCAATCTACATATTGATTGGATGATCCAAGTTGGATGCAGTGGGCTTGAGGAAGAGTTCTTGGAATGCCGTTAGGAAGCTTTCCTTGAACAGTATGTAACGGAACCTACAAGACAGTGAGCTATCTTGGATCTGGTACTGTGTAATGAGACAGGTGGAATTAGGGATCTTCTTGTGAGGGATCCACTTGGGATGAGTGATCACAGTATGGTTGAATTTCTGATGTAGATGGAGGATGAGGAAGACGCGTCCCAAACCTGCGTACTCTGTTTGAACAGAGGGGACTATGATAGGATAAGAGCGGAATTGGCCAATGTAGATTGGGGGCGGAGATTGGCTGGTACGAAAGCTGAGGAACAGTGGAGGATTTTTAAGGAAATCTTTTTAGGTACTCAGCAGAAATATATTCTGTTGGTAAAGAAGGACTGTAGGAGAAGGGAAAATCAGCTGTGGTTATTGAAGGAAATAAAGGAAAGCATTAAATTAAAAGCTGATGCGTTCAGAACAGCTAAAAATAATGGGCAATTAGAAGATTGGGAAAGATTGAAACAACAACAAAGAATGTTCTAAATATAAAAAAAGACAGTAAAAGTTTTTCAAAATATATGAAGAAGAGACTGGCTAGAATGAATGCTAGACCCTTGGAGGATGACCCTTGGAGGTTTTAGCGATGGGCGATGAGGAGATGGCTGAGGCTTTAAATAAGTTTTTTGGGTCGGTCTTCATGGAGGAGGACACAAATAGTTTGCCAGATATTAAAGATAGAAAGATGGTAGGAGATGAGGTCCTTAATGCGATTACAGTCACTAGAGAGGTGGTGCTTGATAGGCTAACAGGACTGAAGGTAAACAATCCCCCGGGACAGATGGAATGCATCCCAGGGTTCTGAAAGAAATGGCAGAGGTGATAGCAGATGCCTTAATAATTATTTATCAAAATTTGCTGGACTCTGGGAAAATGCTGGAAGATTGGAAAATGGCTAATGTTACACTGCTGTTTGAAAAAGGAAGCAGGCAAAAGGCAGGGAATTATAGTCCAGTGAGTTTAACATCCGTAGTCAGAAAGATGCTTGAATCCATCATCAAAGAAGAAATAGCGAGGCACCTAGAAAAGACCAGTTTGATTAAGCAGATACGGATTCGTTAAGGGGAAGTCGTGCTTGACGAATTTATTGGAGTTCTATGAGAAAGTGACTAGTGCGGTAGATAAAGGGGAACCGGTGGATGTGGTGTTTTTAGATTTCCAGAAAACGTTTGATAAGGTCCCTCACAAAAGGTCGCTGCAAAAGGTTAAGGTGCACAGAGTTGGGGGTAGGGTGTTACACTGGATTGAGGATTAGTTGTCTAATAGGAAGCAGAGGGTAGGTATTAATGGTGCTATTCCGATTGGCAGCTGGTGACCAGTGGAGTGCCCCAGGGATCGGTGCTGGGGCCTCAACTATTTACCATTTACATAGATGATCTGGAGGAAGGGGCTGAGTGAAGGGTGATGAAATTTGCTGATGACACGAAGATGAGTGGAAAAGCGAATTGCGTGGGGGGTGTGGAAAGCCTGCAGAGGGATCTGGATAGGTTGAGTGAGTGGACGAGGACCTGGCAGATGGAGCATAATGTTAGCAAGTGTGAGGTTATCCACTTTGGTAGGAATAATAGTGGAGGGATTATTATTTAAAAGGCGAAAATTTGCAGCATGCTACAGTGCAGAGGGACCTGGGGGTTCTTGTGCATGAATCGCAAAAACTCAGTCTGCAGGTGCAGCAGGTGATCAAGAAGGCGAATGGGATGTTGACCTTTATAGCGAGGGGGATAGAATATAAAAGTAGGGAGGTTCTGTTGCAGCTGTATAGGGGACTGGTGAGGCCGCAGCTGGAGTACTGTGTGCAGTTTCGGTCGCCGCATTTGTGGAAGGATATATTGGCCTTGGGGGAGTGCAGAGAAGGTTCACCAGGCTGATACCGAAGATGAGGGAGTTAGCCTATGAGGAGGTTTGTACTCGTTAGAGTTTAGAAGGTCGAGGGAGGATCAAATAGAGACGTATAAGATAATGAAGGGAATGGATAGGGTAGAGGTTGAGAGATTCTTCCTATCTTAGAAAGGATGGCAGAACTAGAGGGCACAGCCTCAAAATAAAGGGGGAGGCTGTTTAGATCAGAGTTGAGGAGGAACTTCTTCACTCAAAGGGGGTGAGTCTCTGGAATTTTCTGCCCATTGAAGTGGTGGAGGCTCCTCACTGAATATATTGAAGTCACGGGTAGATAGGTTTCTGATAGACAAGGGAATTAAGGGTTATGGGGAGAAAGCGGAAAAGTGGAACTGATTCACTTCAGATCAGCCATGATCTTATTGAATGGCGGGGCAGGCTCGAGGGGCTGGATGGCCGACTCCTGCCCCTATTTCTTACGTCTTTGTGTTCTTATCTATGAAGTGGCAGACAATGACCTCGACAGTGATGATGTTATTGCTAGGCAATTAACCCAGAAACTCAACTAGTATTTCAGGGACCCGTGTTCAAGTTCTGCCACAGCAGATGGAGAAATTTGAATTCAATAAAAAATATCTGGAATTAAGAATCTATTGATGACTGTGAAACCATTGTCGATTGTCAGAAAAAAAACCATCTCGTTCAATAATTTCCTTTAGGGAAGGAAATCTGCCTGCCTTACCCGGTCTGGCCTACATGTGACTCCACAGTCACAGCAATGCAGTTGATTCTCAACTGCCCTCAGGCAACTAGGGATGGACAATAAATGCTGGCCAGCCACTGAAACCCATGTCCCACAAATGAATTCTAGGAAACATTTCTCTGAATTACAACTTTAAAAGTTCACCCCTGGCTGTGAAGCAATTTGCAGAATCTTTAGGCTGTGAAAATTAAGAACAGCGTGAACCAATTGATGATGATTTGACAAAGTTCAAATATTGGATTTAGTGGGGCCAGGACCAGGAATTTGCTTGTTCAAACAATTTACCAAGGGCTTGTTATCAAACAACTTTGCAAAGATGAGGAATTAGATTCAGAATGCAGCCCACCTCAAACGATAAAAAAATCCCAAAATGTTTTACTAATACATCAAAAGTAAAAGAATAAATATGGATAAGATTGGGCCTCTCAGAGATCTACATTGTAACTTGTGGGTTGATTCAGAAGATGTGGGAAGCATTTCAATGAATACTTTGTCCCTTCTTCACTAAGGTGAGGGATGATTCAGACATTCTAGTTAAAGTGGAGTGTGAAATATTAGATACAATAGGCACATTGAGAGGAAGTATTGGAGAGATTGACATTCTCTCCAATTGCCCATTCTCTCCCTTGCCCTTCCAATTCGATTTTCAAATTTGCTGACAACACCACCATAAGTGGGTCGGATCTCAAACAATGATGAGACAGAGTACAGGAATAGATAGAGAATTGTTGAACTGGTGCGGCAGCAATAATCTCTCCCTCAATGTCAACAAAATGAAGAAGATTGATATTGACTACAGGAAGCATAAAGGAGAACATGCCCCTACCTACATTGCGGTGTCGCACTGCATTTGCCTGAGGAAGACACGGAGTGTTGAAAGCTCGCAATTTTACTATCAAATAAATCGGTTGGATTAAAATTTGGTGTTGCTAAATTCTTACTGAGTTCTTACCTACCTACATTAACAGGGATGAAGTAGAAAGGGTCAAGACCTTCAGGTTTTTAGGTGTCCAGATCACCAACAACCTGTCCTGGTCTCCTCATGCTGACACTACAGTTAAGAAAGTCCACCGACACATCTACTTTCTCAGAAGACTAAGGAAATTTGACATGTCAGCTATGACTCTCACCAGCTTTTACAGATGCACTTTAGAAAGCATTGACAGCTTGGTATGGGCTCCTGCTTTACCCAAAACTGCAAGGAACTACAAAAGTTTGTGAATGTAGCCCAATCCATCATGCAAACCAACCTTCCATCTGTTGACTCTGTCTATACTTCCCACTGCCTTGGCAGTGCACCCAGCATAATTAAGAACCCCACGCACCCCAACATTCTTTCTTCCACCATCTTCCATCGGGAAAAAGATAGAGAAGTTTAAGGTCACGCAACAACTGACTCAAGAACAGCTTCTTCCCTGCTGCTCTTAGACTTTTAAATGAATTTACCTTGCATTAAGTTGACCTTTCTCTACACCCTATCTACACCACTACATTCTGCACTCTCTGTGAGTGGAATGTTTTGCCTGTATAGAGTGCAAAAAAACAATATTTTTCACTATGTTAATACATGATTTGACATATGTCAAATCAAATCAAATCAAAAACATCCCAAAGCTGGATAAGTCACCAGGGTAGGATGGATTGTATCCCTGGCTATTGAAGGAAGCTAGGGACAAACTAATGGATGCTCTCATTTTCCAATCCTTATGAGATACTGACAATGTCCAAGGGAATTAGAAGTCTGCAATTGCTGCGCCATTACTTAAAATGGGTGCAAAGATAGGCCAAAAAACTATACACTTCTCAGTCTGAATTCAGTAGTGAAAAATTGTTGGAAACAATTCTGAGAGATGGGATAAAATGTCACTTAGAAAGGCATGGATTAATCAGGAATAGTCAGCATGTTTTTGTTGAGGAAAGATGGCATCTTACTAACTTAAAATAGTTTTCTGAGAAAGTAACAGGGAGGATTGATGAGGGTAGTGCAGTAGATGTTGTCTACACAGATTTTACTAAGGCATTTGACAAGGTCCCATTTGGCTGACCGGTCAAAAAAAGAAATCCCATTGAATACAGGGGTACATGATTTGTTGGATCCAAAATTGACTCAGTGACATGAAGAAAAGCGTCATGATCAATGGATGTTTTAGTGCATGGAAATCACTGAGGAATTGTTGTCGTCTCCAGATATACATCAATGGTTTGGTTGTGTGGGCAAAAGGAATTCAATCGGAAAACGTGTGAGGTCGTCCATTTGGGAGGGTAAACAAGGCAAGGAAACATTCAATAAATGGGAAGATATTGAGAGGGTGGAGGAAGAGAGAAATCTTGGGAGCACATGTTCATAGGTCCTTAAAGGTGAAGGACAGGTGGAAAAGGTGGTGAAGAAAGCACCTGGAATATTTTCCTTTATTGGACAAGATATTGAATACAAAAACAGGGGTGTAACAATGCAACTGTGTAAAATGCTGGTGAGGCCAACCTTCAATTCTGTATGCAGGTCTGGTCAATGCCTTACAGGAGGGGCAAGATTGCTTTGGAGAGAGTGAAGAGACTTCCAAGAATATTAACTGGGCATGAAAATGGGGAGAGATTGGATAGGATAGGGTTGTTTTCCTTAGAACAAAGGCAGGTAAAGACCGACCAATTTGAGATATCCAAATTTCTGAGGGACAAAGAACAAAGAACAAAACAGAACGGGAAACAGGCCCTTTGGCCCAATGACCCCGCGCTGCCACCTCGATGTTCCCACTTCTACATGCGATCCCTGTCCATATTTATAGATCTATGGATTAAAAACCAAATTTGATACAATTTAGGGAGAATTTGTTTTGCCAATTAGCCTAAGAGCACATCTTTGGGATGTGGGAGGAAACCGGAGCTCCCGGAGGAAACCCACACAAGCACGGGGAGAATGCGCAAACTCCCACAGACACAGGCCCAAATCCATGTATCTGCACAGCACAGCGATAGTCACTGAGCTGTCGTGTTGCCCATCAGATGGTCCAGGTCAAGCATACACTAACAACGTGAAGCAGAAAGAAAGACTTTCTCTCCTAGCTGAGGAGTCAATTAGCAGGGGGCCTAGATTTAAGGCGATTGGTAGAAGGATTACAGAGATCATGCAGAAAATGTGTTTCACCCAGAGGGTGGCAGGTGTCTGGAATTCACTGCCTGAGTAAATGAGGCTGAGGATGAAATACTCTTCTTATTTAAAAGGTTCCTGGATTTGTAACTAAAGTGCTGTAAGCTGCGAGGCTATGGGCCAACTGCTGGAAAGTGGGATTGGGACAAGCTCAAGGGCAGTGAGCTTTCAAAGCTGGATAGCAAATCAGCTTTGCTGTAAGGTCAATAACCAGGAGGAACCTTCAACAAGAAGGTGCCCCCCTCACCACTTTAAAAATTGGAAAACATACCAGGCCCCCTGCCCCACTTTGGGGGAGATGGGGGAGGGATTGCAGTTTAGGGTGAGGTGGGGGAACTCTTGATTGGGTGGCAGACAAGGTGGTCCTTTAAACTGGACTTTCATCCTGGCCTGTAACTGAGTTCCTGCCTCCTGGAAGTTCCCCTGTTCCCAATTGCATTGGGCAAACTGGAGGCAAATGGGAAAATCCCAGATCCCTGAATCTCTGGTTATCAATGCTCTGAGTGAGCCTAGTGGCACTGCTGAGTAGCCTTCCTGACCTCTGAACTCACATCCCCAAATTGGCCTTCTCTGGGAATACCTTGAGGCCAAACCAAATCATCCATCTGCCCACCACCGTCCCCCTTCCCCAGCCTCCCCGCATTTCCCCCCCACCCGCTTTTCCCACTCCACCACAACTTACCCACCCACAATCCCAACAACATCCCATCCCACTCCAACCCCACGCCACCCTCCCTTCCTCCACTGCCACATTCCCACTTCCTCAATCCCTGACCTTGGAAGGGCCTGAAATTTTTTCCCATTAACTGCACTTTTGTCTCTCCACAAATACTGCATTTTTTTGCATTTTTTGTTTTATTTCAATGATTCTAACCTTGCCCTGGCTGGTCTAGCACCTTGCAACCTTTATAAACTCATCCAAAGCTCCCTGTGTCCAAACTCTTTAACTCTCACTCACTTACTGCCCCCCTGTAGTTTCTGCATCTGCCTTGACTGTGTACCAGGATACCCAGATCCCTTTGCACATCCCTAATAGATTATTTAAATAAAACTCTTTAGTTCTGTTTTTCACACTTTGCATCTAGCCATGTTGTACTGCATCTGCCCTGTCTTCGCCCACTCACTGAACTTGTCTAAATCACCTTGAAGCCTCCTTGCATCCTGCTCACAACTCACAGCTCCACTTAGCTTTGCGTTGGCAGCAAACTTGAAAATGTTACGTTTGGTTCCTTCATCCTGATCATTTATATTTATCATGAGCAGCTGGGGTCTGAGCATTGATCCTTGCACTACCCTACTTGTCACTGCCTGCCATTTGGAAAAAGACCCACGTATTCCCGCTGTCCTATCTGGGGTAGAGATGGGAGAGGGGTGGGGTCCCCATTTGGCATCCTCCCACCTGATCAAATCCAGCCACTACCCAACCCCGTCAGACTGGAGGGCATTTAATTTCACCTGATGGTTCCAGGATAATTCAGTCTTTCAGAGGGCACAACATTTCAATGTCATGTGAGGTAATTCGGAACCTTTCCTCATTTTGAGAATCTCATAAAATTAAACTGCAGCTCACACTGGAAGCATTAACTCGTTGCTAAATGTCAGGAGGCTTAGAGAAGGAAATTATTTGCTTATATTTTCTTTAAACTCTAATAAAACAAGAGTTTAACCTATCAATTTATAAAACAAATTAGTTGAATCACACGAGACATGAACTCCTTTATGTTCAGAGAATTGAATTTCTGTTGATGAAGCAATGAATTGTCGATGGGAATTAGAATCCAATGAGAATAGATCTCCTTAATCTTATTCCCTTTAGTAAATAAACATACTAACAACAAATTACTGATACCTGCAACAATGCAGGCAGATAGAAGGAGATCTTTCATGGAAAGGTTTGATTATTCCTCAAGAATCTAATTTTGTTGCATAAAAGAATGAATTCTGTACTAACTGGATATGATTAATGTGGCAGTTATCCTTCTGTCATTATCCCATTCTGGTTTTTAAGGACATTACTGCATGGTGGGTACATTCAGGTGTCATTATGACATTGAAACCTGTATTTTGTTCCAGATGTGCAGTGTATGACTTTATCACTGCCACTTAACAAAAACATCTGTACCATATAAAGGCCAATAAAACAAACTGAGCAAATTGGGTCTATTTTTGGTGGAGTTTAGAAGATTGAAATGTAATAGGTCCTGATGGGATTCGATCAGGTGAACAAAAAACAAAGAACAAAGAACAAAACAGCCCAGGAAACAGGCCCTTCGGCCCAACGAGCCCGTGCTGTCCATTTCAACACTCAGTGAGTGCCTCATTTCAATCCTTCTTCTACCTATGACTCTTAGGACTCCACAATAAAGGAGTGCAAATTTAGAGAATTATATGTGCGCCAAATTAAGGGAAGTCGAATTTAAGGCAATTTGTTAACACCAATCAGCCTAAAAGCACATTATTGGTTGGACGCTTCTGTTGATCGGGGAATCTAAAACATGGGGTCCCACCACTTAGGACTGAGGTGAGGGGCATTCCTTTACTCAGAGGGGTTTGAATCTTTGGAATTCTCTCCTCCAGTGGCTTGAGGATGTTCCATCCTTAAATCTGTTATGGGTTGCGATACACAGAGTTTTTTGCTGGAATTTTGTGGCTCCATCCACCGCAGGAACCAGAGCAGGCAATGGCGGAACATGAAAAGATCCGTGACCCTTGGTTGGGATTTTATGGTTTCGGGGTGAGTGAGACCGGAAAATCCCACCGTGTGTCTCTTAGGACATTGAGGGATTTGGGGATTGGACAGGGAAATGGAGCTGAAGTCCAAGATCAGTATTGATAGTATTGAATGACAGATGGCTCGATGGGCTGAATGGTCTATTCCTGCTCCTATTTTTTATGTTCTTGGTAGATGAAAGATGGTGGCTGTGATTCTCATGCATGGGGGTGGAGGGGGTGGTGATGGCAGGTGTAGCATTTAAATGTTATTTTAAATACCATTTAAATACTATTAATAGACCCAGGATTGAATTCTCTGGGTCGCCAGCCTCTCCCACCTATCAGAGTGTTTCACTCCAGCAGGTATTACAATATCTCCCAACCCTGCTGGAAGTGAAGGGGGACAATTGGAGCTCCCTCAGGGGGAGGTGGTGGTGCCCCCTGTGCAGGGCACACTGGCAGCGCCAGTTTGGGCCTCTTTGCACAGGATAAGGTGCTGCTGCGCAGGGGCAATGCCAAGGGGTTAGTGCCTGGTAGGCAGTGGAGTCTAAGGGGCAATCAGTGGGGGTAGGGGTTCCACTGCCAGTCTGCCATTGGGATTGGTTAAGTAATGAGGAGGGAGGCCAGTGATTGGTGGGGTGGGGGGAATGACAAAATTAGCATTGCTGAGGAGGGGGCGGTAACTGTTGGGTGGAAGGCGTCTGGAGATTAGGGCAGTCCGGGATAGGACAGTGGGTTGGGGCTGGCCCAGGAATTGTTGGAGGCCCGCGGTCAGGCTGAGGGAGGGGGAGGGAATTTTCTGCCGTTGGCCCAATGTAGCCCAACGGCAGGGGGTAAGAACGGCAGAGACTCCTGATCAGTCAGTCTACATATGGAATGGTGCCACTCAAACAAGAAACTCTGTTGACCTGTTCCAGGGAAAAGCAGCAATGGAGAGGGGTAGAAGCAAGTGCTTTGTCTGTCTCGTGTCAATAGAGAGCCCTTCACTCTAACTCAGTCCGTTTGTCTCATCTATCTCACTTTAAATGAGATAGTAACCTCATCATACATCTTATCAATGAAAGCAGTTCTTAAAAGAAGTCGATGTGTCATTGTAAACTTAACCCAACTCTTCAATATTTCATGCGTGACAAATTTCAATTGAATAAACATGGTCAACAATACCCTACAAACCACAAAAGGTGTCTTAGAAAACATTTGACTCTTGGGGGCAATTGGACCACTTAAGATGGTGATTTACAAAGCATGCTGGGATAATTGGTTAAGTATAGAAACAGAGAGGCTGCATCTTAAAGGATGGGATAAACAGGCAGCTAAATACACAGGAAATAGCCACCCTAAAGATAATGGATACTCTCTGGTCAAACATACTTGTTTATAGTAGTCATGATGTAGAGATGCCGGTGTTGGACTGGGGTAAGCTCAGTAAGAGGTCTGATAACACCAATTTTAAATCCAACCGATTTATTTGATAGTAAATCTGCTAGCTTTCGGCATTTGTGCCTTTGTCGGGGGAATGAGGTGTTCTGGTCTCCAAAAGCACACATATCAGCACAGACAGTTTACAGATTACTGATTAGAATGCGAATCCTTACACCTAACCTGCTATTCAAGTCTTAAAATGGCTAACAATGTGAATGGAAAGAGCATTGAGCACAGGTTAGAGAGATGTGTATTGTCTCCAGACAGCACAGTAAGTGAGGTTTTTTTGCTAACCCAGGCAAGTCATGGGGGGTTACAGCTAGTGTGACATGAAGCCAAGATCCCTGTTAAGACCATCCTCATGTGCGTGGAACTCGGCTATCAGTCTCTGCTCAGCGGCTCTGCGGGTTGACAAGTTACGACATCTTCTCCAGAGTCTTCAACATATCATTGATGACGATGAACATCTCGCTAGGGCCATCCCCACCCCCCCACTTCTTGCCTTCAGACAACCGCGCAACCTCAAACAGATCATTGTTTGCAGCAAACTACCCAACCTTCAGGAGAGCAGTGACCACAATACCACACAACCCTGCCACAGCAACCTCTGCAAGACATGCCGGATCATCGACATGGACAACATCATCAAACGTGAGAATACCATTCACCAGGTACACGGTACATACTCTTGCAACTCGGCCAACGTTGTCTACCTAATACATTGCAAGAAAGGATGTCCCGAAGCATGGTACATTGGGGAGACCATGCAGACACTACGACAGTGGATGAATGAACATCGCTCGACAATCACCAGGCAAAACAGTTCCCTTCCTGTGGGCAAACACTTCAGCAGTCATGGGCATTCGGCCTCCGACCTTCGGGTAAACGTTCTTCAAGGGGGCTTTCACGACACACAACAGCGCAGAGCCACTGAGCAGAGGCTGATAGCCAAGTTCCGCACACATGAGGATGGTCTTAACAGGGATCTTGGCTTCATGTCACACTATCTGTAACCCCCGTAACTTGCCTGGGTTAGCAAAAAACCTCACTTACTGTGCTTACTGAGACAATACACATCTCTCTAACCTGTGCTCAATGCTCCTTCCACTCACATTGTTTGCCACTTTAAGACTTGAATAGCAGGTTAGGTGTAAGGATTCACATTCCAATCAGTAATCTGTAAACTGTCTGTGCTGATATGTGTGCTATTGCAGACCAGAACACCTCATTCGCCTGACGAAGGCTATAAAGCTGAAAGCTAACGAGTTTACTATCAAATAAATCAGTTGGATTTAAAATTGGTGTTGTCAGACATCTTACTAGACATTCTTGTTTATCAGACAAAGGGCGCCACAGTAGCACAGTGGTTAACGCTGCTGCTTCACAGCTCCAGGGACCTGGGTTCGATTCCTGGCTTGGTTCACTGTCTGTGTGGAGTTTGCACATTCTCCTCATGTCTGCGTGGGTTTCCTCCAGGTAACTCTGGTTTCCTCCCACAGTCTAAAGATGTGTGGGTTAGGTTGATTGGCCGTGCTAAAATTGCCCCTTAGTGTGTGGGTTAGAGGAATTAGCAGGCAAAATATGCAGGGATATAGGGGTAGGGCATGGGTGGGACTCGATGGGCTGAAGGGCCTCTTTCTGCACTTTAGGATTCTATGAAAGGAGAGCCTTAACCCCTCATTTCAGAGGGAGGTATGCGACCGATGTGCCTCCAGCACCTATGGGCACGGCTGTTGGGTCCACACCCAGAGATCGATGTGGCAGCACCTGATTGGACTGTTATTGATCAGGGGGGAATCAGGCCCTGATTGATTGAATCAGGAGACCACCCAAAGGGGCACGAAACCAATGAGGGTAAAAGATGCTGCACAACAGAAGCAGGTCTCTCTCGCTCTCTCTCCCGCAGTGAACGGACCACAACAATGGTGATCATCACCAACAAAAAGCAGCACGAGGAGAGCCACCGTACCTGAGAAGGAAGGAAGACCAGAGTCAGAGTATCAGACCAGAGCGAAGGACCAGACTACATAGAGGATACAGAGACCCCAGGGCACAGGGAAAGGCCAAGATCTGTCTGAATATTTGCCAGTCACACAAAAGTTAAGTCAAGTTTAGTACTGGACTTGAAGTTTGGTATTCTGTAAGATAACTTGTTGTTGATTGGGTGGGTGATTAATTATGTTGTGTGTGTGAATAAATATTATTGAACTAACAAGAAGTTTAATCGCAATTCTTTATCCACTCTATAAGGGTTAAAACTGATTGTGCGACAGGCTCAAATATTGTGTAGCATTTCAGAGAGAATAACTTCTCTGTCAGGATTCTGAATGTCTAGGCTCAATGAAATCTACAGGATGAGAAAATATAATACAGTCAATGAGGTAATTTAATCATTTGTGAAGAGCAGCAGCTTATCTGTGAACAGAAAGATTCAATAATAAGATAATCTATATTAGTAACGGTGATACAAGATTAAGTGTCCAGCCAGCGTACCTGGAGAATTATCCAGCTCTTCTTGCATTAGCACCACGTGATCTTTTACCCGAGACATCAGAAGGGATCTCAAATTCACAGCATTTCAAATAGAGCAGCACTCCCTCAGCACTGACCCTCTGACAGTGCGGCGCTCCCTCAGCACTGACCCTCTGACAGTTCGGCGCTCCCTCAGCACTGACCCTCTGACAGTTCGGCGCTCCCTCAGCACTGACCCTCTGACAGTGCGGTGCTCCCTCAGCACTGACCCTCTGACAGTGCGGCGCTCCCTCAGCACTGACCCTCTGACAGTGCGGCACTCCCTCAGCACTGACCCTCTGACAGTGCGGCACTCCCTCAGCACTGACCTCTGACAGTGCGGCACTCCCTCAGCACTGACCCTCTGACAGTGCGGCACTCCCTCAGTACTGACCCTCTGACAGTGCGGCACTCCCTCAGCACTGACCCTCTGACAGTGCGGCACTCCCTCAGCACTGACCCTCTGACAGTGCGGCTCCCTCAGCACTGACCCTCTGACAGTGCGGCACTCCCTCAGCACTGACCCTCTGACAGTGCGGCACTCCCTCAGCACTGACCCTCTGACAGTGCGGCACTCCCTCAGCACTGACCCTCTGACAGTGCGGCACTCCCTCAGCACTGACCCTCTGACAGTGCAGCTCCCTCAGCACTGACCCTCTGACAGTGCCTCCCTCAGCACTGACCCTCTGACAGTGCGGCGCCCTCAGCACTGACCCGACAGTGCGGCACTCCCTCAGCACTGACCCTCTGACAGTGCGGCACTCCCTCAGCACTGACCCTCTGACAGTGCGGCACTCCCTCAGCACTGACCCTCTGACAGTGCGGTGCTCCCTCAGCACCGATTCTCCGACAGTGCGGCACTCCCTCAGTATTGACCCTCTGACAGTGCGGCACTCCCTCAGCACTGACCCTCTGACAGTTCGGCGCTCCCTCAGCACTGACCCTCTGACAGTGCGGTGCTCCCTCAGCACCGATTCTCCGACAGTGCGGCACTCCCTCAGCACTGACCCTCTGACAGTTCGGCACTCCCTCAGCACTGACCCTCTGACAGTTCGGCGCTCCCTCAGCACTGACCCTCTGACAGTGCGGTGCTCCCTCAGCACCGATTCTCCGACAGTGCGGCACTCCCTCAGTATTGACCCTCTGACAGTGCGGCACTCCCTCAGCACTGACCCTCTGACAGTTCGGCGCTCCCTCAGCACTGACCCTCTGACAGTGCGGTGCTCCCTCAGCACCGATTCTCCGACAGTGCGGCACTCCCTCAGCATTGACCCTCTGACAGTGCGGCACTCCCTCAGCACTGACCCTCTGACAGTTCGGCGCTCCCTCAGCACTGACCCTCTGACAGTGCGGTGCTCCCTCAGCACCGATTCTCCGACAGTGCGGCACTCCCTCAGCACTGACCCTCTGACAGTTCGGCACTCCCTCAGCACTGACCCTCTGACAGTTCGGCGCTCCCTCAGCACTGACCCTCTGACAGTGCGGTGCTCCCTCAGCACCGATTCTCCGACAGTGCGGCACTCCCTCAGTATTGACCCTCTGACAGTGCGGCACTCCCTCAGCACTGACCCTCTGACAGTTCGGCGCTCCCTCAGCACTGACCCTCTGACAGTGCGGTGCTCCCTCAGCACCGATTCTCCGACAGTGCGGCACTCCCTCAGCACTGACCCTCTGACAGTGCGGCACTCCCTCAGCACTGACCCTCTGACAGTTCGGCGCTCCCTCAGCACTGACCCTCTGACAGTGCGGTGCTCCCTCAGCACCGATTCTCCGACAGTGCGGCACTCCCTCAGTATGACCCTCTGACAGTGCGGCACTCCCTCAGCACTGACCCTCTGACAGTTCGGCGCTCCCTCAGTACTGACCCTCTGACAGTGCTGCACTCCCTCAGTACTGACCCTCGACAGTGCTGCACTCCCTCAGTACTGACCCTCTGACAGTGCGGCACTCCCTCAGTACTGACCCTCTGACAGTGCAGCACTCCCTCAGCACTGACCCTCTGACAGTTCGGCGCTCCCTCAGTACTGACCCTCTGACAATGTAAACTGATTTTAAACTGATTCAGAGTGGGGGTGGGATTCTGAGTAGTTGGGGTGCTAAGAGAGATGAGAATAGGGGGGTCATAGATGAGAACTGTAAAGCACAGCAGCGTATGGATGGAGTAGGGCATGGTTTGAAATGCGTATACTTTAATGCAAGAAGTATTCGCAATAAAGTGGAGGAACTTGCAGCTTGGACCAGTACCTGGAACTTCAATGTTGTGGCCATTTCAGAGACTTGGGTAGAGCAGGGACAGGAATGGATGTTGCTTTTGAACCCCGAAAGCATTTTCCGGGGTTCAAATGCTTTAGTCGGAGTAGAGAAGGAGGTAGAAGGGGGGGAGGAGTGGCATTATTAGTCAAAGACTGTATCACAGTGACAGAGAAGAAGTTTGATGAGGACTTGTCTGTTGAGGTAGTATGGGCTGAGATTAGAAACAGGAGAGGAGAGGTCACCCTGTTGGGAGTCTTTTATAGACCTCCTAAAAGTTCTAGAGAGGTAGAGGAAAGGATTGCAAAGTCGATCCTGGACAGGAGTGAAAGTAATAGGGTAATTGTTATGGGGGACTTTAACTTTACTAATATTGATTGGAATAGCTATAGCTCTAGCTCGTTAGAGGGGTCAGTTTTTTGTACAAAGTGTGCAGGAAGGTTTTTTGACTCAGTATGTAGATAGGCCAACTAGAGGTGAGGCTACATTGGATTTGGTGCTGGGCAATGAGCCAGACCAGGTGTTAGGCTTGGAAGTTGGTGAACATTTTGGTGATAGTGACCACAATTCGGTTACGTTCACCTTAGTGATGGATAGGGATAGGCATGAAGCTGGGGGCAGTAGTTATAGCTGGGGGAAGGGTAATTATGAGGCCATAAGGAGGGAATTAGGGTGCATAGGTTGGACTAGGAAACTACAGGGACTGGGAACATCTGAAATGTGGAGCTTATTCAAGGAGCAGCTACTGCGAGTCCTTGATAAGTATGTCCCTGTCAGGCAAGGAGGAAATGGTCGAGTAAGGGAACCATGGTGTACTAAAAAAGTTAATTCACTGGTTAAAAGGAAAAAGGAGGCTTATGTCAGGATGAGGCTTGAAGGCTCAGTTAGTGCAATGGATAGCTATAGATTAGCCAGGAGGGAGCTAAGAGTGAGTTGAGGAGAGCTAAAAGGGGACACGAGAAGACTTTGGCTGATAGGATTAAGGAGAATCCTAAAGTTTTCTTTAGATATGTTAAGAATAGAAGATTGGTTAGGGCAAGATTAGGGCCAGTCATAGACAGCAGTGGGAAGTTGTGCGTGGAGCCTGAAGAGATTAGAGAGGCACTGAACAAATATATCTCTTTGGTATTCACGCAGGGAGATGTAAATGTAGTTGTGGAGAACAGAGGTACAGTGTTGCAAACTGGAAAGTATTGAAGTAGTTAGGGAGGATGTGCTAGATATTCTTGAGGGTTTGAAGTTGGATAAGTCCCCTGGGCCGGATGGAATTTACCCTAGGATTCTCTGGGAGGCAAGAGAGGCGATCGCAGATCGCAGAGGCAGAGCCTCTGGCTCTGATCTTCAGGTCGTCGTTGGTTACAGGTATAGTTCCGGAAGACTGGAGGATAGCGAATGTGGTCCCATTGTTCAAGAAGGGGAAGAGAGACTTTCCAGGGAATTATAGGCCAGTGAGTCTTACTGCAAAGTAAGACTTACTGCAAAGTGGCAAAGTATTGGAGAGAATTATTAGGGATAGGATTTATAGTTATTTAGAGAGAAATGAATTGATTGGGGATAGTCAGCATGGTTTTGTGAAGGGTAGGTCGTGCCTTACTAACCTCATTGAGTTTTTTGAAAAAGTGACCAAAGAAGTGGATGGGGGTAAGGCGGTTGATGTGGTATATATGGACTTTAGTAAGGCGTTTGATAAGGTGGCCCATGGAAGACTTCTGCAGAAAATGCAGATGTATGGGATAGAGGGTGATTTAGCTAATTGGGTTAGGAATTGGCTAGCAGATAGAAGACAGAGGGTGGTGGTTGATGGGAGATATTCATCGTGGAGTTCGGTGACAAGTGGTGTACCTCAGGGGTCTGTTTTGGGGCCCCTGCTGTTTGTAATTTTTATAAATGATCTGGATGAGGGTATTGAAGGAGGGATTAGTAAATTTGCGGATGACATTGCGAATGGAGGCGAGCGCAGGCTTGGACGTGGTAAGTGGCTGGACTCCTGTCCCACCCAAACTCTAGGTCCCATACCTCTAAAGGGGGTGTATAAAATGTCAGGGTCCATGATAAAACGTGTTCACTGTGTTCGCTGCCATATGTGGACATTCTTGGAGGCAGCACTTCTCCCGAAAGCCCATATATGCACAAAGTGTTTGAAATTGCAATGATTGAGGGCTCGGGTGAGGCAGTTGGAGCTGAGACTGGAGGATATGTTTATAGTCAGAGAGAACAAGGGGCTCATGAACAGGGACCACAGTCTAGAAGGGACCCCAGGGCCTATGAGGAGGGATGGGTGGGTAACAGATAGGAAGTCGAAAAAGAAAAGGAGTCACGGCACTAAGATCACCCCAGAGGAGGCATCCCAGAACATCAAGGGTGGGGCAACAGCTGGGGTAGAGAGGGAAAGGGAGGGGGATCTGAATGCCCTGGAGGACGGTAGGAGTGAGGGATGTGAGATAGTGGTGGGGGATGGGAAGGTCAAGGGGATCGACAGGCGGTTCTGTGGGCAAAAGCGGGACTCCAGGATGGTAATCTGCCTCCCTGGAGCAGGGGTCCAGGATGTTACGGAGAGGGTAGAGGGAATTTTGAAGAGTGGAGGGGCTAAGGCTGATGTAATAGTCCACGTGGGAGAGAAGGATGTAGGAACAAAGTGCAGGGGGGACATACGTAGGCAGTTCAGGGAGTTGGGGGCCTGGCTGAAGTGTAGGGCCTCCAGGGTGGCATTCTCTGGGCTGCTGCCGAGGCCTGGGAATGACAGGGTTAGGAACAACGAGGTGCTCCAACTGAATGCGTGGTTGAGGGATTGGTATAGGGCGGAGGGATTTAGATTCTTAGACCATTGGGAAGTCTTCAGGAGGGAGGGGCATCTATACAAGAGGGACAGGGAACAGTTGTCTGGAAAGGGCACCCATATTTTAGCTGGGATGTTGCGCTGACCAATATAAAAAGCAATGCCCCTCCAAACTAAACCATTCCCTTCTCTTCCATATACTTATCAACTAACCTCTTAAACGCCACCAAACTTGGCGCATCTACAACTGCTGCAGGCAGGGCATTCCACTCCCGAACCACCCTTTGGGTAAAGAACCTACCTCTGATATCCGTCCTATAACTATCACCCTTAATTTAAAGCTGTGTCCCCTCGTGCTAGCTTTCTCCATCCTAGGAAAAAGGCTATCACTGTCCACCCTATCTAAACCTCTAATCATCTTATATGTTTCGATTAGGTCCCCTCTTAGCCGCCTCCTTTCTAACGAAAACAACCTGAAATCCCTCAGCCTCTCTTCATAAGACCTGCCCTCCATACCAGGCAACATCCTGATAAACCTCTTCTGTACCCTCTCCAATGCCTCCACATCTTTCTTATAATGTGGGGACCAGAACTGCACACAATACTCCAAGTGCGGCTGCATTAGAGTTCTGTACAGTTGCAACATGATGTTGCAGCTCCGAAATTCAATCCCCCTACCAATAAAAGCTAAGACTCCGTATGCCAGACATCGGCTGAGAGGGGATCTTTTAGAGGTATATAAGATTATGAGGGGTATAGATAGAGTAAATGGTGGTAAGCTTTTTCCACCATTCGAAATGGATAGAACGAGGGGTCACGGGCTCAGGGTGAGAGGGGCTATGTATAAGACGAATATTAGAGGCCAGTTTTTCACACAAAGGGTAGTGGGGGTGTGGAATGCACTGCCGAGTAAGGTGGTGGGAGCAGGCACGCGAGGGTTGTTTAAGGGTCTCTTGGACAGCCACATGAGCGGTCTGCAGATAGAGGGATATAGCAGGACTGTTTGAATATCGGGAGGACCAAATAGTATTAGACTATCTTTTAGTTTCGTCTCGGGAATGTCTTAGTTTTTTTTTTAGCATGTTTAATTAAGTCTTATTTGTTTCCACAGGCAATTGTCCACCTTGTTGACTAACAAGGGGCATGCATGCGGCATGTCGTGCGAGAGCTGCTCTTGGAGGTTGCTTCAGGAGTTGCCTAGTGCTTCACGTCGTCAGTGTATGCTTAAACTGGACCATCTGATGGGCAACATGACAGCTCAGAGACTATCGCTGTTGCTGTGCTGACACATGGATTTGGGCCTGTGTCTGCGGGAGTTTGCGCGTTCTCCCCGTGGTTGCGTGGGTTTTCTCCGGGTGCTCCGGTTTCCTCCCACATCCCAAAAATGTGCTCTTAGGCTGATTGGGTAACAAATTGTCCCTATATTGGTCCCTATATGGGAATCTTTAACAATAGGCATAGCCTAAAGACAAGGATATGTCATTAGGACGTTAGGACGGCGGCGCGGGCTCGTTGGGCCGAAAGGGCCTGTTTCCCATGCTTAGTTGCTCTTTGTTCTTTAACACTAAAGTCGGTGGAGTGGTAGATAGTGAAGAGGGGTGTTATAGTTTGCAGAGAGACTTGGACAAGTTGCAGAGCTGGGCTGAGAGGTGGCAAATGGAGTTTAATGTGGAAAAGTGTGAGGTAATGCACTTTGGCAGGAATAATAAATGTGTAGAGTATAGGGCTAATGGTAGGATTCTTAATAGTGTTGATGAACAGAGGGATCTTGGTGTATATGTGCATAGATCCCTGAAAGTAGGCAGTCAAGTCGATAAGGTTGTTAAGAAGGCATATGGAGTCTTAGCTTTTATTGGTAGGGGGATTGAATTTCGGAGCCGCAACGTCATGTTGCAACTGTACAAAACTCTAGTGCGGCCGCACTTGGAGTATTGTGTGCAGTTCTGGTCCCCGCATTATAAGAAAGATGTGGAGGCATTGGAGAGGGTACAGAGGAGGTTTACCAGGATGTTGCCTGGTATGGAGGGCAGGTCTTATGAAGAGAGGCTGAGGGATTTGAGGTTGTTTTCGTTAGAGAGGAGGCGGCTAAGAGGGGACCTTATCGAAACATATAAGATGATTAGAGGTTTAGATAGGGTGGACAGTGATAGCCTTTTTCCTAGGATGGAGAAAGCTAGCACGAGGGGACACAGCTTTAAATTAAGGGGTGATAGTTATAGGACGGATATCAGAGGTAGGTCTTTACCCAGAGGGTGGTTAGGGAGTGGAATGCCCTGCCTGCGGCAGTTGTAGATGCGCCAAGTTTGGTGGCGTTTAAGAGGTTAGTTGATAAGTTTATGGAAGAGAAGGGAATGGTTTAGTTTGGGGGGTCATTGCTTTTTATATTGGTCGGCGCAACATCGAAGGCTGAAGGGCCTGTTCTGCGCTGTAATGTTCTATGTTCTATGTTCTAATGCGGCAATGACCCCTCTGACAGTGCGGCGCTCCCTCGGCACTGACCCTCTGACAGTGCGGCGCTCCCTCGGCACTGACCCTCTGACAGTGCGGCGCTCCCTCGGCACTGACCCTCTGACAGTGCGGCGCTCCCTCGGCACTGACCCTCTGACAGTGCGGCGCTCCCTCGGCACTGACCCTCTGACAGTGCGGCGCTCCCTCGGCACTGACCCTCTGACAGTGCGGCGCTCCCTCGGCACTGACCCTCTGACAGTGCGGCGCTCCCTCGGCACTGACCCTCTGACAGTGCGGCGCTCCCTCGGCACTGACCCTCTGACAGTGCGGCGCTCCCTCGGCACTGACCCTCTGACAGTGCGGCGCTCCCTCGGCACTGACCCTCTGACAGTGCGGCGCTCCCTCGGCACTGACCCTCTGACAGTGCGGCGCTCCCACAGTCATTCAGAGTCTTAGGCCTCAGCCAGAGTCCTGGGTGGAAGAGGATGTACTGGAGATTTGGGAAACAGCAGGAAAGAGGAATGTGTTTGATCAAATATGAAAGTATTGCTCAGCATCTCTACGTAATACTTCGATTATTTCAGATGCCGGGAATGATGGAGTAGGAAAATGACTTTTTTGGAAAGTTGGACATGTTTCCTGGAATCTGGTTGTCCAACCCTTCAAAACCTCTTTCCTTGCCAGTCCCCCAGCTTCTCCCTTTCTTTAACATTACCCCAATTGCAACGATTTTCATTTTTATTTTGTTGCATCTGTGTAGAAATGTGAAATAATTGAAATGTTTTACACCACAGCATGAAGTGTGAAGTATGGAGCAACATCAGAATGGGTCAAATATGGGACTTACCATTCAGTGCATCACTACATTGTCATAGTGCTTTTTAGACCAATATTCAAGCATGCTAAATATTGTGCAGTGGTTTATAATTTGCCTGTCAGCGTACAGACAATGAATGCAAGCTCATATGAAAGAATAGCATCAAAAAAGCTGCAGAATGGGATTTTTTTTTTTTAAAACATCGCCCATGGGAGAAAAGTGACCCACAAAACAAGTTGTCTTGTTTCTGGGGTAGAAATTGCCAAGTGTGAAATAGCAGCGAGATTTGAACAATTTGGTTTTCTTTAGACAGTGGGACTTGACGCATGCAATTGAGAATGTCGATTCACTCTGGATGACAATGCAGTGTGTCCAAAAAGAGTGCACCGAGGCCACCAGATTAACACAGCTTGTGGAGATCAGTTTGAGCAGCATAGAAGGTAGATACAAACAATAAGTGGTGACAACGGAGGAGAATTTAATGCATTTGTTTGACACCCAATAATTAAATGTGTCAGCAGCTGCGGAGAAATCCTGGATAGGGGAACACACCATAAACACATTGAGTGTTCCTTTGCTAACATTTCTGTAGTTCTTCCTAGAACATAGAACCATAGAGCACTACAGCACAGAAACTGGCCTTTTGCCCCTTCTTGTCTGTGCCAACAATTTTTCTGCCTAGTCTCACTGATCTGCACCTGGACCATATCCCTCCACACCCCTCTCATCCGTGCACCTACCTAAGTTTTTCTTAAATGTTAAAAGTGACCCACATTTACCACTTCATCTAGCAGCTCATTCCACACTCCCACCACTCTCTGCGTGAAGAACCTCCCGCCACAATATTCCCTTTAAACTTTTCCCGCATCACCCTTAACCCACATCCTCTAGTCTTTTTTTCCCTCCCCTAGCCTCAGTGGAAAAAGCCTGCTCGTGTTCACTCTATCGATACCTATCAAAATCTTATACACTTCTCTCAAATCTCCCCTCATTCTTCTACGTTCTAGGGAATAAAGTCCTAACTTATTCAACTTTTCTCTGGTCTGCTTCTGAAATTTCCCCTTGCCTTGCTTCATCACAAGACACTGAATCATTTGTAGAATATAGTTTTTCTGGTAAATGTCATCTATTATCCCTCCAATAATTATTGGCCACCATTTGGTGCTGCATTGAATCCAATTATGTCTGACTTTAATTAGACTATGACTCTATAAATGCCCTTTAAAACGTAAAACAGAAATTAAAATACTGCGTATGCTGGAAATCTGAAATAAAGATCAGAAAATGCTGGATAGACTGAATAGTTTTGGGTAGTGTCTGTGGAGAGAGAAACAGAGTTAACGCTTTGAGTCGATGTGACTCTTCTGAGTTAAAAGAGAGGAAGAAATGTAATGGATTTCATAGTGAGAGAAATGGTTGGGGGAGGGTAGGAGATCAGGGGTAGGTATCAGGTTCACAGCTATTCCCGACCTTCTATTCTTCCCCACTTCCTCCAATTTCCCTCTCTCATGATAAAGTCCATCACATTTCTATCCCTCATCAGTTCTGAGGAAGAGTTATATTCTCGAAGCATTGGGGATGATTCTCCCAACCAGGCTGCGCTAATCTTTCAGCACAATGGACCAGGAGATTTGAGCGACAGTCGATTTGTGCTGGGTATCTGACACTCCATATGTCTCTGAGTCTAGGATTGTGGGCATGGAGAGAACCATGCTGAAAATCAGTGTAACAGGCGTTAGATACATTTACACACCACGGCATATTCTTAACGGGTGTGTGACTAGAATCTCTGCCACCTCCAGCCCCACATTCGCCCCCACCCAGTTCTCTCCCTCCCTGCCCGCCCCACTCCGAGTCTGGTGTGACATCACGCTGGTGGCATTTACAACTGCTGCATAAAAGTCAGCAGTTGGCAACATTGAACAGGAGTAAGGAAATCAGTGTAAAGGGGCTGTAGCCTCCAGAGTGCAGGGAGATTGGAGACAGGGCCTGGGAATTATTCTTGGAGTGGGGCACTTCCTAGAAAGCTGGAAGCACTGTCCCCAGGCCCAGCAATGTAGTCTCTGTGGGGTGGGGTGTGGTCCTTTTTTGAGTGCTGGTAATGCTGTTGTCTGCATTGCTGTTCCAGTGTTCGAGCTGTGGGTTGTGGTGAGGGACTGAGTGCTGGGCTTTTAGCGAGGAGGATAGGGAAGGGCTCTGTAATGAACGTGAACCCATCTTTGATAATTAGGAGTCTACCCTTACCCCTTGTCCCTGACCTGCAATGCATACCTGGAAGGGGGAATGCTGTACTTGCACTCCCTGAAAGTGGCTCAGGTGGCGCAATGGTCACACCCACATACCAACCTGTCAGGGCTCTCCCTGCCAGTTGTGCCAATGGCGGGCAAACTAATCAAATGATGTATGGCACCACGGATTGTCTTGTGTTGTCAGCATCCATAAGAGCAGGTACTGGGTTGGGTGGGTGGGTGGTGCTGGGGCTAGATGCAAGCAATGCCATGTATCTATCAATCTCTGTCTCTCAAGCCCCCACTGCGCAGAATGGATCTGGGACTGATTGATTTATAGCTGACTATCATGGTGGCAGCTAAGGAGATGGGCAGGTCTCCACAGGAGCAGCTAATGCCAGGCTACCAGGAAGGAGGACAGGGGGCTGCCTCTGAAGGCCATGAGATGAGAGAGCACCTGAAAGGATGGCCAAGAGAAGGGGAATGTGGAGGTACAGGTGGTACCCGACCAGGACATTTTGTGGAGCTGTCGGGAGGTCATGTGCCATCACTAGCTCCACCTATCCAAGGACACAGGCTGACACCTGAGGGGAGGGGTGGGGGGTGGGGGGGGGGGGGGGGGGGGGGGGGGGGGCAGCCACCCACTCCGAACATAGAACAGGCCCTTCGGCCTTAGATGTTGCGCCGACCAATATAAAAAGCAATGCCCCTCCAAACTAAACCATTCCCTTCTCTTCCATATACTTATCAACTAACCTCTTAAACGCCACCAAACTTGGCGCATCTACAACTGCTGCAGGCTAATAGAGATTAGGATCCTGATAGTCCTTAAATTCTACACAACGGGGTCATTCCAGCGACGGTCTTTGTGGGATCTCATTAGCCTCAGTTCATAGAAGTCTTCGGCAGGTGACAAATACCTCGTTCACCCGAGCAGATCAACACATCCACTTTGGTGTTGGACAGGCTGAGTGGGAGGCCTGGGCTTCAGGCTTCACCGCCATTGCTGGGTGCCTCATGACCAGCAGACTATAGAGGGGATGTATCTCCCTGAAATCCCTGCAAGATGAGGGGCAATCGTTTATTAACAAAAAGGGGTTCCGCTCCCTCAATGTCCAAATCATTTGCGAAGACTGGATGAATATTGTCCAGGTCTTACTCTGTGGACACCTGCAGCTCTGAGACACCCCCAGCAATCTGACCTCTCTCATGGTGATTGTGCACACCCTTCTCCTGCGGGCACACAAGGGATATTGAAAGCATGATAAAATGGAAGGATGTGGGTGCAATGAGTGTCGGGGCTGGGGGACCTTGTGGTGGCCGTTTCTGGAAAATGCGGGTAAGCGACTGATTAGATGGGGGGACAAAAATGTTGGAGGATGTGTGTGGAGGGTAGGGAAGGAGGAGGGGGGAGGTGGCAGCACTGGTGGCTGCACTTGAGGTGTCTGGGGATTTGACATTGTAGGCACAGCAGGTTTTGGAATGGGATGCACACTCACCCTTGCTGCCCAAAGAACGTTATTCATTTTCCTGCTGTAGTGGTCTCCAGACCCGGTGGGGTGGGGTGGGGGGGGTCAGTATCTGGGCATTTACAGATGATGCCACCACCTCCCAAAATGCCCTTGTTGTGCGACCCCCTTGGGCAACAGCCCTGCGTTGGGTACAGCAGCTGCATCTCTTCTTCACGGCAGCTAGCAGGCAGGTCTACTCACTCTCCACCAATCTCAGGGCACTGGGACCATCTTCCTGGTGAGTGTCCATGATTGGAGCTTATGTACAGCTCTTGCTTGTGAAGGGAGTCCAGGTGCAGTCAGTTTGGACCACTCGTGGGCCTGTTAGGTAAATTTCCTTGAGAATAATACACAGTCAACCTGCTTTCAATAGACGGTGAGCCATCTCCACGGGTACTGTGTCCAGGGCGGGGGGGGGGGTGCAAAACTCAGGGCTCTCATTCAACAAGGGGAAATGCTTGCAAACATAGGGTGTGGATGGCAGTACAACACTGTGTGTGAAGCGTGAATCGGGGTTGGGGGATGGGATGGGAGGGCCAGCAATATCCAGATCAGTGGAGGATTGGGAAAGCCAGGGAGCCAGCAATTCTTTTTGCGCGGGGGGGGGCGGGGAAGGAGTTGAGCAAAGAACAAAGAACAAAACAGCACGGGAAACAGGCCCTTCGGCCCAACGAGCCCGCGCTGCTACCCCGATGTTCCCACCTCTACCCGCAACCCCTGTCTATGTTTATAGATCTATGGATTAAAAACCAAATTTGAGACAATTTAGGGAGAATTTGTTTTGCCAATTAGCCTAAGAGCACATCTTTGGGATGTGGGAGGAAACCGGAGCACCCGGAGAAAACCCACGCAAGCACGGGGAGAATGCGCAAACTCCCACAGACACAGGCCCAAATCCATGTATCTGCACAGCACAGCGATAGTCACTGAGCTGTCGTGTTGCCCATCAAATGGTCCAGGTCAAGCGTACACTAACGACGTGAAGCAGTAGGATACTCGAAAAAAATCCAAGAGCAGCCCTCTCACGACCCATCGCGTGTATGCCCCTCGTTAGACAACAAGGTGGACCAAAGCACCTGTAGGATAAAAGCAAGGAGGTGACGAGTGGTGTGCCTCAGGGGTCTGTTTTTGGGGCCCCTGCTGTTTGTAATTTTTATAAATGATCTGGATGAGGGTATTGAGGGATGGATCAGTAATTTTGCAGATGACACTAAAGTCAGTGGGGTGGTAGATAGTGAAGAGGGGTGTTATAGTTTACAGAGTGACTTGGACAAGTTGCAGAGCTGGCCGAGAGGTGGCAAATGGAGTTTAATGTGGAAAAGTGTGAGGTAATGCACTTTGGCAGGAACAATAAATGTGTAGAGTATAGGGCTAATGGTAGGGCTCTTAATAGTGTTGAGGAACAGAAGGATCTTGGTGTATGTGTCAATAGATCCCTGAAAGTAGGCAGTCAAGTGGATAAAGTTGTTAAGAAGGCATATGGAGTCTTAGCTTTTATTGGCAGGGGGATTGAATTTAGGAGCCGCAGCATCATGTTGCAACTGTACAAAACTCTAGTGCGGCCGCACTTGGAGTATTGTGTGCAGTTCTGGTCGCCACATTATAAGAAAGATGTGGAGGCATTGGAGAGGGTACAGAGGAGGTTTACCAGGATGTTGCCTGGTATGGAGGGCAGGTCCTATGAAGAGAGGTTGAAGGATTTGAGGTTGTTTTCGTTAGAAAGGAGGCGGCTAAGAGGGGATCTTATTGAAGCATATAAGATGATTAGAGGTTTAGATAGGGTGGACAGTGATAGCCTTTTTCCTAGGATGGAGAAAGCTAGCACGAGGGGACACAGCTTTAAATTAAGGGGTATGAGTTATAGGACGGATATCAGAGGTAGGTTCTTTACTCAAAGAGTGATTAGGGAGTGGAATGCCCTGCCTGCAGCAGTTGTAGATGCGCCAAGTTTGGTGGCGTTTAAGAGGTTAGTTGATAAGTATATGGAAGAGAAGGGAATGGTTTAGTTTGGAGGGGCATTGCTTTTTATTTTGGTCGGCACAACATCGAAGGCCGAAGGGCCTGTTCTGTGCTGTAATGTCTATGTTCTATGTTCTATCAATATCATCATCTATTTACACACTTCCCAGGGACTCCCAAGGCTCATGATCCCTATTTTAAATCAGTTTTCTATACCCCTCCATTCCCATTCTGTTCATGTGCCCATCTAAGTATTTCTTAAATAACTCCAGAGTACCTGTCTCCACCACTTTACTTGGCAGCGCATTCCATACTCCCACCACCCTCTGAGAGAAAAAACTCCCTCTAGCATCCAAATTATACCTTACCCCCTTCACCCTAAGCCTGTGACCCCTCATGCTATTTGAGTCCATCCTAGGAAAGAGCTTAACCCTGTTTACTCTATCTCTACCCCTCATAATCTTGTACACCTCTATGAGATCTCCTCTAAGCTACATCTTTCTAAGGAAAACAGTCCCAATTTGCCTAACCTCTCCTCGTCACTCAGACCTTCCATACCAGGCAGCATCCTGGTATAACTCCTCTGCACTCTCTCCAGAGCAGCCAGCAATGGCTGTGGTCAGTAATGATTGAGGACAGTGATGAGGTCAGCAATATCCGAGAAGGGAAGTGAGAGGCCAGTGATGACTGTGAGCAACGAGAGGCCAGTGGTTTCAATGCTGGCAGGATTAGTTTAGTAATCTCCCAGAGATGTGTGAATGTGTGGGGGCCGCTCAGCACGCTGAGCCTCTCCAGTGGGGGAATAGACCCCACCACAGCTTTTCAGAGTGATTCACACTGGAGCACTCTGCAGCGTGCTATGCAGGACACTCATTTTGAAAATCCTGCTGCAAAAAAAAAAGGTGCGATTGACTCCAGTTTTCATGTATCATCAACACATAATTTTTTTGAGAGAATTTTTTTTTGGGAGAATTGCTCCATTAACTCTGGTTCTCTCTCCACAGATACTTCCAGACCTGCTGAATCTGTCCGGCTTTTATTTCCCCTTGAATCCTACATTTTTGACCAAGTTTTTGTGTTATCTGCCCTATACCTCCTCATGTGGCTTGGTACTATATTTTACAATTCCCCTGTGAAGTGCTGTGGGAGATTTTTACAATGTTAAAGTTGTTGTATAGATGAGAGCTATTGTTGAAATTAACAGCGCAAAGAGAAATGTAAGTGAGTGAATTCAGTGACAAAATGAGACAGAGAGGAATACAAAGAGGGAAATGAAAACAGGAATAAAGGAGGTTGAAAGAGAAGGATAGAAAAGTAAAACATAGAATTAATATTGAGTTGAGTTAAGGCTGGGATTTTCCAGCTCTGAGCAGTGAATAGTGTGAAAAAGTCAAAACTCCATTAACTCTGGTGCCACCAGTAAACACAGTAAGAAGTCTCACAACACCAGGTTAAAGTCCAACAGGTTTATTTGATAGTAAACCCCACAAGCTTTCAGAATCGCTGAAATGACTCATGTGATGAAGGAATGACGTTCCTAAAGCTTGTGGCATTTAATAGAACTCTACAGCACAAACAGGCCCTTCGGCCCACAAGTTGCGCCGATCACATCTATACTTACCCAGCCACAGACCTATCTATAACCCCCTATCCCATTAGTTCCCATATACTCATCCAGAAGTCTTTTAAAAGACCCCAGCGAGTTCGCCTCTACCACCACCGACAACAGCCGATTCCATTCACTCACCACCCTCTGAGTGAAAAACTTTCCCCTGACATCTCCTCTGTATTTGCTTCCCTGCACCTTAAATCTGTGTCCTCTTGTAGTGACCTTTCAGCTCCGGGAAATAGACTCTGAGAGTCCACCCTATCTATCCCTCTCAACATTTTATAAACCTCTATCAGTCGCCTCTCAACCTACGTCTCTCCAGTGAGAAGAGTCCCAGCTCCCTCAACCTATCTTCATAAGGCCTGCCTCCCAATCCAGGCAACATCCTTATAAATCTCCTCTGCACCCTCTCAATAGCTTCCACATCCTTCCTATAGGAATCTTTCCTTATTTTACTATCAAATAAATCTGTTGGACTTTACCCTGGTGTTGTGAAACTTCTTACTGTGTCTACCTCAGTCCAACACCAGCATCTCCACCTCATGACTCCAGTAACACCCACTGGTTAGTGGGAGCAAGAGGAAGTTCCACTGGGAAAGTTGAGGTATGAGGTTGATCATTAACCTTTCCCTACATTGATCACAAATAACAGAGCAGTTAATTGGCATTTATTAACATGTTCAGAGTATTTCCTTACTTGGGTTAGAATAGGCAATGCTTCAGGTAATGTGAAAGTCCCCTTCATACCTGTAGCATCGTAAGGAGCCTTACAACACCAGCTTAAAGTCCAATAGGTTAATTTGGAACCACAAGCTTTCGGAGTGCTGCTCCTTCATCAGGTGACTCGAGCAACCTGCTGTTGTATCACCATCACACCATTCAGTGTGTTCAGGGAGGCAGCAGGTGCCATTTTCACGGAACTGCTGATGGAATATGTTCTTATGGAATAGCGCAAGGCAGGTAATAATGTGTGGATACTGGAAATTAATCATTCCTCTTCCCCTTGTCTAAATCGGTTTCATTATTTGCCAGAGGAGGTGATTTACCTCATCAACAGCAGATTAAGGCCCATTGCCTCCGATGTGAACTCAGCCAGAGACAGTTAGCTTTAGCTGAAAGGTTAAAGCTTTAGCTGGCTGAGGACCCGGCAGATGGAGAATAACGTTAGCAAATGTGAGATTATCCACTTTGGTGGAATTAATAATAGGAGAGATTATTATTTAAAGGGTGAAAAGCTGCAGCATGCTACTGTGCAGAGGGACCTGGGGGTCCTTGTGCATGAATCACAAGAACCCAGTCTGCAGGTGCAGCAGGTGATCTAGAAGGCGAATGGGATGTTGGCCTTTATAGTGAGGGGGATAGAATATAAAAGCAGGGAGGTCTTGCTGCAACTGTACAGGGCACTGGTGAGGCCGCAACTGGAGTACTGTGTGCAGTTTTGGTTCCCGCATTTGCGAAAGGATATATTGGCCTTGGAGGGAATACAGAGAAGGTTCACCAGGCTGATACGAGAGATGAGGGGGTTAGCTTATGAAGAGAGATTGAATAGATTGGGTCTGTACTCGTTGAAGTTTAGAAGGCTGAGGGGGGATCTCATAGAGATGTATTAGATAATGAAGGAGATAGATAGGGTAGAGGTAGAGAGATTCTTCCCGCTTAGAAAGGAAACTAGAACTAGAGGGCACAGCCTCAAAATAAGGGGGGGGGAGGGCAGTTTAAAACGGAGTTACAAAGAACAAAACAGCACGGGAAACAGGCCCTTCGGCCCAACGAGCCCGAGCCACCACCCCGATGTTCCCACCTCTACCCGCAATCCCTGTCCATGTTTATAGATCTATGGATTGAAAAAACAAATTTGAGCCAATTTAGAGAGAATTTGTTTTGCCAATTAGCCTAAGAGCACATCTTTGGGATGTGGGAGGAAACCGGAGCACCCGGAGAAAACCCACGCAAGCACGGGGAGAATGCGCAAACTCCCACAGACACAGGCCCAAATCCATGTATCTGCACAGCACAGCGATAGTCACTGAGCTGTCGTGTTGCCCATCAAATGGTCCAGGTCAAGCGTACACTAACGACGTGAAGCACTAGGATACTCTCGAAAAAAATCCAAGAGCAGCCCTCTCACGACCCATCGCGTGTATGCCCCTCGTTAGACAACAAGATGGACCAAAGCACCTGTAGGATAAAAACAAGTACATCAATATCATCATCTATTTACACACTTCCCAGGGACTCCCAAGGCTCATGATCCCTATTTTAAATCAGTTTTCTATACCCTTCCATTCTGTTCATGTGGAGTTGAGGACAAACTTCTTCACTCAAAGGGTGGTGAATCTCTGGAATTCTCTGCCTGTTGAAGTGGTGGAGGCTCCCTCACTGAATATATTTAAGTCACGGGTAGATAGATTTCTGATAGACAAGGAATTAAGGGTTATGGGGAGAAAGCGGGAAAGTGGAACCAATCCACTTCAGATCAGCCATGATCTTATTGAATGGTGGGGCAGGCTCGAAGGGCTAAATACAAAGAACAAAGAACAACACAGCACGGGAAACAGGCCCTTCGGCCCAACAAACTCGCGCCGCCATTTTAACAGTGTGAGTTCCCTCTTCTACCCATGAGCCTTATCTATGCTTATGGAAATCCACATTGGAAACCAGATTGAGGGGAAACAATTTAGGGACAGTGGATGGCCAACTCCTGCTCCTATTTCTGATGTTCTTAAACATAATCCTAACCTCAAACTATCCCGTCGCCTTCTCATACCTCTCCCCCACCCTCCACACCACCTCCCTCTCCTGCTTTGAAACACCACTTAAAATTTGCTTGATCACATCCATCCACCTCAACGTCTCCGACTGTGGCTCAGTGTCAAGTTGAGCTGGATATTGTGCCTGTGGTATTTTGGGAATACTTCTGGGGTCTGTGTTGAAGGTTGTGAGGTTAAGACGTGTTCCAGAAATTTAAACAAAATCTCGGCTGACACTTGAGGACTGAGAGATGCTGTGCTCTGTGAGAGATACTGTCTAATCCTCCCATCCCATGCAGAGTTCCTTCACTTATGAAGGGTTTTATGCCAGTCATCCTGTAATTGTAGTCTATCTCACCAGGCTGCAGACAGAATGGGTGATTAAATGTGGAAAGTGCTGCTCTTTTAGCTTTTCATTGATCCTCAATTTAACAAGACATTGCACACAGCAAGAAGATCATTTCAAAGGAGCTACAACTCTGCCAGGTCTAATAAATGTAAATTTGATGTACCTGGTTTCTCAGGGGGGTACATTTTCTTTAATACTTTAATAAAAAATGATATTAAAATAATTAGGGAATTGATTCCCTTGTGAAACCTGTCCTGAAAAGCTCCAATCAGTAATATTAGCAATTCCACCCTCACTAAGTAATTAAAGCAGCGGATTCCAGTAAACCGCCGGGAATTTCCAACTTCCAAATTAGAATATTTTAGATTAAATTTGAAATGGAGTTGGGGTGGAGGGGGATGCAGGTGCTGGTGGAAATTCATTTATTTTAAACAAATTAATGGTGCATTGTGTCACATTTTCCCATCAGTTCATTGTGATGAAAGAATATATTATTAAAACCCTCTTAATATAAAACTATTAACCTTTACACTGCAGAAATCAGATTGAATACAAAGTAGAAATTTACCAAAAAACCAAATGAAGAATCAATCAGATTATTACTCTAGCTCAGTAATTAATGCACCAGACCATCTAAAGTTTGGTCAGAGTAGACTTACACAGTCACTTTTATACTCATTTAGCACAATTACTGATTAAAATATTGCTCTTGGAGTTTCCACACGATTGCATTGTCCTTTCGGTTGAAATCAGCCAAACCAGCCCAAGTGATCAGTGAATTTGAAGCATGTGGGATTTGAGGTTGTTTTCGTTAGAAAGGAGGCAGCTAAGAGGAGACCTTATTGAAACATATAAGATGATTAGAGGTTTAGATAGGGTGGACAGTGATAGCCTTTTTCCTAGGATGGAGAAAGCTAGCACGAGGGGACACAGCTTTAAATTAAGGGGTATGAGTTATAGGACGGATATCAGAGGTAGGTTCTTTACTCAAAGAGTGATTAGGGAGTGGAATGCCCTGCCTGCAGCTGTTGTAGATGCGCCAAGTTTGGTGGCGTTTAAGAGGTTAGTTGATAAGTATATGGAAGAGAAGGGAATGGTTTAGTTTGGAGGGGCATTGCTTTTTATATTGGTCGGCGCAACATCTAAGGCCATAGGGCCTGTTCTGTGCTGTAATGTTCTATGTTCTATATTAGCAATTCCACCCACATTAATTACATTAAGTAATTAAGATGCTGGTGTTGGACTGAGGTGGGCACAACACCACGTTAAAGTCCAACAGGTTTATGTGGAATCGTGAGCTCTCAGACACCAATCTTGGTGTCATCTGCAAACTTACTAACCATGCCTCCTAATTTTCATCCAAATCATTCATGTAAATAACAAATAACAGTGGACCCAACACCGATCTCTGAGGTAAGAAGAAGAAGGGTATAAAGACACACAGTTTATAGAATACTGTTTAGAACGCAAGTCTGATCAGAATCTTCCACACACCTGATGAAGGAATAGTGTTTCTGAAAGTTTATGGGTTTACTATTGAATAAACTGGTTGGACTTTAACCTGGTGTTGTGGAACTTCTTTACCCCAGTCCAACGCTGGCATTTCCACATCATGTACACCACTGGTCACAGGCCTCCGGTCTGAAAAACAATCCTCTACAACAACCCGCTGTCTTCTGTCACAAGACAATTTTGTATCTGATTGGCTACTTCACCCTGGATCCCGCAACAACTTACTAGGCTATATCTTGTCAAAGGCTTTGCTAAATTTCCTGTAGACAACATTGACTGCACTGCCCTCATTTTCTTCACTGTTACCCTTTCAACAAACTCAATCTAATCTGTGAGACGTGATTTTCCATTGCTCATAAAGCAATGCCCACTGTCTCTAATCCGTCCTTGCCTCTCTAAATACCGTCTCTCAGAATATCTTCTAACAACTTACCCATTACAGATGTGCGGCTCACTGCCCAGTAATTCCCAGACTTTTCTCTGCAGGCCTTCTTAAAAAAGGCACAACATTTGCCACGTTCCAGTCTTCAGGCACCCCACCTGTGGCTATCAACGATTCAAATATCTCCACCATCCTGGGATACACTTCATCAGATCCCAGGGATTTATCTACCTTGATTGCACTTTATGATTTTCAGCATCTTCTCTGTAACATGCTCACTCCTCAAGACATCACTATTTATTTCCCCAAGTTCCCTAACATCCATACCTTTCTCAACAGTAAATAGTGATAAGTATTTATTTAGTATCTAACCCATCTCTTGTGGATCTGCGCATAGATGACTTTGTTGATCATTAAGAGGTCCTATTCTCTCCCTTGTTACTCTTTTGCCCATTATCTATTCGTAGAAGCTCTTTGCATTCTCCTTTGCCTTTTCTGCCAAAGTAATCTTGTATCTCTTTTTTGTCTTCCTGAATTTGCTCTTTAATCTACTCTGACACCTTCGATCCTCTTATAGGAATCCACTTGATCCCAGCTGTCTATGCATGTCACATGCCTCCTTCTTCTTCTTGATCAGAGCCTCAATATTCTAAGTCATCCAGGGTCCCTACTTCTATCAGCCTTGCCCTTCACTTGAACAGGAATGTGCTTGGCCTGAACCCTGGTTAAAACACTTTTGAAAGCCTCCCACTTATGAACCATCCCATTGCCTGCCAACAGAATTCCCCTAATCAACTTTTGAAGGTTCCTAATCCAATCAAACCAATATTGTCACTGGATTAGCAATTCAGAGGACCCAGGACACAGTGAGGACAGTGATAGCCTTTTTCCTAGGATGGAGAAAGCTAGCACGAGGGGACACAGCTTTAAATTAAGGGGTATGAGTTATAGGACGGATATCAGAGGTAGGTTCTTTACTCAAAGAGTGATTAGGGAGTGGAATGCCCTGCCTGCAGCTGTTGTAGATGCGCCAAGTTGGTGGCGTTTAAGAGGTTAATTGATAAGTATATGGAAGAGAAGGGAATGGTTTAGTTTGGAGGGGCATTGCTTTTTATTTTGGTCGGCACAACATCGAAGGCCGAAGGGCCTGTTCTGTGCTGTAATGTTCTATGTTCTAGGACACGATCTGGGGACCCAGGTTCAAACCTCCAAGATGGATAGAACATAGAACATTACAGCGCAGAACAGGCCCTTCGGCCCTCGATGTTGCGCCGACCAATTATGAAAAAAAGCAATGACCCTCCAAACTAAACCATTCCCTTCTCCTCCATAAATGTATCAACTAACCTCTTAAACGCCACCAAACTTGACGCATCTACAACTGCCGCAGGCAGGGCATTCCACTCCCTAACCACCCTCTGGGTAAAGAGCCTACCTCTGATATCCGTCCTATAACTATCACCCCTTAATTTAAAGCTGTGTCCCCTCATGCTAGCTTTCTCCATCCTAGGAAAAAGGCTATCACTGTCCACCCTATCTAAACCTCTAATCATCTTATATGTTTCGATAAGGTCTCCTCTTAGCCGCCTCCTTTCTAACGAAAACAACCTCAAATCCCTCAGCCTCTCTTCATAAGACCTGCCTCCATACCAGGCAACATCCTGGTAAACCTCCTCTGTACCCTCTCCAATGCCTCCACATCTTTCTTATAATGTGGGGACCAGAACTGCACACAATACTCCAAGTGCGGCCGCACTAGAGTTTTGTACAGTTGCAACATGACGTTGCGGCTCCGAAATTCAATCCCCCTACCAATAAAAGCTAAGATTCCGTATGCCTTCTTAACAACCTTATCGACTTGACTGCCTACTTTCAGGGATCTATGCACACATACTCCAAGATCCCTCTGTTCATCAACACTATTAAGAATCCTACCATTAGCCCTATACTCTACACATTTATTATTCCTGCCAAAGTGCATTACCTCACACTTTTCCACATTAAACTCCATTTGCCACCTCTCGGCCCAGCTCTGCAACTTGTCCAAGTCTCTCTGCAAACTATAACACCCCTCTCACTATCTACCACTCCACCGACTTTAGTGTCATCTGCAAATTTACTAATCCATCCTTCAATACCCTCATCCAGATCATTTATAAAAATTACAAACAGCAGGGCCCCAAAACAGACCCCTGAGGTACACCACTTGTAACCGAACTCCACGATGAATATCTCCCATCAACCACCACCCTCTGTCTTCTATTCGCTAGCCAATTTCTAATCCAATTAGCTAAATTACCCTCTATCCCATACATCTGCATTTTCTGCAGAAGCCTTCCATGGGGAACCTTATTGAACGCCTTACTAAAATCCATATATACCACATCAACTGCCTTACCCCCATCCACCTCTTTGGTCACTTTTTCAAAAAACTCAATAAGGTTAGTAAGGCACGACCTACCCTTCACAAAACCATGCTGACTATCCCAATCAATTCATTTCTCTCTAAATAACTATAAATCCTATCCCTAATAATTCTTTCCAATACTTTACCCACAACAGAAGTAAGACTCACTGGCCTATAATTCCCTGGAAAGTCTCTCTTCCCCTTCTTGAACAATGGGACCACATTCGCTATCCTCTAGTCTTCCGGAACTATACCCGTAACCAACGACGACCTGAAGATCAGAGCCAGAGGCTCTGCAATCGCCTCTCTTGCCTCCCAGAGAATCCTAGGGTAAATCCCGTCTGGCCCAGGGGACTTATCTAACTTCAAACCCTCAAGAATATCTAGCACATCCTCCTTATCTACTTCAATACTTTCCAGTTTGCAACCCTGTACCTCAGTGTTCTCCACAACTACATTTACATCTCCCTGCGTGAATACCGAAGAGAAATATTTGTTCAGTGCCTCACCAATCTCTTCAGGCTCCACGCACAACTTTCCACTGCTGTCTATGACTGGCCCTAATCTTGCCCTAACCAATCTTTTATTCTTAACATATCTAAAGAAAGCTTTAGGATTATCCTTAATCCTATCAGCCAAAGTCTTCTCGTGTCCCCTCTTAGCTCTCCTCAACTCACTCTTTAGCTCCCTCCTGGCTAATCTATAGCTATCCATTGCACTAACCGAGCCTTCAAGCCTCATCCTGACATAAGCCTCCTTTTTCCTTTTAACCAGCGAATTAACTTTTTTCGTACACCAAGGTTCCCTTACTCGACCATTTCCTCCTTGCCTGACAGGGACATACTTACCAAGGACTCGCAGCAGCTGCTCCTTGAATAAGCTCCACATTTCAGATGTTCCCAGTCCCTGTAGTTTCCTAGTCCAACCTATGCACCCTAATTCTCTCCTTATGGCCTCATAATTACCCTTCCCCAGGTATAACTACTGCCCCCAGCTTCATGCCTATCCCTATCCATCACTAAGGTGAACGTAACCGAATTGTGGTCACTATCACCAAAATGTTCACCATCTTCCAAGTCTAACACCTGGTCTGGCTCATTGCCCAGCACCAAATCCAATGTAGCCTCACCTCTAGTTGGCCTATCTACATACTGAGTCAAAAAACCTTCCTGCACACTTTGTACAAAAACTGACCCGTCTAACAAGCTAGAGCTATAGCTATTCCAAATGGTGAATGGTGAAATTTGAATTCAATTTAAAAAAAAAATCTGGAATTCCATTGTTGATTGTTATAAAAACCCATCTTGTTCACTAATATCATTTTGGGAAGGAAATCTGCCATTCTTACCTGGCCTGGCCTACATGTGATGCTCAAATCCCCTCTGGAAGGTAGATAAGTGGTGACCCCTCATTCCCGAGCAGCCTGGAAGCTTCATTCCTGTCCTATTCTTTGTGACTTTGCCCTTTTATTTTGCTCTTAATTCTACTCTCAGCTCAAAAGGAAACTGAATGTTGACACCTGTATTATTGTTCAACAAGCACATAGAGTCATTTCCTGGCCAAATACTACTGAGGTAAAAGTTTGGATGTTGAGTTCTTGCAGAAGTTTCTTGCCTTTAAAGACCAAGGGTCTATTGTTTTTACAGTAATTTATGTCTCCTGTAAACATCCTGTCACCTGGGTCAGAGGTCATTGTAGATGCAGCCTCTCCCTCAATAACAACAAACCAGCTCTTGCTGGCAAATTTGCCGCAGCGCCATAAGGGACCATCATTACAGTCTTTGCAACGAAGTCCCAGCTGAACAATGTTTCAAATTTAAAATCCTCATCCTTACTTCCAAATCCCTCCAAGGCCTCACCACTCCTTCTGCCTACAATCTCCTTCAGCCCTGCAGCCCTCCGAGATCCCTCCAATCCAGACTACATACCCATCCCCCAATTTCCTTCATTTAACACAGGAACATAGAAACCTAGAAGATAGGAGCAGGAAGAGGCCATTTGATCCTTTGAGTCTGCTTCACCATTCATTACATTCATGGCTGATTGTCCAACTCAATAGCCTAATCCCATAACCTTTGATCCCTTTCACCCCAATTGCAGTATCCAGCCACCTCTTGAATACATTCGATGTTTTGGTATCAACTACTTCTTGGGTAATGAATTCATAGGGTCACTACTCTTTGGGTGAAGAAATGTCTTTTCATCTCTGGTCTACCCTGAATCCTCAGATTGGGATTCCTAATCCTGGATTCTCCCACCATTGGGAACATCCTCCCTGCATCTACCCTGTCTAATCCTGTTAGAATTTTATAAATCTCTATGAGATCCCCTTCATTTGTTTGAACTCTAGGAAAAAAACCCTAAGTCTGTCACTGTCTCCTCATACATCCATCCCACCATCCCCGGAATCATCCTGATAAACCTTTGCTGCGCTTTCTTGAGAACAAGAACATCTTTCCTCAGAAAAGGAAACTCAAACTGCATACAATACTCTAGATATTGCTTCACCAAGGACTTATAAAATTGCAACAACACATCCCTGCTCTTGTACTCGAAATCCCTCTCAATGAAGGTCAACATACCATTTGCCTTCTTTATCTGATGCACAAGGACATCCAGATCCCACTGCACACTCCCCTCTCCCAAATTCTTTCAGTTGGCCAATGGCAGCCTTGCCTTTGGCTACCAAAGGCCTGAAATCTGGAATACCTTCCCCAAACCTCTCAACGTCTCTGCCTGTCCTCCCTTCCTGTACGTTTTAATGTCTCCTTGCACAGCTCTTGACATTCCCGTCAAGAGGCTCAGGATGTTTTACTATTCAAAAGACAAAAAGCAAATTATTGGACTTATTCATTGCAAGTGCTGAGGTGATCTCTCCACAAAAACTCACAGGGGTTTGCATTACTCCTTGAGCTTCTAGGAGTGACAATTTAACACTGCCGGGAGAGAGAGAGAGACACTGATAAAAGCAGCAACAGAAACAGTTGAGGTAATTTGTGGAACATCGGCAATAATCAAATTTGGCATTTTCTACAGAGTCAGCACTCATGGGATCAAAGAATGTCAACAGAACAACCCCAGCATGTAGTTCCAGTCACACCGCTGCTTAGAACAATGCATTTCCTCTATAATAAAGCCATGTTGGTATTATTTAACACATGCTGTGATGGTGTTGATATCAGAATAAACATCTGATACCTGCAGGAGACACAGAGGGTATTAATTAACAATGTTAATTGTAGCTATTCATTATTATTAACAAAGTGTTCCAGATAGAAAACAAAAAACAATTAACATCACACTCAGGGTATTCAGAGAAAACTGACTTATTAACACAGGGTGGAATGTCTAATTATAGAATCATTGACCAATACAGCATGGACTGATACCATTTGGCCCATCGGGTCTATGCCAGCTCTTTCTACATGAACTTTAGTTCAGTGTTTACCTGATTCAGTTTTAGAGGCTGATGTTGGGCCACGACCATGGTGGATTTTCCAGGGACGGCAGGATTCCCCAGTGGCCAACAGCAGGATCTTCCAGTCCCACTGAAATCTAGGACGTTTTGCATGGTTCGACTGTTAGGGAACTCACTGCGGGCACTAGAAGATCCCATGCTTGACCTGTATTGGGCAGTGTATTCCAAATCCATAACACTTACTGTGTAAAAACACTTTTTTCGCATTGCCTTGTGGTCCCCTTGCTAATATTGTTCGAAATATAACCGATGATAACGTTAGATCTGTTATCGTGTGACCAATGGTAACAAACTGTAAGGGTCAGCTGACCCAATAAACTATGTAACCAATGACAAAATGATGTGGTAGTCAG
Source organism: Sphyrna mokarran (assembly GCA_024679065.1). Classification (NCBI taxonomy): domain Eukaryota; kingdom Metazoa; phylum Chordata; class Chondrichthyes; order Carcharhiniformes; family Carcharhinidae; genus Sphyrna; species Sphyrna mokarran. Next base: position 38,790,687 of record JAGIQG010000028.1, on the reverse strand, counting down.
CTGACCCAGTATAAATGTTGGAATTGGTAAATTGCTTGGCGAGGTTTTAAGTGTTGGAGTAATGATGCCTCTTTATTTAAACCCTTCACTTTAATTTACAAGTTGGAGTAAGTTTTGTTTTATTTTGTTGCCTATAATTGAAGACTCCCTTCTGCCGGATGAACAAACATTTGTTGACAACTCTCTACTCTTTTTATTTACTCTCTCAATTGCAACTAATCTTTTCCCTTCAGAAAGGCAATCCCAGTTCCACCAGCCCAAATGTGTAACTGTCACCTCTAATCCCTGGAGCAATCTTGGTAAATGCTTTCTGTCCTCTCTCCGAAACTTTCCCTACCTTTTCGAAAGTGTGATGCCCCGAAAAGGGCAGAATGCTCCAGCTCTGGACAAACTGGTCTTTATAATAGCTTAGCCAATCTTCCTGGCTTTTGTACTCTGTGTCTCCGGTATGTTTTACTAAGAGTTTTGTTAACTAAGTCCTGTCACGTTCACGGATTTTGAATGAACACCTTTGTGTCTCGCACTGTTCAGCTTGTCTCATTTTCCTATTAATCTGTGCCAATTTGCCATATCTGCCCATAACACAATGTTTCCTCCTGATGTTTTTTTTTCATCACGCTCCTAATGTTTACCATATTTTTGTGCGGAATCTGCTTATCCTTCCCGTGTCTGCGTGGATTTTCTCCGGGTGCTCCGGTTCCCTCCCACAGTCCCAAAGACGTGCTGGTTAGGGGCATTGACCATGCTAAATTCTCCCTAAGTGTACCTGAACAGGCGTCGGAATGTGACGTAACTAGGAGATTTTCACAGTAACTTCGTTGCAGTGTTAATGTAAGCCTACCTCTGACACTAATAAATAAACTTCTTTAAAAAAATTGTATCCTCTGTTACTGCTATTTGAAATGGAGAGACAGTGGGAATGAAATGTTGGGAATGTTAGAAATTTATTGATTAAGAGTTGATCAATGTCTGTGAATATCAAATATCTGACTCTCTTCCACAGGGGCATCCCACCTGATGAAGGGGCAAACTCTGAAAGCTAGTGGCGTTTACTACCAAATAAACCTGCTGGACTTTAACCTGGTGTTGTGACCTTTTTACTGTGTAGAAGGAGGCCATTCAGCCCATCGCGTCTGCACCGACATTCTGAAAAAGCATCTTGTCCAGGCCCACCCACTATCCCCATAACCCTGGGCGTTTACCATGGTAAATCTGCCTAACCTGTATATCTTTAGACGCTCAGGACAATTTAGTGTGGCCAATTGACCTAACCATCTCATCTTTGGACTATGGGAAGAAACCGGAGCACGTGGAGAAAACCCATGCAGAGACGGAGAGAATGTGCAAACTCCAGACAGGCAGTGACCCAAGCTGGGAATTGAACCTGGATCCCTGGCGTTATAATGTGTCAGTGCTAACCATTAGCACTGGTTATGGTGCCAATGGCACCAAAGATTTAAATATGTTTGAATCTCACTGCCCCTAAGTAACAACCAAAGCAGATTAATAACCCTTTATGCATTCATCCGGTTTTCAATTCATAATTATTCCGGGGATTTCATAGTCCTTTATCTAATCAGAGTGGAAAAAAGTGAAAACCCTATTGAACCTAATATTGGATATATCACCATTAACACCATTTCTGTAGGTTCGATGAATGTCTCCGGATGGTTTGATTTGTTCTGTGTGTCTTTGCGAGTTGTGCATTCTACAAAAAAATCATGATCGACTCAAAATGAGCTATGAAAACAAAACTGAGAATCCAAGGCTTTTCTTTCAGTCAAGGAATATGGGCCTTTGCTGGCCAGACCAGCATTTATTACGCATCCCATTGTCCTTGAGAAAGGAATGGTGAGTTGCCTTCTTGAACTGTTGCCGTTGATGAGGTGTAGGTACACCCACATTACTGTTAGGGAGGGGAGGGAGTTCCAGAATTTTGACTCAGAGACAGTGGAGAAATGGGATTTCCAAATCAGGATAGTGGGTAACACCACAAGCTGGTGGTGTTCCCGGGTATATGCTGCTCTTGTCCTACTAGATGGTAGTGATCGTGGGTTTGAAAGGTGCTGAAGGATCCTTGGTGAGTCCCAGCAGTGCATCTTGTAGATGGTGCACGTAGATCCCTAGTATGTGATGGTGGTGGATGGATTAAATGTTTGTAGAAGGAGTTTGTAGAATCATGGTGTTGAGCTTCTTGAGCGTTGTTGGAGTTTGCACTCATCCAAGTGACTCCTGACTTGTGCCTTGTAGTTAGTGGACAAGTTTTGGGCAGTCTGTCAGTGGCACAAGGTTTCCTGAGGTCTGGAGTACCATCAGGAATAGAACCAAAGGAAAGATAGAGCAAATATTTTACTTCAGTCATTAAAAGTTATTTTTATGCAAAGTTCAGAATCCCATGACTTGGGGCACCACCACCCTCTCCCTCCCCATTTATAGGATCATAATTCAGACAGGGTCTGGGATTATAGATACATGACTTTAACTTCTGTGACAATGTTGTTATCTATTTCTGGCCAACATTTCCTTTGTCTATTTCTGGACTCATTGGAAATATCAAATGTACAAGAGATCAAGATGTAGATGTCTGGATTTTAACCATCTGAAGCAACCGCTGAAGCTGGAACTTTCTGGCTGATCACATCAGCAGCTGAAGCTAACACTACGCTGCCAGTTTCCCGACAGCACGGGGTGGAATCAATGGGAAATCCCATTGACAGCCCTGGGACCAGAAGATCCAGCTGCCAACCAATAGAATACCAGCCAAATATAGAAAAGATTCCCATTTTGAGACACGACACAATGTCACAAATAATACTAATTTATTTCAAACCCTCCTTCCAGCTCCCTCATGATTCTATGGAGAGCTGGCACGGACTCCATGGGCTGAATGGCCTTTTCTGTACTCGTTGAAACTTGCACGACTTCCACCTCATTCATTTCTTGTGTGGCTTTGTTAATTTACGAGGCTAACTCCTTGGATGGTCAGACGGTAGTGGAATATTTGTAAATCTCAAGCCTCTGTCTCTTAGTGCAGAGACAAAAAGTAGCTGGCTCATGTCTAGTCGATACGTGACAGGCAAAACTGAAAGAGAAAAAGTCAGCCTCTGGGTTTTGCAACAAAATTCAGCACTGCAGTACAACACCTTGACTTGATTTGATTTATTATTGTCACACGTATTAGCATACAGTTTCTTCTATGCTATACAGACAACGCATAGACAAGGAAAGGAGAGAGTGTAAAATGTAGTGTTACATTATAGCTACGTTGCAGAGAAAGGTCAACTTAATAAAGAACAAAGAACAAAACAGCACGGGAAACATGCCCTTCAGCCCAATGAGCCCGCGCCGCCATCCCTGTGATCCCTGTCTATGTTTATAGATCTATGGATTAAAAACCAAATTTGAGACAATTTAGGGAGAATTTGTTTTGCCAATTAGCCTAAAAGCACATCTTTGGGATGTGGGAGGAAACTGGAGCACCCAGAGAAAACCCACGCAAGCACGGTGAGAATGCGCAAACTTCCACAGACACAGGCCCAAATCCATGTATCTGCACAGCACAGCAATAGTCACTGAGCTTTCGTGTTGCCCATCAAATGGTCCAGGTCATAGAACATAGAACATAGAACATTACAGCACAGAACAGGCCCTTCGGCCTTCGATGTTGCGCTGACCAATATAAAAAGCAATGCCCCTCCAAACTAAACTATTCCCTTCTCTTCCATATACTTATCAACTAACCTCTTAAACGCCACCAAACTTGGCGCATCTACAACCGCTGCAGGCAGGGCATTCCACTCCCGAACCACCCTTTGGGTAAAGAACATACCTCTGATATCCGTCCTATAACTATCACCCCTTAATTTAAAGCTGTGCCCCTCGTGCTAGCTTTCTCCATCCTAGGAAAAAGCTATCACTGTCCACCCTATCTAAACCTCTAATCATCTTATATGTTTCGATAAGGTCCCTCTTAGCCGCCTCCTTTCTAACGAAAACAACCTCAAATCCCTCACTCTCCTTCATAAGACCTGCCCTCCATACCAGGCAACATCCTGGTAAACCTCCTCTGTACCCTCTCCAATGCCTCCACATCTTTCTTATAATGTGGGGACCAGAACTGCACACAATACTCCAAGTGCGGCCGCACTAGAGTTTTGTACAGTTGCAACATGACGTTGCAGCTCCGAAATTCAATCCCCCTACCAATAAAAGCTAAGACTCCGTATGCCAGACATCGGCTGAGAGGGGATCTTTTAGAGGTATATAAGATTATATATCTCCAATACTTTACCCACAACAGAAGTAAGACTCACTGGCCTATAATTCCCTGGAAGGTCTCTCTTCCCCTTCTTGAACAATGGGACCACATTCGCTATCCTCCAGTCCTCCGGAACCACACCCGTAACCAACGACGACCTGAAGATCAGAGCCAGAGGCTCTGCAATCGCCTCTCTTGCCTCCCAGAGAATCCTAGGGTAAATCCCGTCCGGCCCAGGGGACTTATCCAACTTCAAACCCTCAAGAATATCTAGCACATCCTCCCTATCTACTTCAATACTTTCCAGTTTGCAACCCTGTACCTCAGTGTTCTCCATAACTACATTTACATCACCCTGTGTGAATACCGAAGAGAAATATTTATTCAGTGCCTCTCCAATCTCTTCAGGCTCCACGCACAACTTCCCACTGCTGTCTATGACTGGCCCTAATCTTGCCCTAACCAATCTTCTATTCTTAACATATCTAAAGAAAGCTTTAGGATTCTCCTTAATCCTATCAGCCAAAGTCTTCTCGTGTCCCCTCTTAGCTCTCCTCAATTCACTCTTTAGCTCCCTCCTGGCTAATCTATAGCTATCCATTGCTCTGAGCCTTCAAGCCTCATCCTGACATAAGCCTCCTTTTTCCTTTTAACCAGCAAATCAACTTTTTTCGTACACCAAGGTTCAACAGTCCCAATTTGCCTAATCTCTACTCGTAACCCAGACCTTCCATACCAGGCAGCATCCTGGTAAACCTCCTCTGCACTCTCTCCAGAGTCTCCACGTCTGTGTAGGAACAAAGAGCAGGGGGGACATACATAGAACATAGAACATAGAACACTACAGCACAAACAGGCCCTTCGGCCCACAAGTTGTGCCGAACACATCAAAACCTACCCAGCCATAGACCTATCTATAACCCCCAATCCCATTGGATCCCATATACTCATCCAGAAGTCTTTTAAAAGACCCCAGCGAGTTCGCCTCGACCACCACCGACGGCAGCCGATTCCATTCACTCACCACCCTCTGAGTGAAAAACTTTCCCCTAGCATCCCCTCTGTACTTGCTTCCCTGCACCTTAAATCTGTGCCCTCTCGTCGCGACCATTTCAGCCCTGGGAAATAGTCTCTGAGAGTCCACCCTATCTATTCCTCTCAACATCTTGTAAACCTCTATCAGGTCGCCTCTCAACCTTCGTCTCTCCAGGGAGAACAGTCCCAGCTCCCTCAACCTGTCTTCATAAGGCATGCCTCCCAATCCAGGCAACATCCTTGTAAATCTCCTCTGCACCCTTTCAATAGCTTCCACGTCCTTCCTATAGTGAGGCGACCAGAACTGCGCACAGTACTCCAAGTGTGGTCTGACAAGGGTCCTATAAAGCTGCAGCATTACCTCCTGACTCCTGAACTCAATCCCTCGATGAATGAAGGCCAGTACACCGTAAGCTTTCTTAACCACATCCTCCACCTGGGAGGCCGATTTGAGAGTCTTATGGACCCGGACCCCAAGATCCCTCTGCTCTTCCACACAGCTAAGACTCCTACCTTTGATAGTGTACTCATTCATCCCGTTGGATCTGCCAAAATGGACCACAACACATTTATCCGCGTTGAAGTCCATCTGCCACTTCTCCGCCCAGTCTTGCATCCTGTCGATGTCATGCTGCAACTTCTGACATCCCTCCAGACCATCCACAACACCACCGACCTTCGTGTCATCGGCGAACTTACTCACCCATCCCTCCACTTCCTCATCCAGGTCATTTATGAAAATGACAAACAGCAAGGGTCCTAGAACAGATCCCTGGGGCACTCCACTGGTGACCAACCTCCATGCAGAGAAAGAGCCATCCACAACCACCCTCTGCCTTCTGCAGGCAAGATGTAAAGATGCCGGCGTTGGATTGGGGTGGTAAGAACTCAGTAAGAATTTAGCAACACCAATTATTAATCCAACCGATTTATTTGATAGTAAAAAGCGAGCTTTCAACACTCCCGTGTCTTCCTCAGGCAGTGCAGTGTTCTGCAGGCAAGCCAGTTCTGGATCCACAAGGCCAAAGCCCCTTGGATCCCATGGCCTCTCACCTTCTCAAGAAGTCTTGCATGTGGGACCTTGTCAAATGCCTTGCTGAAGTCCATGTACACCACGTCCACTGCTCTTCCTTCGTCAATGTGTTCAGTCACATTTTCGAAGAACTCAATTAAGCTCGTAAGGCACGACCTGCCTTTTACAAAACCATGCTGACTATTTCTAATCAACCTAAACTTCTCCAAATGCTCGTAAATCTTGTCCCTCAGAAGCCTCTCCATCAGCTTACCAACCACTGAGGTCAGACTCACCGGTCGGTAATTTCCAGGACTATCCCTGTTCCCTTTCTTGAAAATAGGGACCACATCCGCAATCCTCCAATCCTCCGGAACCTCTCCCGTCTCCATCGACGACGCAAAGATCATCGCCAGGGGCTCTGCAATGACATCCCTCACCTCCCACAATAACCTGGGGTACATCCCATCTGGTCCCGGAGACTTGTCTATCTTGATAGCATTTAAAAGTTCTAACACATCCGCTTCCTTAATATCTCCATACTCAATCTTTTCAGTCTGCCTCAAACTTGTAGTGCATCCTCCCAGATCACTTTCCACCGTGAATACTGAGGCAAAGTACTCATTAAGCACCTCTGCCATTTCTTCTGGTTCCATACAGACTTTTCCCCCTTCACCTTTTATAGGTCCTATCCCTTCTCTTCTCATCCTTTTACTTTTCACATATTTGTAGAAGGCCTTGGGATTCTCCTTAATCCTACCAGCCAAGGCCTTCTCATGACCCCTTCTGGCTCTCCTAATTTCCTTTTTAAGCTCTCTTCTATAAGCCTTATACTTCTCTAGATCCCCAACATCTCCTAGCTCTTTGAATCTTTTATACACCTTTCTTTTCTTCCTGACTATGTTCACCATAGCCTTCGTGCACCACGGTTCCCACGTCCTACCAAAACCTCCTTGTCTCACCGGAATGTTGTCATGCAAAGCTCCAGACAAGCATTCCTTGAATATCTGCCATCTTCCTTCTGTGCCTTTCCCCAAGAACACCTCCTTCCAGTTTATTCGCCCCAACATCTGCCTGATGTCTTCATATTTCCCCTTATTCCAGACAAACACCTTCCTAGCCTGCCTGATCCTATCTTTTTCCAATGCAAGGGTGAAGGAGATAGAATTATGATCGCCATCCCCAAGATGCTCTCCTACCGAGAGATCCATCACCTGTCCTGGTGCATTAGCTAGTACCAGGTCCAGTACAGCCTCTCCTCTCGTAGGCTTGTCCACGTGCTGTGTCAGGAAACCCTCCTGAACACACCTAACAAACTCCTCCCCATCCAAACCCTTTACCCTTGGGATATTCCAGTCGATGTTTGGGAAATTGAAGTCTCCCATCACAACAACTCTGTTATTTCTACATCTCTCCAGTATCTGTTTCCCTCTCTGCACCTCAACGTAGGCAGTTCAGGGAGTTGGGGGCTCGGCTGAAGCATAGGGCCTCCAGGGTGGCATTCTCTGGGCTGCTGCCGAAGCCCAGGACTGATAGGGTTGGGAAAAATGAGGTACTACAACTGAATGTGTGGTTGAGGGATTGGTGTAGGGCAGAGGGTTTCCAATTCATAGACCATTGGGAAATATTCATGAGGGACGGGCATCTATACAAGAGGGACAGGGAACAGTTGTCTGGAAGGGCACCTATATTTTAGCTGGGAGATTAGCTGGAGTGTTCCGGCAGGGTTTAAACTAATATGGAGGGGGGGTGGGGAGACAGGGGGAATTAGGACTGGGAGAGAGATGGGAGACAGGGTAAGTCCAGATGGCAGGAAGGAGGGTCAGAGAGGGCCTGAGGGTCTTCAGTGCATGTGTTTTAACGTGAGGAGTGTGACTGGCAAAACAGATGAACTGAAAGCAATAATGTTCACGATGAAGCTAGAAGTGGTGGCGGTGACTGAGACGTGGTTAAAGGAGGGGCATGACTGGCAATTGAATATCCCAGGGTACAAGTGTTTTAGGCATGATAGAGGTGGTTTGAGGAGAGGAGGGGGAGTGGCGTTATTAGTTAAGGATCACATCATAGCAGTGCAGAGGGAGAGTGGTATGGCTGAGTTAGGAATTGAGTCGCTATGGGTGGAGTTGAGGAATAGGAAGGGAGAGGTTACTATGTTGGGTGTGTACTACAGACTGCCCAACAGCCCACGGGCCGTGGAAGAAGGGATATGCAGGGACATTTTAGAGAAGTGTAGGAAGAATAGGGTGGTTGTAGTGGGAGATTTCAATTTCCCTGGGGTAGATTGGAAGGTGCCCAGAGCAGATGGTGTGGACGGGGAGGAATTTGTACAGTGTGTTTTGGAAGGGTCCTTGGAGCAGTATGTGGATAGCCCGACTAGAGAGGGGGCTATACTGGACTTGGTTCTGGGGAATGAGCTAGGGCAGGTGGTTGACATTGTAGTAGGAGAGCATGTGTCAACTAGTGACCACAACTCTGTCTGCTTTAGGATATTAATGGAAAAAGATGAAGCCTGCCCTAAGGGGAGGGTGTTAAACTGGGGGAGGGCTAGATATAGCCAGATTAGTCAGGATCTTAAGAATACCGACTGGGATAAGCTGTTCGAGGGTAGGTCGACGCAGTACATGTGGGAGTCTTTCAAGGGAAAACTAAAATTTTTGCAGGAAAGACATGTGCCGGTAAGGAGGAAGGATGGGAAAGGTAGGATTAGAGAACCGTGGGTTACTAGGGATATCAAGGACTTTGTCAGGAAGAAGCGGGAGGCGTACATTAGATCTAGGCAACTGGGGACAGAGACAGCGCTGGAAGAATATAGAGAGTGTAGACGGGATCTTAAAAGGGGGGTCAGAAAGGCAAAAAGGGGCCACGAGATGGCTTTGGCAGGTAGGATTAAGGAAAATCCTAAGGCATTTTACTCCTATGTAAGGAGCAAAAGGATGGTTAGAGGGAAGATTGGACTTCTCAGGGACAGAGGAGGGGAACTATGCTTAGAGCCTGAGGGAATGGGGGAGATCTTGAATGAATACTTTGCGTCGGTATTCACGTGGGAGAGGGGCCTGATGTCTGGTGCCGGCTTTGAGGAATTTGAGGACCCGTTAAAGGAAATAACCATTACGAGGGAAGAGGTGTTGGGGCTTTTAGGCAGCATAAAGCCTTATAAAGCTCCGGGGCCTGATGGCATTTACCCCAGACTACTAAGGGAGGTGAGAGATGACATTGCTGATCTTCTGACGCAAATCTTTGTCTCTTCTTTGGACACAGGTGTGGTCCCAGAGGATTGGAGGATAGCAAATGTAGTACCGTTGTTTAAAAAGGGTCAGAGAGATAACCCAGGGAACTATAGGCCGGTGAGCTTGACTTCAGTTAAAGGTAAGCTAATGGAGAGGATCCTCAGGGACAGGATATATGAGCATCTGGAGCGCTGCGATCTGATCAGGGATACGCAGCATGGCTTCGTTAAGGGGAGGTCGTGCCTTACGAATCTAGTGGAATTTTTTGAAGAGGTGACAAAAACTGTTGAAGAAGGACTGGCCGTTGATGTCGTCTACGTGGATTTCAGTAAGGCGTTTGACAAGGTTCCCCATGGTAGGCTGATAAAAAAGGTGAAGGCGCATGGGATACAGGGCCAGGTATGTAGATGCGTTGAGAACTGGCTTGCGAGGAGGAGACAGCGGGTAGTTCTTTTTCCAACTTGAGGTCAGTCACTAGTGGTGTGCCACAGGGCTCAGTACTAGGACCTCTTCTATTTGTGATTTATATAAATGACTTGGAAGAGGGGGTAGGTGGTGTGATCAGCAAATTTGCTGATGACAATAAGATGCTTGGATTGGCGGGGACTGAGGAGCAGTGCCAGGCAATACAACAGGACATAGATAGGCTGGTAGATTGGGCAGATAGATGGCAAATGGAATTTAATCCGGATAAATGAGAGGTGATGCATTTTGGCTGGAAAAATGTAGCGGGGAGTTATAGGGATAAAAGGTAAAACTATCCGGAGTATAGAGATGCAGAGAGACCTGGGGGTGCAGGTTCACAAGTCTCTGAAGGTGTCAGTACAGGTGGAGAATGTGGTAAAAAAAGCGGATCGTATGTTAGCCTTCATAGGAAGGGGTATAGAATACAAGAGTAGGAGTCTAATGTTGCAAGTGTATAGAACGTTGGTTAGGCCTCATCTGCAGTACTGTGTCCAGTTCTGGTCGCCTTACTACTGTAAGGATGTGGAGGCCCTGGAGAGAGTGCAGAGGAGATTTACCAGGACGCTGCCTGGTATGGGAAGGCTGTCTTACGAGGAAAGATTGAACGCACTGGGGTTGTTTTCCCTTGAAAGATGTTGGCTGAGGGGGGATCTTTTAGAGGTATATAAGATTATGAGGGGTATAGGTAGAGTAAATGGTGGTAAGCTTTTTCCACCATTACAAAAGGATAGAACGAGGGGTCATGGCCTTAGGGTGAGGGGGGCTATGTATAAGACGAATATTAGAGGGCAGTTTTTCACACAAAAGGTAGTGGGGGTGTGGAATGCACTGCCGAGTAAGGTGGTGGGAGCAGGCACGCTAGGGTTGTTTAAGGGTCTCTTGGACAGCCACATGAGTGGTCTGCAGATAGAGGGATATAGGAGGACTGTTTAAATACTTTATTTGTTTCCACAGGATGTTCGGTCCACCTTGTTGACCAACAAGGTGCATGCATTCGGCAGGTCGTGCGAGGGCTGCTCTTGGATGTTACTTCAGGAGTGGCCTAGTGCTTCATGTCGTTAGTGTATGCTTAAACTGGACCATCAGATGGGCAACATGACAGCTCAGAGACTATCGCTGTTGCGGTGCAGACACATGGATTTGGGCCTGTGTCTGCGGGAGTTTGCGCGTTCTCCCCGTGGTTGCGTGGGTTTTCTCCGGGTGCTCCGGTTTCCTCCCACATCCCAAAAATGTGCTCTTAGGCTGATTGGGTAACAAATTGGTCCCTATATGTCATTAAGACGTTAGCGCGGGCTCGTTGGGCCAAAGGGCCTGTTTCCGGTGCTGTGTTGTTCTTTGTTCTTTGTTCTTTGTCCTTCCGGTAGTAAGGCGACCAGAACTGAACGCAGTATTCCAAATAAAAGTCTGTTGGCAGCAGAGAAGAAGCTAGTCTTATATCGGTTGGTGCGTGACCTCAGACTTTTGTATTTTGTGTACTTTTTTATGTTCCTTGTGGCATAAGGAGCAACACAGTATTAGAACTTATCTAAACTGAGCACAGACATCATCAGAAGGATAGATTCCCATATGTTCAGCACCATGACAGAATGGAGTGATTGAGCAAACGCCTGTAGCCACGTTTCTTTTATGTTTCATTCTCTGATTTCCTTCAGCATTTCAGTTCTCTAATTTATTGGCTTCACACTGTTACAGGTTCTTTTCAACTGGCCTCCCACATGGTCTACTCCTTGTTTTACTGATCTTTGACAATGATCCTGTTAACAGCGTGGCCTCGTTCTAACTTTTCTCATGTCTACCTTGATAATGGGATGAGCTGGGGCTGCGAAAGATCACTTTGGTCCCCTGGCCAGTTATCTGTCTTCTCTTTTATATAACCCAGAGACTGTGGACATCATAACTGCTGAGTGGGAAGTAGCTGTGATAGTTCTAATGCTCTATAAACTGACTCTTGAGTGAAGGGAGTAATTCAAGATTTCTCTATCTTGGTTGTAGCTGAAATAAGTACTGATAAATAGGTGTGTCAGAACTGTGATTTGTTTAATGGATAAACATAAATTTACTGAAATGATACCAGGAATGAGGAATCTTAGATACAAGGCAAGTTTAGAGAAATTGAGCTTATTCTCTTTGGAGCAGAAAAGAGGTGATCTTAATGAGGTGTTCAAAATTCTGAACAATTTTGATGAGATAAAGAAGGATCTTCTGTTTCCACTAGTCGGTATGTCAGTGACTAGTGCTCACCATTTCAAGATGGTCAGCAAGAGAACTAGGAGAGAGATGAGGAGAAACTTCACTATTCAGAGTTGTTGGAATTTGGAATGCACTGCCTGGGAAAGAGGTGGAAGCGGATTCCATTGGACATTTCAAAAGAAAGCTGGAATTTCGAGATAATGCTGGAGAATGGGACTAGTTAAGTAGCTCTTTCAAGAGTCGGTGCCAGCATGATGGGCTGAATGGACTCCTGTGCCGTAGAAGTTTTCTATCTGGAGGTTTCACGGCTTTACGTGATTATGTTCTCATCAGATTCGGAAAATCAGTAATCTTCCTTTAGACATCTTTCCTTTGGCTTGGTTGGTCTTCAGTAAGTGTTGCAATATCTGGTGCATTGCCAGTTAGTGACTCAACATCTCACTCTCCCAAATGGAGATCTGGTGATTCTCTTTTCCATGTTTATTCCTCAACCACATTAAAAACCAGATATTACAACACTGAAGATTAATTAAGTCAAAGGAAGGATTTTTGAATCTGATAAGAGCGTAATGATGTAAAGCCATGAAACCTCCAGTTAGAAAACTCATGATGGAGACTAACATCTAAACAAAAACTGAAAATGTTGGAAAATCTCAGCCGATCTGACAGCGTCTGTGGAGAGAGAACAGCTAACATTTCAGGTGTGGGTGACAAAGCTCAGATGAAGGGTCACTAGATTCAAAACGTTGGCTCTTTTCTCTCTCCACAGATGCTGCCAGATGTGCTGAGATTTTCTAGCATTTTCTGTTTTAGTTTCAGATTCCATTTTAGAACATAGAACATTACAGCGCAGAACAGGCCCTTCGGCCTTCGACGTTGCGCCGACCAATTAGGAAAAAGCAATGACCCTCTAACCTAAACCATTCCCCTTTCATCCATAAACTTATCTACTAACCTCTTAAACGCCACCAAACTTGGTGCATCTACAACTGCAGCAGGCAGGGCATTCCATACCCTTACCACCCTCTGGGTAAAGAAAAATTTTATCTGAGTAACATCTAATTTTTGTCTATCTGCATATAATTAGATTCATAGAATCATCACATTTGACAGCACAGAATTTGAGCCAAAAGGGAAGGACAGTGATTGGGTGAAAGTGAGCATTTTCTGTCTTTATCTCTTTCTTTTTTTCAATTGGACCTTGCTATGTACCAATCAGCTGCTCTAATTTCCTACGTTACATTAGAACAATTTTACCATATTGGCATTGATGTGCTTTGAGGTGTCCTGAGTTGATGAATACCACAATATAATTTCAACTATTCTATACCTTACATTCCTTAAGTAATTCCTGATCCCATGACATAATTGGTGAAGAGCATTTACTGCCAATTATCCCCCTGTGTATATGCCTTCAGGGAGATCTCCTGATATTATGAGCCACCATTATAAAAACAGAACTTGCATCCAAAACAGTATGAACACAAGGATTAAGAGCCAGGCTCCGCATCAATCATTGTCCCTTGGATACCATTCTTTGTTACCAAGCCTCTTTTTATTCAGGTTCACTCATTGATCACTCATTTTAACCTTTAACCTAAACTTTTGGACATTAGTCGAATTCTTTTTGAATATCCCAGTCAATTAAATCCCTCGGTTTCCATTGCTGTTAAAACCCAATCAGCTTGCCCATATGATTTAGGGAAATAAATCTACCATCCTTAACTGGTCGCCCTATAGGTGACTCCAAGTTCCACAGGAATGAAAGTTGTTTTTTTTAACTTCTTCCTGAAGTGGTTTAGCAAGACAGACAGCCGTGTCAAAGGCCCACCCTCACCATCAAAGGGAATTGCAAAGTGATGGTAAATGCTGTCCTTTTTGGTCATTTCAACATTCAGTTACGGTTCAGATTGTTTTATGAAGTCTGCGCGAATCAGAAGTTTTGCAACTTTAATTTGGCTGGGGTAAGCATGAGATGTTTCACTTCAGCTATGATTCAAAAGACGCACTGGGGAAATTTTGTCAAATAAAGTTTATTTAAGAATATAGTCAACATATGTGGGAAGAACATTAGCAAGAACTTTTATCAATTACAAACAAAACCAAAACAACTACAATAATGTATGATCCTTAATGAATATATATAAGCTGCCTCAATCAAACCAATCTCCAGAAATAACTCTTTAAATAGGTTCAATACAGCATCGACTAAGGCTCACGTGATACTGGGATTGTGGTCATCAGTTGCATTCTGCAGTCAAATCTTCTTGAAACTCAGAAGAGTTGGAAGACAAGACAGCTTCCCTCAACACCAGACAGACTCTGTCCCAGCCCCCAACAGTAGCCGATTTTCACCCTTGTTTTCAGCCAATCAACAGAACTTTCGAAGAGAAAAACAGGGAGAGAAAGGCTTCTCTTTCTAACATTCCTACTCCCAAAATTGAAACTGAGCTCTTATCACCTGACCTGCCCACAGTTTTCTATCCCTCCTCCCCACAATGACATCATTAAGGCTAAGAGCATAAATTAAAATAAACTCTTAAAGGTACAGGAATATCACAATTCTGAGATTGAACGTATAATTAAAGAATGTTATCTATTCAGCTCTCAATGGATGCTAACAGGCTAGTGGCCGATGATATTTTGATTTGACTGCCTATAGTGACTCACTGAGCATTGCTGACCGCTTCTCAAAATAGCCTCAAGTCATTCCTCCATTACAGAGATTAATCTGATTTTATCATTTCTAGATTCTTGACTAATTCTTCATTTTGAATCTCGGGATATTAGCTTTTATCCTCAAGTTTCCAGTATTTATCAAACTCCTAATTATTTTGAACAGATTTTCACCTGATTCCATCCCCATTTCCCATGACTGTCGGTGTGGAGTCTGCATGTTCTCCCCGTATCTGCATGGGTTTCTCTGGCTGCTTCGTTTCCTACCACAGTCTCAAGAGGTACAGGTTAGGTGTTAAATTGGCCATACAAAAATTGTTCCTTTGTGTGGTAGGAAAACCGTGTTTTCCTCAGATTTTCCTCGGATGGAAATGGATAACACGAGGGGACATAGCTTTAAATTAAGGGGTGGTAGTTATAGGACAGATGCTAGAGGTAGGTTCTTTACTCAGAGGGTAGTAAGGGCGTGGAATGACCTGCCTGCAGCAGTTATGGACTCGTCAAGTTTAAGGGCATTCAAATGGTCAGTGGATAGGCATATGGATAGCATTGGAATAGTTTAGGTTAGAGGGTCATAAGATTGGTTCCATTGGTCGGCACAACATCGAGGGCCGAAGGGCCTGTACTGCACTGTAATGTTCTATGTTCTATGTGTCCAAAGACGTGTAGGTTAGGAGGAATTAGTGAGTAAATATGTTTGATTACAGGGACTGGGGCCTGGGTAAAACACTGTCTGAGAGTTGATTCAGACTCAGTCGACCGAATGGCCTCCTTCTGCAATGTAGGGATTCTATGATTCTAAGATATTGAGATTGTTCCCTGATTGGTGAGGTGAGATCAAAGACACATTTAACAAGTGTGGCACCAATGAACCCAAGAAAAACTGAATCAATAGCTATCAGGGGGCAAACCCTTTGCTGGTTGGAATCATACCTGACTCATAAGAAGATAGTTGTGGTTATGGAGGGTCAGCCATCCCAGCGCCAGGACATCTCTGTCAGACAGTGTTCTAGACCCAACCATCTTCAGCTCCTTCATCAATGATCTTCCCTCCATCATAAAGTCAGAATTGGGGATGTTCACTGATGGTTGCACAATGTTCAGCACCATTCAGTACTCCTCAGATACTGAAGCAGTCCATGTTCAAATGCAACAAGATCTAGACAAAATCTAGGTTTGGGCCGACAAATGGCAAACAACATTTGCATCACACAAATGCCAGCCAATAACCAATAAGAGACACGCTAATCACTGTCCCTTGACATTCAATGGTGTTACCATCACTGAATCCACCAGCCTCAACATTCTTGGGTGGCATGGTGCCACAGTGGTTAGCATTGCTTCCTCACAGTGCCAGAGACCTGGCTTTCATTCCTGGTTTGGGTCACTGCCTGTGTGGAGTTTGCATGTTCCTCCATGTCTGCGTGGGTTTCCCCTGGGTGCTCCAGTTTCCTCCCAAGCCTGAAAGACCTCCTGGTTAGGTGCATTGGCCGTGCTAAATTCTCCCACAGCTGGAGCATGGCGACTCAGAGATTTTCACAGTAACTTCATTGCAGTGCCAATGTAAACCTACTTGTGACATTAATAAATAAAATTTAAAAAAAACTTAAAAAACATTTGGGTTATTGTTGACCAGAAAATCAACTGGACTTGCCACATAAACAACGGCTACAAGAGCAGGTCAGAAGCAAGAGAAGTGCACTAAGGATGCGTAGGTTAGAGGGATTAGTGGGTGTAATATATAGGGATGGGGCCTGGGTGGGATGGTGTTCAGTGCAGACTTAATGGGCTGAAGGGCCTCCTTCTGCACTGTAGGGTTCTGTGATTCTATGTTTTTTGTCCTGACTCCCCAAAAACTGTTGACTATCTACAACATATAAGTCAGGAATATTATGGATTACTCCCCACTTAGCTAGATGAGTGCATTCCAATAACTCTCAAGAAGCTTGACACCATCCAGGACAAAGCATCCAGCTTGACTGGCATCAGATCCACTTCCTCCCCACCAACGCTCAGGAGCAGAAGAGTGTACTATCTACAAGATGCGGTGCAGAAATTGACTAAAGATCCTTAGACAACACCTTCCAAACCCACAACCACTTCTATCCAGAAGAACAAACATATGGGAACACCATCACCTGCAAGTTGCCTTCGAGCCACTCACCATCCTGACTTGGAATATGTCCCTGTTCCTTCGCAGTCACTGAGTCAAAAACCCTGGAATGCCCTCCCTGATGGCATTCTGGGTCAACCCACAGAACATGGACTACAGCAGCTTATCACCACCTTCACAAGGGTAACTAGGGGATGGGCAATAAATGCTGAGTAACCAGCGACATCCATATCCCATGAATGAATAAAAGAAAGAATTAAAATAAAACACTAGCACAATGCAACTGGAGTGAAGTTTCATGATTGGGTTGTGAGCTCTGCTTCAAGAATTCCACAATAAAAGAACAGGAAGAGTATATCCCTGCTGTTGTTTGCAGCAGGTTAAGCACAGACTGTACTTAATTAACCCATGCTTGCAAAATGCAATAAAGTTTTGCAACACCAATTTAAAATCCAACCAATTTATTTCCAATCAAAAAATCCAATCAAATAAATTGGTTGGATTTTAAATTGGTGTTGCAAAACTTTACTGAGTTTACCCCAGTCCAACGCCGGCATCTCTACATCATGCAAAATGCAAAACAGTGTCCAACATTAGATGTGATTCCACAAATGGAGATTTGCTGAATATTCCTCAGTATACTAAAAATTACACTGACAGCCAATTGAATACTGTTAGTCAGGCTCACAGTGTGGTGCATTTGCATGAACTGGACGTTACATATATTAACATACAGTGTCCTGTTCTTTGCTGACAGACCATACACACACACTGTATCTACTTCAGCTCAACAAAAATGTGACAGCTTGTTCATTCCAGAGGGCAATTCTTTGACCAATCAATCAAGTTGCCTGGTTTAAATTGCAAACAATGCTTGACAATTAACTGTCAGTCACCTTCAACTAGTGCATTCTTTATGACATATCTGTACCAATCAGAGTCTACTTGTCAAACAGTCAGCACCCTCTTCTCATTGTTTTTTTATTCACCTGATATTGTCCTGATGAGTACAAGATGAGAAGCTTCGACAAAATGTTTTTTTTCAGCAATAGGAACATGAATAAGAGAAAGTCCTTCACAATTTTACAGGAAAAACGTACATAATATTCAAAGTCCAGATTCTCACCACTGTCATGTAAAGCTCTGTATAAGGAAAACTAAATCATTCATTTCACTATATAAGTCAGTTATTACTGGTGGGAATATTAAGAGTTTACAGTCTGGCTGATTGAGACAGAGGAAAATGCTGTGAGTTATGGGGGAGAGGTTGGGCAAAGAGCCAAACAGGGCAGCACGGTAGCATGGTGGCACTGCTACCTCACAGCACCAGGAATCCAGGCTCAATTCCGGCGACTGTGTGGAGTTTACACATGTTCTTCGTGTCTGCGTGGGTTTCCTCAGGGTGCTCTGATTTCCTTCCACAGTCGGGTTGGGTGAATTGGCTATGCTAACTTGACCCTTAATAACCAAAAGGTTCCAGGGATTAGCCAGGGTAAATGCATGTTTACGGGAATGTTTTGTGGGGAGAGTCAGCGCAGACTCAATGGGCTGAATGGCCTTCTTTCGCACTATAGGGATTCTACAATATGATAGCCTGATTGGACTCCTTCTATACTTTTGTTCTATGGATATGGACAGTTTCAGAGAGTTGGTTGGGAGTCCTTGCCTGACACTATTCCACCTGAAAGTGGAGAATTCTGCCTTTTACATCACTAAAACTAAAGACGGTGACATTTTATACTCCATATATGGTTAATGTGATTACATGAAGAACGATAATTGTACAGTAATCCAGTGAAAGATACCGTTAATCATCCTGTTCATCACAGAAGCAAATGTTTCTGAAAATTCGCAACGTGTAACTGTCTCTTATTCAATTAAAATCTGTTTATAAAGATATACAGTAAAACTGCACACAGCAAACTTTTAATGGGCTGGTGTCATCTCTTAGGTCTTGTTAGACATGTGTATATATATATATATATATATATATATATTTAGCTTGAGTATAGATTCTTTCTGTTCACATATTAACAAATTTATTCATAATTAAGAGAGAAGAAAATTGAGCTGAGTAGGCCATTACTCTTCCTGCTATAAATAAATGTGCCATTATATCGGTAGACATTTGTTAAGAACATAGGCTAATCCGTTATTACTGTACAGAAGAGACAGCAGAAAAAATACACTTTGTGCTCAAAGAAAGACTAACATTTCCACACTGCCTTGTGACTGCACAACAAGCATTTTACAGCCAATTAAGTATTTGCAAATATAGAATTTTTAAATTCTGTAAAGGCAGGAAACACAGCAGCTAATTTCCACAAATGTAATAATGAAATAAGAACTGGGAGATCTGTTTTTTTTTACCAATGTTGCTGGAAAGATGAATATTTAACTGTGGGGAAACTTGAGAACTTCAAGTTCCAAAGTGTCCAGATCACCAACAACCTGGCTTCGTCCCCCACATGAATGCTATGGTTAAAAAAAGCCCACTAATGCCTCTACGTTCTCAGGAGACTAAGGAAATTTGGCATACCCACTGCAGCTTTCATCAACTTTTACAGATACACAATCAAAAGCACTCTTCCTGGTTATATCACAGCTTAGTATGGCTCTGCTTTGACCAAGACCATAATAAATTACGAAGGGTCTTGAACACAGCTCAGTCCATCAGTCAAACCAGCTTCCCACCCATTAACCCCATCCACACTTCCTGCTGCCTCACAAAAGCAGCCAGCATAATCAAGGAACTCAAGCACGCTGGTCAGTCCCTCCTCCACCTTCTTCAATTGGGAAAAAGATACAAAAGTCTGAGTCCATGTACCAATCTATCAAGAACAGTTTCTTCCCTGCTGCTATCAGACTTTTGAATGGACCTAATATTAAATTGATCTTTCTCTATACCCAAGCTGTGACTGTAACACTACCATTCTGCACTCTCTCCTTTCCTTCTCTATGTACAATATGCTTGGTCTGTATAGTGAAACAATACTTTTCACTGTTTAATAATACAATGAGACAATAATAAATCAAGTCAGAAATAGAGGGTCCTATTTTCTCCCTGAATATTGCCATGGGCTCTCTTAATTCTACCTGCAAGGGTAGCTAGACCTACTTTAATGTCTCAGTAGAAAAGCAGAGCATCTGTGAGTGCAGCAATGTCTCAGACAGAACAACGTGACTAAACAGACCACGGGGATTGTCCTGCAACTCAATATGTCTCTGATTCATTGAAGCAAAGTTATTGAACATTTGCAAAGCACACCTGTTCTTGGCAAAAAGGACAACTTTTATTGGAAGCATGGAGCAACTTCGCAAAAGCTACATGTTTTAAAATCTATGACAGCAACATAACTTGCAGTGTTGGGTGCATTTGACAAAATCAAAACATTCAAAAGTCCTTAGCTGAAACTTTACAAAGCAAACTTATGTAGAACTACATAAAACTTTATTAAGAAAAATGGCTAACTCCTTCGTTAAAGCAGTAGATTTTAATTCTTGTCTTAAAGGAGGAATGAGATGTATTGAATATTTCAAAGCTTGGGGCCTCAGCAGCTGAAGGAACAGCCGCCAGTGGTGGAGGGATTAGAATTGGGGATCCTCAAGAGGCCAGAACTGGGTGAATGGAGATATTTTGGTGGACTGAGAGGCTGGAGGAGATGACAGAGTTAGGCAGGACTGAGACTATGCAGGGATTCGAGAACACGTGTGAGAATTTTAAAATCAAGGCATTGTTTGACTGGGAGGCAATGTTAGACCTAGCACTCAGGTAAACGATGAACGAGATTTGGTGCGAGGAGGGGCATGAACATCAGAATTGTGGATGACCTCAAGGTTTACAATGAGTTATTAATGAGAGACCGGCCAGCAATGTGTTGGAATCGTTTGCAAAAGGGTAATCACATTTGACAGGTACAAGACAGGTTTTTGAGGATGTAACTGGTGCGTTAGAACGTCAGAACAGAGATGGCGATAAATTTTCCCGCCTTTAAACATGAAGTTAAAGATTAATACAAAAATGCCATGTTGCATTAAATTTCCCGTCAGTCTGCTTACAAACATGATATATGAAGCATTCAGGATGCTCAACAAAACTGTGGGAAATATATTACTGGGTGTGTTATAAGGTTATTGTGTTATAAAATGTGATTGTGTCTAATGAGGATATCACACTGGAAGCACCTACTAATCCTTGCTACTTCAGGCTAGAGAATTTCACTTTCCAGAAAAGACATTGGGGAATAGATCCTTTTCTGCCCTCACGCTTCCAATTTCTCCAATTTGCTTCTTCACTTTCTGATCAAAGGGTTAAGCTCACACTAAGAGAAGCTTGTTTCCTATTTGAGGATGTCCCTGTACGAGGGTTAAGCATATAGAAGGAATTGGGCAGTTTAAAACTGAAGGGTTTTTTCCTCTCAGAGGCACACATACTCTCCCCTCACATCACACACACAGACACAAACATAAAACACAGGTAGTAAAAAGACCAGGAAGAACTTGCATTTATGTAGCACCTCTCACAGCCACAGACATCCCAATGTGTTTCATTATCAATAATGTATCTCTGGAGTTCAGACACGGAACTCCAGAGATACACATGTAGATATGGCAGAGTTCAGACACTGTCGTAATATGTCGACATAGCAAAGAATGTGCATGTAGCAAGATCACGTTGGTTGAGGGTTAAATCTTGATTCGGACACACAGGAGAAGTCAGCTGCTACTCTTTGAATGGTGACATGCAATCATTTACATCCAACCGGTGGAGCAGGAAAGGAATCTCAGATTGATGTCTCACCCGAGGATCACATCTCCATCAGAGCAGAGATTGCCAGTCTGGATTGTGAGTTCATATCTCTGGAGCACTGGTGGAATATATTGCCTTGTAATCAGTATTCTAACACAGCATTTCTCTTGTGTGCCGGTAGGAACAGGGACACTAAGATGAAACGCAGAGCATGAGTGAAAGAACAGGACATTGCTACTCAGTGGGCCAGCTTAGCTGCTCCCTTACTGGCAAAAATGCTTTGACTCCTTGGGCTGGGTAGTGTTGTCTGCCTGCAACTGCTTTCTGTAGTTAATAACGTTCTTCAAAATGCAAATGCAGGTACACACATACACACAAACTTGCATACCCAGACTCATGGACACTCACATACCCGCATGTACACATGCAAACAAATACATAAACCCAAGTACAGACAGATAGAAACCGAGAGAATACTGAGCAGAAAGTTAAATCTTGGCTGATTTTCTCTGCTTTTTTCAGCTCAACATCAGCAAGAATAGGGAGGGCAAATGAAATGTTGGTCTTTATTCCAAAGGAAATGGAGTATAAAAATAGGGAAATATTGTTTAAAATATAAAAGTGACTAGTTCGAGCACACCGGAATTCTGTGAACAGTTTTGGTCACCTTATCTAAGGAAAGATCTACTGGTGCTGGAGGCAGTCCAGAGAAGGTTCACTAAGTTGATCTCAAGTAGGGAGGGATTTTCTTCTGAGAGGTTGTGAGTAGGTTGGAATTTAGAAGGATGAGAGACAAACTTATTGAGGCATATCGGATTCTCCGGGGACTTGACAGATCTCTCCTTGTAAGAGAACCTAGGATTAGAGGGCATAATCTCAGAGTAAGGGGTCACCGATTTAAGAGAGAGATGAGGAGGAATTTCTTCTCTCTGAGGCCACCAAATCTGTGGAATTCTTTATCACAGAGGGCTGTGGAGACTGGGTTGTTCATGGCTGAGGTCTGTAGGTTTTTAATCAGTAAGAGAAGCAAGGATTATGGCCATTAGGCAGGAAAGGAGAGTTGAGATTGTAGCAGAACGGATCAGGGATAATCTGGTTGAATGGTGGAGCAGGCTTGATGGGCTGAATGGCCTTCTTCTGCTCCTACAATATATGGTCAATACTATTGATGCCAGTGCTATGATTGGATGGCCGTACTAAGGATCAGAATTGGAACTTGTTTGGTTTCAGTGAACAGATTCAGTGCGGAGTATTATCAATACTGAGGGTATATTTTTGATTTGTCTGGGTACCGTGGATCATTCATCTCTTATAGAGATCATCTGAAAATGAAAATCCCATCCCTACATTTCGTTCGTGTTTAGGACAAAATGCTGATTCCTGTTGCACAAGATGTGATTTAATAAATCACATAGATAATGAGGCAGTGCTTAGTACTGCTGCCTCACTGTGCCAGGCACCTGGGTTCAATTCTGGCCTCAGGTCACTGTCTGTATGGAGTTTGTATATTCTCCCCATTTCTGCATGGGTTCCCTCCCAGAGTCCAAAGGTGTGTGGATTGGCATTAAATTAACCCTGATATCAGGGGAGGTTAGCAGGGTAAATATGAGGGGTTATGAGAATAGGGCTTGGGTGGGATTGAGGTTGATGCAGACCTGATGGGTTGAATGGTCTCCTGCACTGTAGAGATTCTATGATTCTAATCTAAATATTTGCTTGTTCAACATTACTGCCTTTTGTCCTTTGACATTAGTTAATTCCGTCAGCACTTTGAATTTGTTTTGCTTGAGTAAGAGTGAGATTTGGCCAGCTCGCAACTCTGCATGTTGCTATTCAACATGAGAGAATGGCAATTATGTTCATTCTATGTGGTCTCGGTTCACATCTGTTTTGACCCAGATTTTAGTTTGAATCGTATTGACTCTTGCCTTCTCAAGGACCATGGAACATGTATTCATAATTAACAGCAGATTTTAATCAGTCTGCAATAACTCTCTCGGCTCTAACATGATTTGGGATGGCTTAGATTATAGAAAACTCCACATAAATGTGTATCTATCTTCTTTTAACCATGAAAGGGAATAAACCATACAATTATTGAAATTATGATGAGATTAATAAAGCTGCATTCAGAGGTTGAGGATCCTGACATTCTATAATGCAAAAGAAATGATTATTTCTTTTATCCAAATCAAATATTTGCTGTACAATTTCTATACGTTTTCTTTTCTTTATCAAACTCTATTTTTGAGGCTCTGGTTTGGATCACAGATTCACTCCTCGCACAGATTGCAGTGCTTTTCTATCACCAGCTGGATCACCAGTGTGGTGTCTTTCCTGCTGTGAAATGATTTGTTCTTAAGATGCAGGCGTATGGATGTGGGAGCAACATTATTGGAAATGGGTTGGACTGATCTTTAAAGCAAGAATTTGTATCTTTCAGCTGTGCATTGTGCATGTGTGAGGAACTTTGCACATCAGACTTAAATCAATGTACTAGGTATTATTGATATGAATGTCACGATAAACTCACCAGTTCATTTTTATAAAGTTTAAGTCCATAATTTCAGATTAATATTCGCTCTGGCAATAAGGTGACAGCAAAGAATGGGCAGCATTTTTTCAGCCAATGGCGGGATTTTATGGAATGACTTAAGAACATAAGAAATAGGAGCAGGAGTCGGCCATCCAGCCCCTTGAGCCTGCCCCGCCATTCAATAAGATCATGGCTGATCTGAAGTGGATCAGTTCCACTTTCCTGCTTTCTCCCCATAACCCTTAATTCCCTTGTCTATCAGAAACCTATCCACCCGTGACATAAATATATTCAGTGAGGTAGCCTCCAACATTTCAATGGGCAGAGAATTCCAGAAATTCACCATCCTTTGAGTGAACTCTGTTCTAAACTGCCCCTGCTTATTTTGAGGCTGTGCCCTTTAGCTCTGCTATCCTTTCATTATGTTCAATAGTTTTTATTCACCATGTACAACTTTTTTGAGAGGAACAAGCTTGTGGGTGTAATGCATCCCTTTGACAATTGTCCTTCTTTGATATTTTTAATGCTGTAACAATAAATTTTAACTTATCATTTATAATTCACAGTCAGTATCATATATAATTCAGTTAGGATATCTTGGAGTTGTTTTAAAATCCATTTGTAACTAACATTAACACTAAGTGCAACTTTCCTTGTACCTGTTTGCTTGGTTGTGGTGGTCGTGATTCAAAACCAACTGTTGTTCTTGCAAACATAATTGAGGCGGGGGTATCACATAGATCAACTTTTGCATTGTTTGGTGTTTCATGGCTTGTAGGGTTAAACTTAACCCAATTAGTTTTAAGCCATAACTATTAACAAATCTGAGGAACTGCCATGTACTAAGTAAACGTTTATTGCTGTTCAGTGACCAATGTAATCACTTCTGCTTCATCTAATTGTATTTCCTTAATGTTTGAACTGCAAATTAAAAATTGTAGATTTGATTTTTTTTTCAGTCAATGCCAATTAAATGAGTATTATTAGTTTATCATATTTAATATCCAGAATTTCATGAATCTAGTTCATGGAATAACTGGGATCTAACTTGGTGAGGCACCTTCTATTGCAATGCCCTATCTCTTCCTTTTTCTCCATTCACCTTAGTCCCTCATTCATTGAGTATTTACCCATTGTTATTTAGAGAAATCATGCATAGACAATGTTCTATATAGGAATTGTATAGTCACTGCTATGTATAGGAATTGTATACAGCCATTGCCATATATAGAAATTTTATGCAGCTACTGCTGTATATAATAATTGTATACATTCATCATTATAAATAAGAATTGTATGAAGGCTTTGTCTTTTACAGGAATTACACAGAACACTGTTTAAATGGGATTGTATGCAGACGCTGCTTTATATTGGAATTGTATATGGTTGCTGCTGCATATCTTAATTGTATACTATTAATCAGATCTAGGAATTATCTACAGCTACTACCATAAAGATGAATTATTATTATAGGAAACGTATACAGCCATAGTCCAGTTAGGAAATGGAAACAACCACTGTCCTGTATAGGAATGATATAATTCCACTGCATTTATAGACATTGGATATAGCCAATTCTCTAGGTAGGAATTCTGAACAGCCACTGCCTCATGTAGGAATTGTATAAAGTCACTGCTGTTTATAAGGATGATAAACAGATATTGCTGTATCTAAGATTTGGGCACACCACAGCCATAAGATTTGTGTACAGTCATTGTCATATTTGAGAGTTGAATGCTATCATTGACTTTTATAGGAATTGTGTAGAACTATTTCTATATATAAAGGTTATTTATTAGTTTCATAAGTAAGATTACATTAAATGTCTAAGGATATGTGTCCAGTTGAAAGGACAGGCAGATGGGCAAACAGAACGGGGTTGCATTTTTGAAAGGAATGAAGTTAAATGATAGCAAGAAGTGATATAGGATCAGAAAGCGTAGAATCTCTGTGTATAGAGTTGAGGAATCACAAAGGTAAAAGACCCTTATAGGAGTCATGTACAGACCTCCTAGCAGTAGTAAAGATGTGGGGCAAAAATAAATCAGGAGATAAAAAAGGCAATATTACAATAACCATGGGAGACTTCAATCACATAGGTAGTGGATCCCCAGAAAAGGAATTTGTGGAGTGTCTAAGCGATGGTTTTTTAGAGCAGTTTGTAACAGAGCAGTTAGGGAACAGGGAATTCTGGATTTGGTGATGCATTATGAGGCAGACTTGATTAGGGAACTTAAGGTGAAGGAACCCTTAGGTAACAGTGACTACAATATGATAGAATTTACCCTGCAGTTTGAGGGGGAGAAGCTGGAATCAGATGGAACGTTGTAACAATTGCTATATATAACAATTAAATATAACAATTAATTAAAGGTAACTACAAAGACATGTGTGAGGAGCTGGCTAGAGTTGATTGGAAAGGGAGCCTAGCAAGGAAGACAATGAAACAGCAATGGCAGGAGATTTCAGGGGTTATTTGGAAGACACACCAGAAATTCATCCCAAGGAGGAGGAAACATGCTAAGAACATAGAACATAGAACATTCCAGCGCAGAACAGGCCCTTCGGCCTTCAATGTTGCGCCGACCAATTAAGAAAAAGCAATGACCCTCTAACCTAAACCATTCCCTTTTCATCCATAAACCTATCCACTGACCTCTTAAACACCACTAAACTTGGCACATCGACAACTGCAGCAGGCAGGGCATTCCACTCCCTAATCACTCTTTGAGTAACGAACCTATCTCTGACATCCATCCTATAACTACCACCCCTTAATTTAAAGCTGTGTCCCCTCATGCTAGCTTTCTCCATCCGAGGAAAAAGGCTATCACTTGTCCACCCTATCTAAACCTCTAATCATCTTGTATGTTTCAATAAGGTCTCCTCTTAGCCGCCTTCTTTCTAATGAAAACAACCTCAAATCCCTCAGCCTCTGCTCATAAGACCTGCCCTCCATACCAGGCAACATCCTGGTAAACCTCCTCTGCATCCTCTCCAATGCCTCCAAATCTTTCTTATAATGTGGGCACCAGAACTGTATACAATACTCCAAGTGCGGCCGCACTAGAGTTTTGTACAGTTGCAACATGACGTTGCGGCTCCGAAATTCAATCCCCCTATCAATAAAAGCCAAGACTCCGTATGCCTTCTTAACAACCTTATCGACTTGATTGCCAACTTTTAGGGATCTATGCACACATACACCTAGATCTCTCTGTTCGTCAACACTATTAAGAGTCCTACCATTAGCCCTATACTCTACACATTTGTTATTCCTGCCTAAGTGAATTACCTCATATTTTTCCGCATTAAACTCCATTTGCCACCTCTCAGCCCAGCTCTGCAACTTGTCCAAGTCTCTCTGCAAACTATAACACCCCTCTTCACTATCTACCACTCCTCTGACTTTGGTGTCATCTGCAAATTTGGTAATCCATCCTTCAATACCCTCATTCAGATCATTTATAAAAATTACAAACAGCAGGGGCCCCAAAACAGACCCTGAGGTACACCACTTGTAACCGAACTCCACGATGAATAATTTCCATCAACCACCACCCTCTGTCTTCTATCTGCTAGCCAATTCCTGATCCAATTAGCTAAATCACCCTCAATCCCATACATCTGCATTTTCTGCAGAAGCCTTCCATGGGGCACCTTATCGAACGCCTTACTAAATTCCATATATACCACATCAACTGCCTTACCCCCATCCACCTCTTTGGTCACTTTTTCAAAAAACTCACTAAGGTTAGTAAGGCACGACCTACCCTTCACAAAACCATGCTGACTATCCCCAATCAATTCATTTCTCTCTAAATAACTGTAAATCCTATCCCTAATAATTCTTTCCAATACTTTGCCCACAACAGAAGTAAGACTCACCGGTCTATAATTCCCCGGAAAGTCTCTCTTCCCTTTCTTGAATAATGGGACCACATTCGCTATCCTCCAGTCTTCCGGCATTATACCCGTAACCAACGACGACCTGAAGATCAGAAGGGAAGGACAAGGCATCTATGATTGATGAAGGAAGACAAGAGCAGCATAAAAGCAAAAGAAAAAGCATACAGAGTGATGAGGATTAGTGGGAAGCCTTTAAAAGTGAGCAGAGAACAACTGAAAAAACAATAAGGGGGGAGAATATGAAATATGAGTGCAAGCTTCTAATAATGTAAAAGAAGATAAGAAGAGTTTTTTTCAAGATATAAAAGATAAGAGAGAGGCAAAACTGGACATTGGACCACTGGAAAATGAGGCTGGAGAAGTAGTAATAGGAAACAAAAATGGTAAAGTAACTGAATAGTTACTTTGCCTCAATCTTCAGAATGGAAGACACCAGAGGGATACCAGAGCTTCAGGAGAGTTAGGGGACACAGGTGACTGTAGTGGCCGTCACTAAAGAGAAGGTTCTGGGGAAAGTGTGAAAGGTCTGAAGGTGGATTAATCACCTAGAGTGGATGGATTACACCACAGGTTTGAAAAAAGATTGCTGAGGAAATTGTGGAGGTATTGGTGGTAATCATTTAGGGATGGTAGGGCATTGGGGATAGATATAGAATAAAAAGATGTTGGGGTACATGTAAGTTGAGCGTGTGTCTTTACATCCCCTGTTTGTGATCAGAACTCTCCATTCACCTGACGAAGGGTCAGAGGTCCGAAAACTTATGGCTTTTACTACCAAATAAACCTGTTAGACTTTAACCTGGTGTTATGAGACTTCTTACTGTGTTTATCCCAGTCCAACGCCGGCATCTCCACATCATAAAAGTTGCATGGAGATATTGCTGTATAAAGGAATTATAATGATGTAGAGATGCCAGCATTGGAATGGGTTAAACACAGTAAGGAGTCTCCCACCACCAGGTTAAAATCCAGAGGAATTGTATACAGACACTGCTGTATATAAGAATTGTATAGAGACACTGGTCTTTATTGGAATTGTTTATGGCCACTGCTCCATATGCAAATTGTACAGAAACACAGCTGCATATAGAAATTGTATAGAGAAGTACAGAAACAGAGAAAATAGGAGCAGGACAAGGCCTTTCAAGCTTGTTCCACCATTCATTATAATCATTGAAGATCATCAGAAGGCTGTGGAGGGCAAGTCATTGAGTGTCTTTTAATCAGAGATAGGCAGGTTCTTCATTAATAAGGGGATCAGGGATTAGAACATAGAACATAGAACATAGAACATAGAGCATTACAGCGCAGAACAGGCCCTTCGGCCTTCGATGTTGTGCCGACCAAAATAAAAAGCAATGCCCCTCCAAACTAAACCATTCCCTTCTCTTCCATATACTTATCAATTAACCTCTTAAACGCCACCAAACTTGGTGCATCTACAACAGCTGCAGGCAGGGCATTCTACTCCCTAATCACTCTTTGAGTAAAGAAATCACTCTTTGAGTAAAGATTAGGGGGAAAAGGCAGGAGAATGGGAATGAGAAAAGTATCAGCCATGTTTGAATGGTAGAGCAGACTTGATGGGCTGAGTGGTCTAATTCTGCTCCGATATCTTATGGCCTTATTCAACTCAATAGCCTGATCCCACTTTCCCCCCCATATCCTTTAATACCCATTGCCTCAGGTGCTATATCTAACTGCCTCTTGAAAACATACAGGCTGGAATTCTCCCTGCTCAATCCCTGCCCAACACATGCTCCGCCGCACCCAGTGCAATCCTGACAGACCCTGCAGACACCCCCTCCGCAGCTCCGATTGGCCCCCCACAAAGCAGGCCAATATCCCCGGCCCCTCTTTGCACCCTGATGGTCAGCGCCAATCACCCCCTCCCTCAGTCATTGATCTGGACTGCAGAGCGGGAACAGGACATCACCCTTTCAGCTCAGATGCCCGACGGGCAGTGCCAAGGTGCCCCCGAGCATTGTCACTTTGCCCCTTGGACAGTGCTAAGAGACCAAGGTGGCACTGCCCAGGGGGCATCCCCTTACCTCTCACCTCCTGTGGTGCCTCCACAGCTTTTCTCCTCAGGGAAGTCGTAAATGGTTTACCAAATGGTATCCTCAGAGTGTGATCCCTAGTTCTGGACATCCCCACCATCAAGGAACATCCTCCTTACATCAACCCTGTCTGATAGAATTTTATATGTTTCTGAGATCACCCACCCCCCATTCTTCAGAACTCCAGTGAATACAATCCTAAGCAACTCAATATCTCTTCAGACATCAGTCTTGCCATCCCAGGAATTGGCCTGCTAAACCTTCTCTGCATTCCGTCTAGAACAAGAACATTCTTCCTCAGATAAGAAGACCAAAACTGCACACACTATTTCAGTTGTGACCTCACTAATGGCCTGTATAATTGCAGCCCTATTCCTGTACTCAAATTCTCTTGCAATAAAGACTAACAATACAAATTGACTTCGGCTTACTTTCAGCGACTGGTGCATAAGATCATCCTGGTCTTCTTGCATATTTCCCTCTGTCAGTTTTTAGTCATTCAGATAATAATCTGCCTTCCTGTTTTTGCTAGATAACCTCACATTTCCCCACATTATATTGCACCTGGCGTGCAGTTGCACACTCACTCACCTATCCAAATCACACTGAAGCATCTCTGCCTCTTCCTCACAACTCACCTTTGTACCATCTGCAAATTTGGAGGTATTATATTTAGTTCCCTCACCTAAATCATTAATATATCTCCTGAATAGCTGGGGTTCTAGCACCAGCCCCTGTAATACTCCACTAGTCACTATGTGTGACTTGGAAAAGGATCTATTTATTCCTACTCTTTGTTTCCTGTCTTCTAACCAATTTTATATCCATTGCTGTACACTACCCCAATCCCACCCCAATTTTACTCACTAATCTGTTATGTGGGATCTTGCCGAAAGCCTTCTGAAAGTCCAGATAAACCACTTGTTTCCCTCTTATCAATCCTACTAGTTACATCTTCAAACAATTCCAGTGGATTTGTCAGGCAAGATTTCCCTTTCCTCTGACTCTGTTCAATCCTGCCATTGTTTTCCAAGCGTTCTGCTACATGTAGGAATGGTATGCTGACACTTCTGTACTTTTGAATTGTCTATAAAATTACTGTCTACAGGAATTGTATTGAGACACTGATGAATGTAGGAATTGCATATAGTCAATGCTGTATATAGAACTTGTATACATGCCTACTCTGTATAGGAACTGTATACAGACACTACTATAGAACAAAGAACAAAGAACAAAGAGCAACACAGCACGGGAAACAGGTCCTTCGGCCCAACGAGCCCGCGCCGCCGTCCTAACGTCTTAATGACATATTCTTGACTTTAGGCTATGCCAATTGTTGAAGATTCCCATATAGGGACCAATATAGGGACAATTTGTTACCCAATCAGCCTAAGAGCACATTTTTGGGATGTGGGAGGAAACCGGAGCACCCGGAGAAAACCCACGCAACCACGGGGAGAACGCGCAAACTCTCGCAGACACAGGCCCAAATCCATGTGTCTGCACAGCAACAGCGATAGTCTCTGAGCTGTCATGTTGCCCATCAGATGGTCCAGTTTAAGCATACACTGACAACGTGAAGCACTAGGCAACTCCTGAAGCAACCTCCAAGAGCAGCTCTCGCACGACATGCCGCATGCATGCCCCTTGTTGGTCAACAAGGTGGACCGAATTGCCTGTGGAAACAAATAAGACTTAATTAAACATGATAAAAAAAACTAAGACATTCCCGAGACGAAACTAAAAGATAGTCTACTACTATTTGGTCCTCCCGATATTCAAACAGTCCTGCTATATCCCTCTATCTGCAGACCGCTCATGTGGCTGTCCAAGAGACCCTTAAACAACCCTAGCGTGCCTGCTCCCACCACCTTACTCGGCAGTGCATTCCACACCCCCACTACCCTTTGTGTGAAAAACTGGCTTCTAATATTCGTATTCATTCAGGATCTCCCCCATTCCCTCAGGCTCCAAGCATAGTTCCCCTCCTCTGTCCCTGAGAGGTCCATTCTTCCCTCTAACCATCTTTTTGCTTTTGACAAGAACTGGACGCAGTACTTCAAGTGAGGCCTAATCAACGTTCTATACACCTGCAACATCAGACTCCTACTCTTGTATTCTATACCCCTTCCTATGAAGGCTAACATACGATACGCTTTTTTTACCACATTCTCCACCTGTACTGACACCTTCAGAGACTTGTGAACCTGCACCCCCAGGTCTCTCTGCATCTCTATACTCCGGATAGTTTTACCTTTTATCCTATAACTCCCCTCTACGTTATTCCGGCCAAAATGCATCACCTCGCATTTATCCAGATTAAATTCCATTTGCCATCTATCTGCCCAATCTACCAGCCTATCTATGTCATGTTGTATTGCCAGGCACTGCTCCTCAGTACCCGCCAATCCAATCATCTTAGTGTCATCAGCAAATTTGCTGATCACACCACCTACCCCCTCTTCCAAGTCATTTATATACACCACAAATAGAAGGGGTCCTAGTACAGAGCCCTGTGGCACACCACTAGTGACAGACCTCCAGTTGGAAAAAGAGCCTTCCACTACTACCCGCTGTCTCCTCCTCCCAAGCCAGTTCTCAACCCATCTACATACCTGGCCCTGTATACCATGCGCCTTCACCTTTTCTATCAGCCTACCATGGGGAACCTTATCAAACGCCTTACTGAAATCCATATAGACGACATCAACGGCTTGTCCTTCATCAACCGTTTTTGTCACCTCTTCAAAAAATTCCACTAGATTCGTAAGGCACGACCTCCCCTTAACGAAGCCATGCTGCGTATCCCTGATCAGATCACAGCGCTCCAGATGCTCATACATCCTGTCCCTGAGGATCCTCTCCATTAGCTTACCTATAACTGAAGTCAAGCTCACCGGCCTATAGTTCCCTGGGTTATCCCTTTGACCCTTTTTAAACAACTGTACTACATTTGCAATCCTCCAGTCCTCTGGGACCTCCCCTGTGTCCAAAGAAGAGACAAAGATTTGCGTCAGAGGCCCAGCAATGTCATCTCTCACCTCCCTTAACAGCCTGGGATAAATACCATCAGGTCCCGGAGCTTTATAAGTCTTTATGCTACCTAAAAGCCCCAAAACTTCGTCCCTCGTAATGATTATTTCCTTTAACAGGTCCTCAAATTCCTCAAAGCCGGCATCAGACATCAGGCCCCTCTCCCGCGTGAATACTGACTATATATAGTTGTATACAGACATTACTGTATATAGGGCTTGTATACAGATACTGGTGTATAATAGGAGCTGTACACAAACACTGCTGTATATAGGAATTGTAGTCATGATGTGGAGATGCCAGCGTTGGACTGGGGTAAACACAGTAAGAAGTCTCACAACACTGGGTTAAAGTCCAATAAGTTTATTTGCTAGTAAAACCAGGGCCCCGAAAGCTAGTGGTGTTTGCTATCAAATAAACTTTAACGTGGTGTTGTGAGACTTCTTACTGTATAGGACTTGTACACAGATACTGCTGTATATAGGAGTTCTGTAAAGGCATTACCAGATAAAGGAATTGTATACAGATATTGCTCTGTACAGGAACTGTATACATCCCCTGCTCTATACAGGAATTGTATATATCCCCTGTTCTGTACAGGAGTTGTATACATCCCCTGTTCTGTACAGGAATTGTATGCAAACACTGCAGGTTTTAGGAATTGCAGTACACAACCTGGGTAGAGCAAGGTGTCAGAAACAGAATGAAATGAATGGTGCAGTGATCAGACTTTTGTTTGGGATGAGCATTGGACAGTCTGACAGAGAATGATCCCGCTATTCTTCAGAATGGTGCCATGGGTTTTTTACATTCACTTAGACATGGCATCAGTTTAACATCTTGTCCAAATGATGGCCCCCTGATAGACCAGCTTGCCTCGAATAAAGAATCAGCAAAGATCTTTAAACTCAGTGTCTGGAATGCAGCTTAAACCCAAAACCTTGTGAATCTGAAATTGGAAGAATACTGACTGTGACACTGATACCTGTATAGATACAATAACTTACTTGAGGAACTCAAAGACAACAAACTGGGCTAAATAAATGGATACTTGATTGGGGAAAAAAGGGCACCCTTTTACCAATGGACGATTGTTAACTGCCACCATCAATTTACACAGACACTTACTGGTGTTGGACCCGCAGGAGTCAAATGGAATCAGGTGCTCCTTTAGAAAGGCTACACCTGGGTGGCAATGACTTGAATTTAATAATACGACAAGAAATCTAATCCGCTTCTCCATCAGAGGGGAAGACAAAAAGGAACTGTTTGAGCTTGGTTGCAAAGTTAAAAGCAAAGTATGAAAGCTGCAGCTTCCCAGCTTACATTGTTACACTAAAAATCCATTGGGGAATTTACAGGGCAAAGTATATTCTGTCTCAGGCGGAACTGAAAGGCTTTCATTGAAGATTAGAGCTTCCTTTCACATATGCAACAGGTAGCGATGTCAAACAGCATGTACTGTTAGGTGATAGGTCATTAACACACAGCAGAGCAAAGCACAACCTCCTTATTGGCTGAGAAGCCTTTATGAATTCATTGTAAAGACACTGAATTGAAGAAGTTTCATATTCTCAAAGGTCGGATTTGAACAATCAGTTCGCAGTTAACTGTCAACTAGCATACACTTTCAACAAAGCGAGTGTAAAAATGGTTCATTGCTCCTTGTGGCTTAATTTCATAAATCTATATCATTCCTGCTACTTATTTTTTATCAGCTTAATAATGTGACAATGTTTCTCGACCCTATTGGATTGACAATGAGTTGACAATGAGTGGGATTTAATCATGATCTTTAAAATAAAAAGGGAATTGGATAGAATGGATCCCAAGAAACTATTTCCTCTGGTGAAGGAACTCAGAATAAAAGGACAAAATCTTAAAATGACAGTGAGCAAAACAGGAGTGAGGTAAAGTGAATTGGAAGTGTGAAGTGTTATATTTAAAGGTTGTAGATGTGGAAAAGTTCAGACTCTCAATTGCCTCTGGAAAGGATAAATGGAGTTGGGGATTATACAAAATTCATGACCTAATCAAATGATAAATCAGGCTTGAGGGGCTGAATGGCCTCCTTTTATTTAACCGTTGCAAAATAATTTCCCTGCGCCCAAAGCTAGTAATTAAAAATTAATAATGAGCTTTTGTTATGAGTGTAGCTATACATTGCATTAATGCTGCACATATCCAACTTAATCTGGAGTCAACAGCTGACCTGAGGTCGGAATGAAATGTTGGCAGGTTTGGAGTATAAATCCTCACAGTTGGAGCGCACAAACACAGTTTATACTCCAGAAGTCTTGCAGTTGTCTGGCTCCAAGGTCACTTTGTAACAAGGTTAAACTAATGGGAGTGCATCTTTGAAAGTGTTCATGTCAAGATATTGATGTTTGCTCAGGATTCTGACTTTGATGTCCACTGCCCTTTGCCCAGTGCGCTCAATCTCAGAATTAGGTGTCAACATCACAAGGATACAAACTCTACAATCCTGACTTGTGCTGTTCAACCACCTTTTGGGGTTTATGAGGTTTTGTTTTAGTTGAAGACTTCAGCTCCTACATATTCACGGAGGTTAAACATTTGTCCAACAAACTGACACTCCATGGAAACTGAAACATTGACCTTACTTGAACAGATAATGGAAGATTATATGTCAGTGGTGCAGTGGTTAGCGCTGCCTCATTGCCAAAGACCCGGGTTCAATTCCAGTTTTAGGTGATTGTGGAGTTTCCAGGTGCTCTGATTTCCTCCTACAGTCTAAAGATGTTCAGCTTAGGTGGATTGGCTGTTCTAAATTGCACTTTAGTATCCAAGATGTGTAGGTTTGGCAGATTAACAAGGTAAGTACATGGGATTACAGGAAAGGGCCTGGGTGGGATCTTCTCTTGGAGAATCAATGCAGACTCGATGGGTCTAATGACCCCCTTCTGCATTGTCAGGATCCCATGATTCTATAAATCTCCTTGATGTTATCCACATCTTTCTAGATGGTTGAAAGAGTATTCATTATTTAAAGATAATTAAACAATTAAGATGTAAACATTATCCATTGTTCATCAATTACCACCTTAGAAAATCCACTTGCCAGATAACAACCCTTTCCTGATCCATTCTATGTTATATTAGGATGGAGGAAATTTCCTGCTCGTAACCGACAATGAAATCGTTGTCCCAGCCAAGACTGTTCCTTGTTCATTTGCCAGTCAACATAAAACCGGAGCCTATCACCCACCCGCCATCTGCAGGCTCTGAACTCAAAGCAATGCTACATTTCCCGAAAAACCATGTCTCTGCCCTGTTCCCTTCCTGGTGATGATGTTCTGGCCTCAGGTGATGTTGTGCATGGAGAGGATGGAAACGGGTACCTGTTGCTTTTCCATGGGGAGGAGAATATTAATCTCACCAATGGCATCAAAATCACCACTATTGAAATCAGGCAATCAGACACAACTATTTAAATCTGTAGATAAAGTACTGAAGGCATTTGATACTACTTAGCAAAAGTGAGTCATAGTTACTCATGCAAGGCCAGTTGATCAGATCAGTACACTTATGGAAGAATACTGATCAAGCCTCACAGTCTCGATACCTGATATTGCGATGCAGGGTCTAATCTGATTAAAGGATTTACATAATGTGAAGTGAGCTTTGCATGATTTAAGATACCTGAATCATTGGTATTTCATTACAGCCTCCAACTGTTCCCTGGAGAACTATTATTTCATTCCTGCATCTAACTGGACTGCTGCCCTTCAGTCAGTCAAAGCACAGTCAGTGACCCCACTGACAAGCCTGCTGACCCTGGCCAGTATTCTGGGGTCAGCTCCAAGCTCAGTCTCTTGGAGATTCTCAGTTTTTGCTTTAATGGTTGCACAGAGAATCGGAAACTGTGACAATGTTGTTAGTGTGTTGCCCCCTGAGCAACTACAGCATCAACCACAACATGTGGTTTGTGAAGATATTGTCGAGGAGTTGGGAGTTGCTGTCACTGACACTTCATCCCTCAGCTTGCAAGTGGAGCTTTCTGAATAAAGTTCAAACAAATTCGGTTTTTGAAGTTTCATTTTCGCCTTCATTCAAAGAAGCTGAGTAGATGATCCATCTCGGTCTGCTCCTGAGGGTTCCAGCATCACAGACGCTGGTCTTCAGCCAATTTGATTCATTCCATTTGATAGGAAGAAATGGCCAAAGGCACTGGATGCTGCAAAGGCTATGCACCCTGACAATATTCCAGCAATAGTATTGAAGGCTCTGAAGCTTGCTGTACCTCTAGCCAAACTATTCCTGTACAGCTACCACTCTGGTATCTACAAGGCAACGTGGAAAGGTATCTGACACAGAAGCAACAGGACAAATTGAACCCAACTAATTATCACCAATTATCAGTCTACTCTCGATGATCAGTGAATAGATGAAAAGGGTCGTCAGTAATGCTATCAAGCAGCACCTACATAGCAATAACTTTCCAACTGTTACTCAGTTTGGTTTCTGCCACTAGCCCCTGACCTCACTGCAGCCTTAGTCCAAACATGGACAAAAGAGCTGAATGCCAGAGGTGAAGTGAGAGTGACTACCGTTGACATCAAGGCAACATTTGGAGCAAAACTAGAGTCAATGGGAATCAGAGGGAAAACCTGCACTGGTTGAAGTCTTATCTGGCACAAAGGAAGATGGTTGGGGTCGTTGGAAGTCAATCATTTCAGCTCCAGGACCTCACTGCAGGGTATTGTCCAAAGTCCAACTGTCTTCAGTTGCTTTATCAAGCACCTTTCTTCTATCATAAGGGCAGAAGTTGGGGATATTCGCTGATGAACATAGAACATAGAACATTACAGTGCAGTACAGGCCTTTCGGCCCTTGATGTTGCGCCGGCCAGTGGACCCTCTAACCTAAACTATTCCAAAATCATCCATATGCCTATCCACCGAACATTTGAATGCCCCCAAAGTAGGCGAGTCCACAACTGCTGCAGGCAGGGCATTCCACGCTCTCACCACCCTCTGTGTAAAGAACCTGCCTCTGACATCCGTCCTATAACTACCACCTCTTAATTTAAAGTTATGTCCCCTCATGTTGGTCATCACCATCCGAGGAAAAAGGCTCTCACTATCCACCCTATCCAATCCCTTGATCATCTTATACGCCTCAATTAGGTCACCGCGTAACCTTCTTCTCTCTAATGAAAATAACCTCAGGTCCCTCAGCCTTTCCTCATAAGGCCTTCCCACCATACCAGGCAACATCCTGGCAAACCTCCTCTGCACCCTTTCCAATGCTTCCACATCTTTCTTATAATGCGGCGACCAGAACTGTACGCAATACTCCAAGTGCGGCCGCACCAGAGTTTTGTACAGTTGTAACATAACCTCACGGCTCCTAAATTCAATCCCTCTACCAATAAAAGCTAACACACCGTACGCCTTCTTAACAACTTTATCAACCTGGGTGCCAACTTTCAAAGAGCTATGTACTTGTACCCCAAGATCCCTCTGCTCGACAACACTATTAAGGGTCCTTCCATTAGCCCTATATTTCATATGCCTGTTATTCCTACCAAAGTGAATCACCTCACACTTATCCGTATTGAATTCCATTTGCCACCTCACGGCCCAGCTCTGCAACCTATCTATGTCCCTCTGCAAACTGTAACATCCATCCTCGCTATCTACAACTCCCCCCACTTTGGTATCTTCAGCAAATTTACTAATCCAACCCTCTACATCCTCATCTAGGTCATTTATAAAAATGACAAACAGCAGTGGCCCTAAAACAGATCCTTGAGGTACACCACTTGTAACTGCACTCCAGGTTGAATATTTCCCATCAACCACCACCCTCTGTCTTCTATCAGCTATGATGTAAAGATGCCGGCGTTGGATTGGAGTGGTAAGAACTCAGTAAGAATTTAGCGACACCAATTATTAATCCAACCGATTTATTTGATAGTAAAATAGCGAGCTTTCAACACTCCCGTGTCTTCATCAGGCAAGTGCAGTGTTCTGGTCTGCAATAGCACACATCAGCACAGACAGTCAGAGATTGCTGATTAGAATGCGAATCCTTACATCTAACCTGCTATTCAAGTGTTAAAGTGGCTAACAATGTGTGTGAAGGGAATCCTGAGCATTGGTTAGAGAATTGTGTATTTTCTCCAGACAGCACAGTAAGTGAGGTTTTTTGCTAACCCAGGCAAGTTACGGGGGTTACAGATAGTGTGTCATGAAGCCAAGATCCCTGTTAAGACCGTCCTCATGTGTGCGGAACTTGGCTATCAGTCTCTGCTCAGCGACTCTGCGCTGTCGTGTGTCACGAAGGCCCCCTTGAAGAACATTTACCCGCAGGTCGGAGGCGAATGCCCATGACTGCTGAAGTGTTCGCCCACAGGAAGGGAACTGTTTTGCCTGGTGATTGTTGAGCGATGCTCATTCATCCGCTGTCGTAGTGTTTGCATGGTCTCCCCAATATACCATGCTTCGGGACATCCTTTCTTGCAACGTATTAGGTAGACAACGTTGGCCGAGTTGCAAGAGTATGTACCGTGCACCTGGTGAATGGTATCCTCACGTTTGATGATGTCGTCCATGTCTATGATCCGGCATGTCTTGCAGAGGTTGCTGTGGCAGGGTTGTGTGGTATTGTGGTCACTGTTCTCCTGAAGGTTGGGTAGTTTGCTGCGAACAATGATCTGTTTGAGGTTGTGCGGTTGTCTGAAAGCAAGAAGTGGGGGGGTGGGGATGGCCCTAGCGAGATGTTCATCGTCATCAATGATATGTTGAAGACTCCGGAGAAGATGTCGTAGCTTCTCCGCTCCGGGGAAGTACTGGACAACAAAGGGTACTCTGTCCACCGTGTCCCGTGTTCGTCTTCTGAGGAGATCAGTACGGTTTATCGTTGTGGCACGTTGGAACTGTCGATCGATGAGTCGAGCGCCATATCCTGTTCTCACGAGTGCATCCTTCAGTGTCTGGAGGTGTCTGTCACGATCCTCCTCATCTGAGCAAATTCTGTGTATACGGAGGGCTTGTCCATAGGGAATGGCTTCTTTAACGTGTCTAGGGTGGAAGCTGGAGAAGTGGAGCATTGTGAGGTTGTCTGTCGGTTTGCGGTACAGTGAGGTGCTGAGGTGACCGTCCTTGATGGAGATGCGTGTGTCCAAGAATGCAACTGATTCTGGAGAATAGTCCATGGTGAGTCTGATGGTGGGATGGAACTTGTTGATATCATCATACAGTTGTTTCAATGATTGTTCACCATGAGTCCAAAGGAAAAAGATGTCATCAATGTATCTAGTATATAACCTTGGTTGGAGATCTCGTGTGGTGAAGAAGTCTTGTTCGAACCTGTGCATGAAGATGTTGGCATACTGAGGTGCGAATTTGGTCCCAATGGCTGTTCCGTGTGTCTGGGTGAAAAGCTGATTGTTGAAGGTGAAGACGTTGTTGTCCAAGATGAAGCGGATGAGTTGTAAAATTGCATCTGGAAACTGGCAGTTGTTGGCATTGAGTACTGAGGCAGTTGCAGCAATACCATCGTCATGGGGGATGTTGGTGTAGAGCGCCGAGACATCCATTGTGACAAGGAATGTCCCTGTTTCTACTGCTCCATGTGTGCTGAGTTTCTGCAGGAAGTCCGTAGTGTCAAGACAAAAGCTGGGGGTTCTTTGTACGATGGGTTTCAGGATGCCCTCGATATAGCCGGAGAGGTTTTCACACAGGGTCCCGTTGCCCGATACGATGGGACAGCCGGGTATGTTTGCCTTGTGTATCTTTGGAAGGCAGTAGAGATCTCCAATGCGGGGAGTACGTGGAATGAGAGCCCGGAGGGTGTTCTGAAGGTCCGGATCAAAGGTTTTGATCAGAGTGTTGAGTTGACGAGTGTGTTCTTTGGTCGGATCTGCTGGTAACTGTTTGTAGTGTTTCTCATTGTTCAGTTGTCGGTACACTTCTTCACAGTAGTCCGTTCTGTTCAGTATGACGGTGGCGCCTCCTTTGTCTGCTGGTTTGATGACAATGTTGCGGTTGGTCTTGAGAGCACGGATGGCCTTGCTTTGTGCTTGGGTGATGTTCGGGACTGTCTTGTAAGGGCGGTTGATGAATCTGGTGTTCACACACCTCCTGATGGCTTGGGCATACATGTCCAGTCGGGGGCAGCGGCCTTCCGGAGGAGTCCAATTGGATTCATTCCTCTTCGGTTGCTGCACTGAGGATCCCTCTGTTGGCTGTTCTGGTTCATTAGCTGTCTCATTGAGTCCACTATTGGCCTCTTGGGGTTTGTGGAAGAACTCACGCAGCCTCATTCGCCTGATGAATTCCTCTGTATCTGCTGCGAGACTGATGAG
This sequence comes from Sphyrna mokarran, assembly GCA_024679065.1. Taxonomy (NCBI): domain Eukaryota; kingdom Metazoa; phylum Chordata; class Chondrichthyes; order Carcharhiniformes; family Carcharhinidae; genus Sphyrna; species Sphyrna mokarran. The sequence goes on along the minus strand of JAGIQG010000028.1, from coordinate 38,749,085 downwards.
GTCCATTTTGGTGGTGGGACAGAAATTGAGCCCTCGGCTGAGAACTTCGATTTCCTCTGATTGAAGTGTGTAGTCCGACAAGTTAACAATGGACCTCCCTGCGGTAGTGTTGTTTTCTACTGTGGTGCCAAGGGAGGCTTGGTTGTTGCTGGTGGCGATGCCGAGTTTTTCAAGTTTCCTGTTCTTGGTGTGCATGTAAATGGTGTAGTTTCTTTGTCTCATCTGCTTGGCTTCTTGCTTTCAGACAACCGCACAACCTCAAACAGATCATTGTTCGCAGCAAACTACCCAACCTTCAGGAGAACAGTGACCACACTACCACACAACCCTGCCACAGCAACCTCTGCAAGACATGCCGGATCATAGACATGGACGACATCATCAAACGTGAGGATACCATTCACCAGATGCACGGTACATACTCTGGCAACTCGGCCAACGTTGTCTACCTAATACGTTGCAAGAAAGGATGACCCGAAGCATGGTACATTGGGGAGACCATGCAGACACTACAACAGCGGATGAATGAGCATCGCTCAACAATCACCAGGCAAAACAGTTCCCTTCCTGTGGGCGAACACTTCAGCAGTCATGGGCATTCGGCCTCCGAACTGTGGGTAAATGTTCTTCAAGGGGGCTTTCGTGATACACGACAGCGCAGAGTCGCTGAACAGAGACTGATAGCCAAGCTCCGCACACATGAGGACGGTCTTAACAGGGATCTTGGCTTCATGACACACTATCTGTAACCCCCGTAACTTGCCTGGGTTAGCAAAAACCTCACTTACTGTGCTGTCTGGAGAAAATACACAATTCTCTAACAATGCTCAAGATCCCCTTCACACACATTGTTAGCCACTTTAACACTTGAATAGCAGGTTAGATGTAAGGATTCGCATTCTAATCAGCAATCTCTGACTGTCTGTGCTGATGTGTGCTATTGCAGACCAGAACACTGCACTTGCCTGATGAAGACACGGGAGTGTTGAAAGCTCGCTATTTTACTATCAAATAAATCGGTTGGATTAATAATTGGTGTTGCTAAATTCTTACTGAGTTTCTATCAGCTAGCCAATTCCTAATCCAAACTGCTAAATCACCTTCAATCCCATGCATTTGCACTTTCTGCAGTAGCCTACCATGGGGATCCTTATCAAACGCTTTGCTAAAATCCATATACACTACATCAACTGCCTTACCCTTATCTACCTCTTTGGTCACATCCTCAAAAAACTCAATAAGGTTTGTGAGGCACGACCTACCCTTCACAAAACCGTGCTGACTATCCCTAATCAATTTATTCCTCTCTAGATGCTTATAAATCCTATCCCTTATAATTCTTTCCAAGACCTTGCCCACAACAGAAGTCAGGCTCACCGGTCTATAATTTCCAGGATGGTCCCTACTCCCCTTTTTGAACAAAGGGACAACATTTGCCATCCTCCAGTCTTCCGGCACTATACCTGTAGCTAACGACGACATGAAGATCAAAGCCAAAGGCTCTGCAATCTCCTCTCTAGCCTCCCAGAGAATCCTGGGGTAAATCCCATCTGGCCCAGGGGACTTATCAATTTTCATACCCTCAAGATTCGCTAACACCTCCTCCTTATGAACCTCAATCCTACCCAGTCTACAACCTGGTATCACAGTATTCTCCCCGACAACACTGTCTTTCTCCTGCGTGAATACTGATGAAAAATACTCATTCAGTGTCTCTCCTATCTCCTCAGGCTCCACGCACAACTTCCCACTGCTATCTCTGACTGGCCCTAATCTTGCCCTAACCAATCTTTTATTATTTATATACCTGTAAAAAGCTTTAGGATTCTCCTTAATCCTATCCGCCAAAGTCTTCTCGTGTCCTCTTCTAGCTCTTCTCAACTCCCTCTTTAGTCCTTCCTGGCTGATTTATAGCTCTCCATTGCCCTAACTGAGCCTTCATGTCTCATCATTATATAAGCCTCCTTCTTCCTCTTCACCAGAGATTCAACTTCCCTAGTACACCATGGTTCCCTCACTCGACCACTTCCTCCCTGCCTGGCAGGTACATATTTATTACGGACATGCAGAAACTGTTCCTTAAATATGCTCCACATTTCAGATGTCCCCAGCCCCTGCAATTTCCTGCTCCACCCTATGCATCCTAAATCTCTCCTAATAGCCTCATAATTACCTTTCCCCCAGCTATAACTACTGTTATTTGGTACGTGCCCATCCCTTTCCATCACTAAGGTAAACGTAACCGAATTGTGGTCACTATCACCAAAGTGCTCACCCACCTCCAAGTCTAACACCTGGTCTGGTTCATTACCCAGTACCAAATCCAATATAGCCTCGCCTCTTGTTGGCCTATCTACATACTGAGTCATGAAACCTTCCTGCACACATTGAACAAAAACTGACCCCTCTAACGTACTTGAACTATAGCTTTTCCAATCGATATTAGAAAAGTTAAAGTCCCCCATTACAACTACCCTGTTACTTTCACACCTATCCAGGATCAACTTTGCAATCCCTTCCTCTACTTCTCTGGAACTTTTTGGAGGCCTATAAAAAACTCCCAACAGTGTGACCTCTCCTTTCTTGTTTCTAATCTCAGCCCACACTACCTCAGCAGACAAGTCCACATCAAACATCTTTTCTGCCACCATAATGCTGTCCTTAACTAACAATGCCACTCCTCCCCCTCTTCTACCACCACCTCTGCTCTGACTGAAACATCTGAACTCCAGAACCTGCAACAACCATTCCTGTCCCTGCTCTATCCACGTCTCTGAAATGGCCACAACATCGAAGTCCCAAGCACCAATCCAGGCTGCAAGTTCATCCACTTCCGGTGTCCCTCACCTCAAGCATCCCACAGGAGGTACATCGCACCACATCTGAGTGACTCAGATACTGAAACAGCTCATATCCAAATGTAGCAAGACCTGGACATTTGCTGCAGGTTTGGGCTGTCAAGTGGCAAGTAAGATTTGTGCCAAACAATAAACATCTCCAACAAGGGGAATCTAATCATCAACTGTTAACTTTTAATGGCATTACCAGCACTTAATTCCCCACTATCAACATACTGGAGGATTACCATTGACCAGATAAAAACAAATTGCTGTGGATGCTGGAATCTGAAACCAAAAGGGAAAATGCTGGAAAATCTCAGCAGGTCTGGCAACATCTGTAAGGAGAGAAAAGAGCTGATACTTCAGGCCCATATTGAGAAAGGATCACCTGCATTCGAAATGTCAGCTCTCTGTGCACGCTGCCGGACAATTGACCAGAAACTGGACTGGACTTGGTATGTAAATACTGGCTACCGGAGCAAGTTAGAGACTGGGAATCCTGTGACGAGTAACTTACCTCCTGACTTCCCAAAGACTGTCCACTATCTACAAGGCACAAGTTAAGAGTGTGATTCTCCACTTGCTTGAGTGAGTGCAACTCTAACAACGCTCAAACAGGTCTGCAGGAGGAAGCAGCCATTTCATTGCCATTCCATCCACCACCTTAAATATTCATTCCCCAACTCCAATGCACAGTGGCAGCTGTGTGTAACACCCTCAAGATGTGCTGTAGCAATACAACAAGGCTCTTTTGACACCACTTTCCAAACCTGTGACCTCTAGAAGGACAACAGCAGCTGGGAACATCACCATCTAGAGGTTCACCTCCAAACTACTCATCATTCAGAATTGGAAATATATCGCTATTCATAAAGCTAAAATTATTTTACTAGTCACAAATAAGGCTTACATTGCAACTAAGTTACTGTCACTGGGTCAAAATCTGGAATGCCATCCCTAACAGCCTTGTGGGTGTATCTACATTATATGGTCCACAGCGGTTCAAGAAATCAGCTCACCTGGTATACTGTCAATAGAATGGATGTACATAGTTCACACTTGATATACTGTCAGGGAAAGGACTGGCCGATACACAGCTCACTCATCTCCTGTTGCACAGCTCACTCATCTCCTGTTGCACACCCGTAAAGCACAGCAGCATACGGGTGGAGTAGGGCATCGTTTGAAATGCGTATACTTTAATGCAAGAAGTATTCGCAATAAGGTGGAGGAACTTGCAGCTTGGACCAGTACCTGGAACTTCGATATTGTGGCCATTTCAGAGACTTGGGTAGAGCAGGGGCAGGAATGGATGTTGCAGGTTCCGGGGTTCAAATGCTTTAGTCGGAGTAGAGAAGGAGGTAGAAGGGGGGGAGGAGTGGCATTATTAGTCAAAGACGGTATCACAGTGACAGAGAAGAAGTTTGATGAGGACTTGTCTGTTGAGGTAGTATGGGCTGAGATTAGAAACAGGAAAGGAGAGGTCACCCTGTTGGGAGTCTTTTATAGACTTCCTAAAAGTTCTAGAGAGGTAGAGGAAAGGATTGCAAAGTCGATCCTGGACAGGAGTGAAAGTAATAGGGTAATTGTTATGGGGGACTTTAACTTTACTAATATTGATTGGAATAGCTATATCTCTAACTCGTTAGAGGGGTCAGTTTTTATACAAAGTGTGCAGGAAGGTTTTTTTGACTCAGTATGTAGATAGGCCAACTAGAGGTGAGGCTACATTGGATTTGGTGCTGAGCAATGAGCCAGACCAGGTGTTAGGCTTGGAAGTTAGTGAACATTTTGGTGATAGTGACCACAATTCGGTTACGTTCACCTTAGTGATGGATAGGGACAGGCATGAAGCTGGGGGCAGTAGTTATAGCTGGGGGAATGGTAATTATGAGGCCATAAGGAGGGAATTAGGGTGCATAGGTTGGACTAGGAAACTACAGGGACTAGGAACACCTGAAATGTGGAGATTATTCAAGGAGCAGCTACTGCGAGTCCTTGATAAGTATGTCCCTGTCAGGCAAGGAGGAAATGGTCGAGTAAGGGAACCATGATGTACTAAAAAAGTTAATTCGCTGGTTAAAAGGAAAAAGGAGGCTTATGACAGGATGAGGCTTGAAGGCTCAGTTAGTGCAATGGATAGCTATAGATTAGCCAGGAGGAAGCTAAAGAGTGAGTTGAGGAGAGCTAAAAGGGGACACGAGAAGACTTTGGCTGATAGGATCAAGGAGAATCCTAAAGCTTTCTTTGGATATGTTAAGAATAGAAGATTGGTTAGGGCAAGGTTAGGGCCAGTTATGGACAGCAGTGGGAAGTTGTGCGTGGAGCCTGAAGAGATTGGAGAGGCACTGAATAAATATTTCTCTTCAGTATTCATGCAGGGAGATGTAAATGTAGTTGTGGAGAACACTGGGATACAGGTTTGCAAACTGGAAAGTATTGAAGTAGATAAGGAGGATGTGCTAGATATTCTTGAGGGTTTGAAGTTAGATAAGTCCCCTGGGCCGGACAGGATTTACCCTAGGATTCTCTGGGAGGTGAGAGAGGAGATTGCAGAGCCTCTGGCTCTGATCTTCAGGTCGTCGTTGGTTACGGGTGTGGTTCCGGAGGACTGGAGGATAGCGAATGTGGTCCCATTTTTCAAGAAGGGGAAGAGAGACCTTCCAGGGAATTATAGGCCAGTGAGTCTTACTTCTGTTGTGGGCAAGGTATTGGAGAGAATTATTAGGGATAGGATTTATCGTTATTTAGAGAGAAATGAATTGATTGGGGATAGTCAGCATGGTTTTGTGAAGGGTAGGTCGTGCCTTACTAACCTTTTTGAAAAAGTGACCAAAGAGGTGGATGGGGGTAAGGCGGTTGATGTGGTAATATATGGACTTTAGTAAGGCGTTTGATAAGGTGGCCCATGGAAGACTTCTGCAGAAAATGCAGATGTATGGGATAGAGGGTGATTTAGCTAATTGGATTAGGAATTGGCTAGCCGATAGAAGACAGAGGGTGGTGGTTGATGGGAGATATTCATCGTGGAGTTCGATTACAAGTGGTGTACCTCAGGGGTCTGTTTTGGGGCCCCTGCTGTTTGTAATTTTTATAAATGATCTGGATGAGGGTATTGAAGGATGGATTAGTAAATTTGCGATGACACCAAAGTCGGAGGAGTGGTAGATAGTGAAGAGGGGTGTTATAGTTTGCAGAGAGACTTGGACAAGTTGCAGAGCTGGGCCGAGAGGTGGCACATGGAGTTTAATGTGGAAAAGTGTGAGGTAATGCACTTTGGCAGGAACAATAAATGTGTAGAGTATAGGGCTAATGGTAGGGCTCTTAATAGTGTTGAGGAACAGAAGGGTCTTGGTGTATGTGTCAATAGATCCCTGAAAGTAGGCAGTCAAGTGGATAAAGTTGTTAAGAAGGCTTATGGAGTCTCAGCTTTTATTGGTAGGGGGATTGAATTTAGGAGCCGCAGCATCATGTTGCAGCTGTACAAAACTCTAGTGCGGCCGCACTTGAGTATTGTGTGCAGTTCTGGTCGCCACATTATAAGAAAGATGTGGAGGCATTGGAGAGGGTACAGAGGAGGTTTACCAGGATGTTGCCTGTATGGAAGGCAGGTCTTATGAAGAGAGGCTGAGAGATTTGAGGTTGTTTTCGTTCGAAAGAAGGCGGCTAAGAGGAGACCTTATTGAAACATATAAGATGATTAGAGGTTTAGATAGGGTGGACAGTGATAGCCTTTTTCCTAGGATGGAGAAAGCGAGCACGAGGGGACATAGCTTTAAATTAAGGGGTGGTGGTTTTAGGACAGATGTCAGAGGTAGGTTCTTTACCCAGAGGGCGGTAAGGGTATGGAATGCCCTGCTTGCGTCAGTTGTAGATGCGCCAAGTTTGGTGGCATTTAAGAAGTTAGTAGATAAGTTTATGGATGAAAAGGGAATGGTCTAGGTTAGAGGGTCACTGCTTGTTCCTAATTGGTCGGCGCAACATCGAAGGCCGAAAGGCCTGTTCTGCGCTGTAATGTTCTATGTTCTATGTTGGTATTTGAATGTTGTATTTCAGTAATACCATTACCCTTGACACCCTGGTGGCTATTTGAAGACCCCAGCCACAATGGTGCTGGCAGAAAGGTGAGAATGGGGTGGTCAGTTCCATACCCATCAACTTCCTTCTGTCCAAGATCATGGATTAAGTCAATGGACCTTTCCATGGTCTGCCCCTTACCCACTCTGATTCTTGTGCAAATATCTCAATTTTATATTGAGGAAATATAACTGGGAATATAACTGAAAGAGTGAGGGAAATACTGATGAGCAGTCTTCAGAAGGAGGTCACACTACTGTGTTTTAATGTGGTGACGTTAATGGGATGAGACCAGGATCTCCTCTGCACACTGCTCACCAATTTAGCACAATCAGAGATCAGATTCCCTCAATTATGAACATGAAGGATTCATGCGGGCATTTTGTTTTCTTTGTTAAATTGTCGGATGGTGAAGGAGTGAACTGAGGCTTTGGCCAGGATTTTCTGACCCTCCCCGGGCAGTTTCTAATGAGATGATTAAAATTCCGTTGACTTCAGTGGCGCTGGTAAATCCTGCCAGTGGGGGGGACTGGGAGATCTGGCCACCTGTCTATAAATGAACTTTATGAGCTTTTATTTTAAGAGACAGACATAACAAACGTGTGTCTCTAAGCCAACACTTTTCAGTCTGCACCTATATATAGAAATGCTGTGAATACATAGAAAGCATTCTGTCTGGCTGTATCATAGCTTGATGTGGTTCCTGCTCTGTCCAAGACTAAAGAATCTACAAAACTTCATGAACGAAGCCCAATCCATCACGCAAACCAGCCTCCCATCCATTAATTCTGTCAACGTTTCCTGCTGCCTTGGCAAAGCAGCCAGTATAATTAAGGACCCCATGCATCCCAGACGTTCTCTCTTCCACCTTCTTCTGTTAGGAAAAAGATACAGAAGTTTAAGGTCACACACAAACCGACTCGAGAACAGCTTCTTCTCTGTGGCTGTCAGATTTTTGAATGGACTTACCTTGCATTAAGTTGATCTTTCGCTACACCTTAGCTGTGACTGCAGCATTGCATTCTGCACTCTCTCCTTCCCTTCTCTATGAACAGCATGCTTTGTATAGGGCGGCACGGTAGCACAGTGGTTACTACTGCTGCTTCACAGCTCCAGGGTCCAGGGTTTGATTCCTGGCTCGGGTCACTCTCTGTGTGGAGTTTGCACATTTTCTTCGTGTCTGCCTGGGTTTCCTCTGGGTACTCTGGTCTCCTCCCATGGTCTGAAGATACGTGGGTTAGGTTGATTGGCCATGTTGAGAAATTGCCCCTTAGTGTCCAGGGATGCGTACGTTAGAGGGATTAGTGGGTATAATATGTAGGGGATATGGGGATAGGGCCTGGGTGGGATTGTGGTCGGTGCAGACTTGATGGGCCAAAGAGCCTCTTTCTGCACTGTAGAGTTCTATGATTCTATGAAATAATATTTTTCATGGAATACCAATATATGTAACAATAATAAATATAATTAAAATCAATTAATATTCACCACTTAAATACCCTTAAATGCTCAATCAATATGTTCCTATGTTCCCAGTGGAGGCTAATAATATTTATAAAGAAATCTAAACTTCCAGTTGATAGCTGATAAAGTTGATGCAACAAGATTTCACATTTGAAGATTTTTACTGAAACAAATGGTTAAAACACTATTAACTAAAAACTGTTTTTGCAGGTGACACATGCTTAAAAACCACAAAAAAAAACATTTTGTTATATTTGTTATGGTCATTATTAGGCTTTTAATTTCAGATTTTTATTTAAATTTCTCTATCTGCTGTAGTGGGACTCAAACCAGACTCTGGGACTCTGAAATACTAGTCCAGTGATAATTGCACTGTGCTAATGGAGGCACCAGGATTCTTTAGATGGCTGCATAATGGGACAGAGACAGTCTCTTTCCTGCATCCTCCTTCAATAACAAATAGAGACTCTGCAGCTTCTTCTCTCTGTCCACCACACTGTCCTTTCTCCCTCTCTTTTTCTCTCCTGTCCAAAAGCATGTGGCCAGCAAGTCTATTTACTATTAGAAACTACCCTTGATTTTGTTCCCAAGTGAGAGTCCTTGACACCTCGCTCAGCAGGATCCCCGTTCTCGCTAGGCTTGTCATCAGGTGTGATTTGGAATGCCCTTTTAATTTAAATTGATTGACACAGTCCAAAAACTGAATCATCTTACAAGCATCATAATTATAACAGTACAATTAACACCTTGGGAACCTGGGCAGCTTCTTCTGGCAACACGGCACTATCTGTGCCCGAGCAGGGGAGTTTACCTCCCAGATTGAACATAAGACTTAACCTGTCAAAATGAAGACAATGAGATCCAACTCTAGCATCCCTACCTACCCAAAAAACTTGGGAAAATATTCTCCTTAATGAGATTGTTATATAATTGAGTGTTTACACAGAGTCCCAACAAGTCAATGAAGTTTAACACTAAAGAATACACACACTGTACAAAGATAAAATAGTGAAAAATTGCCTTGCAAATGCTGAAGAGCAGGCAAGCGATGACAAACATGGTTATGTTTTTCTTGTAGAGGGAAAGGTTTCAATGCAGCTTGTCTGTCCTGTCTGATGCTCAGTACCTGGAGAAGAACAGAACCCACGGAACAATAATGTTTGTCAGGGAAAATGGACTCAGTGTCGCAGAAGATGAAAAAAAAATGAAATTGAAAGGAGAATTGCAATCTTCCAGTGGGGCCATCTGTTCTCCATATGACAAGCAAGACATCTGTATGCTAACAACAATGGACAGCAGTGAGATGACCTTAGTGGCAGGCTGCACACGATGATTGCTGATGCTATTCGCAGAACCAATTTGTACTTGATCGCAAGAAACATGTGGGAAATACAGACAAGTTTGAAAATTATTACTGTTTGGCATGTAAGGTAAAATAAAAGCTTTCTTTTCCACTTCACTAGTGGCATTGATTCTGAACGTGGATGTCAGACACCAAACATTCTCCCTGAAGAAGCTGATTTCTATGCCAAGTCTGCCTGAAGTTGGCAAAGAAGTGTGCGATTTGTCACGGAACAAAACAGCCTGAAGGCTTTTGGCACTCGTGGGAGAACAGGACAGAAGTAGAGTTCCAAAAAAGATCAATGCCAATGGAACAAGCACACACTGATCTAAAGGAGATTGAGTGTGATGCATTGAGGAGAAAGGGCTCAAGAAATACTTTAACACTAGAATGTATAAGGTGAGTAAATATACCGAGAAAAATAAGAGGTTCTGATAAAGCGATTAGAGCAAAAATGTTTTTTCTTATCAGGAGGGATGGTGGCATCCAAAAAGCACAGGTTTAAGATAGTAGATAATTAATTCTATTATTTTGGAAACAGGATTCAGTCATGACCTGCAGGAGATATTTGAAAAAGCATACGTTCACTGGTCCATGCGGAAAAAGCAGAAGTTGGGAAAAACTGGATAGGTCTTTCAGAGGGTTACAACAGACATGATGGGCTGAATGGCTACCTTGTGTGCTGCTTAATTCCATAAAGTGTAGGTTACACAAATTCAGGCATGGATGAATCGACAAATCAAAATAAAAGAGACAGAGATTAAATTGGCAATTGGTACAGACCAGTGTGGGAGTTAGTGAGGGTGGGGGAAGGTGGGTGGATTTCTGAACCTTGTGCTGGGATGCTAGGAGCTGTGGCAGCTTTTGGATAAGTTTGAACTTTTGGATGTTTAATGCAGGAAGGTAGCTTGGGAGATTTTGGGTAAATCTTTCTTTGTATGCCATTGGTTCTGCAAGATTAACAAGAGAGCATAAATTAATTATAGAATGATACAGATGAGAATGTGAGAGGGATGATAGGTAAGTTTGCGGATGGACACGAAGATTGGGAGGGTGGTTAATAGTGAGGAAGGAGGTTTTAGGTCGCAGGAAGATATAGATGTGTTGGTCAGATGGGCAGATCAGCGGCGGATGGAATTTAACCCTGAAAAATGTGAGGTGAAGTAACAAGACAAGGGAGTATTTAAAGAATGCAGGACTCATTTGGAACACTGCGTCCAGTTCTGGTCGCCTTACTACCGGAAGGACGTGGAGACTCTGGAGAGAGTGCAGAGGAGGTGTTCCAGAATGCTGCCTGGTATGGAAGGTCTGAGTCACGAGGAGAGATTAGGCAAATTGGGACTGTTTTCCTTAGAAAGACGTAGACTTAGAGGAGATCCGATAGAGGTGTACAAGATTTTGAAGGGGATAGATAGAGTAAACATAGAACATAGAACATTACAGCACAGAACAGGCCCTTCGGCCTTCGATGTTGCGCCGACCAAGTAGGAAAAAACAATGACCCTCTAACCTAAACCATTCCCTTTTCGTCCATAAACTTATCTACTAACCTCTTAAATGCCACCAAACCTGGCGCATCTACTACTGCCACAGGCAGGGCATTTCATACCCTAACCACCCTCTGGGTAAAGAACCTACCTCTGATATCCGTCCTATAACTACCACAAACAGGGTTAAGCTTTTTCCTAGGATGGACTCAAATAGCACGAGGGGTCACGGGCTTAAGGTGAGGGGGGTAAGGTATAATTTGGATGCTAGAGGGAGTTTTTTCACACAGAGGGTGGTGGGGGTATGGAATGTGCTGCCAAGTAAAGTGGTGGAGACAGGTAGTCTGGAGTTATTTAAGAAATACTTAGATGGGCACATGAACAGAATGGGAATGGAGGGGTAAAGAAAACTGATTTAAAATAGGGATCATGAGCCTTGGGAGTCCCTGGGAAGTGTGTAAATAGATGATGATATTGATGTACTTGTTTTTATCCTTCAGGTGCTTTGGTCCACCTTGTTGTCTAACAAGGGGCATACACGCGTTGGGTCGTGAGAGGACTGCTCTTGGATTTTTTCGAGAGTATCCTAGTGCTTCACATCGTTAGTGTACGCTTGACCTGGACCATTTGATGGGCAACATGACAGTTCAGTGACTATCGCTGTGCTGTGCAGATACATGGATTTGGGCCTGTGTCTGTGGGAGTTTGCGCATTCTCCCGTGCTTGCGTGGGTTTTCTCCGGGTGCTCCGGTTTCCTCCCACATCCCAAAGATGTGCTGTTAGGCTAATTGGCAAAACAAATTCTCCCTAAATTGTCTCAAATTTGTTTTTTAATCCATAGATCTATAAACATGGACAGGGATCATGCGTAGAGGTGGGAACATTGGTGTGGTGGCGCGGGCTCGTTGGGCCGAAGGGCCTGTTTCCCGTGCTGTTTTTGTTCTTTGTTCTTTGTTCTTTGACTCCAGGAAGCTCAAAGGAAGAAGGATTTTAAGGTGCTTGTCCACAGATCTTCAGATGTAGCAGGGCAGGTTAATAGTATAGTTAAGATAGCATTTTGGACACTTGCCTTTATCAATTGTGGCATAGAGTATAATTAGTATAACTAGCGGTGTTTGCTACCAAATAAACCTGTTGGACTTTAACCTGGTGTTGTGAGATTTCTTATAGAGCATAAGAGCAGGGAGGTTATGTTGGAGTCATACAAAATTTTGGTTGGGCCACAGCTGGAATACTGGGAATAGATCTGGTCATCTCACTAAGAAGGAAATGACTGCTCTGGAGAGGATGCAGATGAGCTTCACGGGAATGTTGCTTGGGATGGAACATTAGAGCTACGAAGAGAGATTAGATGGGCTTGGATTGTTTTCTTTCGAGCAGAAAAGGCTGACGGGGGATCTGATTGAGGTGTGTAAGATTAAGGGATATGGACAGGATAGATGAGAAGCGTTGTTGCCCTTGGTTGATGGATCAATAATGAGGGGGCTTCATTTTAAAGCGAGAGGCAGGAGGTTTAAAGGAGATCTGAGGAAAATCTTTTTCATCCAGAGGGTGGTGGGAGTCCGAAATGCTTGGCATATCCTTCTATTGCTCTCTCCCTCATCTGCGTGCCCAACTTCCTCTTAATCCTGATGCCCCGAATTTGTCTCCTTGTTTAATTGTGATGAGAATTAGGTTTGAATTAAATAGATTAACTTTAAAATAGTGGACAAAATATCTTACTAAAACATTTATCATTTCTTCAATAATATCACAAGTATCGAAAGGCTTGTATTTTTAAAATATGGCAAAGTTGAAGGAGCAGCTTAATGCCTGACACTAATAATGGTTACAATTACGGAAACCATGCTGAGGACCAGATTGGGAGAAATCGCAGCATAATCATATCACCCAGTGGGAATTCTCGGGTGGGAATGCTCTTCTTGGCTAACTTTGTAGATGGCACAGGTAACAAACACAACATAGTTCTTTGTGTGTAGTTTATTTGGATTTTTGGGAATCTTTGAGGTAAAACTAAAACCCATGGGAGCCCAGAGGGGAAGGTGGCTCTTGGCATGTGTTTTTGACCTGCTGATTACAAAACACGAGTGTAAGCTCTTTAACTTGATCACTAATAGAATCAATTTGCAGGATGAGATGAAGATACAAGGACAGGTATCTAGATGGATAAGTAACTGGCTTGGTAATAGGAGACAGAGAGTAATAGTGGAAGGTGTTTCTCTAGCTGGAGGTCGGTCACTAGTGGTGAGCCGCAGGGCTCAGTACTGGGACCTCTTCTATTTGTAATATATATAAGTGACTTGGAAGAGGGAGTAAGTGGAGTGATCAGCAAGTTAGCAGACGATACAAAGATGGCTGGACTTGCGGATAGCGAGGAGCATTGTCAGGTGATGCAGCAGGACATAGATAGGCTGGTAGCTTGGGCAGACAGATGGCAGATGGAATTCAATCCTGATAAATGAGAGGTGATACATTTTGGGAGAAAGAATGTAAGGGGGAAGGTATATGATAAAGGGTAGACCTATTAAGAGTATAGAAACGCAGAGGGATCTGGGGGTGCAGGTGAACAAGTCTCTGAAGGTGGCAGAGCAAGTGGAGAAGGTTGTGAAGAAAGCATATGGTATGCTAGCCTTTATAGGAAGGGGTATAGAGTACAAGAGCTGGCCTTTAATGTTGCAGTTGTACAAAACGTTGGTTAGACCTCATTTGGAATACTGCGTCCAGTTCTGGTTGCCTTACTAGCGAGAAACGTGGAGACTCTGGAGAGAGTGCAGAGGAGATTTACCAGGATGCTGCCTGGTATGGAAGGTCTGAGTTACGAGGAGAGGTTAGGCAAATTGGGACTGTAACAGGGTTAAGCTTTTTCCTAGGATGACTCTAATAGCATGAGGGGTCATGGGCTTAGGGTGAGGGGGGTAAGGTATAATTTGGATGCTAGAGGGAGTTTTTTCACACAGAGGGTGTGGGTATGGAATGCGCTGCCAAGTAAAGTGGTGTTTTTATCCACAGGTGCTTTGGTCCACCTTGTTGTCTAACGAGGCGCATACACGTGATGGTCGTGGATTTGCTCTTGGATTTTTTTCGAGAGTATCCTAGTGCTTCACGTCGTTAGTGTACGCTTGACCTGGACCATTTGATGGCAACATGACAGCTCAGTGACTATCGCTGTGCTGTGCAGATACATGGATTTGGGCCTGTGTCTGTGGGAGTTTGCGCATTCTCCCCGTGCTTGCGTGGGTTTTCTCCGGGTGCTCCGGTTTCCTCCCACATCCCAAAGATGTGCTCTTAGGCTAATTGGCAAAACAAATTCTCCCTAAATTGTCTCAAATTTGGTTTTTAATCCATAGATCTATAAACATGGACAGGGATCACGGGTGGGAACATTGGGGTGGCGGTGTGGGCTCGTTGGGCCGAAGGGCCTGTTTCCCGTGCTGTTTTGTTCTTTGATCTTTGTTCTTTGAGGCAGGTAAAGTTTGGTATAAGGATTTAGATCCGTTAAAAGCAAGTAATCAAACGGCCAAGAAATCTTGGCATAGAAAAGTGGTGTCTCTCGTGTGTTTGAGTTCGCAATGAAGGTGTAAGTGAGAGCTCTGTGAAAGTTCCAACAGTGACAGCAAAATGGTTATTTTTGATGTGGAGAAACAGTGATTGTGTTTGTCTAAAAGCCAGGACATAGTGAGCCTGATATCAAAACAGACTGGATGAGGCAATGAGGCTTATATAGATTTTTAAAAAGCAATTTATAAACTATGAGCATCACTGTCACACCTAAACAGTTGCTGCAAAGATCACAGTTCCATGGATCTGAAGGGAACGTGGTCACGTGGATGGAGGGCTGAAAGAAAGGGTAGATATATCCAGAACAATAATGTGGACAATGCTCCAGGTGGGCCGGAGCTGAATCCTTTCTTATTTACCAGAGACATAAAATAATCTCAGTTCAGCAACAGAAAGATAAATATCAATATTGCTTCATCAGATCAATTCACAATGCATGACAAATTGTGCCGAGACTGCAATTAAATAATTCAGGCTAACAGGATGGGCAGATAGGTGACAGATGCAGCTCAATATGGAGAAATATGAAGAGTTTTGAAATGAGCAGAAGGAAGTGTACCCTAAACTGTTGGAGCCGAGGAATCTTATCGTGCAGAAATGTAACTGCATAAGTAAATAAAGCCATAATAAAGGCAAAGAAAATACTTTGTTTTCTATGGGAATACAAGGAAGTAATGTTAAGAGTTTATGGAAGATTGTGGAAAAACATGAAAAGATGGTATAAAATTAGAGGTACAATTCTTAAAGGGCTGCAGCAACAGAGGGACATATACACAGTGTATATGTGTATAGATCATTCAATGTGGCATTGTTGAGAGAGAACAATTAATAAAGCATATAGTATCCAAGGCTTTATTAATAGGGGCATAGAATACAAGAGCAAGGAGGTTATGCTGAAATGATACAAGTCACTATTTAGACCTCAGCTGGAATATTCTGCACAGTTCTGCACGCCACACTACAAAAAGGACATAAACACATTAGAGAGAGTGCAGAGGAGGTTTACAAGAATGGTTCCCAGGGATGAGAAATTTCAGTTTTGAGAATAGATTGGAGACGTGGCACTGTTCTCCTTGGAGAGAAGGCAGCTGAGAGGTGATTTGATAGAGATGGTCAAGATCATGAGGGGATGGACAGAGTAAATAGGGAGTGACTATTCCCATGTGTAAAAAGCTCAAGAAGAAGAGGGCACAGATTTAAAGTGATTTGCAAATAGGATGTGAGAAAAAAGTTGCTCATACGACAAATGATTTGGGTCTGGAATGTTCTGTCTGGAAATGTGATGGAGGCAGGTTCAATCGAGGCATTCCAGAGAGCATCGGATGATCATTTGAATATAAACAGTGCAGGGGTGCAGGGAAGGGGCAGGAGAATGGCACTAAGTCATGATGCAGATTCGGGGAGCTGTTACCGACATGATAGACTGAATAGCCTCTTTCTGCAGCATGACAATTCTGTAATGGTGTGTGTGTTAAATTGTTGTAGGGGGCATTTAAAAGGTTGAAACAGGCTAGATTCACTCGGTTGTTACCAAGTATGACAGAGATATAGTGGAAGCGAGGGCAAAGTGAAAGCATTTTCCACTGGAGCCAAGATGTTGAATGTGACCATAAAAGCTTTATAAGGTTCTGCTCAAACCACGTGTGGAGTATTATGAGCAATTTTGGGCCCTGTATCTAAGCAAGGATGTGTTGGCCATGGAGAGGGTTCAGAAAGAATGATCCTGGGAATGAAAAGCTTGATGTATGAGGAATGTCTGACGATTTTGGATCTGTACTCAATGGAGTTCTGAAGAATCAGGGGAAATCTCATTGAAATTTATAGGATATCGAAAAGCCTGGATAGAGTGGACATGGAGAAGATGTTTCCATTATAGGAGAGGCTACGATCTGAGGGCACAGCTCAGGAAAAGAACGATCCTTTCTTCAGCCACAGGGTGGTGAATCTGTGGAATTCATTGTCATAGAAGGTTGTGGAGGACAGGGGGAGACCATTTGGTCTGTTGGCTCTTTGAAAGAGAAACATACTTCAATCCACATCCGCACTTTCTAACTAGAATCCTGCCAGTCCATCATCCTCAAAAACCCTCCAAATTGCTTTTCAAACCTGTTCATAGAATCGCTTTCCATTCCAATGTCATGTGGTCTAGGTCCCAACAACTTTCTGAGAAATCTTCTCATCTCTTCCCTAGATCTATTGCGAATGAAGTTAAAGAACAAAGAACATTACAGCACAGGAACAAGCTCTTCAGCCCTTCCAAACCTGCAACGACCTGCTGACTGAACTAAAACCTCCTACTCTTCCAGGGACTGTATCTCTCTATTCCCATCCTATTTGTGTATTTGTCCAGATGCCGCATAAATGTCACCATCATATTTGCTTCCAATACTACCTCCGGCAGTGAGTTTTAGGCACCCACATGATTCTCTATAAAAAAACCCGTGCCTTGTACATCTCTTTTAAACCTTTCCCCTTGCATCTTAAACCTGTGCCCCCTAATAATTGACTCTTCCACCCTGGGAAAAAGCTTCTGACTATCCACTCTGTCCATGCCCCTCGTAATCTTGTAGACTTCTATCAGGTCACCCCTTAACGTCATCGTTCCAGTGAGAACAAACCAAGTTTTTCCAATCTCTCCTCATAGCAAATGCCCTCCATACCAGGGCAACATCCTGGTAAGTCTTTTAGAACATAGAACATAGAACATTACAGCACAGAACAGGCCCTTCGGCCTTCGATGTTGTGCCGACCAAAATAAAAAGCAATGCCCCTCCAAACTAAACCATTCCCTTCTCTTCCATATACTTATCAATTAACCTCTTAAACGCCACCAAACTTGGCGCATCTACAACAGCTGCAGGCAGGGCATTCCACTCCCTAATCACTCTTTGAGTAAAGAACCTACCTCTGATATCCGTCCTATAACTCATACCCCTTAATTTAAAGCTGTGTCCCCTCGTGCTAGCTTTCTCCATCCTAGGAAAAAGGCTATCACTGTCCACCCTATCTAAACCTCTAATCATCTTATATGCTTCAATAAGATCCCCTCTTAGCCGCCTCCTTTCTAACGAAAACAACCTCAAATCCTTCAACCTCTCTTCATAGGACCTGCCCTCCATACCAGGCAACATCCTGGTAAACCTCCTCTGTACCCTCTCCAATGCCTCCACATCTTTCTCATAATGTGGGGACCAGAACTGCACACAATACTCCAAGTGCGGCCGCACTAGAGTTTTGTACAGTTGCAACATGATGCTGCGGCTCCTAAATTCAATCCCCCTGCCAATAAAAGCTAAGACTCCATACGCCTTCTTAACAATTTTATCCACTTGACTGCCTAGTAATCTTCTGTAATTCTGTAATTCTGTAATCTTCTCCAAAGACTTCACATCCTTCTGGTAATGTGGCGACCAGAATTGAACATTATATTCCAAGTGCCTAAATGAGGTTTTATAAAGCTGCAACATGACTTGCCAAATTTTAAACTCAATGCCTCTGCCAATGAAGCATGCCATATGTCTTCTTGACTACCTTCTCCACCTGTGTTGCTAACTTTCAGTGACATGTGGACCTGTACACCCAGATCCCTTTGCCTATCAATATTCTGAAAGGTTCTGTCATTTTCTGTATATTTCCTATCTGTATTAGACCTGCCAAAATGCATTACCTCTCATTTGTCTGGATTAGACTCCATCTGCCACCTCTCCAACCAATCTATATTCTACTCTATCCTCTGATGGTCCTTATCACTATCTGCAATTGTATCAATGTTGTATTGCCCACAAGCTTACTAATCAATCCAGTTACATTTTCCTCCAAATCACTTACATAAATTACAAACAGCAAAGGTCCCAGCATTGATCCCTGAGGAACACCACTTGTCACAGCCCTTCATGCAGAAATGTACCCTTCCACTGCTACCCTCTGTCTCCTACAACCGAACTCAGTTCTGTATCCGTCTTACCAAGTCACCTCTGATCTTCACTTTCTGTAAAAGTCTGCTATGTGGGACCCTGTCAAATGCCTTAGCCAACATCCATTGCCCTACCCTCATCAATTGTCTTAATGAGATGATTGATCAATCAAGTCAATGAGACATGACCTCCTCTTCACAAAACCATGTTGCTTATCATTAATAATTCTGGTTATTTCCAAGTGGGGGTAATTCCAGTTTCAAAGATTCCTCTCTAATAACTGAGCATTACATCAGTGTATGGAAATTATTCGAGAGAATATATCTGGTAATTACCTGGATTATTCTTGCTACTCTTCTTAAACAAAGGAATAATATTGACTATTCTCCAATCTTCTGGGACCTCCGTGTAGCTAGCGAGAACATAAACATTTCTCTAAAGGCCCCAACAATTTCCCTCCTTGTGCCTGTCAACATTCTGGGCCCATCAGCCCCTGCGGACTTGTCTATTTTAATGTTTCTCAAGAAACCCAATATCCTCCTCCTTTTTGATCTCAACATGACCTACACACTCTTCCCCAGACTGATCTTCCACCAAATTCTTCTCTTTGATGAAGACTGATGCAAAATACTCATTTAATACCTCACCCATTTCCTCCAGCTTCACACATAGATTCCCTCCCTTGTCTTTGAGTGGGCCGACCCTCTCTCCAGCTATGCTCCTGTTCTTTATATGTGTATAAAAAGCATTGGGATTTTCCTTAATCCTGCTGACCCCCTTTTAGCCCTCCATACTCATTGCTTTTCTACTTTCTTGCATTGTTTTCTTGCTTCCCAGCCTCCTAGCCTTGACAAATGCTTCCTTTTTCTCTTTGACTGGGCTCACAATATCTCTCATTATCCAAGATTCCCAAAACTTGCCATATTATCCTTCAACGTGCTGGTAATGAATTCCTACCAACTTATACTTGAAAGCCTCCCACATGCTAGATGTTGATTTGCCCTCAAACATCTGCTCCCAATCTACATTCTTCAGTTCCTGCCTGATATCGTTGTAATTAGCTTTCCCTCAATTTAGCGCCTTTACTTGAGGACTACACTTATCTTTATCCATCACTATCTTAAAGCTTACTAAACTGTGGTCCCTGTTCCTGAACTGCTCCCCTACTGAAACATCGAACATTTGGACGGCTTCATTTTCCAATACCAGGTTCAGTACAGCCCTTCCCTCATTGACTATCTACATTCTATTTCAAGATGTCCCTTACAAACTCCACCTCATCCATACCATTTGCACTAAGTGAATCCCAGTCAATATAGAGGAAGTCAAAATCTCCCACTAAAAACCCTGTTACTTTAATACCTTGCCAATACTTGCCTCCACATCTGTTCCTCTATCTCCCACTAGCTGTTGAGAGGACTATGGTAAACCCTCAATGTTGTGACTACACCCTTCCTATTCCTGAGCTCCATATTGCCTCGCTGTATGAACCTTGCAAGGTATCCTCCAGCTGTGATATTCTCCTTAACCAGTAGTGCAACTCCCCCATCCCATTTTCATCTTCCTCTATCCCTCCTGAAACATCTGTATCCTGGAATGTTAAGCTGCCAATCCTGTCTTTCCTTTTACCAAGATCTTGTGATGGCCACAACATCATCATTCCAAGTACTAATCCAAGCTTTTAAGTTCATCTGCCTTACCTGTTTCCCTTCTCGTATTGAAACAAATGCACTTTGGTCCACCAGAGCCTTTTTGATTAGTAACCGTTCCCAGCCTGTTCTTCCTCTGAGTCTTACTGGCCCTAATCTCTGGTTCCCATTTAGTTAATTCACCTTTGCTTTGGTTCCCACCCCTCCTGTCAAACTAGTTTAAGCCTCTGGTTATTGAGCTACTTGACAAAGGGAATAGTTTTGCAGCATCCACTCATTCAAAACTTCCCATCATCTTCAAAACAGCGAGGGAGTCAGGAGTTAAAACTTTTCTGTGCTGGGGGAACAGTGTGAACTTCTACAATCTCTCCTCCTTCAGCCCCGGTAAGATTCTGGTTAACCTCTTCTTACACTTTTCAAGGCCTCCACATGTTTTCTGAAGTGCAGTTCCCAGGATTATCCACAATACTCCACCCTAACACATGGTTTATCATTATCCAGCATGAACCCTGTTCCTATATTTATAAACACAAGTAAACCATCTTGTGGTAGCACGGCCCCTTTAAGACATGGTTCGGTTTGAAGCTAATAGAGCATGAGCTGGTGAACCTGGGCCAATCAGGAGTGAGGATGAAGAGTCCTTGGGCTGGAGGTCTTCACTTTGGGATTGGCATGTTGTTCAGAGTGAAATGTGTTAGTTGTTATATTGTGTATATAATTCTTGTTATCAACAAACCCTTCAGTTAATTGTTTGCCACATCAAGTCACTTCAAGTTATTACACATATACTTTTTATAGCACCCTATTAACTTATCCTACTACCTTTAAGGATTTGTGTATTAATACCGATGTTTCTCTGTTCATTCACACTCAGGTGGCACAGTGGTTAGCACTGCTACCTCACAGTGCCAGAGACCTAGGTTCAATACTGGCCTCAGGTGACTGTGTGGAATTTGCACATTCTCCCTGTGCCTGTGTGGGTTTCCTCTGGGTGCTCCGGTTTCCTCCCACTGTCCAAAGATGTCTATGCTAGGTTGATTGGCCATAGTAAATTGTCCCTTAGTGTCAGGAGCATTAGCAGGCAAGTAAGTGGAGTTATGGGGATAGAGTCTGGATGGGATTGTTATCAATGCAGACTGGATTGGTCAAATAACCTCCTTCTGCACTGTAGAGATTCTATGATTTTCAAAATCATGTCATTTGCAGTATTCTGCCTATCTATATTAATCTTCACAAAGTGCATCACTTTCTATTTCTCTGCTTTGAACTCAATCTGCCACATTTCCATTTCACCATCTAGTCTATAATCATTCTCAGCACTATCTACTACTTGGTCAAGTTTTGTGTTATCTAAGGACCACCAGTGCAAGCCACCCCCCCAACCCCCCCACCCTGCCTCCAGGCGTGGAAACACCAATCCATCACTGTCTCTGAGTTAATCCCTTTTCTCTGATATTCCTTGCCTGTCAATTTCATCGACCTCCATCTTTTAATAATCTCTGATTGGCATTTTCCTGAAATCCTTTTGAAAATCCATTGGTGTGACGTCTATGGCACTAACTTGATCAAACTTCTGTGACCCCATTCAAAAATTCCCTTGAATTAAGGTAGTCAGACACAATTTTCTTTTCATAACTTCATGCAAGGTCTTCTGATTAACCAAACTTTCTTAATGAAACTTGATTTTTCTCCCTAATAGATCCTGAGTAGCTCTGATGTTAAGAGGGATGAGAATAGGGGGGTTATAGACGAGGATTCTACAGCACAGCAGCGTATGGGTGGTGTGGAGCATGGTTTGAAATGCTTATACTTTAATGCAAGGAGTACTCGCAATAAGGTGGATAAACTTGCAGCTTGGATCAGTACCTGGAACTTCGGTGTTGTGGCCATTTCAGAGACATGGATAGAGCAGGGACAGGAATGGTTGTTGCAGGTTCCGGGGTTCAACTGTTTCAGTCAGAGTAGAGAAGGAGGTAGAAGTGGGGGGAGGAGTGGCATTATTAGTCAAAGACTGTATCACAGTGACAGAAAGGAAGTTTGATGAGGACTTGTCTGTTGAGGTAGTATGGACTGAAATTAGAAACAGGAAAGGAGAGGTCACCTGTTGGGAGTCTTTTATAGACCTCCAAAAAGTTCTAGAGAGGTAGAGGAAAAGATTGCAAAGATGATCCTGGACAGGAGTGAAAGTAATAGGGTAATTGTTATGGGAGACTTTAACTTTACTAATATTGATTGGAATAGCTATAGCTCTAGCTCGTTAGAGGGGTCAGTTTTTGTTCAAAGTGTGCAGGAAGGTTTTTTGACTCAGTATGTAGATAGGCCAACTAGAGGTGAGACTACATTGGATTTGGTGCTGGGCAATGAGCCAGACCAGGTGTTAGACTCGGAAGTAGGTGAGCATTTTGGTGATAGTGACCACAATTCGGTTATGTTCACCTTAGTGATGGAAAGGGATAGGCATGAACCTGGAGGCAGTAGTTATAGCTGGGGGAAGGGTAATTATGAGGCTATTAGGAGAGATTTAAGGTGCATAGGTTGAACTAGGAAACTACAGGGGCTGGGAACGTCTGAAATGTGGAGCTTATTCAAGGAGCAGCTACTGCGAGTCCTTGATAAGTATGTCCCTGTCAGGCAAGGAGGAAATGGTCGAGTAAGGGAACCGTGGTGTACAAAAAAAATTGATTTGTTGGTGAAAAGGAAAAAGGAGGCTTATGTTAGGATGAGGCTTGAAGGCTCAGTTAGTGCACTGGATAGCTATAGATTATGATGTAAAGATGCTGGCGTTGGACTGGGGTAGTAAGAACTCAGTAAGAATTTAGCAACACCAATTTTAAATCCAACCGATTTATTTGATAGTAAAATTGCGAGCTTTTGACACTGTGTCTTCGTCAGGCAAATGCAGTGTTCTGGTCTGCAATAGCACACATCAGCACAGACAGTCAGAGATTGCTGATTAGAATGCGAATCCTTACATCTAACCTGCTATTCAAGTGTTAAAGTGGCTAACAATGTGTGTGAAGGGAATCCTGAGCATTGGTTAGAGAATTGTGTATTTTCTCCAGACAGCACAGTAAGTGAGGTTTTTTGCTAACCCAGGCAAGTTACGGGGGTTACAGATAGTGTGTCATGAAGCCAAGATCCCTATTAAGGCCGTCCTCATGTGTGCGGTTCTTCACCACATGAGATTTTCAACCAAGGTTATATACTAGATACATTGATGACATCTTTTTCCTTTGGACTCATGGTGAACAATCATTGAAACAACTGTATGATGATATCAACAAGTTCCATCCCACCATCAGACTCACCATGGACTATTCTCCAGAATCAGTTGCATTCTTGGACACACGCATCTCCATCAAGGACGGTCACCTCAGCACCTCACTGTACCGCAAACTGACAGACAACCTCACAATGCTCCACTTCTCCAGCTTCCACCCTAGACACGTTAAAGAAGCCATTCCCTATGGACAAGCCCTCCATATACACAGAATTTTCTCAGATGAGGAGGATCGTGACAGACACCTCCAGATGCTGAAGGATGCCCTCGTGAGAACAGGATATGGCGCTCGACTTATCGGTCGACAGTTCCGACGTGCCACAGCGATAAGCCGCAGTGACCTCCTCAGAAGACGAACACGGGACACAGTGGACAGAGTACTCTTTGTTGTCCAGTACTTCCCTGGAGCGGAGAAGCTACGACATCTTCTCCAGAGTCTCCAACATATCATTGATGACGATGAACATCTCACTAGGGCCATCCCCACCCCCCCACTTCTTGCTTTCAGACAACCGCACAACCTCAAACAGATCATTGTTCGCAGCAAACTACCCAATCTTCAGGAGAACAGTGACCACAATACCACACAACCCTGCCACAGCAACCTCTGCAAGACATGCCAGACCATAGACATGGACGACATCATCAAACGTGAGGATACCATTCACCAGGTACACGGTACCTACTCTTGCAACTCGGCCAACGTTGTCTACCTAATACGTTGCAAGAAAGGATGTCCCGAAGCATGGTACATTGGGGAGACCATGCAGACACTACGACAGTGGATGAATGAGCATCGCTCAACAATCACCAGGCAAAACAGTTCCCTTCCTGTGGGCGAACACTTCAGCAGTGATGGTCATTCGGCCTCCGACCTGCGGGTAAATGTTCTTCAAGGAGGCCTTCGTGACACACAACAGCGCAGAGTCGCTGAGCAGAGACTGATAGCCAAGTGGTAGATAGTGAAGAGGGGTGTTACAGTTTGCAGAGAGACTTGGACAAGTTGCAGAGCTGGGCCGAGAGGTGGCAAATGGAGTTTAAGGCGGAAAAGTGTGATGTAATTCACTTTGGCAGGAATAACAAATGTGACGGGTATAGGGCTAATGGTAGAACTCTTAATAGTGTTGATGAACAGAGGGATCTTGGTGTATGTGTGCATAGATCCCTGAAAGTTGGCAATCAAGTCGATAAGGTTGTTAAGAAGGCATACGGAGTCTTGGCTTTTATTGGTAGTGGGATTGAATTTCGGAGCCGCAATGTCATGTTGCAACTGTACAAAACTCTAGTGCGGCCGCACTTGGAGTATTGTGTACATTCTGGTCCCCACATTATGAGAAAGATGTGGAGGCATTGGAGAGGGTACAGAAGAGGTTTACCAGGATGTTGCCTGGTATGGAGGGCAGATCTTATGAAGAGAGGCTGAGGGATTTGAGGTTGTTTTTGTTAGAAAGAAGGCGGCTAAGAAGAGGTCTTACTGAAACATATAAGATGATTAGAGGTTTAAATAGGGTGGACAGTGATAGCCTTTTTCCTAGGATGGAGAAAGTTAGCAAGAGGGGACATAGCTTTAAATTAAGGGGTGGTAGTTATAGGATGGATGTCAGAGGTAGGTTCTTTACCCAGAGGGTGGTAAGGGTATGGAATGCCCTGCCTGCTGCAGTTGTAGATGCGCCAAGTTTGGGGCATTTAAGAGGTAGTAGATAAGTTTATAATAGGGAATGGTTTAGGTTAGAGGGTCATTGCTTTTTCTAATTGGTCGGCGCAACATCGAAGGCCGAAGGGCCTGTTCTACGCTGTAATGTTCTATTGTTCTAAGTTTCACACACACATGAGGACGGTCTTAACAGGGATCTTGGCTTCATGACACACTATCTGTAACCCCCGTAACTTGCCTGGGTTAGCAAAAAACCTCACTTACTGTGCTGTCTGGAGAAAATACACAATTCTCTAACCAATGCTCAGGATTCCCTTCACACACATTGTTAGCCACTTTAACACTTGAATAGCAGGTTAGATGTAAGGATTCGCATTCTAATCAGCAATCTGTGACTGTCTGTGCTGGTATGTGTGCTATTGCAGACCAGAACACTGCATTTGCCTCACGAAGACACAGTGTCAAAAGCTCGCAATTTTACTATCAAATAAATCGGTTGGATTTAAAATTGGTGTTGCTAAATTCTTACTGAGTTCTTGCTATAGATTAGCCAGGAGGGAGCTAAACAGTGAGTTAAGAAGAGCTAAAAGAGGACACGAGAAGACTTTGGCTGATACGATCAAGGAGAATCCTAAAGCTTTCTTTAGATATGTTAAGAATAGAAGATTGGTTAGGGCAAGGTTAGGGCCAGTCAGAGACAGCAGTGGGAAGTTGTGCGTGGAGCCTGAAGAGATTGGAGAGGCACTGAACAAATATTTCTCTTCGGTATTCACGCAGGGAGATGTAAATGTAGTTGTGGAGAACACTGGGATACAGGGTTGTAAACTGGATAGTATTGAAGTAGATAAGGAGGAGGTGTTAGATATTCTTGAGGGTATGAAAATTGATAAGTCCTCTGGGACGGACGGGATTTACCCTAGGATTCTCTGGGAGGCAAGAGAGGTGATTGCAGAGCCTTTGGCTCTGATCATCAGGTCGTCGTCGGTTACAGGTATAGTGCTGGAAGACTGGAGGATAGCAAATGTTGTCCCATTGTTCAAGAAGGGGAATAGAGACTTTCCTGGGAATTATAGACCGGTGAGTCTTACTTCTGTTGTGGACAAAGTTTTGGAAAGAATTATTAGGGATAGGATTTATAGTCATTTAGAGAGAAATGAATTGATTGGAGATAGTCAGCATGGTTTTGTGAAGGGTTGGTCGTGCCTCACAAACCTTATTGAGTTTTTTGAAAAGGTGACCAAAGAGGTGGATGGGGGTAAGGCAGTTGATGTGGTGTATATGGACTTTAGTAAGGCGTTTGATAAGGTGGCCCATGGAAGGCTTCTGCAGAAAATGCAGATGTATGGGATAGAGAGTGATTTAGCTAATTAGATTAGGAATTGGCTAGCAGATAGAAGACAGAGGGTGGTGGTTGATGGGAATTATTCATCATGGAGTTCATTTACAAGTGGTGTACCTCAGGGATCTGTTTTGGGGCCCCTGCTGTTTGTAATTTTTATAAATGTTCTGGATGAGGGTATTGAAGGATGGATTAGTAAATTTGCAGATGACACTAAAGTCGGTGGAGTGGTAGATAGTGAAGAGGGGTGTTATAGTTTGCAGAGAGACTTAGACAAGTTGCAGAACTGGGCTGAGAGGTGGCAAATGGAGTTTAATGCAGAAAAGTGTGAGGTAAATCACTTTGGCTGAAATGACAAATGTATAGAGTATAGGGCTAATGGTAGGACTCTTAATAGTGTTGATGAACGGAGGGATCTTGGTGTATATGTGCATAGATCCCTGAAAGTTGGCAATCAAGTCGATAAGGTTGTTAAGAAGGCATACGGAGTCTTGGCTTTCATTGGTAGGGGGATTGAATTTCGGAGCCGCAACATCATGTTGCAACTATACTAAACTCTGGTGCGGCTGTACTTGAAGTATTGTGTACAGTTCTGGTCGCCACATTATAAGAAAGATGTGGAGGCTTTGGAGAGGGTGCAGAGGAGGTTTACCAAGATGTTGCCTGTTATGGTGGGAAGGTCTTATGTGGAAAGGCTGAGGGATTTGAGGTCATTTTCATTAGAAAGAAGGCGGCTAAGAGGTGACCTTATTGAAGCATATAAGATGATTAGAGGTTTAGATAGGGTGGACAGTGATAGCCTTTTTCCTAGGATGGAGAAAGCTATCACGAGGGGACACAGCTTTAAATTAAGGGGTATGAGTTATAGGACGGATGTCAGAGGTAGGTTCTTTACTCAAAGAGTGATTAGGGAGTGGAATGCCCTGTCTGCGGCAGTTGTAGATGCGCCAAGTTTTGGGGGCATTTAAGTGGTCAGTGGATAGGTTTATAGATGAAAATGGAATGGTTTAGTTTAGAGGGTCATTGCTTTTTCTCCATGGTCGGCGGAACATCGAGGGCCGAAGGGCCTGTACTGCACTGTAATGTTCTATGTTCTAATAGTGGTCTCCTAGATCTTTCTCACCCATTGATATCGGCAGAGTGGTCTGTTTATAATCACAAAAACAGAAAATGCTGGAAAATCTCAGCAGATCTGACAGCATCTGTGGACAGAGAATAGAACCAACGTTTCAAGTTTGGATGACCTTTGGTCTGAGCTGGTGGTATATTTCTGATTTAGCCTCCTTGCCTTTCTTGAGCAGTGCTCTAACATTAACAAGCCTGTGGCATTGCTCCTGTATCCATGGAGACTGAAAGATCATCATCAAGGTCCCTTGTATTTCTAGTCTTGCTTCTTTCATCAATTTTGGATGCTTTCCATTGAAGAAGACGAGTCTCAGTAAGTTATTTGGTTTTGTACGTCTTCTTTATCTATTATTATCTTATTTGTAACATCTCTTTTCCTGTATAACTTTCACATTGCTGTATCTGCTTCCTTTGTGAAGATAGATAGAAAGAGCCAGTTTCACTTTAGCCATGATTTCTCCTTGGGGAATTAATAGACTGAACACGATCCCTAATCTAATCATTTACAATTTATGGATGGGGTTTTGGTAAAGGAGGCAGGTATTGAGAGTTGGGAAAGTCTCAATCCCTCAAACTAGTCTCCGTGAAGGTTGACCCACGAGGCTCATTTTCATTCCGTGGAGGTAGGGCCAGATGGAGTTGAGTTTACTGTTTCCAGAGACAAGCCAGTGGAAGCAGGAGGATGATGAGAAGCATGAGGAGTGAACATCAGCCTCTATTTACTAGTAATGATGAACGCTAGGTGTTTAAATCCTTACCCTCTTACCTTTGCTTTCCCCATTATCCTTCATACCAATTCCATCACCTCAAGACCCTTCCATCCCCCGTATATTACCCATGCCTGCTCTCCATGACCTCTCATACATTCCATTCTCCTTTCATATTCCCATGCCCTCATGCATCCTCCATACCCACTCCCTTGTATCCATTGTGCACACACACTCGCACACACACACACCCACAATAAAAGTACAAGTATGGGTTTTACATGCATTCAAATCCAGAATCTTGAGACATCTGGGATGTTCCTTCAGGGGGGAGATTGGCTGATTGTAAAATGCTGCTCCTTTCAGATGTGAGACTTGCATACCTTAACAGGAGAAGTCAAGTAGAATGAGTTAGTCTGGAGGCACAACCTCTGAGGTCCCAGCAAGTTTAATGAGAGCCCAAGTTCTATTTGCTGCCATTGGCTGGATGATGGATAATGCAGTCTCTTGTTGCTGGAATCTGGGGGGTGTTTGTACCGGAATTGGCAATGCGTCAGTTCTAACAAGAAAAATGGAGTGGATCCCACCAACAGCTGTGATGAAATTTCTGACCGAATCTTCAGCGTCATTGAGAGAAGTTTTTATAACGACGAGAATCATACCTTGCTCACTGTAGCCTCCCTCTGATCCTCCCACTCCAACTCAATCACATATGAATGGCTCCCCAGCAGTTGTTCCACAGCAGGAATTGTCGCAACTTGTTTCTGAGGTGTGAATTTACCTGCGACAATTCTGCTGTGTCTCTGACACTGTCTCTGACACCACCAGCACACCCCCATATAGCCTCCAGTTGGATGGATAGCGTTGAACTTCTATTGCCTTTTGCTATCTGACCTGCACATCCCCCACCCCTCTCCCACCAACAAATGAAGAAGAATGAGGCTGCTCTAGGCAATGGCTTCAAGAGCTAATTTCATACCTCTCAGGATTTAGCTGTGTCTCATCAAGATTATTTTCAGAGTGACATACAATGATTCCTTGAGGAGTCCAGCATGCCAGTTTAATATCCAGAGCTAGATCTCGTTGCATATACAAATTCTAAAGTTTTTTTTGTCGTGTGGAGTTAGCTGGACAATCTCCTCATTAACATGGCCCTGAAACAGCTGCAAGACATTGGGTGACTGATTGAACCATTTGTTCACTCAATTCTCCATTTTAACATCACAGGAAAAACAAAAATATCCAGTTGATGAATAATTTTATACATATTATATATATTTCTGTCATGTCCTGACTGTGATTCTTTCCCTTCTCTGTCATCTGTGAATAGTTGTCAGGAATATTATTACCCCATTCCTGTTTGAATCACGTATTTGAAGCATTCTAACTACATCAACTGGTTAGCACACTTCCTCACAGTCGCCAAGGATCTGGGTTTGATTCCTGATCTTTGTCCCTGTCTGTGTGGAATTTGCACATTCTCACTGTCTCTGTGTGGGTTTCCGCCGAGTGCTCCAGTTTTCTCTCACACTCCAAGGGTGTGTGGATTAAGTGGATTAGCCAAGCTAATTTCCCCCTTAGCATCAGAGAGACCAGCTAGGATAAATGCATGGAGATATGGGAATAGAGCCTGGGTGGGATTATGGTCAATGCAGACTTCATGGGCCAAATAGCCTCCTTCTGCACTATCGGATTCTATGATTCCATTCTATCAAGATCTCATGGAAACAATTGTACCTGCAGCTCGCCAAGTCTTTTGTTATTTGGTCCATGGACGTGGGAATAATTGGTGTGGCCAGGATTTATCGATTGTTTCTAATGAAACTTGAGAAGGTGATGGTGAGCTACCTTACAGGTTTACATAGAACATAGAACATTACAGCGCAGTACAGGTCCTTTGGCCCTCGATGTTGCGCCGACCAATGTAATCAATTTTATGACCCTCTATCCTAAACTATTCCAATGCTATCCATATGCCTATCCACTGTCCATTTGAACGCCCTTAAACTTGACGAGTCCACAACTGCTGCAGGCAGGGCATTCCATGCCCTTACTACCCTCTGAGTAAAGAACCCATCTCTAGCATCTGTCCTATAACTACCACCCCTTAATTTAAAGCTATGTCCCCTCGTGCTATCCATCTCCATCCGAGGAAAAAGGCTCTTACTATCCATCCTATCTAACCCTCTGACCATCTTATATGTCTCAATTAAGTCACCTCTTAGCCTTCTTCTCTCTAATGAAAATAACTTCAAGTCCCTCAGCCTTTCCTCATAAGACCCTACCCAGGCAACATCCTGGTAAACCTCCTCTGCAAGGTGCCAACACAGATTTAAGATGCTGGGGAGCAGGTACAGAGGAGATGTTAGAGGTAAGTTTTTCACTCAGAGGGTGGTGAATGAATGGAATCGGCTGCTGTCGGTGGTGGTGGAGGTGAACTTGCTGGGGTCTTTTAAGAGACTTCTGGATGAGTACATGAGATTTAATGGGATTGAGTGTTATAGATAGGCCTGCTAGGTAGGCATATGATTGGCGCAACTACGGGTCGGAGGACCTGTTTGTGCTGTAGTGTTCAATGATCTCTGTTCTTACTGACCTGTGACAGCCAGTGGTGTAGATGCACTGACTGATCATTAAGGGATTGCTTGGATTTTGGCTCGCTGAAAATACAGGAATAGCGGTGCATTCCCAAGTCGAGATAGTGTGTGGATTAGAGGGGGACTTGAAGGAAGTGCTGTTCCCATGCAACTACTACCTTAACTCTTCTGAGTGGAGAGGTCATGGGTTTGGAACGTGTTGCCTCAGAAGGCTTAACATGTTACTGCAGTACATCACGTATGTAACATGCACTGCTGTCACTGTGCACTGGTGGTGGAGGGAGTGAATATTTAAGGTATAAATGGGATGCCGAGCAAGTGGAATGCTTTGCCCTGGATGGTGTTGGGCTTCTTGCGTGCTACTGAGCCAACACTCTTGCAGTCAACCACTTTATGCACAGCAAGCTCCCACAAACAACAATGTGATAATGGCCAGATAGTCTATTTTTGTATAATTTATTGAGGGATAAATATTAGCCAGCTCACCAAAGATAATCCCTCTTCTCCTTGAAAGAGTACCATGAATTTTTACATCTAGCAGAAAGGGTGGATTGGGTTTCACTTGTACCCATCATCTGAAAGACATCTCTGGCTCTGATCTTCAGGTCGTCGTTGGTTACGGGTATAGTGCCGGAAGACTGGAGGATAGCAAATGTGGTCCCATTGTTCAAGAAGGGGAATAGAGACTTTCCAGGGAATTATAGGCCAGTGAGTCTTACTTCTGTTGTGGGCAAAGTATTGGAGAGAATAATTAGGGATCGGATTTATAGTTATTTAGAGAGAAATGAATTGATTGGGGACAGTCAGCATGGTTTTGTGAAGGGTAGGTCGTGCCTTACTAACCTTATTGAGTTTTTTGAAAAAGTGACCAAAGAGGTGGATGGGGGTAAGGCAGTTGATGTGGTGTATATGGACTTTAGTAAGGCGTTCGATAAGGTGCCCCATGGAAGGCTTTTGCAGAAAATGCAGATGTATGGGATTGAGGGTGATTTAGCTAATTGGATTAGGAATTGGCTAGCTGATAGAAGACAGAGGATGGTGGTTGATGGAAATTATTCATCGTGGAGTTCGGTTACAAGTGGTGTACCTCAGGGATCTGTTTTGGGGCCCCTGCTGTTTGTAATTTTTCTAAATGATCTGGATGAGGGTATTGAAGGATGGATTAGTAAATTTGCGGATGACACTAAAGTCGGTGGAGTGGTAGATAGTGAAGAGGGGTGTTATAGTTTGCAGAGGGACTTGGACAAATTGCAGAGCTGGGCCGAGAGGTGGCAAATGGAGTTTAATGTGGAAAAGTGTGAGGTAATGCACTATGGCAGGAATAATAAATGTGTAGAGTATAGGGCTAATGGTAGGATTCTTAATAGTGTTGATGAACAGAGGGATCTTGGTGTGTATGTGCATAGATCCTTGAAAGTAGGCAGTCAAGTCGATAAGGTTGTTAAGAAGGCATATGGAGTCTTAGCTTTTATTGGGAGGGGGATTGAATTTCGAAGCCGCAACGTCATGTTGCAACTGTACAAAACTCTAGTACGGCCGCACTTGGAGTATTGTGTGCAGTTCTGGTCCCCGCATTATAAGAAAGATGTGGATGCATTGGAGAGGGTACAGAGGAGGTTTACCAGGATGTTGCCTGGTATGGAGGGCAGGTCTTATGAAGAGAGGCTGAGGGATTTGAGGTTGTTTTCGTTAGAAAGGAGGCGGCTAAGAGGAGACCTTATTGAAACATATAAGATGATTAGAGGTTTAGAGAGGGTGGACAGTGATAGCCTTTTTCCTAGGATGGAGAAAGCTAGCACGAGGGGACATAGCTTTAAATTAAGGGGTGGTAGTTATAGGACGGATTCAGAGGTAGGTTCTTTACCCAGAGGGTGGTAAGGGTATGGAATGCCCTGCCTGCTGCAGTTGTAGATGCGCCAAGTTTGGTGGCGTTTAAGAGGTTAGTAGATAAGTTTATGGATGAAAAGGGAACGGTTTAGGTTAGAGGGTCATTGCTTTTTCCTAATTGGTCGGCGCAACATCGAAGGCCGAAAGGCTTGTTCTGCGCTGTAATGTTCTATGTTCTGTGTTCTATGTTCAATCTCCAACAGTGCAACACTTGGTATTGTACTGAAGCATCCGTCTAGCTATCATGCTGAGGTCCTGAATTAGAACCCAGAACCTTCCGACTGATAAACAAGTGTGCTTTCTTTAACGGCTGTGCCACCTTGGGACCTGGACAGAAAGCAAATGTTTAAAGTTTATTTATTAGCGTCCCAGGGAATTAATATTGCAATGAAGTTATTCTGAAAATCCCCTAGTCGCCATACTCCAGCGCCTGTTTGGGTACACTGAGAGAGGATTTAGCATGGTCAGTGCACTGAAGCAGCGCATCTTTCAGACTGTGGGAAGAAATGGAGCATCCGGTGGAAACCCATGGAGATACAGGGAGAACATGCAGTCTCCCAAGGAATTGAACCGGGGTGTTCCGAGGCGGCCATGTTGACAGTGTGCCACCGTGGGTTACTGACTATGATATTGGGGGAGAAGGTTCAGTTTTCTATCTTCTGTATTGCCTCATGCCAGCTGGAATTCTTCCCCACAGTTTTCCACCTCGGAATAAAGCGCATGATTGTTTCCCTGATTTCTCTAATCCTCCAGTTTGTTCAGGGTCCTAGAGATCAGCTTTCTACTGTGTCAGCAATACTTTGTGGACAGAATTCTCAGCTTGGCAGACAAGGAAATGCCTCTTTAATGTATTTTCAACAATAGAGACTGGTTGTCTGTGAACTGCAGCAATGAAAAATGTACCTTCCACATACATTACTCTTCACGGAAAACATATTCCAAGTCTCTTTTTCCAGATCTGGAATTTCCTGCCAATTTACACTCAGGGAAATGCACAATCAGGATAAATACCAAGCCTGAAAAATCTTGGCGTTTTGGTGTGTGAGAACAAATTCCTCAATTCTCCTTGATCTTTTGCAATAGTCTATCCATCCCACCACACAAACATGTTTCCATCCTCAGGGGAGCCAATGGCTGAAGGGTATTGTCTCTAGTCTATTAATGCAGAAACTCAGTTAATGTTCCGGGAACCTGCCCAGATGGTGGAATTTGAATTCAATAAAATCTTGAATTAAAAATCTACTGGTTATGAAATCATTGTTGATTGTTGGAAAAGCCCAACTCATAGAAATCATAAAAACCCTACAGTGGAGAAAGAGGCCATTCGGCCTATTGACTTTACACAATCCCACCCAGGCCCTACCCCCATATCCCTACATATTTGTCCACGGATCTCTCTAAGCTACACATCTCAGGTTACAAAGGGCAATTTTAGTTTGGCCAATCAACCTAACCTGCACATCTTTGGACTGTGGAAGGAAACGGCTCGGGTCACTGTTTGTGTGGGGGTGCTCCAGTTTCTTCCCACAGTCCAACGATGTGCGGGTTAGGTTGATTGGCCATGCTAAGAAATTGCCTTTTAGTGCCCAGGCTAGTGGAGGTTAGAGGGATTAGTGGGTATAATTTGTTGGGATACAGGGGTAGGGCCTGGGTGGGATTATGTTCGATGGGCCGAAGGGCCTCTTTCTGCACTGTAGGTTTCTAGGTCTATGTCTATGAAATCGGAGTACCCGGAGGAAACCCAAGCAGACACGAGGAGAATGTGCAAACTCTACACAGACAGTGACCCAAGCCGAGCATCGAACCCAGGTCCCTGGAGCTATGAAGCATCAGTGCCTAGTTCACTGCTCATTCACTAATGTCTTCCAGGGAAGGAAACCCGCCATCCTTACCCAGTCTGGGTCTACACGTGACTCCAGAGCCACAGCAATGTGGTTGACTCGCAACCGCCCTCTGAAATGGCCCGGCAAGCCACTCAGTTCAAGGGCAACTAGCAATAGGCAAGAAATGCTGGCTCGATCAGTGCCCCACAAATGGAAAAAATAAACCCAGTTTCAAATTCTGGCCATTGCAGGTGGATCTCTTCACAGAAGGTTCTCTTCAAATTCTCGTCCGGTTATAATTCTTTTCCGAATGACTTACTGAGTATTTTTCTAAACATGGGTCCACATTGAGACCTGCTTGCTATTGAAAAATTGAAAAGTTTTCTTTGTCACAGGTTGAGAGAGAGACTGTGCCTGGACAATGATGGAATGAATTAAAACGTGAATTCTTGTCCTTAAGGAAGGCACTGCCTGGCCATGCCCCTTTCCCCTTTCAGCCCTTGGGAGTCGGGGGGGGGGGGGGTAGGAATTCACAACAGGTTCACATTTGCGTTAAAAATTCAGAAACTGTGCTGATGTGATATACGCTGGTTTGAAAATACGAATGGGGGTGGGGTAGGATGAGGGGAGTGAAATAGATAATGAGGAGCCTGGTAATTATATTAGAATGTACGTACATTAATTGTATCATCTTCATTCCTTCATTGCTGACAAAGTATCATAGATTAAGTGGAGGATTCTTAGGTGCTCACTTCTCAACTCCAGTTTGACCTTGCTGTTGCTGACAGCTCCGATATCCTCCTCTGGCTTTTCAAAGGGGGTGAGGACTGAGAGGTCAGGGTCACCACCTCTGTCTTTGCTTTCTCCCAGTGTTATGGGCATTCTTCCCTTATGGGGACAGAAGGAGCCATGAAAGAAATGGTCGCATGACTCCTGCTGGGTATTGGGGAGTGATCCTCAGAGGGTAAGCACAGCGCTATTCTTGTGGGCTGAGGGAGGAGGTGCTTGAGGTTCAGGGGCTGGAAGCATGCAGGGTGGGAGGACTGGGGAGAGGATGCTAGATAGGGTTTGCTGCACGGATGAGGTTATTGATCTTTTTGTGACACTGGATACATGAGGATACTGGAGTGGGTGTTATTTTCCTCATAGCAGTACATTCACACCAAGTGTTGTGAGCCACCATGTAATGCTACAGAAATGTAATTGGTACGGAGCACTACATCTGCTGCTGCTCTCTGCTGGGATTGCAGCTAATGGTCTACATACTGCATGGGACAGGGGTCACCTTTTCACAAAGTTCAATAGGAAGAGACTCACTGATCACGACTGTGTAAAGCCTGCTTCCAAACCCATTTCCATCCACAATGTGTGCAGAATCCCAGTGCTGTCAATATCAATGGAATGGCAAGAGCCCAGGAAGTGTTCTTGTAAATGTCTCTACTACAACACATTCGCTCTATCTCACTGGTAGCGGTTAATTTCATTACAAGTCTGCACTGAGTTAAACTTGGCTTTAATAAGCACACAATTACTAAATGTGCCCAATAACTTGGGGTTGATGTGACTAAAGGATCTTAAATGGCTCATCAACATCAAGTACAATATTAAGGGTAGGAGTCTGAGCAGTGTTGAGGAGCAGAAAGATTTTGGAATCTGGGTCCATAGGACTCTTAAATCGGCCTCACAGATGGACAATGTGGTCAAGAAGGTGTACAGTGTACTGACCTTCATTAATCGAGGGATTGAGTTTAGGAGTCAGGAAGTAATGCTGCAACTTTATAAGACCCTTGTCAGACCTCATTTGTAATACTGATGGCTTTGAACCTGTTGAAACATTTATGATAATAGCCAACTAGATCAATTAAAGTGCCAGTTGAGGGCATTTTCGTAGTGTGTGTGGATTTCTCAGCTGATGAATGATATAGCTGGGATCTCTGGATGGAATGGTGAATGGTGGCAGCCTAACTACAGTGGTGGAGGGTGGGGGGACATAGGATGTCTTGTGGATGGGCTCAACCTTTGGGAGAGGTTTGGGGCTTGGTACAGAGGTGGAGGTGGTGGGGTGAGCATTCGGGATGTGTGGGAGGGTTTGGGTGAAGGGTTGACTGTGGGTGTTGAGATTCGGTGGGGGGAATAGGTGGGTAGGTTCGGTGGTGTCTCAGTGGAAGGGTGGTGGGGCATGGGGAGGCGGCTATTGGGTTGGGCAGGAAGGGTGTGGGAGGTGAGGGGCCTGGAAGGGTGGGACTGGAGATTGATTGGGTGAGGGTTGGAGTGAGGGTGGGGAACAAGACCTAGAGAAATAATGTAAAATCTTGCTGGGGAATGAGGGTGCACACACAAGAGTGTGGTCAGGGTTTATAGGGTGAGATGTTAGCTAGTGTTTTTAACAGCTCTCCCCACTCAGATACTCTTTCCCAATCTCAAGCCAGCCTTCAAATTTTCTATTACCAGCCTCTGCTCAAAGAAAAATGAGCTTCCATCCCTCTGTATCGTGCAAATGATAGCTGCACTTGCAATCACCCTTTCCTCACCAAAACCCTCAAAGATGCTGTCACTTCCCCAAATTTGTGTCCATCATTTCCGCAATGTCACGCTTGAATATCTCTAATATAAAGTTTCTAACTAGCCACGTACTGATGCTGTCCTTGTTAACGTCACAAAGGACATTCCTGGGAACTGTGATAAACAATCTCTTCCTACCTTTCTCTACCTGCCAACATCCCTCAGTCCCATTGACCACACCATTCATCACCAATACCTCTGTATGCCCAATCTAGTGAGCTGCTCTCACTCACATCCATTTTAAACTTTCTAATTGCAGACAGAGAATCACCTCCGATGGGATCGGGAAAAGGGAATGGTTTAGGTTAGAGGGTCATTGCTTTTTCTTAATTGGTCAGCGCAACATCGAAGGCTGAAGGGCCTGTTCTGCACTGTAATATTCTATATTCTATGTTTTATACCTGATTAGCCACACTGCTTATCCGATGACTGGAAATTTCTCTGTTATTATTGGAAAGACTGAAGCTCTTGTCTTCGATCCCTGCTGGAACATCCTGGCCACCATTCCCCATTCAACACTCCTGCTGTTCACCCCACTCCATATTCACTCATGCCTCTCCATACTTACCCCCCCCCCCCATTCATCCCTTTTCTTAATTATGGCCCAGATTCTCCAGCCTTGCCTGCAGCTGAGATTCTCCAGACCTGCTGCTATGAATGGAGATTTGGCTGAGCATCAAATTCTCTGTTCTTACTGCCAGCTGTGGTGGGGACGTATGAGACTGGAGAATTCCAGCCCATGTCTCCCTACAAGCCTATCTTATGGTCAAATCTAATTTCTAAGCTTTAGTCTGAAGTTCCAGCTTTCTTTAAGAATACCCCCCAAAAGAAATGACAAAATGGAGAAATGTGTGTCAGTATGATTGTACGAGTGTGCTTGTGTGTGTGTCTGTGTCGTGTATGTATATGTATGAGTGAGTGAGTGAATGTGTGTACGTTTTGGCATGTATGCAGGTGTGCCCAACTGGATGTATTTCTATGTGTTAATGTGTGTATGTTTAGGTGTGTGTGTGTGTGTGTGTGTGTGTATATGGGTTGTACAGAAGTATACACTTCCTTTCCATTTGAAGACTTCAAAGCAGTTTGTGGAACCAAGTTCAAATGTCATCCTTTTATTTTCTGTTATAAACGTGATGTGAATTCCAATCACTCTCCACTGCTCGTGACTTATTTGAAATGATATTAAATATTATAGAACATGTCAACTGTGATGATTATTTATCCTGCTTCTGTGTCACACAAAAATCTCTGTCATTTCAGCTACAAACGGGAAAAATCCACAGATTTCCAGCAAAGCGTTCCGAGTGTATTGACAGGATCAGCCTTAGCTTTGTCAGCACTCAGTGACTGTCACAAAGAGGTCCGTATGACTTGTGTGTAATTTAATAAAACAAAGAAAATGATTTCAGCACCGGCTAAACACCTCTCTCAATCGTCCCATGATATTAAAGTCAGTGGGTGAGGTGTGGCACAAACTCTTTATCAAGTGTTTCCTCAAAGCTCCCTCTGATCGATTTGGAATGAGTGAGTCTCTAACACAGCAGCAAAGCCTTTTGGACTTAAACAGAGAAGGTTCATTCATTCCTGCAATCCTGCTCTGGGATTAACATCAGAAAATATTATACATCTCACACACATGCACACGCACACGCACACACACACAGACACACACTCTCTCACACTCGCTCTCACACACTCTGTCACACTCTTTTATATATGCACACACTCACACGCTTGTGCATACATGCTCACACACACTCACCATTCAAACTAGCTTTTTCATATTCACTCTCTCACACTTGTTCTCACACACTTGCTTTCTCACACTCGATCTCTCACTCTCACTCTCTCACACACTTGCTCCCTCACACTTGGTCTCACATGCTTGCTCTCTAGCACTCACACACGCTCTCCAGCACTCGTGTGCAAGCACTTGCACACACACTACTCGCGAGCACTCGCTTGCTCTCTCACTGGCGCACTCGCATTGGTGCACTCTCGCACTCTCATACCCGCGCACTTGTGCAGTTGCGCACTCTCATACTGGTGCACTCGTGCACTAACGTGCTCACTCTCTCACACACATTGATATCCATTGCAGTATCCAATGCCTTCTGAAGTTTTTTGGTACCAAGAGTGAATGTCCATTACCCACCATTTGCCCAGAAACTAGCTCACCATTGGCACAGTCACCGATCAGGCACAAAACTTTCACCAGCTTCCAGGGCAGGTGATCTGCAGCCTTGGTACTGGATTCAAGACCAAGCCTCAATATTCAGGCCCAGACTCCCCCCGTAATCCAACAGGAATCACAGCTCAGGAGGCCATTCCTGGGGACTATGGGAACAGTCCATGGGAATTAGTGGAGCTTCCAGAGAGTGGGGGTTGGGTCCAGAGCACGGTTAGTCCTGGGGTCTGGAGATGTTCCTGGCCTATAAGAAACCTGAAAGATAATCTCTTAATTTACCTACCTGTGTCCATCTGGTTCTCTATCCAGATCAAGGGAGCCTGTCAGAGCTGCAGTGGTTTCCCTGCTCCCTCCTCGCACTCACGGCTCTGCCTAAATCTCCTCCCATCAGGCAGCGAGAGTTAATGTTTTTGCAACGTGAAGGATCACCAGCACCCACCATGACAAAACCCAGATCATGTTCTGTGGCTTCACAAGAAGCCTGTTGGCATTTTTCCACTCTTTTCACGGTAACAACGTTCGTGAAATGATTGATTTGGATTTTTGACAAGAGGACCTAATTCAGGAACCCTTCAAAAATGCACAAAATGGTTTCATTTCAACACCCTCCCCCCCTGACAATTTTAATCAGAGAGGGACAAGGGTGCTCAGTGCATTGCATCATCCCGCCCTGTACTGTGTCTCCATTGTGTGAGTGTTGATATGCATCCGAGTATGTTCCCTTTGGAAAAAAATTCTATTGTGCATTCCAAACTGAAGAAAATGGTGCTTCGGATTGCTGAGGGTGGGATTTTCCGCTCCTGTTTTCATTGGTAATGAGTGTAGAGAGGGAGAATTAAGTGGGATTGCAAAATGCCTTTTACACCAGGGGGATTTCCCACCAAGCAATGATATTTGAATACATTTTCATATAATCCGTGTGCCTCCCCACTGTACCATCCTCCCACATCGGGAAGTAACCCCCCCCCCCCACCCACTCAACTCCCACTGCTGCTTTTAAAAATGGGGAATAGATGAAACTGCCAGGGTAGCGGATCAAGCTTGGGCTGTGCCCTGGCCCCTTGGCGGTACCTCCTCCCACTGCCCCTCAAAGGCACGATTCCTTTCCAAACCGCTTTGTAATTTAGTGTCTTACGCTCTGTTTATATTTCTTGTTAGTCTATTTGCATATCCTGTTTTCTTCCTCCTTATCCTTCTAATTTCCCCTTTCGGGGAATTCTAATCTCCTCCCAGTCCTCAGGTGTATTAATCTTTTTGGCAACACGACTCTCCTTTTAATTTATGTTACTCTTGTGCAGAGAGAAACACAGTGACTGAAGTTCTACCATCCCACCCAAAGAGCAAAGAACAACACAGCGCGGGAAACAGGCCCTTCGGCCCAACGAGCCCGCGCCGCCATTTTAACATGTTCCCTCTTCCATCCATGACCCTTGTCTACGCTTATGGCACTCCACATTGGAAACCAGATTGAGGGAGAAAATTTAGGGACAATTTGTTACACCGGTCAGTGTAAGAGCACATCTTTGGGATGTGGGAGGAAACTGGAGCACCCGGAGAAAACCCACGCAAGCACGGGCAGAATGCGCAAACTCCCACAGACACAGGCCCAAATCCATGAATCTGCACAGCAACAGTGATAGATCATAGAACACTATAGCACAAACAGGCCCTTCGGCCCACAAGTTGTGCCAATCATATCAGTGCCTACCAAGCCATAGAACTATCTGTAACTCCCAATCCCATTTAATCCCATGTACTCATCCAGAAGTCTCTTAAAAGACCCCAGCGAGTTTGCCTCTACCACCACTGATGGCAACCAATTCCATTTACTCACCACTGATTGAAAAACTTACCTCTAACATCTCTCTGTACTTGCCTCCCAGCACCTTAAACCTGATAGTCACTGAGCTGTTGTGTTGCCCATCAGCTGGTCCAGTTTAAGCGTACACTAATGACGTGAAGCACTAGGCAACTCTTGAAACATCCAAGAGCAGCTCTCTCACGACCCATCGCATGTATGCCCCTTGTTGGGCAACAAGGTGGACTGAAGCTCCTGTGGATTAAAAGAGAAAAACCTCAATAACATGCACACCTTATGCAAACATTCAAGGGAATCCCCAAAAGCTCAAAAGTAAAACAAGTGAGTCAGAAAACATGTTGGAAGGACCATAGGAATCAATTAATTCCCAGGAATGTCCCAAGGCTCATGATCCCTATTTTAAATCAGTTTTCTATACCCCTCCATTCCATTCTGTTCATGTGTCCATCTAAGTATTTCTTAAATAACTCCAGACTACCTGCCTCCACCACTTTACTTGGCAGCGCATTCCATACCCCCACCACCCTCTGTGTGAAAAAACTCCCTCATTTGGAGATGTCAGGGGTAAGCTTTTCACTCAGAGGGTGGTGAGTGAATGGAATCGGCTGCCATTGGAGGTGGTTGAGGCAAACATGCTGGGGTCTTTTAAAAGACTTCTGGATGAGTATATGGAAAGAATAGGATAGGGGGTTATAGATAGGTCTGTGGATTGGTAGATGTGATCGGCGCGACTCGTGGGCTGAAGGCCCTGTTTGTGCTGTATTGTTCTCTGTTCTAACATCCAAATTATACCTCCACCCCCACCCCACCTTAAGCCCATGGCCCCTCATGGTATTTGTTTCCAATCTAGAAAAAAGCTTACCACTGTTCACTCTATCTATACCCTTCATAATCTCAAACACCTCTATTGGAGCTCCCTCCATGGAATCGGAGCAGGTAAGGTTCCTAAAACAGAATCTCCATTGGCCTCGGGCAGGAATTCCCGGTCTTGCCTGAGCGTACCCAATGTTATTGCTCGTTTCCACCACGGATGCTGTTTGACCTGCTGAGCATTTTCTGCTTTTGTTTCAGGCCCATTTACCCTTCTAGGTCTCTGACACTAAGTGTCAATTTTCAGCACGGCCAATCAACCTAACGCGCACATCTTTTGAGGAAACCGGAGCACCCACAGGAAACCCACGCAGACATGGGAAGAATGTGCAAACTCCACACAGACAGTGACCTGAGGCTGGAATTGAACCTGGACTCCTGGAGCTGTGAGACAGCAGCACTAACCACTGTGCCACCCAAGTGCCAACCATCTTTAGCTATTTCATTATTGATCTTCCCTCCAGAAGTGGGATATTTATCAACGATTGCACAATGATTCATTTTACTCAGCACCTCAGATACCGAAGCAGTCTGTGTCCAAATGCTGGAAAACCTGGACAACTATCAGTTGTTGATAAGGACATTGGAACCTGCATTTCCTGGGCTAAAGGGGGTGGTGATGGATAGTGGGGAATGATAAGGATAAGAAAGGTGGTAAAGGATGGGTTTAGCAGACCAGTAACAGCTGTGAAGCCAGAGTGAATTAAAAGCCTGAGGCTGGAAAATTGAGAATGCCGAAGAAAGTGACTTGGGGGAAAGCATCATCAAGAGTTAAACATGGAAAGAAGTCGGCATGGAAGGATGAAGGGAATATGGGTAAAGAAACCTGACAGTTAAAATAATGAGGCACCATCTTCTTCAACTGTCAAAATGGCAGATCAAAGCCATTGTTCAAACCAACAGTGAATGAAAGAGAGTAACCAGAGAGTAGGAAGAAATTCCCAAATGACAGTTTCTGCTACCAAGTCTAAAATAGAAGAATAAAATCAGTTTGTTGAAATGGGACAGAGCTGTGCCGTTGATCAATGTTGATATCGCTCTGCCCATTTCAACTTTTGTACTAACAAGAGGTGATGGATTGATCGGGATTTAAACCAAGTTAACATGAATAGTAGATCGATTAGCACTGCCGTTTCACAGTGCCAGCGTCCTGGGTTCAATTCAGACTCTGTGTGACTGTATGGAGTTTGCACATTCTCCCTGTGTCTTCGCGAGTTTCCTCTAGGTGTTCCGGTTTCCTCTCACTCCAAAAGACATGCTATGCCATGCTAAATTTCCTCTTAGCATCAGGGGGACTAGCAGGATTACAAGGACAAGGGCTAGGTGGGATTGCAGTTGGTGGAATATTGATGGGCTGCATGGCCTCCTTCTGCACTGCAGGGATTTTATGATTCTTTTTGAACCAGCAGCAGAAATGGCAGATATTTACCAAGAAACCCTCTTCCAGTGTTGAAGAATGTGAGATCCACATCATTGTACCTGTGATTAGTAATATTGAAATGAGGAGTTGGCTACAGATTATGTTGCAGCCAGCCATCATCACGAGGAAAGTTTCTTATGTCTAAAGCGGGGTGAATGTGATTGAGTTGTATAAAATTATGCGGGGCACAGATAGAGTTGACAGGAAGAAACTTCTCCCCTTGCTGGAGGGATCAATGGCTAGGGGATGTAGGTTTAAGTTTAAGAGGGAATGTAAGGATTTTCATTCAAAGGGTGGTGGGAACTCACTGTCTGAAAGCGTGGTGGGGGCAGAGACCCTCACAACATTGAAGGAGTATTTAGACACTTCTGATGCAGTTGGGATGCCAAGGCAGACAAGGCTATGGGCCAAGAGCTGGGATTAGAATAGATAGGTGGTTTGTTTTTGACAGGTGCAGAATTGATGGGCCTTTCTCTGCGCTGTAGATTTTTATGATTCTCTGGATATGATCTTACCTGCTGTTCACACCATGCTCACGCTGCAGCGAGGTCGAAGAATTTGGCACCCAGGCAAATCTCTGTTCACTGCAGG
The DNA here is from genome assembly GCA_024679065.1 of Sphyrna mokarran. Taxonomy (NCBI): domain Eukaryota; kingdom Metazoa; phylum Chordata; class Chondrichthyes; order Carcharhiniformes; family Carcharhinidae; genus Sphyrna; species Sphyrna mokarran. The sequence continues at coordinate 38,704,892 of JAGIQG010000028.1, read as the reverse complement.
GGGAGAGGAAAATCCCACTGGTGTGAACAGTGATAAGATTCCAGCCATGGATTCTATGACTCTTCCCACAGGCACTGATTCCCTTGGTAAGAGCACACTTTTAAATAGACTGACTCCTGAAGCTGAGTTGTAGTGTTGATACCATGAGGTTTGACAGCACACAGGAGTGGAAGCAAGAATCTCACACTTTCATCCATGATACTGAAACACCCTGAAAGAACTAGCATTTCAGGTACTCTGGAGTTATTTAAGAAATACTTAGATGGGCACATGAACAGAATAGGAATGGAGGGGTATAGAAAACTGATTTAAAATAGGGATCATGAGCCTTGGGAGTCCCTGGGAAGTGTGTAAATAGATGATGATATTGATGTACTTGTTTTTATCCTACAGATGCTTTGGTCCACCTTGTTGTCTAACGAGGGGCATACACGTGATGGGTCGTGAGAGGGCTGCTCTTGGATTTTTTTTTTCGAGAGTATCCTAGTGCTTCACGTCATTAGTGTACGCTTGACCTGGACCATTTGATGGGCAACACGACAGCTCAGTGACTATCGCTGTGCTGTGCAGATACATGGATTTGGGCCTGTGTCTGTGGGAGTTTGCGCATTCTCCCCATGCTTGCGTGGGTTTTCTCCGGGTGCTTCGGTTTCCTTCCACATCCCAAAGATGTGCTCTTAGGCTAATTGGCAAAACAAATTCTCCCTAAATTGTCTCAAACTTGGTTTTTAATCCATAGATCTATAAACATGGACAGGGATCGCGGGTAGAGGTGGGAACATCGGGGTGATGGAGCAGGCTCGTTGGGCCGAAGGGCCTGTTTCCCGTGCTGTTTTTTGTTCTTTGTTCAAACACATGGGATCCCTGCTTGAGAAGCCAGCTTCCATTTCTAAGAAACATCTCTGAACTCCTTAGCTCTCTTGCATTCAGGGCATTGCCCTCTTGCAAGCTCTCTCCTAGGCAGTATCCACATTCAGCTCTCGCTTCCGCTAATGCCAAGCGGTTTACCACGTGCAAGTCCTCTGTTTCACTGCCTGGTCTTGTGTCTGCCAGAGTTGGACTGAGTGATATGCTTCCTCAGAATGAGCGACGACTTTAAGAAATCCTCTGTTCGGAACCTCCTGCTGCTGAGAAAGTCTCAGGGACAAAGATTTGGGAAGACAGTGAAAAGGTGGAAGGTAGCAGGCACCTGGCTGAGAGTTGTGAAGTTTGCTGAATATTTGTTGAGATGAATGGAGGAGTCCGGGCAATCTGCAGATACTCTGCTGAAACCATCCATTAGTATTGGCTTCACCCCAACCCACTGAACTTTAGGGGTTCCAGCTTTATTATAATGTTGGATACTCCTTTCCCAATCTCTCTCTCCACTTACTTGTCCTGTAGAAAGAGACAGTAAGATAGTGATTTTAAAGGTAAATGGAGATATATGTGGCATGTACTTACATAGATCATAGGACATAGAACACTACAGCACAAACAGGCCCTTCGGCCCACAAGTTGTGCCGATCATATCTGTAATTACCAGGCCATAGAACTATCTGTAACTCCCAATCCCATTCAATCCCATGTACTCATCCAGAAGTCTCTTAAAAGACCCCAGCAAGTTTGCCTCTACCACCACTGACAGCAGCCGATTCCATTCACTCACCACCCTTTGAGTGAAAAACTTACCTCTAACATCTCCTCTGTACTTGCTCCCCAGCACCTTAAACCTGTGTCCTCTCGTAGCGACCATTTCAGCTCTGGGAAATAGTCTCTGAGAATCCACTCTATCTATTCCTCTCAACATCTTAAAAACCTCTGCCAGGTCGCCTCTCAACCTTTGTCTCTCCAGGGAGAAGAGACCCAGCTTCCTCAACTTATCTTCATAAGGCCTGCCTCCCAATCCAGGCAACATCCTTGTAAATCTCCTCTGCACCCTCTCAATAGCTTCCACATCTTTCCTATAGTGAGGCGACCAGAACTGCGCACAATACTCCAAGTGGGGTCTGACAAGGGTTTTATAAAGTTGCAGCATTACCTCCAGACTCCTAAACTCAATTCCTCTATTGATGAAGGCCAGTACACCATATGCCTTCTTGACCACATCCTCCACTTGCAGGGCAGATTTAAGAGTCCTATGGACCCAGACTCCAAGATCCTTCTGCTCCTCAACACTGCCAAGGTTCCTACCCTTGATATTATACTGCTTCATCCCATTGGTCCTGCCAAAATGGACCACCACCATACTTGTGGCGAAGGTGGGGACGTGATGAATAGAAAGCCAAGTGTGTGGAATCTGAAGTGAGGATTGAGTGTGAGGAAGAGTTGCTGGTTGTGTAAGTGTTAAGATGAAGGAAAAGTTGTTACGAGTGGCGTGAAGAAAGCAAAGAAAGAGGTGAATGTGGTTGGAATGAGAAAGATATATTGCTATGTGTTGTGCTTGTTTTCTACAATGGATAGTTGGGGGGAGAGGGAATTGTTGAGGGTCTTGAAGCAGGGGTGAGAGGAGTTTTATCAGAGGCTGCAGAGAGAAGTGAAGCGCTGTATCCACCCTGACTGCTCTTGTGAAGCCGTTGCCCCTCTTCCCACATTGAGGCCTGTGGGGATCACTGACTCCATGGGTGGAATTTTCCCATCCTGTCTGCTACAGGAATCGTAGAAGGGGGTAGGGGAAATAGGGAGGCATGGATCATGCAAATATCCATTGCCTTTTGCATAGACTTGGGGTAAACACAGTTGGAAAATGCTGCCCCCTATCCTCGGTGGCACTGACTCTGCCCCTCATCTCAGTGGCTTTGGGTATGTTTCTGTGGATCTGGTGAACAGAATCTTGCTCCTTCCTTTACTCCTTTTCTCAAGAATTCCAGTGAGCCATCAGAGAATTTGGAGCTAGCTCTCTGATGTCACATTATGGGACGTGCCAGTGAAGTCTATCTGGTACCACAGTAAAAAATGCTTTTACATTCAAGCCCTGTCACCCATTCATTGGGATTGCTTCACTCACCTATTCTTCTAGCTCCTTGCGACACTTGAACAATTTACTCTGCAGGACAATAGTTCATTGACAGCATTTAAATGTGACAAAAAAGACACAAAGTCAACTTGGACCACAGTCTGGTAGGTGGAGCCATTACACCATCTACCTTACACATCCCTTAAGATGATCAGGAATCATAAAACCCTTCAGTGCAGAAGGAGGCCATTTGTCCCATCAAGTCTGCACTGACAACAATCCCAACCAAGCCTTATCCCCATAACCCCATGTAATTACACTGCTAGAATTTTGCCAGCCAGTCTATCGCAGAATTAGAACGGGCTGGATGTGGAGCAGGGGAAGGTCTATTGATCTTGGGTGGGATTTTACAGTTTTGGGACTCCTTGGAAGGAGTGCAGAGAAGGTTCACCAGGTTGATACCGGAGATGAAGGGGTTACCTTATGGGGACAGATTGAGTAGATTGGGCCTGTACTCATTGGAGTTTAGAAGGCTGAGAGGGGATCTTGTAGAGACATATAGGATAATGAAGGGGCTAGATAGGGTAGAAGCAGAGAAATTATGTCCATTTGGAAAGTAAACAAGGGCACAGCCTCAAAATAAGGGGAAGTCAATTTAGAACAGAATTGAGTTCTTATCTCAGACGGTAGTGAATCTTTGGAATTCTCTGCCCATTGAAGTAGTGGAGGCTGCCTCGTTAATTGTGTTTAAGTCACGGGTAGATAGATTTCTGATCAATAAGGGAATTAAGGGTTATGGGGAGAAGGTAGGAAAATGGAACTGATCCACTTCAGATCAGCCATGATCTTATTGAATGACGGGACAGGCTCGAGGGGCTGGATGCTCCTATTTCTTATGTTCTTATGGGACGAATGGGACTGTAAAATCCCATGGTCTATCTAGCACGGCTAACGCAACTAACTTGCATGTGGACAGTGGGAAGAAACCGGAGCACCTGGTGGAAACCCATACAGAGATATTCAGAAAGTGCAAACGCCACACAGGGAGTGACCCAAGGCTGTAATCGAATCTGGCTCCCTGTGAAGACAGCAGTGCTAACCACTGTGCCACGATGCCACCCATGAAACACTAGTGACTGAGTTGGACAAGTGGGAATATTTCCACTGGACTAGAGAAGATGAGGGGCTAGATAGGGTATAGAGGTAGAGAGATTCTTCCCGCTTAGAAAGGAGGGCGCAGCCTCAACATAAGTGGAGGGGCAGTTTAGTTCGGAGTTGAGGAGGAACTTCTTCCCTCAAAGGCTGGTGAATCTCTGGGATTCTCTGCCCGTTAAAGTGATGGAGACTACCTCGCTGAATATATTTAAGTCATGGGTAGATAGATTTCTGATCGATAAGGAATTAAGGGTTATGGGGAGAAAGCGGGAAAGTAGAACTGATCCACTTCAGATCAGTCATGATCTTGTTGAATGGCGGGGCAGGCTCGAGAGGCTGGATGGCCGACTCCTGCTCCTATTTCTAATGTTCTGATGAAGTTTAAGGGCTGATTCGTTGGCTGGGAAACCCTCAAAAAAAAAGAACTTTTCACTTATCAATTAATGAAGTACTTTACATTGAAGCAGGGAAACAAGTGAAGACCCACAGATGGAGCTTCGAACAATTATACTGGCAATTTACAGCTCAGCAAAGCTGCACTGTAATTTGCCGGAGGCTGGTTAGCAAATGCCCTGTAGTTAGGCTAAGTGGTTAATCGGCTGATTTTTCATTCATTCAGCCTCCTCTCAATTATACACGACCTTACATAAACTGTCAGCTCCTGCTTTAATATTGGCGTGCAACTCCATTGTAACAACACTGTCGACAGAACACAGCATTCTCAATCCAAAAATGAACTTGAACCATAGAATGGTTCAAAATCAACCAATGTAATTCCTTCGTGCCAGACCCCGAGACGTATTCCAACATATTTTACAGGAAGATTTGCATATTTCAAAGCGGAAAAATAAAGCTGCTTCCATTTTGAACATGCTCCCTCTTTTTAAAGAAATGTCTTCAAATCAAAGCAAAGAGGCAGAAGGTGAAACAAAGCCTGGTGTAATTTGGGCTGTGCCACCTTTTGAAATGTTATTGCTGCTAACGAGAATATCCTTTGCTTTGAAATGCAGAATCCATTGAACATCTTTGAGGATGTGCGTATCCCTGCCATGAATTATGCATGAAATCCAGTCCCATTGTCAATTGCGTTTTAAGATCTTCCCACAATCCCACGGTGGGGTCACATCCCATGTCACCAGGCTGCTTTTGCAGTACGCTTACTCTAAGCAATGCACATAGAGAGAGAGAGAGAGCTGCTTCCCACTTTAATGTGTTTTTCGGGAGCAATTTCTCGCATTGCCAGCCTATTATCAGCTAAAACAAGGGGCCTGTGTGAAAAAAAATAATGGAATCAGGAAGATTGACAGTGCTGTTTGAAAGCTTTTAGAAACAGAACAACACAGCTTTTCTAATCTGCCAAAAAATTGCATTTTTAAACAGGCACACTCACTGCAATTACTGATGCCTGAGCAACAATTTAGTCGTAGCCTATTATTATTTCTCTTTTAGGAAATTAAATTAATGTCTATTAATTGAGAAGTCACTTTCATACATGAAACAGGAGGCCATTTAGTCCCTCCATCATCTTCTACCCCTCAATCGGATCGGGGCTAATCTATATCTCAACTTCATTTACTCACTCAATCCCCTTTCCGAATAATTTTTTTTAACCAACTCTGTCCCTTGAAGAAAGGAGACAGCAAGAAAGCCCCATCCATGGCTCACTTCGGAAGGGAAGATTAAAAGAAGGGGCACAGTGAAGGAAGGCTGACACACTTCCAGGTCAAAATGGTGAGTGACTTGTGGTGGAGCCTTCAGTTGGTGATGTTCTGAGACAGCTGATGCTCCTGTCCTTCTTGATGGTAGAGATTGTGAGCTCGGAAGGTACTATCCCAAGAGACTTGGTGAGTTCCTGCAATGCATTTTGTAGATGGAACTCGCTGCTCCTATCATTAGTTGGTAGTGGCAGGATTGAATATTTGTGGATGCAGTGCCAATCAAATGGGCTGCTTTGTCCTGGATGGTGTCAAGCTTCTTGAGTGTTGTTGGAGCTGTGCCCATCCAGGCAAGTGGGGAGTATTCCATCACACTCCTAACTTGTACCTTGGAGATGTTGGACAGGCTTTGGGGAGTCAGGAGGTGAATTAGTTCATAGAATATGGAACATGCACCGACTCAGGAAAGAGCACTTTACACAAGCCCATCCCTTCTCCTATTCCTGTAACCAATGTGGGCATTTACCATTGCTTATCCCCTCTGACCTGTGGAGTGTGGGAGAAATCCAGAGCACTCGGGGAAAACCCATGCAGACACGGGACAACATGCAAATTTCACACAGACAGTACCTGAGACTGGAATTGAAGCTGGGTTCCTGGCGTTGTGAGGTAGCAATGGTAGTCACTGTGCCACCTGTTTTCCTAGCCTTTGACCTGCTACAGTGTTTAGCCACAATATTTATATGGCTAGTCCAGTCCAGTTTCCGATCAATGATAACTGCCAAGATGTTGATAATGGTGTGTTTGTGTGTATGTGTATGTGTGTGTGTATTGGGGGGGTCGTGCGGCGAGAGTGGGTGGATGAAGGCTGGTGGTGGTGGTTTTCAGCAATGGTATTGCTGAATGTCAAGATATGATGGTTAAATCCTCTGTTGGACATGGTCATTGCCTGGCATTTGTGTGATGTGAATGTTATTTACCAATTATCAGTCCAAGGCTGCGTACTGTCCAGGTCTTATTGCATTTGGATAGCATGAACCATGAATGGTGCTGAGCATTGTACAATCATCAGTGAACATCCGCACTCAAGATGGAAGAAAGGTTATTGATGAAGCAGCTGAAGATAGTTGGGCCGAGGACACCAATCTGAGGAACTCCTCCAGAGATGTCCTGGAGCTGAGATGGTTGACCTCCAACTAGCACAACCATCTTCCCCTGTTCCAGGTACGACCAACGGGCAATTTGACCCCTTATTCCCATTGACTCCATTTTTGTGAGGGTTCCTTGGTGCTACACTCAGTCAAGGGCTGTCACTCTCACCTCAACCTCCAGCATTCAGCTCTTTTGCTCATGATTGAATCAATGAGATCAGGAGCTGAGAGACCTGGTGGAACCTAAACTGAGCATCAGTGAGCAGGTTATTGCTGAGTGAGTGCCTCTTTTTTTTCAAGAGTATCCTACTGCTTCACGTCGTTAGTGTACGCTTGACCTGGACCATCTGATGGGCAACACGACAGCTCAGTGACTATCGCTGTGCTGTGCAAATACATGGATTTGGGCCTGTGTCTGTGGGAGTTTGCGCATTCTCCCCATGCTTGCGTGGGTTTTCTCCAGGTGCTCCGGTTTCTTCCCACATCCCAAAGATGTGCTCTTAGGCTAATTGGCAAAACAAATTCTCCCTAAATTGTCTCAAATTTGGTTTTTAATCCATAGACCTATAAACATAGACAGGGATCTCGGGTAGAGGTGGGAACATCGGGGTGGGGGCGCGGCTCGTTGGGCCGAAGGGCCTGTTTCCCATGCTGTTTTGTTTTTTGTTCTTTGTTCTTTGTTCACTTAATGCTGTTGATGGCTCTTTCCATCACTTTGCTGATGATTGAGATTAAACTGATGGAGCAGTAATTGGCTGGGTTGAATTTGCCCTGTTTCTTGGGCACAGGACATACCTAGCTTTGCTGGTAATGGTAGAGTAGGATATTCTGGTTCATCAGGTTGCAGACTGTGCTGGAGTGCAATCCTACTGCTGACGATGGCCTACAGCATCTCATGGTTGGCCAGTCTTGAGTTGCTAAATCTGTTGGAAGTCTGTCCCATTTAGCATGGTGATAATGTCACATGGAGGTGTTCTCAGAATGAAGATGGGACTTTGTCCCCACAAGGACAGTGAGGTGGTCACTCCTACTGATACTGTCATGGACCGATGCAGGACGAGACCAACTATGTTTTTCCATCTTGTTGGTTTCATCACCACCTGCTGCAGTTCAGTCTCGAAGTTATATCCTTTAGTGTCCAGGCAGCTTGGACTGTGGTTGTGTTTCTGAGCCACTCTTAGTGTTGGACATTGAAATCCCCACAGAGAACACATTCTGTGTCTTTGTCACCTTCAGTACTTCCTCCAAATGGTGTTCAAGATGGAATGTTACTGATTTGTCAGCTGACAGAGGAAGGTACATGGTAACATGGAGATTCCCTTGCCCATGTTCAACCTGAAGCAATGAGACTTCATGGTGTCCAGAATCGATATTGAGGACTCTCAAAGCAACTCTCTTCTGATTCTATAACACTGTGCACCCCCCCCCACCCACCGGCCCCACCTTCTGCTGGGACTGTCCTGGCGATGGGATGGGGCATATCCAGGGATGATGATGATGACACCTGGGACATTATCTATAAAGTATGATTTCATGAGTATGACTCCATCAGGCTGTTGCTCGACTAGTCTGTGAGACAACTTTTAACAAAAGCCACCAAATGTCAGTAAGGAGGATCTAGCAGGTCAACAGGGCTGGATTTGCCATTATCATTTCTAGTCACCAGCTCGAAGTGAGGTGGTCTGGATAGCTTCATTCCTTTATGTTCCATTTGTAGCCATTGAATTCCACTGCGTGATTTGCCAGACCTTTTCAGAGGGCAGCTAAGAGTCAACCAGAGTCTAGAGCCCAAGGTAGGCCAGACTAGGTAAGGAAAGCAGATTTCCTTCCCTAAAGGAGTGAGCCCTAATAAGGCTCACTTTCGAGAGAGAAACAAGAATTGATTGTGATTCTGTCGGTACCCACAATGAAAGCAATTTCATTCATTGTTTTAATTATCAACGCTTAAGGCATTGAATATACCAAAACTCAACATAAATGAAGATTATTCACAGAGTAAGAGATTGATGCCAATTTTAAGAACTTTATGTCACAATGATTCACCAGTCGACCTTATGCCATAGTGTCGGAGCGTGTGAGATTTTAGGGTTCTGATGGATATAAAACCTGACTAATTAAAAAAAATCTAAGTTCCAAACGTTTAATTCTGAAAACTGGAGCCCCCAGTTGTGCTTGATCCAGGTACTAGGTATGAATAACTAGTATTTAAGAATCAAGTAGACTTTATGAACCAAGTACTTAACAGGAAACAGTGACAAAAATGCACAACTCTCTCATCTCTCAAAATCCCAGGAAATCTTGGTTTTGTCAACAAAGGGCAGGATTTTCCAGCTGTGCTTGCACCAAGACCGGAAAATCCCATCCAAGGTCAACAGACCTTTGCAGGGTCCTTTCCTGCTCACTACAATTCCCATGTGGGACCGGATGGGAAATTCCGCCCACTGTCTCTCTTCTTTGTCTTTGAAGTGCTAAAGAACTGTGTTCAGAAGAGCCAGGAACCAGCGTATCACAGTGTCAGTGAAAATGATGAATTTTAATCTCTTGGTCTCCCATTCTTCCTTCCTTTTCTCGAGATGGTCCAAATTCACTCCTCCTATTAGAACATAGATCATAGAACATTACAGCGCAGAACAGGCCCTTCGGCCTTCGATGTTGCACCGACCAATTAGGAACAAGCAGTGACCCTCTAACCTAGACCATTCCCTTTTCATCCATAAACTTATCTACTAACCTCTTAAACGCCACCAAACTTGGCGCATCTACAACTGACGCAGGCAGGGCATTACATACCCTTACCACCCTATGGGTAAAGAACCTACCTCTGACATCCGTCCTATAACTACCACCCCTTAATTTAAAGCTATGTCCCCTCGTGCTAGCTTTCTCCATCCTAGGAAAAAAGCTATCACTGTCCACCCTATCTAAACCTCTAATCATCTTATATGTTTCAATCAGGTCTCCTCTTAGCCGCCTTCTTTCTAACGAAAACAACCTCAAATCCCTCAGCCTCTCTTCATAAGACCTGCCCTCCATACCAGGCAACATCCTGGTAAACCTCCTCTGTACCTCTCCAATGCCTCCACATCTTTCTTATAATGTGGGGACCAGAACTGCACACAATACTCCAAGTGCGCCGCACTAGAGTTTTGTACAGTTGCAACATGACGTTGCGGCTCCGAAATTCAATCCCCCTACCAATAAAAGCTAAGACTCCGTATGCCTTCTTAACAACCTTATCGACTTGATTGCCAACTTTCAGGGATCTATGCACATATACACCAAGATCCCTCTGTTCTTCAACACAATTAAGAGTCCTACCATTAGCCCTATACTCTACACATTTGTTATTCCTGCCAAAGTGAATTACCTCACACTTTTCCACATTAAACTCCATTTGCCACCTCTCGGCCCAGCTCTGCAACTTGTCAAGTCTCTCTGCAAACTATAACACCCCTCTTCACTATCTACCACTCCACCGACTTTAGTGTCATCTGCAAATTTACTAATCCATCCTTCAATACCCTCATCCAGATCATTTATAAAAATTACAAACAGCAGGGGCCCCCAAAACAGACCCCTGAGGTACACCACTTGTCACCGAACTCCAAGATGAATATCTCCCATCAACCACCACCCTCTGTCTTCTATCTGCTAGCCAATTCCTAACCCAATTAGCTAAATCACCCTCTATCCCATACATCTGCATTTTCTGCAGAAGCCTTCCATGGGCCACCTTATTGAACGCCTTACTAAAGTCCATATATACCACATCAACTGCCTTACCCCCATCCACCTCTTGGTCACTTTTTCAAAAAACTCAATAAGGTTAGTAAGGCACGACCTACCCTTCACAAAACCATGCTGACTATCCCCAATCAATTCATTTCTCTCTAAATAACTATAAATCCTATCCCTAATAATTCTTTCCAATACTTTGCCCACAACAGAAGTAAGACTCACCGGTCTATAATTCCCAAGAAAGTCTCTATTCCCCTTCTTAAATAATAGGACCACATTCGCTATCCTCCAGTCTTCCGGCACTATACCCGTAACCAACGACGACCTGAAGATCAGAGCCTGAAGATATTAGCAATAGGGCCCCACTTTCACAATGACCCCTGCTTTAAAGGTCATAAATTTCACAAGTTGGGGTGACACAACAGCACAGTGGTCAGCACTGCTGCCTCACAGTGCCAGGGACGCGGATTCAATTTCCAGCTTGGGTCGGTTTCTGTGTGGAGTTTGCACTTTCTCCTTGTGCTGAATCGACTCTCGGGTCAGAAGGATTAGCAGGGGAAATGTGTTGGGTTACAGGAATAGGCCCTGGGTGAGGCTGTGGTCTATAGAGACTTGCTGGGCTAAATGACCCCCTTTCTGAACTATAGGGACTGATGATGTTTTCATTGCATCAGAAATAAATCCATATCTCCTTCCAGTTCCAGAGGAGTCACATTATCATTACCCAAGCTAAGGCTATGAAAATCAATACCTGAGACCACTTCACAGCATCGCAGAATCCTACAATGCAGAAGAGGCCCTTCGGCCCATCAAGACTGCACCAATATATGAAAGGCTCTGACCTGCCCACTAATCCCATTTACCAGCATTTCCTATTATAATATTAGAGAATTGCAGTTTCCTCTCTGGTACAGATCAATTAAAGCAATCGATGGTTTGTTTAAACATAAAGCCATCTTAAGTTCACAATGTTTCTTCAAACCCATTCAGAAACAAACACCTAATCAGCCATTAAAAAAGTTTCAGCTCAAGGCTTAAAAGAGGCCCCATCATGAAACAATAAAACAATCATGTTTCTGCATACACAACTTCTTTACCTGTTTCCCAATTACCTTAATTACTCAGCAAGTCAAAAACTGAAACACTTAATTTCAAACTGTTTACAGAACAAAACCCAGAGATACTACAGTTTCTAAAAATTAGTCGAATTATCAAAATCCTACAGGTCAAGATTATATAATTGGACTAGAAATGCAAAGGTCTTGGCAAACAAAATGGAGATTTAGTTTAAATGCCACTACAATTAGTAAGGAACATAGAACATAGAACAATACGCACAAACAGGCCCTGTGGCCCACGAGTTGCGCCGATCACATCTACCAATCCACAGACCTATCTATAACCCCCTATCCTATTCTTTTCCATATACTCATCCAGAAGTCTTTTAAAAGACCCCAGTGAGTTTGCCTCAACAACCTCCGACGGCAGTCGGTTCCATTCACTCACCACCCTCTGAGTGAAAAACCTACCCTGACATCTCCTTTGTATTTGCTTCCCTGCACCTTAAATCTGTGTCCTCTCGTATTGACCATTTCCGCTCGGGGAAATAGTCTCTGAGAGTCCACCCTATCTATTCCTCTCAACATTTTTTAAACCTCTATCAGGTCGCCTCTCAACCTACGTCTCTCCAGTGAGAAGAGTCCCAGCTCCCTCAACCTACCTTCATAAGGCCTGCCTCCCAATCCAGTCAGCATCCTTGTAAATCTCCTCTGAACTCTCTCAATAGCCTCTACATCCTTCCTATAATGAGGTGACCAGAACTGTGCACAATACTCCAACTGGGATCTGACAAGAGTCTTATAGAGCTGCATCATTACCTCCTGACTCCTAAACTCTATTCCTCGATTAATGAAGGCCAGTACACCGTACGCCTTCTTGACCACTTCCTCCACCTGCGAGGCCGATTTAAGAGTCCTATGGACCCGGACCCCGAGATCCTTCTGCTCTACAATACTGCTAAGACTCCTACCCCTTATATTGTACTCCTTTATCCCATTATTCCTGCCAAAATGGACCACTACACATTTATCTGCGTTGAAGTCCATCTGCCACTTCTCCGCCCCTTAAACTTAAGTTCAATTCATTAAGTAAACCTGGAATTTAAAAAAAAACTTCCAATCAGTAATTCTGGCCATCAAAGTGTTGGATTGTTGCAAAAGCCCCATCTTTGGGCTTCCATCCAAGTTCAGTCTGGTCCATATGTATCTCCAGAGCTGCCACAATGTGGGTGACTTTTAATTCTTCTCTGCAATGGCTTAACAAACAACTCTTTTGTCAAGAAAGCAACTAATTGTTATGCTCAAGGGCAATTAGGTGTGGACAACAAACTCAACCAGCAATGGTCACATGTTGTGAATGAATTACAAAAGCAGAATCATTCAAAAGAAACGGATAATGAAATCTTAGATATGAATTGCCACATTTCATAATTGTATCAGAGAGAAAGCCAAGAATGTGTTTTTGCTCTTTGTTTTGGAGGATTCTAGATTCACTAGAATATTATGTTCAGATGGTAACATTGCAGGTAGCACAGACCATTTCACAGATACTGGGTGTAAAGCCCCAGGTTAACATTCTTCAACATATCGATTGAGTTCTGATTCAGGAAATCTCTGCTCTGCAGCATAAGTTCAGGAAGCTCCTGGAACTGGGACTCACTCCAGGATGTGATGAATTGTAGATTAACCCATGCAGGTGGTGCTACAGAAGTGATATTGGACCATGCATTATATTCACTTTACTTGATAAAACTCTGGCAATGTAAATGTGTTGGATTCCTGAAACACAGATAACAGGATTTAAAACAAACACTACCTTACCAACAACATCACGCTTGTATTCTACCTGTATTCTCGAGGAGAACGCCCAACGTGTGACCCCTTTTGTAGTTGCATCATCATGTGACTACACCTTCCCCATGTAGCTGGGACACCGGGTGTCATGAGTTGTAATAATAGTGTGCTCCATCAGTAACTATGCATTTTGTAACATGCAAGTTAAACAGGCTAAAAATGTGTAACTATTTACACATATAGTAAATGATAGATGAGTACATGGGATTTAATGGGATTGAGGGTTATAGGTAGGCCTAGTAGGGATATGATCAGTGCAACTTGTGGGTTGAAGGGTCTGTTTATGCTGTAGTTTTCTATGTTTCTATATAGTGAGGCGGCTGATGCATAGTTCATCGCTCCCTCCCCTCTTTTCCCACCTTGCACTGTTGTTGCAATCTCTCCCAGCTACAGCTCCACACTCTAACAGAGCCCCTTCTCTTTCAATTCTGAAGAAGAGTCAAATGGACTCAAAACATGAACACTGCGTTCTCTCCCTGCAGATGCCGCCAAACTTGCTGAGTTTCTTACAGCAATCTGTTTCAGATTCCAGCATCTACTGCATTGGGTGTACTTTTATGATTTTGCAGGGCTGGCCTGGAAAGAGTTGCTCTGTGCATCACTGGAAGACCTCACTGCCCATGGAGATTCCACTGGGGACATGAAGAAAATACCTGCCTATCAGAGACATGAATGTGGTAAATGTTGAAGGTTCTTTAGCTAATGGGATCTGTCAGGACCTATATGTTGCATCCATGATGCTAAACACCTTGGTATTTGTCATGTTACCTGTCCCACCATGTTCATAGGGTAATATGGCCTGAGCAGCAGTGTTCTGGATCAATGCTGATCCTGGCAGTGTCATACTGAGGAAACCTATTCTGTGACACCATCTATTGGAGTTATGACATCCAGTGCTATCATCCAATGCAACTCATTAATGACTTTCAGCTTCATGGCTACAGGTACTCCAACCCAAACTGTTTGTGGCTTCAAGTCATCTAGTCTCATGTGGTATGCAACTGGTACGTTGCCAATAGAACCCCAGAAAATTACAGCTCAGAAACAGGCCTTTTGGCCCTTCTTGTTTGTGCTGAACCATTTTTTGCCTAGTCCCACTGACCTGCACTTGGACCATATCCCTCCACATCCCTCTCATTATTTAGCCCGTCCAAGTTTTTCTTAAATGTTAAAAGTGACCCCGCATTTACCACTTTATCCGGCAGCTCATTCCACATTCCCACCACTCTCTGTGTGAAGAAGCTCCCCCAATATTTCCTTTAAACATTTCTCCTTTCACCCTTAACCCATGCCCTCTGGCTTTTTTCTCCCCTTGCCTCAGTGGAAAAAGCCTGCTTGCATTCGCTCTATCTATACCCATCAAAATCTTATACACCTCCATCAAATCTCCCCTCATTCTTCTACGCTCCAGAGAATAAAGTCCTAACCTATTCAATCTCTTTCTGTAACTCAGCTTCTCAAGTCCTGTCACAGTTGAAGAGGTTTTATCTCAGTCTCATTTCTAGGGCCTGATGATGAGAGTATGTATCTCTGGATCACATTGGATGAACCGCAGTGCGTTGCTGCTCCAAGATCTAGTGGTAGAGTTACATTCTGGTCAACGAGGTGAAACTACTGCAATGGAGACTGGCCTCGCCTTTGGTGTAAATGGTTTGTCCACCATAAGCTCATCTCTCTGGAAACTCACACAATCCGGACATGTGACTCCTCTTGTATCACATGGATCACTCGGTCTACAGCCAGTGTTTGTTTGTTTCTGGCAACGATCATTGTCTCAGTGCTCAGCAGCGAATGCCTGATATTTGCTAAGCTTCAAGTGAGTTACTTGAAGCTCCAATTCCAAAATCTCATCCTCTAACTTTCTTGTTTCTCAATATCTTACCCTGACTGTATCGTCAAGAGTTTACCCAGCGGGGCTGGTGTGTGCAAGTGACAGCATTCTTGACACAGTGGAGCAGAGGATCAGTGTTTGTTTGCACAGTTCGGTGTAGAATTTTCTGGAGTTGTCTCCCTTCTTAGTCTTCTGGGAAAGGAGAGATGTTGGTGGTTTTTTTTAATCATAGTGTCAGAACTGATTCACGCATGACCAACATGATGGAGTGACTGACAAGAGAGCTGCCAGAGATACTTGGATGGAACAGATGCAAGTGCTGAAGACTAACTCCATAACCCGTAGAATCCCTGTCCAATGCACCAGGAGATTTATTCACTTCACAAAACTTTTTTTATTCATTTATAGGAGGTGCTGAATTGCCTTTGTTCAGAGGGTATTTAAAAAGCGTGGCTCTGGAGTCACATGTAGACCAGACCTCAATGTGAGGAGACAGAGTACACAAGACTGAGATGGACAATTTGGTGAACTGGTGCAATGAAAATCTCATCCTCAGTGTCAATAAAATGAAGGAGATAGTCATCCGCTTCAGGAGGTGTAAGTGAACATGCCCCTGTAGCTATTCACGCAGAGTGCTGGAAATGTAGCTGTGGAGAGCACTGAGGTACAGGGTTGCAAATTGGGGAGTATTGTAGTAGATAGGGAGGATGTGTTAGAAATTCTCGAGGGTTTGAAGTTGGATAAGTCCCCTGGGCCGGACGGGATTTACCCTAGGATTCGCTGGGAGGCAAGAGAGGAGATTGCAGAGCCTCTGGCTCTGATCTTCAGGTCCTCGTTGGTTACGGGTGTGGTTCAGGAGGACTGGAGGATGGCGAATGTGGTCCCATTGTTTAAGAAGGGGAAGAGAGACCTTCCTGGGAATTATAGGCCAGTGAGTCGTACTTCTGTGGTGGGCAAGGTATTGGAGAGAATTATTAGGGATAGGATTTATAGTTATTTAGAGAGAAATGAATTGATTGGGATAGTCAGCATGGTTTTGTGAAGGGTAGGTCGTGCCTTACTAACCTTATTGAGTTTTTTGAAAAAGTGACCATAGAGGTGGATGGGGGTAAGGCGGTTGATGTGGTATATATGGACTTTAGTAAGGCGTTTGATAAGGTGGCCCATGGTAGACTTCTACAGAAAATGAAGATGTGTGGAATAGAGGGTGATTTAGCTAATTGGATTAGGAATTGGCTGGCAGATAGACGACAGAGGGTGGTGGTTGATGGGAGATATTCATCGTGGAGTTCGGTGACGAGTGGTGTGCCTCAGGGGTCTGTTTTGGGGCCCCTGCTGTTTGTAATTTTTATCAATGATCTGGATGAGGGTATTGAGGGATGGATCAGTAAATTTGCAGATGATACTAAAGTTGGTGGTGTGGTAGATAGTGAAGAGGGGCGTTTTAGTTTACAGAGTGACTTGGACAAGTTGCAGAGCTGGGCCGAGAGGTGGCAAATGGAGTTTAATGTGGAAAAGTGTGAGTTAATGCACTTTGGCAGGAACAATAAATGTGTAGAGTATAGGGCTAATGGTAGGGCTCTTAATAGTGATGAGGAACAGAAGGATATTGGTGTATGTGTCAATAGATCCCTGAAAGTAGGCAGTCAAGTGGATAAAGTTGTTAAGAAGGCATATGGAGTCTTATCTTTTATTGGTAGGGGGATTGAATTTAGGCGCCGCAGCATCATGTTGCAACTGTACAAAACTCTAGTGCGGCCGCACTTGGAGTATTGTGTGCAGTTCTGGTCGCCACATTATACGAAAGATGTGGAGGCATTGGAGAGGGTACAGAGGAGGTTTACCAGGATTTTGCCTGGTATGGAGGGCAGGTCCTATGAAGAGAGGTTGAAGGATTTGAGGTTGTTTTCGTTAGAAAGGAGGCGGCTAAGAGGGGATCTTATTGAATCATATAAGATGATTAGAGGTTTAGATAGGGTGGACAGTGATAGCCCTTTTTCCTAGGATGGAGAAAGCTAGCACGAGGGGACACAGCTTTAAATTAAGGGGTATGAGTTATAGGACGGATATCAGAGGTAGGTTCTTTACTCAAAGAGTGATTATGGAGTGGAATGCCCTGCCTGCAGCTGTTGTAGATGCGCCAAGTTTGGTTGCGTTTAAGAGGTTAATTGATAAGTATATGGAAGAGAAGGGAATGGTTTAGTTTGGAGGGGCATTGCTTTTTATTTTGGTCGGCACAACATCGAAGGCCGAAGGGCCTGTTCTGTGCTGTATTGTTCTATGTTCTATGTTCTATGTTCTATATGTTTACATCAGTTGGGATAAAGTAGAAATGATCGGAATCTTCAAGGTTTAAGGTCCAAGTCACCAACAAACTGTCCTGGTGCTTCATCCTGACACTATCGTACTCCCACTTGGAGTACTGTGCGCAGTTCTGGTCACCTCACTACAGGAAGGATGCGGAAGCTATTGAGAGGGTGTAGAACGGATTAACAATGATGTTGCCTGGATTGGGGGGCATATCTTATGAAGATAGATTGAGGGAGCTAGGAGAGACGAAGCTTGAGAGGCGACCTGATAGAGGTTTATAAAGTGTTGAGGGGAATAGATAGGGTGGATTCTCAGAGGCTATTTCCCAAGGCTGAAATGGTGGCTACGAGAGGACACAGGTTTAAGGTGCTGGACAGCAAGTACAGAGGAGATGTTAGGGGTAAATTTTTCACTCAGAGAGTGGTGAGTGAATGGAATCAGCTGCCGTCAGTGATAGAACATCGAACATAGAACATTACAGCGCAGTACAGGCCCTTCGGCCCTCGATGTTGCGCCGGCCAGTGGACCCTCTAACCTAAACTATTCCAATATCATCCATATGCCTATGCACCGAACATTTGAATGCCCCCAAAGTAGGCGAGTCCACAACTGCTGCAGGCAGGGCATTTCACGCTCTCACCACCCTCTGTGTAAAGAACCTGCCTCTGACATCCGTCCTATAACTACCACCTCTTAATTTAAAGTTATGTCCCCTCGTGTTGGTCATCACCATCCGAGGATAAAGGCTCTCACTATCCACCCTATCCAATCCCTTGATCATCTTATACGCCTCAATTAGGTCACCGCGTAACCTTCTTCTCTCTAATGAAAATAACCTCAGGTCCTCAGCCTTTCCTCATAAGGCCTTCCCACCATACCAGGCAACATCCTGGTAAACCTCCTCTGCACCCTTTCCAATGCTTCCACATCTTTCTTATAATGCTGCGACCAGAACTGTACGCAATACTCCAAGTGCGGCCGCACCAGAGTTTTGTACAGTTGTAACATAACCTCACGGCTCCTAAATTCAATCCCTCTACCAATAAAAGCTAACACACTGTACGCCTTCTTAACAACTTTATCAACTGGGTGCCAACTTTCAAAGAGCTATGTACTTGTACCCCAAGATCCCTCTGCTCGACAACACTATTAAGGGTCCTTCCATCAGCCCTATATTTCATATGCCTGTTATTCCTACCAAAGTGAATCACCTCACACTTATCCGTATTGAATTCCATTTGCCACTTCACGGCCCAGCTCTGCAACCTATCTATGTCCCTCTGCAAACTGTAACATCCATCCTCGCTGTCTACAACTCCCCGCACTTTGGTATCATCAGCAAATTTACTAATCCAACCCTCTACACCCTCATCTAGGTCATTTATAAAAATGACAAACAGCAGTGGCCCTAAAACAGATCCTTGAGGTACACCACTTGTAACTGCACTCCAGGTTGAATATTTTCCATCAACCACCACCCTCTTCTTCTATCAGCCAGCCAATTCCTAATCCAAACTGCTAAATCACCTTCAATCCCATGCATCTGCACTTTCTGCAGTAGCCTACCATGGGGAACCTTATCAAACGCTTTGCTAAAATCCACGTACACTACATCAACTGCCTTACCCTTATCTACCTCTTTGGTCACCTCCTCAAAAAGCTCAATAAGGTTTGTGAGGCACGACCTACCCTTCACAAAACTGCGCTGATGACCCCTAATCAATTTATTTCCCTCTAGATGCTTATAAATCCTATCCCTTATAATTCTTTCCAAGACTTTGCCCACAACAGAAGTCAGGCTCACCGGTCTATAATTTCCAGGATGGTCCCTACTCCCCTTTTTGAACAAAGGGACAACATTTGCCATCCTCCAGTCTTCTGGCACTATACCTGTAGCCAATGACGACATGAAGATCAAAGCCAAAGGCTCTGCAATCTCCTCTCTAGCGTCCCAGAGAATCCTAGGGTAAATCCCATCTGGCCCAGGGGACTTATCAATTTTCATATCCTCAAGATTCGCTAACACCTCCTCCTTATGAACCTCAATCCTGCTCAGTTTACAACCTGGTATTGCAGTATTCTCCCCGACAACATTGTCTTTCTCCTGCGTGAATACTGACGAAAAATACTCATTCAGTGTCTCTCCTATCTCCTCAAGCTCCACGCACAACTTCCCACTGCTATCTCTGACTGGCCCTAATCTTGCCCGAACCAATCTTTTATTATTTATATACTTGTAAAAAGCTTTAGGATTCTCCTTAATCCTATCCGCCAAAGTCTTCTCATGTCCTCTTCTAGCTCTTCTCAATTCCCTCTTTAGCTCCTTCCTGGCTAATTTATAGCTCTCCAGTGCCCTAACTGAGCCTTCACATCTCATCATTATATAAGCCTCCTTCTTGCTCTTCACCAGAGATTCAACTACCCTAGTACACCATGGTTCCCTCACTCGACCACTTCCTCCCTGCCTGGCAGGTACATATTTATTACGGACATGCAGAAGCTGTTCCTTAAATATGGTCCACATTTCAGATGTCCCCAGCCCCTGCAATTTCCTGCTCCACCCTATGCATCTTAAATCTCTCCTAATAGATCTCTCCTAATAAAACAACCCCAGTGTGTTCAATCTTTCCTCGTAAGACAGCCCTTCCATACCAGGCAGCATCCTGGTAAATCTCCTCTGCACTCTCTCCAGGGCCTCCACATCCTTCCGGTAGTACGGCGACCAGAACTGGACGCAGTACTCCAAGTGAGGCCTAACCAACGTTCTATACACTTGCAACATCAAACTCCTACTCTTGTATTCTATACCCTTTCCTATGAAGGCTAACATACCATACGCTTTCTTTATCACTTTTTCCACCTGTACTGACACCTTCAGAGACTTGTGAACCTGCACCCCCAGGTCTCTCTGCGTCTCTATACTCCGGATAGTTTTACCTTTTATCCTATAACTCCCCTCTACATTATTCCGGCCAAAATGCATCACCTCGCATTTATCCGGATTAAATTCCATTTGCCATCTATCTGCCCAATCTACCAGCCTATCTATGTCCTGTTGTATTGCCTGGCACTGCTCCTCAGTCCCCGCCAATCCAAGCATCTTAGTGTCATCAGCAAATTTGCTGATCACACCACCTACCCCCTCTTCCAAGTCATTTATATAAATCACAAATAGAATAGGTCCTAGTACTGAGCCCTGTGGCACACCACTAGTGACTGACCTCCAGTTGGAAAAAGAGCCTTTCACTACTACCCGCTGTCTCCTCCTCCCAAGCCAGTTCTCAACCCATCTACATACCTGGCCCTGTATCCCATGCGCCTTCACCTTTTTTATCAGCCTACCATGGGGAACCTTGTCAAACGCCTTACTGAAATCCATGTAGGCGACATCAACGGCTTGTCCTTCATCAACCGTTTTTGTCACTTCTTCAAAAACTTCCACTAGATTCGTAAGACACGACCTCCCCTTAATGAAGCCATGCTGCGTATCCCTGATCAAATCGCAGCTCTCCAGATGCTCATACATCCTGTCCCTGAGGATCCTCTCCATTAGCTTACCTATAACTGAAGTCAAACTCACCGGCCTATAGTTCCCTGGGTTATCCCTCTGATCCTTTTTAAACAACGGTACTACATTTGCAATCCTCCAGTCCTCTGGGACCTCACCTGTGTCCAAAGAAGAGACAAAGATTTGCGTCAGAGGCCCAGCCATGTCATCTCTCACCTCCCTTAGCAGCCTGGGATAAATACCATCAGGCCCCGGAGCTTTATAAGTCTTTATGCTACCTAAAAGCCCCAACACTTCGTCCCTCATAATGATTATTTCCTTTAACGGGTCCTCAAAATCCTCAAAGCCGGCATCAGACATCAGGCCCCTCTCCTGCGTGAATACCGACGCAAAGTATTCATTTCAGGATCTCCCCCATTCCCTCAGGCTCTAAGCATAGTTCCCCTCCTCTGTCCCTGAGAGGTCCAATCTTCCCTCTAACCATCCTTTTTCTCCTTACATAGGAGTAAAATGCCTTAGGATTTTCCTTAATCCTACCTGCCAAAGCCATTTCTTGGCCCCTTTTTGCCTTTCTGACACCCCTTTTAAGATCCCGTCTACACTCTCTATATTTTTCCAGCGCTGCCTCTGTCACCAGTTGCCTGGATCTAACGTACGCCTCCCGCTTCTTCCTGACCAAGTCCTCAACATCCCTAGTAACCCATGGTTCTCTAATCCTACCCTTCCCATCCTTTCTCCTTACCGGCACGTGTCTATCCTACAAAAATTTTAGTTTTCTCTTGAAAGATTCCCACATGTGCAGCGTCGACCTACCCTCGAACAGCTTATCCCAGTCGGTATCCCTAAGATCCTGCCTAATCTGGCTATATCTAGCCCTCCCGCAGTTTAACACCCTCCCCCTTAGGGCAGGCTTCATCTTTTTCCATTAATACCCTAAAGCAGACAGAGTTGTGGTCACTATTAGACACATGCTCTCCTA
Source organism: Sphyrna mokarran (assembly GCA_024679065.1). Classification (NCBI taxonomy): domain Eukaryota; kingdom Metazoa; phylum Chordata; class Chondrichthyes; order Carcharhiniformes; family Carcharhinidae; genus Sphyrna; species Sphyrna mokarran. The sequence goes on along the minus strand of JAGIQG010000028.1, from coordinate 38,682,718 downwards.
CTACAACGTCCACCACCTGCCCTGGCTCATTCCCCAGAACCAGATCCAGTATAGCCCCCTCTCTAGTCGGGCTATCCACATACTGCTCCAAGGACCCTTCTAAAACACATTGTACAAATTCCTCCCCGTCTGCACCTTCCACTCTGGGCACCTTCCAATCTACCCCAGGGAAATTGAAATCTCCCATTACAACTACCCTATTCTTCCTACACTTATCTAAAATTTCCTTACATATCCCTTCTTCCACGGCACGCGGACTGTTGGGTGGTCTGTAGTACACACCCAACATAGTAACCTCTCCCTTCCTATTCCTCAACTCAACCCATAGCGACTCAATTCCTAACTCAGCCATACCACCCTCCTTCTGCACTGCTATGATGTGATCCTTAACTAATAACGCCACTCCCCCTCCTCTCTTCAAACCACCTCTATCATGCCTAAAACACTTATACCCCGGAATATTCAATTGCCAGTCCTGCCCTTCCTTTAGCCACATCTCAGTCACCGCCACCACTTCTAACTTCCTCTCGAACATTATTGCCTTCAGTTCATCTGTTTTGCCACTCACACTCCTCGCATTAAAACACATGCACTGAAGGCCCTCAGGCACTCTCTGATCCTCCCTCCTACTCTCCGGAATTACCCTGTCGCCCATCTCTCTCCCACTCCCAGTTCCCTCTATCTCCCCACCCCCCTCCATATTAGTTTAAACCCTGCCGAAACACTCCAGCTAACCTCCCAGCTAAAATATGGGTGCCCTTCCCAGACAACTGTTCCCGTCCCTCTTGTATAGATGCCCCTCCCTCCTGAAGACTTCCCAATGGTCTAAGAATCTGAATCCCTCTGCCCTACACCAATCCCTCAACCACGCATTCAGTTGGAGCACCTCGTTGTTCCTAACCCTGTCATTCCCAGGCCTCGGCAGCAGCCCAGAGAATGCCATCCTGAGGCCCTACACTTCAGCCGAGCCCCCAACTCCTGAACTGCCTACGTATGTCCCCCCTGCACTTTGTTCCTACATCCTTCTCTCCCACGTGGACTATTACATCAGCCTTAGCCCCTCCACTCTTCAAAGTTCCCTCTACCCTCTCCGTAACATCCTGGACCCCTGCTCCAGGGAGGCAGATTACCATCCTGGAGTCCCGCTTTTGCCCACAGAACCTCCTGTCGATCCCCTTGACCTTCTCATCCCCCACCACTATCTCACATCCCTCACTCCTACTGTCCTCTGGGGCATTCTGATCCCCCTCCCTTGCCCTCTCTACCCCAGCTGTTGCCCGACCCTTGATGTTCTGGGATGCCTCCTCTGGGGTGATCTTAGTGCCGTGACTCCTTTTCTTTTTCAACATCCTATCTGTTACCCACCCATCCCTCCTCATAGGCCCTGGGGTCCCTTCTGGACTGTGGTCCCTGTTCATTAGCCCCTCGTTCTCTCTGACTATAAACATATCCTCCAGTCTCAGCTCCAACTGCCTCATCCGAGCCCTCAATCGTTGCAATTCCAAACACTTTGTGCATATGTGGGCTTTCGGGAGACGTGCTGCCTCCAAGAATGCCCACATATGGCAGCGAACACAGTGAACACGTTTTATCATGGACTGACATTTTATACACCCCCTTTAGATGTGTGGGACCTAGAGTTTGGGTGGGACAGGAGGCCAGCCACTTACCACGTCCAAGCCTACGCTCACTCAAGCCCAGTGAGCTTAAGCTCTTACAGCTCTCACTCTGCTCCCCGCCTCACTCCACTGCCCGCTCCTGATGCTGCCGTGTCTACCTTGGCCTTCTTTATATAGTCCCGCGCTTCCTTCCCAGCAGTCCCCACGCCTATCTCCCGCTACAGAGCGCCAAAATAAACAAAAAACCCCCGCGACCTAAACCTATTGATTAAAGAAAGATTTCAAACTTCAATAGTCTCACCACTGTTCAAAATCACAGCTCCGGAGAACAGTGAGAACAATTACCTTTCCCCCAGCTATAACTACTGTTATTTGGTACGTGCCCATCCCTTTCCATCACTAAGGTAAACGTAACCGAATTATGGTCACTATCACCAAAGTGCTCACCCACCTCCAAGTCTAACACCTGGTCTGGTTCATTACCCAGTACCAAATCCCATATAGCCTCGCCTCTTGTTGGCCTATCTACATACTGAGTCATGAAACCTTCCTGCACACATTGAACAAAAACTGACCCCTCTAACGTACTTGAACTATAGCTTTTCCAATCGATATTAGAAAAGTTAAAGTCCCCCGTTACAACTACCCTGTTACTTTCACACCTATCCAGGATCAACTTTGCAATCCCTTCCTCTACTTCTCTGGAACTTTTTGGAGGCCTATAAAAACTCCCAACAGTGTGACCTCTCCTTTCTTGTTTCTAATCTCAGCCCACACTACCTCAGCAGACAAGTCCACATCAAACGTCTTTTCTGCCACCGTAATGCTGTCCTTAACTAACACTGCCACTCCTCCCCCTCTTCTACCACCACCTCTGCTCTGACTGAAACATCTGAACCCCGGAACCTGCAACAACCATTCCTGCCCCTGCTCTATCCACGTCTCTGAAATGACCACAACATCGAAGTCCCAAGCACCAATCCAGGCTGCAAGTTCATCCACCTTATTGCGTATGCTCCTCGCATTAAAGTATACACACTTCAAACCACCCTCCCGCTTGCCACTATACTGCTGCGACCTAGAAACCTTATCCGTGACCTCCCTATTCACATCCTCCTGTATACTGGCACAACAATTCAGGTTCCCATCCCCCCCCGAATCAGTTTAAACCCCCCCGAATAGCACTGGCAAATTTACCCCCCAAGATATTGGTACCTCTCCGGTTGAGGTGCAGACCATCCCTCTTGTAGAGGTCCCACCTTCCCCAGAATGAGCCCCAATTGTCCAAATACCTGAGCCCTTCCCTCCTGCACCATCCCTTTAGCCACAAGTTCAAATGTTCTCTCTCCCTATTCTTTTCTATGCCATCCCGCGGTACAGGTAACAAACCAGAGATAACCACTCCGTTTGTTTTAGTCCTAAGTTTCCACCCTAACTCTCTGAATTTCTGCTTTATATCCCCATCCTTTTTCCTACCTACGTCATGGGTACCTACATGCACCACAACTTGGGGCTGGTTCCCCTCCCCTTTAAGGATCCCGAACACTCGGTCAGAGATATCACTGACCCCAGCGCCCAGGAGGCAACATACCAACCGCGAGTCCCGCTCCTTCCCACAGACTCTCCTATCTATCCCCTTAACTAGGGAGTCCCCAATCACTAATCCAGATCTATTCTTCCCCCTTCCCACCTGAGCAACAAGGACAGGCTCAACTCCCAAGACCTGTACTCCATGGCTTACCCCGGTTGTATCTTCATCCCCAACAGCATCCAAAGCAGAGTACTTATTACATAGAGGAACAGCCTCAGGGGAACTCTGCACTGACTGCTTCTTACCCCTTCTAATAGTCACCCATGTATCACATTTAGGAGTAACTATCTCCCTGTAGCTTTTATCAATAGCCATCTCTGCTTCCCTAATAATTCTTAGTTCCTCCAGTTCCAGCTCCAGGTCCCTAACACGGTCCTCAAGGAGGTGGAACTGGATGCACCTCTGGCTGGTGTAATCAGCTGGGACACTACCAGTGTCCCTCATCTCAAACATCCCACAGGAGGTACATCGCACTGCCATGGTGGAGGTGAACCCGCTGGGGTCTTTTAAAAGACTTCTGGATGAGTACATGGGATTTAATGGGATTGGGAATTACAGATAGTTCTATGGCCTGGTAGGTATGGATATGATCAGCATAACTTGTGGGCCGAAGGGCCTGTTTGTGCTGTAGTGTTCTATGTTCTATATAGTTAAGAAAGCCCATCAATGTCTCTACTTTCTCAGGCAACTAAGGAAATTTGGCATGTCAGCGATGACTCTCACCAACTTTTACAGATGCACCATAGAAAGCATTCTTTCTGGTTGTATCATAGCTTGGTCTGGGCTCCAGCTCTGCCCAAGACCACAAGGATCTACAAAAGATCATGAATGAAGCCCAGTCCATCACACAAACCAGCCTCCCATCTACACTTCCCACTGCCTTAGAAAAGCAGCCGGCATTAATAAAGGACCCCACGCACCCCAGACATTCTCTCTTCCACCTTCTTCCATTGGGAAAAAGATACAAAGTCTGAGGCCATGTACTAACCTCAAGAACAGCTGTTGCTGTCAGACTTCTGAATGGACTTACCTTGCATTAAGTTGATCTTTCTCCACACCCTACCTATGACTGTAACACTACATTTTGCACTCTCTCATTTTCTTCTCTGTGAACAGTATGCTTTGTCTATATAGCATGCAAGAAAAAATACTTTTCACTGTACACTAACACATGTGACAATAATAAATCAAATCAAACCTTCCCCCATCTGACCCTGATTTTACTCAGACTTAGTTTTATCTCACCCCTGGGGGAAGCTCAGGTTCTCTCCCTTGCTGCTTACTTTTTGCTCTGAGGCCTGAAATCACCTCATGCTGTTGTTATTTTCAGGGTAGCCGTGTTGTCATGCCATCTTTCACCTCTTTCTCCCTGTCGGTGTTCAGGTCCAGTTACTGCTGGGATAGGCACCTTCATCACTCTATTGATTTATATATTACATGAACAGAATGGGAATGGAGGGGTATAGAAAACTGATTTAAAATAGGGATCATGAGCCTTGGGAGTTCCTGGGAAGTGTGTAAATAGATGATGATATTGATGTGCTTGTTTTTATCCTACAGGTGCTTTGGTCCACCTTGTTGTCTAACGAGGGGCATACACGCAATGGGTCGTGAGAGGGCTGCTCTTGGATTTTTCGAGAGTATCCTAGTGCTTCACGTCGAGTGTACTCTTGACCTGACCATTTGATGGGTAAAACGCAGCTTAGTGATTATCGCTGGTGCTGTGCAGATACATGGATTTGGGCCTGTGTCTGTGGAGTTTGCGCATGTCTCCCTGTGCTTGCGTGGTTTTCTCTGGGTGCACCGGTTTTTTCCTCCCACATCCCAAAGATGTGCTCTTAGGCTAATTGGCAAAACAAATTCTCCCTAAATTGTCTCAAATTTGGTTTTTAATTCATAGATCTATAAAACATAGACCAGAGATCACGGGTAGAGGTGGGAACATCGGGGTGGGCTCGTGGGCCGAAGGGCCTGTTTCCCGTGCTGTTTTGTTTCTTTGTTCTTTATATATCTACGATGGAAGGACCAGCTGGTTGGGGATGGACCCTGTTTCTTTTGCAACCTTTTTCACTAAATGTGGTGATGGAATGTATTCATTATTTAACAGCCATAATCTCAGCAAGAAATAGTATCATAGCAACAAACAAATAAGCAATGAAAATGGTCCATGCATTGACATTAGGAAAGAGCAGATATTTTCCGCACTGTTAGAAGATGTCAATCATCTGAATCTGTAACAATTTGCCATGCTTCAGGGAAAGTTTTGCCTTCATTTTAATGGTTCAAGGGATAAAAATCAGTCAGATTTCACAATAAAAGGATAAGCAGGTTGCAGATGAAGGGGAAGCTCATCTCCACATTTGTTATAAAATGTTAATAAAATGTTGAGAGGAATAGATAGAGTGGATTCTTGGAGGCTATTTCCCAGGGCTGAAATGGTCGCTATGAGGACACAGTTAAGCGCTGGGGGGCAAGTACAGGGAGATGTTAGGGGTAAGTTTTTCACTCAGAGGGTGGTGAGTGAATGGAATCGGCTGCTGTTGGTGGTGGTGGAGGCGAACTCGCTGGGTTTCTTTAAAAGACTTCTGGATAGTATGGGATTCAATGGGATCCGGGAGTTACAGATAGGTCTATGACCTAGTAAGTATGGATATGATCGGCGCAACTTGTGGCCGAAGGCCTGTTTGTTCTATGTTCTTTATCTTTGAGTTATTCTCATTCTATAAAGTTTGATTTTGTAAAGAGCTATTTTTTGCATCACCATGGCATTTAATATTCTGTAATTTTTATACATTCAATAATTCAGTAATTAAAACAAATCAATAATTCGTGGTTTTTTAAATATTATTCAATACATTCCATAGATTATTTCAATAATTCAATATTTTGTCATTTTTTTTAACAATCCAATAATTCTGTAGTTTTTTAATGCATTCTGTAATTCCATAGTTTTTTTTTCACTAATTAAATGTTCTATAGTTTTTTTAATACATTTCATTGGGCCTTTTCAATGCACTGTGTGGCGAAATGGAATCGAAGTTTGTAAATTAGTAGTCAAGTGCTGAATGTTCGTTGAATCCCTACTCCGACTTTAACAAATTGATACTTGTTCTTGAGCTGTGTTTAATTTGGAGAGTGCTCTCATACTTGATACACGAAGCGCTTTGTGCCGTTTATGAATCAAATGGAACAAATGAACAATAAAACCACAATCCGGCACGCACAACCAGAACCTTCATTAACACATGAGGAAATTTGACATGTTTCAGTGCCTTTGAATTGGGACCAAGTAAGATGCTATTCGCCTGAACAGGCAAATCTCTGTACTCGCTACACTAGTTTGATGTCTTCTTGCGCTAAAGGTGGTGGCTGCTCTGCATTGATGATGACATTTTTTAACTTAAGTGCTATGGAGTCAGTGAGTGTCACAATGTTTCGCGATGAAGACCAGTGATGATTTTTTTTTAATTTATTGATTAGTCCAATTGGGCTTACATTACACTGCAATGAAGTTACTGTTTGGCGTGCTGGCCACCAGCTTTCATGTAATAATGATTTTAATTATGTTTTTTTTTTCAGCTGTCAATAAATGCTGTTCACTTACCGCATCACCAGTTTTTACGTGATGGTTTTGAAATCAAATCTGCAGACCTCGGAGCTTTAAATAAACTGAAAGCTTTATTGAGATTTTAACACCACACGCTTGTATGTTAAACTGCCCATTTGTGCAGTTTAATATCCTTGATGATATCATGATTCTCTCTGTTTCACTGCAAGGTTGCTTCTGATGAAATACTAGAAATATCATGAATACACAATATTAGTATTTAGGACAAAGCAAATTAATTATTGAAGGATATGAAGGAGTTAAAAAAGGAATCTGATGATTGTTGCTTTAAGGGCAACAGAGCAGAGTAAGGGTACCTGGCCTGGGTAAAACAATTGAGACTGTGTGTGGAATCATCCCATGGAGAGAGAGATTCTTTGGCAGCAACATTTTGGGGAGTTGACTAAGGCCATAAGGCTGGTGTATAATTCTTATGAATAAATACCTTTTGTGTTCACTAATGAAGGTGCATTTTTACATCAAATAATACCCTAATCCTTTTAACAAAATCTGAAGGCTGACTGCCAGGGTCTAAATGGATGGTCAGAACATACAATTGGCAGAGATCATTGTTCCTGAATTTTCATCTGCTGGTATGATCTTTGCATGTATAGGGGTTGGGGAGATAGACACAACAGCTCCCAGCACAGCTTGGTATGGCTCCTGCTCTGACCAAGACTGTAACAAACTACAAAGGGTCCTGAGCATAGCCCAGTCCATCACACAAATCAACCTCCCATCCATTGATTCTGTTTACACTTCCCGCTGCCTCAGAAAACAGCAAACATTATTAAGGACTCCATGCATCTTGTTCCACCATCTTCCATTGAGAGAAAGATACAAAAGTCTAAGGACACCTACCAACCGACTCAAGAACAGCTTCTTCCCCGTTGCCATCAAACCTGTCTATAACGCTACATTCTGCACTTTCTCCTCTCCTTCTCTATGTATGATATGCTTTGTCTGTGTAGCATGTAAGAAACAATACTTTTCACTGTCTGCTACTAGAGTCGATAGTGACGCAGATAATTGATGAGGCCCACTCTTTGCAGACAGATCCCTCCCCACAGAAAATGAAATCATGACCACTACCCCACCCCCATCCCCTCCCACTGACAGATTCATGTTAGTGATTACCAGCACTAAAGCCCATCTGATGCATTTCCTGCTTGGGGGGAGTTGGGGGGGGGGGGGTGGCAAGGTGAATGGTGGGGGGTGGGTGGGAGGATTGCTGTGAATGGAGCATTGTGCCAGCTAATTGTGCTATAATGCATGGGTTTGCATAATAATCAGGCTGGCCCGGAGTGCGAACCCGATTGGGGTTGATGGCGACTCCCAATTTCAGCCCCAATGCCCAATTCTATGGGATTCCCACCACTGGTAAATAGGCCACCCACTCCCCTCCCCCATGCACCCCCCCTTCCCCCCCCCCCCCCGCCCCCCGCATTGTTTCTGGACTTGGAGTCTTTAATAACTTCAAAAGAGATTTGTTGTGGCTTAAAATTATAAAGAGTTTGTTACCAGCGATAAATAGACATAGACAAACAAGTGTCCGACTAAACTGAAAACCCACCGACTCCCCACTGCTCCCTCGCTCTAACTGACAGTCCTCCCCAATCCAGGACGTACACTCCTGTTGGCTCAGGTTCTGATGCTGTCACTCTGTAGGGTCCAGCACCATTATGTGGCCTTCAGCTATCGCTCTCTTAAAGGGACCACGCTGCCAATACTCCTCCCCTCCAAACCCCAAATCCTGAGCTCACTTATGGAAGAAACAAAAGGACTTGCATTAAACATGGCTATGTAAGGTACAATAAGACATCGCGAATATCCAGGAAAACTCACCACAAGTTCAGTTAGCTCAGAGACTTCCACACTCTGGTAGAATGGTTGAATTCTGTTTTGCTCTCTTAACTAAGTAATGAATCTAGGTAGTAGTTGTAAAAGGCAACTCACCAATCCGGGCTCGAGATCCTGTTCTCTAGCTGCTTTCTCCTCAGTTACAGGAACTGCTACTGACAAATATGCCCCTGAGATGAAGCCCACAACTGTTGATCTCCCGTCTCAGGCTTATCTCTCTTCCTCCAATGGTTGATATGTTTTTTAACACAACGACCTTTAACATTAGACCAGTTGTGTTCTTTTCGGCCTGATGGTCCTGTTGCAAAGTTTCTGACCTGAACTAAATCATCTTCTTGGATATCTTGCCTTTTTCTCACGAGACGTGACTTTCTTTCTGGTAGGTTTACCTAACCTCCACCCACCCCACTAATCTGGGAATACCATATCCAACCATGTCTGTAACTGGCATTCTGTTAGTAATGATGTGGAGATGCCGGCATTGGACTGGGGTAAACGCAGTAAGAAGTCTCACAACACCAGGTTAAAGTCCAACGGGTTTATTTGGTAGCACAAGCCACTAGCTTTCGGAGCACTGCTCCTTCATCAGGTCAGTGGGAGTTCTGTTCACAAACAGAGCATATAAAGGTGCAAACTCAATTTACAAAATAATGATTGGTAATCAAGTCTTAAAGGTACAGACAATGTACTTTTAAGACTTTAAGACTGTACCTTTAAGACTTGATTAGCTGTAAGGACTCACATTCCAATTTTGTAAATTGAGTTTGTACCTTTATATGCTTTGTTTGTGAATAGAACTCCCAGTCACCTGATGAAGGAGCAGTGCTCTGAAAGCTTGTGGCTTTTGCTGCCAAATAAACCTGTTGGACTTTAACCTGGTGTTGTGAGACTTCTTACTGACTCTTTAGTAACTCAGCTGGTGTGACTCCTATAGGTGCGTTTGGCATGGTATTGTATGATAACAAGCTATACATAGATGTCAATACCTAATAGCTTTTTTATCGATAATTTGAACGTTTGCACAATGCATTTTACTAACCGATTGGAGGCTGGATGGTAAGGTGCTGACCTAACATGGCAAATATCATTTGATTTGACAAATTGTTGGAACTCTGCTGCTGTAAATGCTGTGCTATTGTCTGACGCTAAGACCTCTGTACGTCAGGAACATACATCATTTCTATATCAGCAAGCTTCTTAGGAGTGCTCCCCCCCACATCAAAAATAACCCCCTCCCCACCCCCCAGTGCTGTACTCCCTTTCTCGGGCTGTTGCACAGCACGGTGGTTAGCACTGCTATCTCACAGTGCCAAGGACCATGGTTCAATTCTGGCCTCAGGTGTCTGTGTGGAGTCTGCACATTCTCCCCATGTCTGTGTGGGTTTCCTTCATGTCTCCAGATTCCTTCCTCGGTCCAAAGATATGTAAATTAGATTGATTGGCCATGTCAAATTGACTCTATGGTTAGGGAATTTAGCAGGATAAATATTTGAGGTTACAGAAATGGGGCACGGGTGGAATTGTTGTCGGTGCGGACTTGATGGGCTGAATGGCTTTTTTTTGCGTTGTGGAGATTCTGTGATTCTGCCACGCAAACACTCTGGCTGCTCTTTGTAACAGCTGCTTCCTGTCATGAATGATTTACTGCATTGGGCACTCCTTATAACGCACTCACACCTTGCTCAGTGCATTCAATTACCCACAGCCAATCCCACAGCTTTTTCCAAAAGACATTTTGCTCTCAGCCAATAATTTCTTCAGTATGATAAGGCTGTTTATACCACAGACCAAACAATCTCTTAACATTTCCCCTAAAGCTGGACAGAATCCACAGTACTTTGCCGAACCCTCTTGAGGGGTCACAGGCTGAGGGTGAGGGGGGGGTAAGGTATAATCTGGATGCTAGAGGGAGTTTTTCACACCGAGGGTGGTGGGGGTATGGAATGCGCTGCCAAGTAAAGTGGTGGAGGCAGGTACTCTGGAGTTATTTAAGAAATACTTAGATGGGCACATGAACAGAATGGAATGGAGGGGTATAGAAAACTGATTTAAAATAGGGATCATGAGCCTTGGGAGTCCCTGGGAAGTGTGTAAATAGATGATGATATTGATGTACTTGTTTTTATCCTACAGGTGCTTTGGTCCACCTTGTTGTCTAACGAGGGACATACACGCGATGGGTCGTGAGAGGGCTGCTCTTGGATTTTTTTTTGAGAGTATCCTAGTGCTTCACGTCGTTAGTGTACGCTTGACCTGGACCATTTGATGGGCAACACGACAGCTCAGTGACTATCGCTGTGCTGTACAGAAACATGAATTTGGGCCTGTGTCTGTGGGAGTTTGCACATTCTCCCCGTGCTTGCGTGGGTTTTTTCCGGGTGCTCCGGTTTCCTTCCACATCCCAAAGATGTGCTCTTAGACTAATTGGCAAAACAAATTCTCCCTAAATGGTCTCAAATTTGGTTTTTAATCCATAGATCTATAAACATAGACAGGGATCACGGGTAGAGGTGGGAACATTGGCGTGGTGGCACGGGCTCGTTGGGCCGAAGGGCCTGTTTCCCGTGCTGTTTTGTTCTTTGTTCTTTGATCTGGCCACTGAGCCAAAGACGTCTCTCCTGGTTCCCAATGAAATCTATTCTTCAACATGATAATGGAAGGCCAAGGGTCACAATGATCTTTGACTATTTTGACTATCTGGTAAAAAGATTTTGGGCGGGATTTTCCAGCTGCACTCGCCCTAAGACCAGAAAACCCCACTTGAAGTCAACAGGCCTTTACATGGTCCACCCCCCAATCCTTCCCCCCCTCCACCCACTCCCTCCACTGTGATTCCGTGGTGGGTGGGATGGGAAAATTCCTCCCTTTGTATCTGGAGCATCAGGTGATGTCAGGCTCCTCATGAGCTGTAAGTTTGTGGGTTATGGACAGTGGGTGATATAACCTTACACGTTTCCTCTGCTATGATTTCATTAACCACTAAAAAAAAATCTCAGCCTTTCAGTATATTGACTCAAGTTTTCCAATTCTGGGCCAAATGACTGAATCTTTCCAATTAAAGGCATTTTTTTGATGTGATGTGTGCACCTTGCTTCTTCATAGCTTCGATGCTGAGTCTCCTCCCCTTTTGTCTGCACACTACGATGTCCCAACAGCTAACAAAATTTTTCCTTGTTGCCAGTGTGGTAAATTTAAAGACAACACATTGAGGATTCTCGCAATAATTGATTTATTAACAACAACATTTATATGTATGTTTCCACAAACAAGGGTCTTCCTTCCTGACCCAGGGTGCACTGTCTTTGCACCCAATTGGCTCGGCTTCCTGTGCCTCTCCATGGAGTCTGGCCCAATAACATAGGTTTCATTACTTACATATTACTGTAAATAAACTTGTTTTGAATTAGCTGTGTTGATACAGCGATAGCTCTGTTTTAGAATCCTAGCCTAGCACATTCCACAACATTAACCAACAGATGAAGTGTTACAAAAACACAAGACAATGGATAACATTCTCCACCATTTCCCATTGGCAGGATCCACTAGTCCCACAGATGGTGACCATCGGCAGCGGAGGCTGTGGAGCTTACAAAACCCTATGCATGTCACTGTGACTGGACAGTCTTACCACTGGCCAATGGCCTTTGTCACTGGAAAATATACCAGTCAGGGGGTTGAAAATTCCCATTAATATTTTCTGTGAACATTGTACTGTTAAATAATTCTGAAAATGAAAAGCTTGACAATATAAGGAATGTTTGAGGACTCTGGGTCTGAACTTGATGGAGTTTAGAAGGATGAGGGGATATGTCATTGAAACTTACGGAACACCGAAAGGTCTGGATAGAGTGGATGTGGGGAAGATGTTTCCATTATTAGGATCCGAGGGCACAGCCTCAGAGTAATTGGACAATCCTTTAGAACCAAAATGAGGATGAATTTCTTCAGGTGGTGAATGTGTGGATTCATTGCTACAGAAGGCTGCAGTGACCAGGTCATTGAGTGTATTTAAGATAGATTCTTGTAAGGGCATCAAGAGTTACTGAGAAAAGATGGGAGTTGAGAAACGTAGCAGCCATAATTGAATGGAGGAGCAGAGTTGATGGACCAAATAGCCTAACTTGCTCCTATATCCTCTGGTGTTCTGGTCTAATGTTGTAGTGAAGCGGCTCTATTTTAATAATCAGGTTATTAAAAAGGCACAGGAAGATGCAGCATTGAATGGCTTGAATGCTAAAATTTGACACTAATATGAATGTCCTTTAAAATACATCACAACATCTTACACTCACATTTCCCCATTAACACACAAGGCCCTTCACAAGAGTGATTATCAAACAGAATCTAAGTCTGAGCTAACAAAGATAATAAGACAGGTAACTAAGGTTTGCTTAGAAAGAAAGATGTTGAGGAGTCTCTTATAAAGAAGATTGAGGTAGAGAGACAGCGACATTTAACAGGGGACACTTTATGAAAGCCTACAGAATAATAATGAGTTATTAAGTATCACAAACTATAAATAGTTATTCCAAATTTATAACACTCTTCACAAACCAAAATCTTTAACATCAGGAAATTTGAATTGTTCCTTCACTGTGGAGAATGATTGTTCTTTATAAAATGTAATTAAAAAATTGGATGGGTTTGTTAAATATTCTGCTCTTTTTGAGATTTTTACGATATTGCATTCACTTCAAAAGCTAAGGGTGGATGTGGAATAATTAACTAATTGAAATATGGATCATTATATTAGTTAAATGATCTGTGAAAAAGTTAACAGGTGTTAATTAATTAAAGATATGGACCATTAGGATAGAGTGAGTGTGATTGAGAATGTGTCAGCTTCTTTAGCAGACTCGGTGACATCTCCTGTTTATTCTAATTCTTCAATCCATTTTCTTCTTCTCTGCCCTGTAAACAAACTCAAAATCATTTTCATTCCTGACAGCAGTGCCGTTCAGCAACGCCCTCAACTTTCAGAAGGTCAAGGTCATCAATTGCCAACATCTTGTGACAGGCCCACAATCCATAATAACTGTCACTTATCAAAATATATCGCGTCAAATGAGCCACATTGACTAAAAATGCCCAAAATTCAACCAGGGCTTTGAAAAGAAAGTTCCCCAAGTTCCACTGCCAGTGAAACCATGTTGCTCAATTCCTGTGGGAGTTCATAGTTTATCCAAGATTGAGTGTTAGACAAGCAATCTGACAGCTCAGGGGCAGCAAGGAGGTTGAGAGGTGACAGAACCTGATCATATGTCTGCTGACCCATCCTCAACCACTCTCTACCTTCTGCCGGCAAGCCAGTTCTGGATCCACGAGGCCAAAGCCCCTTGGATCCCATGCCCTCTCACCTTCTCCAGAAGCCTTGCATGGGGGACCTTATCAAATGCCTTAGTAAAGTCCATGTACACTACGTCCACCGCCCTTCCTTCTTCAATGTGTTCAGTCACATTTTCGAAGAACTCAAGGCTGTACAGTAAGGAGTATCACAACACCAGGTCACTCACCTGATGAAGGAGCAGTGCACCAAAAGCTCATGATACCAGATAAACCTGTTGAACTTCAACCTGGTGTTGTGACACTTCCTGCTGCGCCCACCTCAGTCCAAAACAGTCATCTCCACATCATGACACCAAGGCTGTAAATGAGCAAAAGATGGTACTCAAGGATGGAGTCTTTCTAGATTCCAAAGTTGGCAGTGCGTCAATGGGAAGAGAAGCCATTGACAGAGATCCTGATCCTGCCTTCCTCCTATATCCCTTGATCCTGATCCCTATAGCTCTTAGGGCTAAATCTAATTTCTTCTTGAAATCACACGTTTTGACCTCAACTATTTTCTGCAGTGGTGAATTCTACACGTTCACTATTCTCTGCATGAAGAAATTTATCCTCATTGCAGTTCTAAAAGACTTACACCTTATTCTTAAACTATGATTGCTTGTTCTGGACTCACCCACCATTGGAAAGATTCTTTCTGAATCTGCCCTGTCAAATCCTGTTAGATTTTTATAAGTTTCTCTCACTCTTCTAAACTCCAATGAATATAATCCTAACCAATTTATTCTCTCCTCATATGACAGACCTGCCATCCCAGGAATCAGCCTGGGATGATGAGAGAGTCAGTAAAGAGCTAAGCTGTAATGACATTGTTACAGTGGCAGATGTTCCAGATGTTCTGGTTTCCAACGTGGAGTGCCATAAACGTAGACAAGGGTCATGGGTGGAAGAGGGAACTTGCAATGTTAAAATGGCGGCACGGGCTCATAGAACATAGAATTTAGAACATAGAACAATACAGCACAAACAGGTCCATCGGCCCACGAGTTGCGCCTATCACATCTACCAATCCACAGACCTATCTATAACCCCCTATCCTATTCTTTTCCATATACTCATCCAGAAGTCTCTTAAAGACCCCAGTGAGTTTGCCTCAACAACCTCCGACGGCAGTCGGTTCCATTCACTCACCACCCTCTGAGTGAAAAACCTACCCCTGACATCTCCTTTGTATTTGCTTCCCTGCACCTTAATCTGTGTCCTCTCGTAGTGACCATTTCAGCTCAGGGAAATAGTCTCTGAGAGTCCACCCTATCTATTCCTCTCAACATTTTATAAACCTCCATCAGGTCGCCTCTCAACCTACGTCTCTCCAGTGAGAAGAGTCCCAGCTCCCTCAACCTATCTTCATAAGGCCTGCCTCCCAATCCAGGCAGCATCCTTGTAAATCTCCTCTGAACTCTCTCAATAGCCTCTACATCCTTCCTATAATGAGGAGACCAGAACTGCGCACAATACTCCAACTGGGGTCTGACAAGAGTCTTATAGAGCTGCATCATTACCTCCTGACTCCTGAACTCTATTCCTCGATTCATGAAGGCCAGTACACCGTACGCCTTCTTGACCACTTCCTCCACCTGCGAGGCCGATTTAAGAGTCCTATGGACCCGGACCCCGAGATCCTTCTGCTCTACAACACAGCTAAGACTCCTACCCTTATATTGTACTCCTTCATCCCATTATTCCTGCCAAAATGGACCACTACACATTTATCCGCGTTGAAGTCCATCTGCCACTTCTCCGCCCAGTCTTGCATCCTGTCTATGTCCCGCTGCAACTTTTGGCTTCCCTCCAGACCATCCACAACACCACCGACCTTTGTATCATAGAACATAGAACATATCGTCGGCGAACTTACTAACCCATCCTTCCACTTCCTCATCCAGGTCATTTATGAAAATGACAAACAGCAGGGGTCCCAGAACAGATCCCTGGGGCACTCCACTGGTTACCGACCTCCATGCAGAACAAGACCCATCCTCAACCACTCTCTACCTTCTGCCGGCAAGCCAGTTCTGGATCCACGAGGCCAAAGCCCCTTGGATCCCATGCCCTCTCACCTTCTCCAGAAGCCTTGCATGGGGGACCTTATCAAATGCCTTAGTAAAGTCCATGTACACTACGTCCACCGCCCTTCCTTCTTCAATGTGTTCAGTCACATTTTCGAAGAACTCAACTAGGCTCGTAAGGCATGACCTGCCCTTGACAAAACCATGTTGACTATTTCTAATCAGTCCAAACCTCTCCAAATGTTCATATATCTTATCCCTCAGCAATGACATATCCTTGACTTTAGGCTATGCCTATTGTTGAAGATTCCCATATAGGGACCAATATAGGGACAATTTGTTACCCAATTAGCCTAAGAGCACATTTTGGGATGTGGGAGGAAACCGGAGCACCCGGAGGAAACCCACGCAACCACGGGGAGAACGCACAAACTCCCGCAGACACAGGCCCAAACCCATGTGTCAGCACAGCAACAGCGATAGTCTGTCGCCCATCAGATGGTCCAGTTTAAGCATACACTGACGACATGAAGCACTAGGCAACTCCTGAAGCAATCTCCAAGAGCAGCTCTCGCACGACATGCCGCATGCATGCCCCTTGTTGGTCAATGAGCCTGCGGAAACAAATGAGACTTAATTAAACATGCTTAATGGCCACCACATCACACTCCCAAGCAG
This sequence comes from Sphyrna mokarran, assembly GCA_024679065.1. Taxonomy (NCBI): domain Eukaryota; kingdom Metazoa; phylum Chordata; class Chondrichthyes; order Carcharhiniformes; family Carcharhinidae; genus Sphyrna; species Sphyrna mokarran. The sequence continues at coordinate 38,666,011 of JAGIQG010000028.1, read as the reverse complement.
CAATCCACGCCCTAAGCTCATCTACCTTATTTACTACATTCCTGGCATTAAAAAAGACACACCTCAGCCCCTCAGTCAGGATATTTTCCTTTTCCACCACCTGTCTAACCCCCCTCTCAGAGTGCCTACAGTCCTTCCCTACCTGGGAATTAACCTCCTTATTCACCGTCCCATCGGTATTCCCACCCCCCAGCTTTTCTAGTTTAAAGACTCCCCAGTAGCCCTAGCTAGCCTACCTGCCAAGATATTAGTCCTCCTAGGGTTCAAGTGCCACCCGTCCTTACTGTACAGGTCACACCTGCCCCTAAAGAGGTCCCAATGATCTATGAACCTGAATCCCTGCCTCCTGCTCCAGTCCCTCAGCCATGCATTCATCCTCCACCTCATTTGATTCCTGCTCTCATTCTCCCGAGGCGCAGGCAGCAATCCTGAAATTACTGCCTTCGCTTTTCTCTCCCTCAGCTTCCTACCCAGTTCTCTATAATCCCTTTTAATGACTGCCTCCCTCTTCCTGCCTATGTCTGCAGTACCTATATGCACCACAACTTCAGGTTCCTCACCCTCCCCTTTCAGGATGTCTGGGAGGCATCCAGAAACATCCCGGATCCCAGCTGCAGGAAGACAAACCACCATCCGCGACTCTCTCCTGTGTCCACAAAAACGCCTGTCTGAACCCCTCACAGTGAAGTCCCCTATTAGTATCACCTTGCCTCTCTCTTCCTTAGATTTTTTGCGTACTGGCTCAGGTTTAGAGAGCAGGCCACTGCTGGCTCCCTCAGACGAGTTGTCCCCCCCATTAGTACTCAAGCAGGAGTACTTATTATGAAGGGGGACACCCTCTGGTGTGCTCTCCATCGCCCGAGTTTTCCCCTTCCTGATCGTCACCCACGCGTCTTCTTCCCGTTGCCCTGGTGTGACCACCTGTTGATAACTCCTGTCAATTATCTCCTCGTTCTCTCTAATGAGACGAAGATCCTCAAGCTGCATCTCCAGTTCCTTAACCCTATCCCTTAGGAACTGCAGCTCTACACACCGAGCACAGGTATGGATGTCTGGGAGACCAGGAGCCTCCAAGACCTCCCACATCTGGCACTGGGAACAACATGCCGGCCTCACACACATTATTTGCCCCCTTCTAGAAACACAGAGGAAAAAGTAATAAAAACTTATAACTTACCCTGTCTCACCCTTTATGCTTAGGCCCTGTGAGCCAAAGCCCTTACAGCTACACAAAAAAAAAGATAGAAAAAACAATCTTACCTGCTCTCTCTCTCTCTCTTTTTTTAGGTTAGAGGAGGGGGGAAGGTGGGATACTCTACCTGTGTAGAGTATCGGGATTTCCCACCACTCCAATTTATAGTAAGCTTAAAAACTACACTTCCCACGTGTGCTTGCAACACTTTCCAGCCTCAGGAAAATTAAAAAAAACTAGTGAAAAATCAATAAATTATACAGAAAAATCACACTACTCACCCACACCAGCTCTCCACTCGGAATTCGCTGCCTCTCTTCAGTGTCCCCAAGGAACAATGAGGGTCTTTAGATTCATTCCACTGGTCGGTGCAACATCGAGGGCCGAAGGGCCTGTACTGCGCTGTAATGTTTAATGTCCTATGTTCTATGCTGTAACTGCATGCTTACTTTCAGTGACCAATACATGGGGACAGTAAAGTCTCTCTTGAGTATCCATCTCCCTCAATTTACACTCTTTCAAGTAATAATCTGTCTTCCTATTATTGCTATCAAAGTGGATAACCTCATATCTATATTATATTTCATCTGCCATGCATTTACCCACTCTTAACGACACTATTGTTTGTTTTTTGAGGTGAAGATGATAATTTTTATTATCTGGAGTGTTAGCTAGTGTTCCGGTGGGTATGTAGGTGACTGTTAAGGTTGATCTAGAACCAGAAGATTCTGCCACACCTGTGGGAGCAGACTCCTGTCGATGTTGAACGAAGCAGTTCAGAGAAATTCTAGTGAAAACTTTGCCAGTGATGGAGAGCAATGAGATTCTCCAATGATTGTCTCAAGATTGGCACATGACTAAAGTTCGTTTTCTTGCATCTCTCTGAGTTTACACTAGATTGTCCTGTGGGCATTTTGGCAGGTATCGTTTTTGCATAGTGTTGACTTCTTATTGAAGTAAACCCTGTGGAAGTGATAATCTACTCCAGCCATTTCTGGATTATCTCATTGTTTTCATTGAACCAATCATGATGCTTTAGAATGATTGAGTACATTACATCTCTGAAGTTAGTCAACCATCCTCAATGCAATCCATCCATTTTCACTACACACCGGTAATTCTTGATTTTCTCTGAGATATTCCTTCATGATTATCTATGTGAGCCTTGAGACGTTGACAACTTCTGGATCTTTGTGCCTTGTGTTTAGGGGGATCGGTCTTAATGTTTAACTTAGAAATCATATAGAATAGAATCATAGAATCCCTGCAGTACAGAAAGAGGCCATTCAACCCATCGAGTCTGCACCAATCACAATGACACTCAGATCCCACCCCCGTATCCACCACTAATCCCTCTAACCTATGCATCTCAGGATGCTAAGGGCAATTTTTAGCATGACCAATCAACCTAACCCACACTTCTTTGGATAATAGTGGTCAGTCTTGCAGTTAGTGCCACACATACCTTTATCTACACGCACACATCCTGTTGTCTCTCCGTCTTGTGATGACATAGTTGATTAGTTACCAATGCACAAAGTGAGGATATATCTGAGACAGCTGCATCATTACCTCCTGACTCCTAAACTCTATTCCTCGCTTAATGAAGGCCGGTACACCGTACGCCTTCTTGACCACTTCCTCCACCTCCGAGGTCGATTTAAGAATCCTATGGACCTGGACCCTGAGATCCTTCTGCTCTACAACACAGCTAAGACTCCTACCCCTTATATTGTACTCCTTTATCCCATTATTCCTGCCAAAATGGACCACTACACATTTATCCGCGTTGAAGTCCATCTGCCATTTCTCCGCCCAGTCTTACATCCTGTCTATGGCCCGCTGCAACTTTTGGCATCCCTCCAGACCATCCACAACACCACCAATCTTTGTATCGTCGGCGAACTTGCTAACCCATCCCTCCACTTCCTCATCCAGGTCATTTATGAAAATGACAAACAGCAGGGGTCCCAGAACAGATCCCTGGGCCACTCCACTGGTTACCGACCTCCATGCAGAACAAGACCCATCCACAACCACTCTCTGCCTTCTGCCGGCAAGCCAGTTCTGGATCCATAAGGCCAAAGCCCCTTGGATCCCATGCCCTCTCACCTTCTCCAGAAGCCTTGCATGTGGGACCTTATCAAACGCCTTACTAAAGTCCATGTACACTACGTCCACCGCCCTTCCTTCATCAATGTGTTCAGTCACATTTTCGAAGAACTCAACTAGGCTCGTAAGGCATGACCTGTCCTTGACAAAACCATGCTGACTATTTCTAATCAGTCCAAACTTCTCCACATGTTCATATTTCTTATCCCTCAGAAGCATAGGTTTAAGGTGCCAGGGGAAAAGTTTAAAGAAGATGTACGAGGCAGATTTTTCACACAGAGAGTAGCGGGTGCCTGGAACTCGTTGCTGGGGAAGGTAGTGGAAGCGGATATGGTAGTGACTTTTAAGGGGCGTCTCGACAAGTACATGAATAGGATGGGAATAGAGGGATATGGTCCATGAAAGAGTAGGAGGTTTTAGTTCAGTCAGGCAGCATGGTCAATGCAGGCTTGGAGGGCCGAAGGGCCTGTTCCTGTGCTGTAATTTTCTTTGTTCTTAAAAATTCTCCTTGTTCCCCTGATTATGTATTCACCTGCACTTTGAATTCCCATTTGCAAATATGCCCTCAACTGTTTAATTTCCACAGCTGAGAATTTTCTCCAATTATTTTCCTCTTGTAATAATGTCTTCAAATCCAGTTCTTCCACCAAGCTTCTGCTTACCCCATTCTCACATTTCCTTCATCTTGGCTCCCTGTTTTTCCCAATGGCAGCATTTTCGGAAATTTAAGACGCAGTTTAAATGCATGTCGATATTGTTGGCTTATTCCGTCTTCAAGAAGCAAGAAACTCCATAAACAAATAAACCTCATAAAACATTCAAAAGTTCTTTGATTGCTCAGTTCATATTAAGAGAACACCCTCAAGCCCCCAGAATGTTCCAGAAGATAAATAATGTTCACTCAGTGTGTAGGCAGAGTGAAGAGTGTCATGATCAACATGGAAAGCAGTCAGGGAAAAGAACGAATATAACTTCTGCTGAATAAAGATCTTTTTTCAAAAGCTGCCACTGAAGTCACCACAGTCGATCTCTGTGAGGAATTCAGGATACAACAGGAGCCCTTGTTAATATTTTCAAAGTGAACCTGGCCCGAAATGAAGATTTGACAACTCAATTTCCAGTCGGTTTCAAAGACATTTGGAAACTCAGAGGATCCGACAGGGGGTGAGGGGAGAAATCTTCCCGCATCAAACACTATTGATGGCTGCTTGGAAACTGTGGGAATAACCCCTGCAGGAACACGTGGCTGTCAATCTCCCAGCTGTCCTGGGATACTTCCCAGAGAATGCCCAAGCTGCTCCCATCGATTGAGGCCTTGAAGGAAAGGGAGGAATTGAAACAAAGGAAAGACAGTTCAGTGGGTAAAATGCTGCTGAGAATGTATTGATTGAAACCCCATTTTACAAGGTGGAAATGTGAATTAGCGAGGCAATAAATTAAAATCCTTTTCAGAGAGTGTTTTGAGTGATCAAATTGGTCTGTCAAAATCAAGTCATGAAATTTGATCATCCCCTTGTCTTTTCAGAAGTTGAACCTTACCAACAATGGAAGGTAGAAGTGGTAATGTGGACCCTTATCATTACAATACCGAGGAGAAAGCAAGCTATGGCCTAGCTTTGTCACTTCTGGCTAGAAGTAAGATAAGAAACAAAGTATTTCCTGACTGAATTGCAGATGTCCTAAATAAAGAAAAAGGGTTGCAGTTCCTATTGCAATATCTGGATAAGTTTAATCAAAAAGATGAATTTTTGCAGAATTATGAAAGGTAGGTGATTTTTGACAGGATTAGAAGACAAGAAATTTGATAAGGGACGTGACAGGCTAATGAAATTGAAATTCAAGATTCTAGATGCGGTTATTGGCCATTAAGTTGTTGGACTTGCATGTTTCTCTCAGATGGATAGTCTTCTGGTAAGGATTGGAGCATGATTTAAGGGAACAGAGACCCTACTTGATCAAATGGCAAGATCATTAAAAAAAGATTTTCTCAAAACAATTTTCCTTGTCACTCCTTTCAATTCAGATTGAAAATGCTCTATGTTCTATGCCACAGCGCCCAGGGTGGAGGGTTCAGTGGTAGCTCAGCTGTGTGATGTACCAAATGGTTCAAAAAGGCCCCTAAACTGAGACAGTTACACTAATAACAGACCTGATGTTGAAACTTAATATAACCAATTTGATAATAGAGGAGGAAGTTGCATACGGGAGGCTGATAAAAGATATTTAAACCGAAAAATGGCAAAGAAATGATGAATCGTTGATTTCAATGTGATTCCACATATCACTGCGCAATAAAATGTCTAAAAAGGAAAGAAATTGTGTGTTTGAATCTACCCACGAAACAGAATATGTAGAAACCGATAGTGATGTAGATATGGACCATGAAAGCATTGTTTTGAACACAGGAAAATTGAGCCCAATAATGAGTATGCCGATGATACATTCTCTTAACTGTGCAGATTTGGATAATGGATGTACATCAACTGCAAAGACTGTCTAACTTGGTATTCAGGGTCCTTTGATCATAAAGACTGAACGAAATTTGGAGAAAGTGATAATTCCACCTGTTTTTGATGTAGAGATGTTAATACTTCAACTTCTTCCAAAAGGGCAGTACCCCGCTGTAGAATTGCAAGAATCAGCTTGTACATGAGTATAGATGTTGTTTGTTATCTTTGTTATCATTAAGCAGGTCTGCCTTGAAGAAAGATGACGACTGATTTGAAGCATGAGAAAGCTATAGCATTTGGAGATCTACATTTTGTGAGGTCAGGATTATTGCCTTCTTCAATAATATCCAAGCAGAGCATTCACTAAGAAGGCTCACAACAGCAGATTAAAGTCCAACAGGTTTATTTGGTATCACAAGCTTTCGGAACTGCTGCTCCTTCATCAGTTGATATAACAGCTGATGAAGGAGTCGTCACTCACTTGATGAAGGAGCAGTGCTCCGAAAGCTCGTGACACAAAATAAACTTGTTGAACCTTGTATTGCGAGATGTCTCACTGTGCTCACCCCAGTCTAGTGCCGGCATCTCCACAACAGAGGATTCATGACACAATAGTGTCAATTACAGATAATGGCTTGATGGACAAAAAGAAGATTATTTTGAAACGTCATAGAACATAGAACAATACAGCACAAACAGGCCCTTCAGCCCACGAGTTGCACCAATCACATCTACCAATCCACAGGCCTATCTATAACCCCCTATCCTATTCTTTTCCATATACTCATCCAGAAGTCTCTTAAAAGACCCCAGTGAGTTTGCCTCAACAACCTCTGACGGCAGTCAGTTCCATTCACTCACCACCCTCTGAGTGAAAAACCTACCCCTGACATCTCCTTTGTATTTGCTTCCCTGCACCTTAAATCTGTGTCCTCTCGTAGTGACAATTTCAGCTCAGGGAAATAGTCTCTGAGAGTCCACCCTATCTATTCCTCTCAACATTTTATAAACCTCTATCAGGTCGCCTCTCAACCTACGTCTCTCCAGTGAGAAGAGTCCCAGCTCTCTCAACCTATCTTCATAAGGCCTGCCTCCCAATCCAGGCAGCATCCTTGTAAATCTCCTCTGCACTCTCTCAATAGCCTCTACATCCTTCCTATAGTGAGGCGACAAGAACTGCGCACAATACTCTAAGTGGGGTCTGAGAAGAGTCTTATAGAGCTGCATCATTATCTCCTGACTCCTAAACTCTATTCCTCGATTAATGAAGGCCAGTACACCGTACGCCTTCTTGACCACTTCCTCCACCTGCGAGGCCGATTTAAGAGTCCTATGGACCCGGACCCTGAGATCCTTCTGCTTTACAACACAGCTAAGACTCCTACCCCTTATATTGTACTCCTTCATCCCATTATTCCTGCCAAAATGGACCACTCCCTCCCCAACATTTATCTGTGTTGAAGTCCATCTGCCACTTCTCCGCCCAGTCTTGCATCCTGTCTATGTCCCGCTGCAACTTTTGGCATCCCTCCAGACATCCACAACACACCGATCTTTGTATTGTCGGCGAACTTGCTAACCCATCCCTCCAATTCCTCATCCAGGTAATTTATGAAAATGACAAACAGCAGGGGTCCCAGAACAGATCCCTGGGGCACTCCACTGGTTACCGACCTCCATGCAGAGCAAGACCCATCCACAACCACTCTCTGACTTCTGCCGGCAAGCCAGTTCTGTATCCACGAGGCCAAAGCCCCTTGGATCCCATGGCCTCTCACCTTCTCCAGAAGCCTTGCATGGGGGACCTTATCAAATGCCTTACTAAAGTTCATGTACACTACGTCCACCGCCCTTCCTTCGTCAATATGTTCTTTCACATTTTCGAAGAACTCAACTAGGCTCGTAAGGCATGACCTGCCCTTGACAAAACCATGCTGATTATTTCTAATCAGTCCAAACCTCTCCAAATGTTCATATATCTTATCCCTCAGAAGCCTCTCCATCAGCTTACCAACCACTGAAGTCAAACTCACCGGTCGGTAATTTCCTGGACTATCCCTGTTCCCTTTCTTAAAGATAGGAACCATATCCGCAATCCTCCAATCCTCCGGAACCTCTCCTGTTTCCACGGACGATGCAAAGATCATCACGAGGGGCTCTGCAACTACTTCCCTCACCTCCCACAATAACCTGGGGTACATCCCATCCGGTCCCGGCGACTTGTCTATCTTGATAGAATTTAACAGGTCTAACATATCCTCTTTCCTAACATCCACATACTCAATCTTTTCCGTATGCCGCAAACCTGCAGTGCAATCTCCCAGTTCACTTTCCACCGTGAATACCGAGGCAAAGTACTCGTTAAGCACCTCTGCCATTTCTTCCGGATTCACACAGACTTTTCCTCCTTCGGTGACAAGTGGTGTACCTCAGGGGTCTGTTTTGGGGCCCCTGCTGTTTGTAATTTTTATAAATGATCTGGATGAGGGTATTGAAGGATGGATTAGTAAATTTACAGATGACACTAAAGTCGGTGGAGTGGTAGATAGTGAAGAGGGGTGTTATAGTTTGCAGAGGGACTTGGACAAGTTGCAGAGCTGGGCCGAGAGGTGGCAAATGGAGTTTAATGTGGAAAAGTGTGAGGTAATGCACTATGGCAGAAATAATAAATGTGTAGAGTATAGGGCAAATGGTAGGATTCTTAGTAGTCTAGATGAACAGAGGGATCTTGGTGTGTATGTGCATAGATCCCTGAAAGTAGGCAGTCAGGTCGAGAAGGTTGTTAGGAAGGCATATGGAGTCTTGGCTTTTATTGGTAGGGATTGAATTTCGGAGCCGCAACGTCATGTTGCAACTGTACAAAACTCTAGTGCGGCCGCACTTGGAGTATTGTGTGCAGTTCTGGTCCCCACATTATAAGAAAGATGTGGAGGCATTGGAGAGGGTACAGAGGAGGTTTACCAGGATGTTGCCTGGTATGGAGGGCAGTCTTATGAGGAGAGGCTGAGGGATTTGAGGTTGTTTTCGTTAGAAAGGAGGAGGCTAAGAGGGGACCTGATCGAAACATATAAGATGATTAGAGGTTTAGATAGGGTGGACAGTGATAGCCTTTTTCCTAGGATGGAGAAAAGCTAGCACGAGGGGACACAGCTTTAAATTAAGGGGTGATAGTTATAGGACGGATATCAGAGGCAGGTTCTTTACCCAAAGGGTGGTTCGGGAGTGGAATGCCCTGCCTGCAGCGGTTGTAGATGCGCCAAGTTTGGTGGCGTTTAAGAGGTTAGTTGATAAGTATATGGAAGAGAAGGGAATGGTTTAGTTTGGAGGGGCATTGCTTTTTATATTGGTCGGCGCAACATCGAAGGCCGAAGGGCCTGTTCTGTGCTGTAATGTTCTATGTTCTATGTTCTATGTTCACCTTTTATAGGCCCTATCCCTTCTCTTCTCATTCTTTTACTTTTCACATATTTGTAGAAGGCCTTGGGATTCTCCTTAAATTCCCTGCCAAGGCCTTCTCATGACCCCTTCTAGCTCTCCTAATTTCCTTTTTAAGTTCCCTTCTACACACCTTATACTCCTCTAGATTCCTAACATCCCCTGGCTCTCTGAACCTTTTATATACCTTTTTTTTCTTCCTAACTAGGTTCACCACTACCTTCGTGCACCACGGTTCCCGCGTCCTACCAGAACCTCCTTGACTCCTCGGAACATTGTCTTGCAGTGCCCCAGACAAACATTCCTTGAAAAACACCACTTTCCTTCTGTACTCTTTCCCAAGAACACCTCCTTCCAGTTTATGAGCTGTTTGCTCACCCAGCATCACACAGACTGAAAACATTGCTTCAGGATTCAGGCTGGCTAAAGGTTATAATGATCGTATAAAGAGAGTATCGGCCTGTTGTAAGATTTGTACAAAATAGAGAAGGATATTTCCATGTTCGGTTGCGAGTAGCTCATGATTTCAATGATGCAGTAGTGATGGAGTTGAAGATTTAGTATAAAGAGAGAGATATCTTTGTGAACATGGCCACCCAGCATATCAATGGTGATTTATACCAAAGACAAAAGGAGTGTTGTGGACAAAATTATGACATATTGGATTGGAACAGGGGTGGGAGCACCGTCTACATTTCTGATGGACAACAGAGGTGAGTTTGTGAATGATGAGTCCCAAGATGTGTGAAAATTTAAATATTGTGGTGATGCATATTGCAACAGAAAGCCCATTCAGCAATGGTCTGTCTGAATGGAGTTATGAAGTAATAAATGATGCGCTGCATAAGGTTTTCCCAATAAATCAGACTGTAAATTGCAGACTGCATTAGAATCATAGAACCTTGCAGTGCAGAAGGAGGCCTTTCAGCCCATTGAGTCTGCAATGAACACAATCCCAGCCAGGTCCTACCCCCATATCCCTACATATTATATCCACTAATCCCTCTAACCTATGCATCCCAGGACACTAAGGGGCAATTTTTAGCGTGGCCAATCAACCTACATCTTTGGACTGTGGGAGGAAACCGGAACACCCAGAGAAAACCTATGCACACATGGGGAGAACATGCAAACTCCACATAGACAGTGACTCTGAGGATAGAATTAAACACATGTTCCTGGTGCTGAGAGGCAGCAATGCTAACCACTGTACCACCCTGCCACATCATGTCTGATATGTATAGAACATAGAACATAGAACGTGGCCCTTTGGCCCACGAGTTGTGCCGATCATATCAGTACCTACCAGGCCATAGAACTATCTGTAACTACCAATCCCATTAAATCCCATGTACTCATCCAGAAGTCTCTTAAAAGACCCCAGCGAGTCCACCTCTACCACCACTGATCGCAGCCGATTCCATTCACTCACCACTCTCTGACTGAAAAACTTACCTCTAACATCTTCTCTGTACTTGCCCCCCCAGCACCTTAAACCTGTGTCCTCTCGTAGCGACCATTTCAGCCCTGGGAAATAGCCTCCGAGAATCCACCCTATCTATTCCTCTCAACATCTTATAAACCTCTATCAGGTCGCTTCTCAACCTTCGTCTCTCCAGTGGGAAGAGTCCCAGCTCTCTCAACCTATCTTCATAAGGCCTGCCCCCCAATCCAGGCCTTGTAAATCTCCTCTGCACCCTCTCAATAGCTTCCACATCCTTCCTATAGTGAGGCAACCAGAACTGCGCACAATACTCCAAGTGGGGTCTGACAAGGGTCTTATAAAGTTGCAGCATTACCTCCCGACTCCTAAACTCAATCCCTCTATTAATGAAGGCCAGTACACCATATGCCTTCTTGACCACATCCTCCATCTGTGGAGCTGATTTAAGAGACCTGTGGACCCAGACCCCAAGATCCTTCTGCTTCTCAAAGCTGCCAAAACTCCTACCCTTGATATTATACTCTCGCATTCCATTGGTTCTGCCAAAATGGACCACCACACATTTATCCGCGTTGAAGTCCATCTGCCACTTCTCCGCCCAGTCTTGCATCCTATCTATGTCCCGCTGCAACTTTTGGCATCCCTCCAGACCATCCACAACACCACCGATCTTTGTATCATCGGCGAACTTGCTAACCCATCCCTCCACTTCCTCATCCAGGTCATTTATGAAAATGACAAACAGCAAGGGTCCTAGAACAGATCCCCGGGGCACTCCACTGGTGACCGACCTCCATGCAGAAAAAGAGCCATCCACAACCACCCTCTGCCTTCTGCAGGCAAGCCAGTTCTGGATCCACAAGGCCAAAGCCCCTTGGATCCCATGCCCTCTCACCTTCTCAAGAAGTCTTGCATGGGGGACCTTATCAAATGCCTTGCTGAAATCCATGTAAACCACATCCACTGCTCAACACTAAAGTCTCGCTAATTCCAGTTTCCAGCACTTGTCCCATATCTCTAAATGTGAGGATGTTGAAACTCGCAGAGAGCTGGGTCAGTTTGGGGTCACTGGGTCAGTTCGGGGTCACTGGGTCAGTTCAGGGTCACTGGGTCAGTTTGGGGTCACTGGGTCAGTTCGGGGTCACTGGGTCAGTTCAGGGTCACTGGGTCAGTTCAGGATGCTGGGTCAGTTCAGGGACACTGGGTCAGTTCAGAGTCACTGGGTCAGTTCGGGGTCACTGGGTCAGTTCAGGACGCTGGGTCAGTTCAGGATGCGGGTCAGTTTGGGACACTGGGTCAGATCGGGGTCACTGGGTCAGTTCAGGGACACTGGGTCAGTTCAGGGACACTGGGTCAGTTCGGGGTCACTGGGTCAGTTCGGGGTCACTGGGTCAGTTCAGGGTCACTGGGTCAGTTTGGGGTCACTGGGTCAGTTCAGGGTCACTGGGTCAGTTCGGGACATTGGGTCAGTTTAGGGACACTGGGTCAGTTCGGGGTCACTGGGTCAGTTCGGGACATTGGGTCAGTTCAGGGACACTGGGTCAGTTCGGAGTCACTGGGTCAGTTCAGGGTCACTGGGTCAGTTTGGGGTCACTGGGTCAGTTTGGGGTCATTGGGTCAGTTCGGGGTCACTGGGTCAGTTCAGGGTCACTGGGTCAGTTCGGGGACACTGGGTCAGTTCGGGACACTGGGTCAGTTCGGGTCATTGGGTCAGTTCAGGGACACTGGGTCAGTTCGGAGTCACTGGGTCAGTTCGGGGTCACTGGGTCAGTTTGGGGTTACTGGGTCAGTTTGGGGTCACTGGGTCAGTTCAGAGACACTGGTTTAATGAACAAAGAGGAAAGAATAAAACAGCACGGGAAACAGGCCCTTCGGCCCAACGAGCCCGTGCCGCCACCCCGATGTTCCCACCTCTACCCCCGATCCCTGTCTATGTTTATAGATCTATGGATTAAAAACCAAATTTGAGACCATTTAGGGAGAATTTGTTTTGCCAATTAGCCTAAGAGCACATCTTTGGGATGTGGGAGGAAACTGGAGCACCCAGAGAAAACCCACGCAAGCACGGGGAGAATGCGCAAACTCCCACAGACACAGGCCCAAATCCATGTATCTGCACAGCACAGAGATAGTCACTGAGCTGTCGTGTTGCTCATCAAATGGTCCAGGTCAAGCGTACACTAACGACATGAAGCAGTAGAATAATCTTGAAAAAAATCCAAGAGCAGCCCTCTCACGACCCAGCGTGTGTATGCCCCTTGTTAGACAACAAGGTGGACCAAAGTATCTGTAGGATAAAAACAAGTACATCAATATCATCATCTATTTACACACTTCCCAGGGACTCCCAAGGCTCATGATCCCTATTTTAAATCAGTTTTCTATACCCCTCCATTCCCATTCTGTTCATGTGCCCATCTAAGTATTTCTTAAATAACTCCAGAGTACCTGCCTCCACCACTTTACTTGGCAGCGCATTCCATACCCCCACCACCCTCTGTGTGAAAAAACTCCCTCTAGCATCCAAATTATACCTTACCCCCCTCACCCTAAGCCCGTGACCCCTCGTGCTATTTGAGTCCATCCTAGGAAAAAGCTTAACCCTGTTTACTCTATCTATACTCCTCATAATCTTGTACACCTCTATCAGATCTCCTCTAAGTCTACGTCTTTCTAAGGAAAACAGTCCCAATTTGCCTAACCTCTCCTCGTAACTCAGACCTTCCATACCAGGCAGCATCCTGGTAAACCTCCTCTGCACTCTCTCCAGAGTCTCCACGTCCTTCCAGTAGTAAGGCGACCAGAACTGGACGCAGTATTCCAAATGAGGTCTAACCAACGTTTTATACAACTGCAACATTAAAGGCCAGCTCTTGTACTCTATACCCCTTCCTATAAAGGCTAACATACTATATGCTTTCTTCACAACCTTTTCCACTTGCTCTGCCACCTTCAGAGACTTGCGGATAGTGAGGAGCATTGTCAGGCGATGCAGCAGGACATAGATAGGCTGGTAGCTTGGGCAGACAGATGGCAGATGGAATTTAATCCTGATAAATACGAGGTGATGCATTTTAAATAGAACATAGAACATAGAACATAGAACATTACAGCGCAGTACAGGCCCTTCGGCCCTCGATGTTGCACCGGCCAGTGGACCCTCTAACTTGAACTATTCCAATATCATCCATATGCCTATCCACCGAACATTTGAATGCCCCCAAAGTAGGCGAGTCCACATCTGCTGCAGGTAGGGCATTCCACGCCCTCACCACCCTCTGTGTAAAGAACCTGCCTCTGACATCCGTCCTATTACTACCACCTCTTAATTTAAAGTTATGTCCCCTCATGTTGGTCTCACCATTCGAGGAAAAATGCTCTCACTATCCACCCTATCCAGTCCCTTGATCATCTTATCCGCCTCAATTAGGTCACCGCGTAACCTTCTTCTCTCTAATGAAAATAACCTCAGGTCCCTCAGCCTTTCCTCATAAGGCCTTCCCACCATACCAGGCAACATCCTGGTAAACCTCCTCTGCACCCTTTCCAATGCTTCCACATCTTTCTTATAATGCGGCGACCAGAACTGTGCGCAATACTCCAAGTGCAGCCGCACCAGAGTTTTGTACAGTTGTAACATAACCTCACGGCTCCTAAATTCAATCCCTCTACCAATAAAAGCTAACACACCGTACGCCTTCTTAACAACTTTATCAACCTGGGTGCCAACTTTCAAAGAGCTATGTACTTGTACCCCAAGATCCCTCTGCTTGACAACACTATTAAGGGTCCTTCCATTAGCCCTATATTTCATATGCCTGTTATTCCTACCAAAGTGAATCACCTCACACTTATCCGTATTGAATTCCATTTGCCACCTCACGGCCCAGCTCTGCAACCGTCCCTCTGCAAACTGTAACATCCATCCTCGCTGTCTACAACTCCCCCCACTTTGGTATCATCAGCAAATTTACTAATCCAACCCTCTACACCCTCATCTAGGTCATTTATAAAAATGACAAACAGCAGTGGCCCTAAAACAGATCCTTGAGGTACACCACTTGTAACTGCACTCCAGGTTGAATATTTCCCATCAACCACCACCCTCTGTCTTCTATCAGCTAGCCAATTCCTAATCCAAACTGCTAAATCACCTTCAATCCCATGCATCTGCACTTTCTGCAGTAGCCTACCATGGGGAACCTTATCAAACGCTTTGCTAAAATCCATATACACTACATCAGCTGCCTTACCCTTATCTACCTCTTTGGTCACCTCCTCAAAAAACTCAATAAGGTTTGTGAGGCACGACCTACCCTTCACAAAACCGTGCTGACTATCCCTAATCAATTTATTTCTCTCTAGATGCTTATAAATCCTATCCCTTATAATTCTTTCCAAGACTTTGCCCACAACAGAAGTCAGGCTCACCGGTCTATAATTTCCAGGATGGTCCCTACTCCCCTTTTTGAACAAAGGGACAACATTTGCCATCCTCCAGTCTTCCGGCACTATACCTGTAGCCAATGACGACATGAAGATCAAAGCCAAAGGCTCTGCAATCTCCTCTCTAGCCTCCCAGAGAATCCTAGGGTAAATCCCATCTGGCCCAGGGGACTTATCAATTTTCATACCCTCAAGATTTGCTAACACCTCCTCCTTATGAACCTCAATCCTGCCCAGTCTACAACCTGGTATCGCAGTATTCTCCCCGACAACATTGTCTTTCTCCTGCGTGAATACTGACGAAAAATACTCATTCAGTGTCTCTCCTATCTCCTCAGGCTCCACGCACAACTTCCCACTGCTATCTCTGACTGGCCCTAATCTTGCCCTAACCAATCTTTTATTATTTATATACCTGTAAAAAGCTTTAGGATTCTCCTTAATCCTATCCGCCAAAGTCTTCTCGTGTCCTCTTCTAGCTCTTCTCAACTCCCTCTTTAGCTCCTTCCTGGCTGATTTATAGCTCTCCATTGCCCTAACTGAGCCTTCACGTCTCATCATTATATAAGCCTCCTTCTTCCTCTTCACCAGAGATTCAACTTCCCTAGTACACCATGGTTCCCTCACTCGACCACTTCCTCCCTGCCTGGCAGGTACATATTCATTAAGGACATGCAGAAGCTGTTCCTTAAATATGCTCCACATTTCAGATGTCCCCAGCCCCTGCAATTTCCTGCTCCACCCTATGCATCCTAAATCTCTCCTAATAGCCTCATAATTACCTTTCCCCCAGCTATAACTACTGTTATTTGGTACGTGCCCATCCCTTTCCATCACTAAGTTAAACGTAACCGAATTGTGGTCACTATCACCAAAGTGCTCACCCACCTCCAAGTCTAACACCTGGTCTGGTTCATTACCCAGTACCAAATCCAATATAGCCTCGCCTCTTGTTGGCCTATCTACATACTGAGTCATGAAACCTTCCTGCACACATTGAACAAAAACTGACCCCTCTAACGTACTTGAACTATAGCTTTTCCAATCGATATTAGAAAAGTTAAAGTCCCCCATTACAACTACCCTGTTACTTTCACACCTATCCAGGATCAACTTTGCAATCCCTTTCTCTACTTCTCTGGAACTTTTTGGAGGCCTATAAAAAACTCCCAACAGTGTGACCTCTCCTTTCTTGTTTCTAATCTCAGCCCATACTACCTCTGCAGACAAGTCCACATCAAACGTCTTTTCTGCCACCGGAATGCTGTCCTTAACTAACAATGCCACTCCTCCCCCTCTTCTACCACCACCTCTGCTCTGACTGAAACATCTGAACCCCGGAACCTGCAACAACCATTCCTGCCCCTGCTCTATCCACGTCTCTGAAATGGCCACAACATCGAAGTCCCAAGCACCAATCCAGGCTTCAAGTTCATCCACCTTATTGCGTATGCTCCTCGCATTAAAGTATACACACTTCAAACCACCCTCCTGTTTGCCACTATACTGCTGCGACCTAGAAACCTTATCTGTGACCTCCCTATTCACATCCTCCTGTATACTGGCACAACAATTCAGGTTCCCATTGTCCCAAAGAATGGAGGGGGGAGGTATATGATGAAGGGTAGACCTATTAAGAGTATAGAAACGCAGAGGGCCAGTTCGAGACACTGGGTCAGTTTGGGGTCACTGGGTCAGTTCGGGGTCACTGGGCCAGTTCAGGACACTGGGTCAGTTCAGGGTCACTGGATCAGTTCAGGGTCAGTGGGTAAGTTTGGGGTTACTGGGTCAGTTTGGGGTCACTGGGTCAGTTCAAGTCACTGGGTCAGTTCAGGGTCACTGGGTCAGTTTGGGGTCACTGGTTCAGTTCGGGGTCATTGGGTCAGTTCGGGGTCACTGGGTCAGTTCAGGACACTGGGTCAGTTCAGAACACTGGGTCAGTTGATGGACACTGGGGCAGTTCAGGAAACTGGGTCAGTTTGGGGTCACTGAATCAGTTTGGGGTCACTGGATCAGTTCGGGGTCACTGGGTCAGTTCAGGACACTGGGTCAGTTTGGGGTCACTGGGTCAGTTCAGAGTCACTCGGTCAGTTCAGGACACTGGGACAGTTCGGGGTCACTCGGTCAGTTCAGGACACTGTCAGTTCGGGGTCACTGGGTCATTCCGGGGTCACTGGGTCAGTTCGGGTCACTGGGTCAGTTCAGGACACTGGGTCAGTTTGGGGTCACTGGGTCAGTTTAGAGTCACTCGGTCAGTTCAGGACACTGGGACGGTTCGGGGTCACTCGGTCAGTTCAGGACACTGTGTCAGTTTGGGGTCACTGGGTCATTCCGGGGTCGCTGGGTCAGTTCGGGATACTGGGTCAGTTCAGGACACTGGGTCAGTTCGGGG
Source organism: Sphyrna mokarran (assembly GCA_024679065.1). Lineage (NCBI taxonomy): Eukaryota > Metazoa > Chordata > Chondrichthyes > Carcharhiniformes > Carcharhinidae > Sphyrna > Sphyrna mokarran. The sequence goes on along the minus strand of JAGIQG010000028.1, from coordinate 38,648,540 downwards.
TCACTGGGTCAGTTCGGGGTCACTGGGTCAGTTCAGGACACTGGGTCAGTTCGGGGTCACTGGGTCAGTTCGGGGTCACTGGGTCAGTTCAGGACACTGGGTCAGTTCGGGATCACTGGGTCAGTTCAGGGACACTGGGTCAGTTTGGGGTCACTGGGTCATTCCGGGGTCGCTGGGTCAGTTCAGGGTCACTGGGTCAGTTCAGGACACTGGGTCAGTTCGGGGTCACTGGGTCAGTTCAGGGACACTGGGTCAGTTTGGGACACTGGGCTCGGCCTGGGGCACTGGGAATATTTGCAGGCATGTGGAGGGCTGTGCTGATGATATTGTTTTTAGCTGTGGGGTGTGTCGCTAATGACTGTGCCGAGGGGGAGAGCCCCTACTATATGTGTTGGGAGGGGGTGGGTGGAGGGTTACTGCTGACAAAATCTTTAACTCTCTGCTGATTTGGGAATTTAATGATGGTACACTGATCCCTGTGGCTCTATCACATCCCTCTCCCTTCCACCAGATTGGTTGCATAAACCACACTGATTGATTCTCTTTCTGTTGGAATGCCTCAAGATCCGGTCTGAGGATGAAGGTTCTGGAGAGCTGGCTGCTGTTTATCAATCAGAGCCTGACACTCTGACAAATGATGGGAAAACACCATTCAGTGTGTGCAGCATTTACCACTGACCAACTCACCCACTGACTGACTGCTATTACTGAGTTCCCAGAGTGAAGAGTCAAGGGGTGGGATTTTCATACACTCGTCCCAAGATCAAAAAATCCCTCCCGAACTGACTCAACATTCCTGAACTGACCCAGCATCCCAAACGAATCCAGCACCCCAAACTGCCTCACAGCATCACGGATCCAATCCCCTGCTTGGGTCACTGTCTGTGCAGAGTTTGCACCCTCCTGGTGCTCTGGTTTCCTCCCACAGTCCGAAGACATGCAGATTAGATTGACTTGTCATGCTAAATTGACCCAGGGGATTAGCAGGGTAAACATGTGGCCTTGGTGGGATTGTGGTTACTGCAGACTTGAAGGGCTAACTGGCTTCCTCCTGTACTGTAAGGATTCTATGGATAAATCCCGCTGGTTTCAAAATGAATATCCCACATTCAGTTCATCACTGAGAGCCCTAGCGTGAATCTCGATAAAAATTGGTGCGTGGGGCCTACTCCTGCTGGAGAGAGCAGCAGCAGAGCACTGCGCGCGCATTGATCTGTCGGCTGCAGTTCGGTATATGCACAATTGCCCCTCACTGCTGGTCTCCCGATAGCTGGCCTGCCCCGTGATCCCATGTTATTGGTTTTCTGTTCCCCACATTCCCCCGAGGGCAGGCTTCCTGGATGTCTCTGGGCCACCAGCCCTCCCCACCTCCCTGCAGCCCAACCAGCAACCCTGATCACCCCTCTCTGCGCCCACCCCTCCACCCCCAACTGACAATAATCAGCCCTTCCCTCCCTTTCTCACTGATCCCAAGAGCAGAATGATAACATGACTCCCCATCCCCCACTCTGATGTCACCCCTCCAATAGGTTCTGGCTCCTTGGCACTTCCTGATACCCAATGGTCTTTGCCATTTTGTCCCTTGGGCAGTGCCAGAAAGCCAGGCTGATAATGCCAAAAGGCACCCCTCTCCTTACCCCCAAATTCCTGGGGAGACCTCCCACAACCCCACTACACTCCAACGGGGCCAGACCACCAGCTACTGGGGAGCTGTAATATACCCTACTGGAGTGAACAACCCCTGGTTGGGGGTGGAGGAAAACTCTCGTGGGCCCAGAGACTTCAGTCCCGAGCCCGCTAATGGGAAGTAAATCTAAATTTATATATCTTAATCAGCTCCATGTTGATTTCTGGTGTGGAGCTGGTGACGCTGGATTTTCAATGGCCAGAGATATGCAGAGGCCGTAGTGCCCAGCGAGGAGCCCACTAACTCTCCCAGCCCTCTGTGCTGCTGGAGCTGACGTGGAGATGCTGGTGTTAGACTGGGATAAAGATAGTGAGAAGTCTCACAACACCAGGTTTAAATCCAACCAGTTTATTTGATAGTAAACTCACAAGCTTTCGGAAACAGTGTTTCTTTGTCAATAGACTTCCCCGCAGTGGTACTGTTTCCTACTGTGATGCCAGGGGAGCCGTAGTTGTTGCTGCTCACCAGGCAAGACTGTTCCCTTCCTGTTGGCGAACATTTCAACGGTCACGGGCATTCAATCTCTGATCTTCGGCTAAGCGTTCTCCAAAGAACGCTGAGCAGAGACTGATAGCCAAGTTCCGCACACGTGAGGACAGTCTTAACAAGGATCTTGGGTTCGTGTCACACTATCTGTAACCTTCATGACTTGCCTGGGCTTGCAACATCTCATTAACTGTCTTGTCTGAAGACAATACACATCTCTTTTAACCTATGCCTAATGCTATCTCCACTCACATTGTCTGCATCTTTAAGACTTGAATAGCAGGTTCGCTGTTAAAGACTCACATTCTAATCAGTATTCTGTAAACTGTGTGTGACTTTATATGCCCTTTTCTGATCAGAACCTTCCACATGCCTGACAAAGGAACACTGTTTCTGAAAGGTTGTGGGATTACTATCAAACAAACTAGTTGGGCTTTAACCTGGTGTTGTGAGACTTTTTAGTCTGCTAGAGCTGCACAGCAGGCGGGGAGAATTGCCCCAATATCTTTACACAGCGAACCACCCTGTTTGAATATCATATGGCCAGTAACATCCCACACCTTGTGACTGTTTTGCTGCCCTGATGTCATTAGGCCTCACAGGGCTTCAGGATCATGACTAAACAATATAGAGACTGGGCTTGACCTGGACCATTTGATGGGCAACATTACAGCTCAGTGACTATCGCTGTGCTGTGCAGATACATGGATTTGGGCCTGTGTCTGTGGGAGTTTGCGCATTCTCCCTGTGCTTGCGTGGGTTTTCTCCGGGAGCTCCGGTTTCCTCCCACATCCCAAAGATGTGCTCTTAGGCTAATTGGCAAAACAAATTCTCCCTAAATTGTCTCAAATTTGGTTTTTAATCCATAAATCTATAAACATGGACAGGGATCACGGGTAGAGGTGGGAACATCGGGGTGGCGGCGCGGGTTCGTTGGGCCTGTTTCCTGCGCTGTTTTGTTCTTTGTTCTTTGTATACAGATTCCTTGGCAGAATTGAGGGAGCTTGCTGTTGAGGATGTATAAATGTTTGCCACGCTATCTTCAACTGGGGCATGACGGAGCAAGAACGACGCTAGATTAATTCTCCCTTACTCAGTTTGATAGCAGGAGGAGGGGGAAGAGGAGCTTGTGATTTTAACCCTATCCGTTGCACCAACTGGGTGGGGGTGGGGGGGAATTAATTAAACCCCAGCATATTACTAACAGCTGGGATGAAGACTGTTTTCTAATTTAACATGCAGTGCTCTCTAGGCTGATGAGGCAGCCCCTAAAACCAAAAGCACTTTATTCACCAAACATAGATGTTCTTCCCCGCCATTTACCTCATTATAATGCCATTCTGCACAGCCTCCAATTAAAAAATCTGTTTTCAAATGGAGCTGGTGGGCAATGTGTCCAGTAACACGCTGCTCTGATGCTGGGAGTTGCCAGTCAGTAATCTGAGATAAGGTAAGCGTATCAGCCATTGACACCTCATTATACTCCGTGCATTATTCTCTCAGGGCAGGGTCAAGTAGACAAGCAGCATCTTGGTGAAGCCTGTACATTATCATTATATTTTTAATGTCTCCTACCTTCCGTTGATGGCATGCCAAAATAAATATGTATCCTGAGAAATCATGATAGACGGAAGGAAGAGGATGAAAAGTGGCACGCGAGATGTTTCACGCTTCTGACAGACCCCAGGATAAATTGTGCTGTGAATCATGGTTAATGTCGTTAACTGCCCAGCCCAGGCAGTGCCAATCAAAACTGCCAACATTTTTAATACATTTCTGGCCTAATCACTCTCGCACAATTCTTGACAGCTGCTGATGGTGTCAGTCAGTGAGGCACAAAGGAACAGAAATTCTGCCTGTGGATTCATCTTCCAGGGAAGGTGAGACAGGGAAGAGATCCTCAAACATCTCATTGTTGAGGAGGGAGATGAACGATTCGAGATTCTTTTCTCCTCAAAGAAATACAATGCATGAAGGATGCCATTCCTGAGGCATCGCAGAGGATAACTGAATAGAAACATGGAATTTTTATCAACCCTATATAAATGAAGTTCTCCCAGACATTGAAGTTCATTATTAAGTGATTTCCATTGGGAGATAAGCAAATCAAACTTTGGTTCAATTTCCAAATTCTCTGTCACTCAGAGGCCTGTTTCGGCAAGGTGTAATAATCTCAGCACACAGCTGAACAATATATCACATCCTTGGGAACTGTGGAAATATCCAGTCAGTTAAGTGAGAAAAAGATGCTGAGATTTGGAAAAAATCAGTGAAATGACAGAAAATTGGGTTAAGTTAACAACACTCAAGAGATAGGGACAAATTTCAAAGAGATTCCCATAAAGTTTTGATATTTCTCTGAAACTTGAGTCACGTAACATTGCATTCTACACTGTCAGCTCTGCGGGTTATCTCATTATTTCAAGCTTCACTTCTCACTGACACAGTTGAAATAAAGACACCACTTACTTCACCTATTGGGCCCTGCATCCATGTCCCCCAGTTGGTCATTAGAATGATTGCTCTCTTTCAATTGATTGACCAGATTCCTGCTCAATACTGTAAAGCTGTGCGGTGCTGGGGAATCAGTGTCAAAAGAACAAAGAACAACACAGCATAGAAAACAGGCCCTTCGGCCCTACAAGCCCATGCCACCCATTTTAACACTCAGCGAGTGTCTCATTCCAATCCTTCTTCTACCTATGACTTTTGCCTACTTCTCTTGGACTCCACAACAAAGGGGTGCAAATTTAGGGAATTATATGTGCGCCAGATTAAGGGAGATCCAATTTAGGGACAATTTATTAACACCAATCAGTCTAAAAAGCATGTTTTTGGGGTGTGGGAGGAAATCAGAGCACCTGGAGAAAACCCACACAAGCACGGGGAGAATGTGCCAACTCCCACAGACATCGACCCAAGCTGCAGATCCAACCTGGGTCCCTGTAACCGCACAGCAAACAGTGATAGTCACTGACCTGTCGTGTTGCCCATCAGTTCGTCCAGTTTAAGCGTACACTAACGATGTGAAGCACTAGGCAACTCATGAAGCAACATCCAAGAGCAGCCTTGCATGACCCACTGTGTGTATGCCCCTTGTTGGCCAACAGGATGGACCAAATCACCTGCGGATATAAAAAAAGAGACATCAATAAACATACAATAGCCTATACAGACATTAATGGAGATTCCTAATACCTCCAACATAAGAGACAGGTGGCCGATAGGAATCTACTAATTCCCAGGAACATCCTGAGGCTCTTGATCCTTAACTAGAACATTCTTTTGTAACCCTCCATCTCTCATCTGCTCATGTGCCTATCGAGGTCAGTCTTAAAGAACCCTAGTGTGTCTGCCTCCACCACCCTGCTTGGCAGTGCATTCCAGGCCCCCACACCCCTCTGTGTAAAAAACATCCCTCTAACATCTGAATTATACCTCTCCTCTCTTACCTTGAGCCTGTGACCCCTTGTGATTTTTGCATCCAACCTGGGAAAAAGCTTCCTACTGTCCACTCTACCTATACCCTTCATAATCTTATACACCTCTATTAGATCTCCCCTCGTTCTCCATTTTTCCAGGGAGAACAACTCCACTTTGCCCAATTTCTTTTCATAGCTAAGACTGTTGACACCAGGCAGCTGACATTTTGCTTCCCGTTCTGATGCCAACCCCACTAACATTTCATGGAGTCTCAAATCCCTTGTGTTGGGCATTCCCAATGGCTGGCACAACTGGTATTATATTGTTTATCAATGATCTTCATACTGATGGATTCTTCAACCTCTGGCATCTCAGTGTTGACAGTGAGAAATCTCACAACACAGGTTAGAGTCCAACCAGTTTATTTGATAATAATCGTATTAGCTTTTGGAATCGGTGTTCCTTCGTCAGGTCGTGGAAGGGCAGAGAAGGACATATAAAGACACACACAGTTTACAGAATACTGTTAGAATGTGAGTCTTTACAGCTCATCTGCTATCCAAGTCTTAAAGATGCAGACAATGTGAGTGGAGATAGCATTAGCATAGATTAGAGAGATGTGTATTGTCTCCAAACAGGACAGTGAGTGAGATTTTACAACCCAGGCAAGTCATACATCATCTACATCATCTCAGTATTGACCACAGTTTTATAAGAATTTAAGAACTAGGAGTTGGAATATGCCATTTGGCCCCTTGAGCCTGCTTCGTCATTCAATAAAAACATGGCCGATCTTTTTGTAGACTGAGCTCCACTTGCCCGCCCATTCACCATTACCCTTAATTCCTTTATTGTTGAAAAATCAATCTGTATTTGCCTTAAAAATATTTAATGAGGTAGCCTCAACTGCTTCACTGGGCAGGGAATTCTACAGATTCACAACCATTTGGGTGAAGAAGTTCCTCCTCAATTCAGTCCTAAATTTGCCCCCCCCCCCTTATCTTGAGGCTACACCCTACTAATTCTGATTTCACCTGTTTGTGGAAACAACTTCTTTGCTTCTAGCTTATCTGTTCCCTTCCTAATATTATATTTTTTCTATCGGGTCTCTTCCTCATTCTTCTGAATTCCAATAGTAGAATCCCAGTCTACTCAGTCTCTCCTCATAAATCAACCCTCTCAACTCTGGAATTAACCTAGAGAATCTCCTCTGCACCCCCTCCAGTGCCATTATATCCTTTCTCAAGTAAGGAGACCAAATCTGTACACAGTAACTCCAGGTGTGGCCTCACCAGCACCTTATACAGCTACAACATAACCTTGCTGTTTTTAAACTCCATCCCTCTAGTAATGAAGGACAAAATTCCATTTGCCTTCATTTTGCCTTCTTAATTAATGGCAATCCTCAGTGTAAAGGAGAAATGGTATTATGCTGTACAGTACCTGTACAGCACTCAAATCTGTGCACTCAGATTGCTCATTCTATATGGGCAGAAGATAAACTGCACATTAGCTGTAGATAAAGCTTGTCAATGGAATATTAAATGAATGACATTATATTTAGAATAATTTATTAGTTTGATGTATTCTTTTTAGACTTCAGCAAGGTTTCTGACACATAGCAGACTGGCGAGGAAATTAAAAGAGGAAGTGGCAAGTTTGATTCAATATTGGTTCAGTGACAGAAAGCAAAGGATATTTGTTGCTGGGTATTATTGTAACGGTAGGGTCCACTGTTAGACGGGCACAAGTAGCACAGTGCTTAGCATTGCTGCCTCACAGCGCCAGGGGCCTGGGTTCGATTCTGGCGCCTGTGCAGAGTTTGCATGTTTTGTGTGGAGTTTCCCCTGGCTACTCCAATTTCCTCCCACACTCCAAAAATGAGCAGATTAGATTGATTAACAGCTCTAAATTATCCCTTAGTGGCCCATGATGTGTAGGTTAGATAGATTAGCCATGGTAAATGCATGGCGTTATGGAGATAGGGCCTGGTGAGAGAGGGCCTGGTGAAATACTGTGGAGCTTTGAAGGACTTTGTGGGTGAAATTAGAATCATATCTGCTGAATGGGCTGCCCGTGAATCTGTAAGATATTGCTATTTAATGTAAAATTTATAATTTATATTGACCTCAATTAACCTGTTAATTCGTGTTTCATTTATGTTGATTTTAGTTTCATTGTTAAAGTTATAAAAGCGAAATCTGTTTCAGTAGTTTTCTTACGGGTCGAATTGATCCTCTGGTTTATTTGGTCTCCATAACAACACTAGGAAGTGTAGAGAAATAAAAGCTCCTTCTGTCCGCACATTTCCCTGGATATAGGAATGGTGTCTGAAATGCTTTATTTTATTTTAAAGACTAGAATATAAGAGAAGGAAATTAATGCAAGTTAACGATATGAAAGGATCAGCAGGTTACAATTAGACTACTGCTTAAAGTTCTGGTCATCATATTACAGTAAAGATGTGACCACACAACAGTACAGCACACAGGAACAGGCCCTTCAGCCCTCCAAGCCTGCGTCGCTCATGTGCCCAACTAGACCATTCCCTCTATTCCCAGTCTGTTCATGTGGCTATCTAGATAAGTCTAAAACGATCCCAGTGTGTCCACCTCAACCACCTTGCTTGGTAGTGCATTCCAGGCTCCCACCACCCTCTGTGTAAAATACGTTCCCTGACATCTGTGTTGAACTTTGCCCCCGTAACCTTGAACTTATGACCCCTTGTGTTTGTCACCTCTGACCTGGGAAAAAACCTCCCACTGTTCACCCTATCTATGCCCTTCACAATGTTATACACCTTTATTAGGTCACCCTTCATTCTCCGTCTTTCCAGGGAGAACAACCCAGTTTGCCCAATCTCTCCTCATAGCTAATACCCTCCATACTAGGTAACATCCTGGTAAACCTTTTCTGTTCTTTCTCCAAAGCCTCCAAGTCCTTCTGGTAGTGTGGTGACCAGAACTGGACGCAGTATTCCAAATGTGGCCTAACCAACATTCTATACAGCTGCAATATCATACACCAACTCTTACACTCTATGCCCCATCCAATAAAGGCAAGCATGTCATATGCCTTCTTCACCACCCTCTCCACCTGTGATGCCACCTTTAAGGATCTATGGACTTGCACACCCAGATCCCTCTGTATATCTATACTCCTGATGGTTCTGCTATTTATTGTACAGCTCTCTCCTACATTAGTTCTACCGAAATGCATCACTTCACATTTATCTGGATTAAATTCAATCTGCATTTCTCCGCCCAATTTTCCAGCCTATCTATATCCTGCTATATTCTCTGACAATGTTCATCACCATCTGCAACTCCAGCAATCTTTGTATTATCTGCAAACTTACTGATCACACCAGCTACATCTTCTGCCAAATCATTTATATATATCACAAACAGCAGAGGTCCCGGTACAGAGCCCTGCGGAACACCACTAGTCACAGACCTCCAGCTGGAAAAAGACCCCTCCACTGATACCCTCTGTCTTCTACTGCCAAGCTAATTCTCCACCCATCTAGCTAGCTCACCTTTTATCCCGTGAGATTTAACCATTTGCACCAACCTGCCATGAGGGACCTTGTCAAACACTTTACTAAAATTCATACAGACAACACCCATGGCCTTTCCCTCGTCAATCATTTTGTCACCTCCTCAAAAAACTCAACCAAGTTTGTGAGGCATGACCTCCTTCGTTCAAAACCGTGTTGTCTATCACTAATGAGATTACTCTGTTCTAAATGTGCATACATCCTATCTCTAAGAACCTTCTCCCACAATTTCCCTACCATGCACATCAAGCTCACCGGCTTACAGTTACCTGGGTTATCTTTGTTACCCTTCTTAAATAATGGGATCAAAAAGTTCAAAGCAGTGAAGAGATGTTGCCTGGACTGGAGAATGTTATAATGAGGAAAAATCACAGTTGGTTGGGGTTAAGCTGAGGGGAAATTTAATTGAGATTGGTAAAATGAAGGAAGGGCCTCATTTGAGTGGATTGGAAAATATTTAGCAGAGCAATCACTAACCATTGGTAGAAAGGAAAGGAATTGGTAAAAGGGGAGAGTTGAGGAGGGTCTTTTTCATGTAGGCGGTGGTGGGGGGTCCATAGCTCATTGCCTGAAAAGGTGGTAGAGGCAGAAATTTGGAGATGGACTGAAGGTGCCAAAACCAACAGGTTAAAAACCAAGCGTTAGAAAATGGAATTAAACTGGATAGCTGTTTTTTCACCAGCACGTATTTAAAAAGGAATGTAGTTGTGTAGATAGAGAGAGGAAATGAATGAGAGCTAGCTAATGGGCAGAAGCAGAACATCACAATAAATTGTTGTTTTTGAATTGGCAGGAAGTTTGTTTGTAATTTGTACTGAGACCTATTTGCGTTTCATTTATATTAATGACGTGGTCAGAGGCAAAATCAGAATGATGACTTAAAATTTGTCGAGAATATCAAATTAAGAATCAAATTATGAAGGAGAAGCAAGGCAATTTTGAGTGATGAGAAAGCTGAGTGGAACAGGAAATTGAGGGCATTGTAGAATAATACCTTTGGGAGAAAGGACAGTGGAAGGAAGAGCATCTTAAGCAGTTCAATTCTGAATGAGGAGTGGAGGAATGGGGATATATGGGTGCCAAGAATAAAGTGTTGAAGATTGGAGCATTGAATGTGAAAAGTGAGAAGTCTTCTTGAGTTTGTACAAGAAATGGCTTAAGCCACAATTGCAGTTCTAATCACTACAGTACAGAAGGAGGCCATTTGGCCCATCAAGTCTGCATTGACCCTCCGACAGAGTATTTTAACAAGACCTACCCCCTACCCTATCTCTCTAACCTTGTGCATTTACCTCACAAATCGTCCTAACCTACACATTTTGGAACACTAAGGGCAATTTTGCATGGCCAATCCACCGAATCCGAACATCTTTGGAGTGTGGGAGAAAACCGGGGCACCTGGAGGAAAACCCACACAGATACAGGGGCGATGTGCAAACTCCACACAGACAGTCATCCAAGGCTGGAATCGAATCTGGGTCCCTGGTGCTGTGAGGCAGCAATGCCAACCACTATGCCACCATGAAAAGTGCACAATGAGGATTTACTACAATTATACCAAGGAAAAGGGCTTATATTTATTAAGAAGTGCTTATAAGGATGGATAATTTTCTTTTTACCAAAACAGAGATGGTTAAGAAGAGAAGCCGCCAAAGTTTTCCAATTTGATTTTGGCCATTTAGACCGAATCCAGCCTGTGTAAGACAGTCAGAATCAAAGCAGCATATGTTTTCTACATTGAAGGCTGCCAATCTGGTCACATTACACACAATGCTACATTAATATTCCCTATGAATGCTTCTGAGAGAATAGATAATGAAAGATCAGGAACAAAGAGATGTAGACTCAGGGCAGGCAGTAAAACAACAAAAGGAAAGCTAGAAGAAATATTTTCATGCAGAGGATTATTGGATCATGGAATATATAGTCACAAGAGCCCATTGAGGAAGATATAACACTGTTTAAAAATCTTAAAAGGTAAGTGTCCAAAAAGAAGGATTTAAAAAGAGAATGGACAAAGTACTGGATTTGAGTGGACAATTCCACTGAAAGACTATCACTGACACTGTGGTTCATGGGCTTCCCTTGCAATGCGATTTGAATTATTTTCATTATTTGTTTTACATCAATAATTCAGATAAAGGGAATCTTGGAAATCTTTGTCTCCTTCGAAACTCCATCTTTCTTTCTGGAGTTGGGAGAATGGGAAATGATTTATTACCATATCTCATTGAGGTGTTTGGTCTGAATAATTGAAAACAATTTGTGGCTGGATAACTTAATAGAGTGAGCTTTGTGTCTCTGAAGGGACATCAAAGGAGTAATCACAGGAGATTCTGTCCATGAATAACGCATGCACATTAAAGCAAAAACAAGGTCAACCACAGCTTCTTTTGATTGATTCCTGGGATAAGAGGTTGTTCTATAAAGAAAGATTGAGTGGAATAAGACTATACTCTCAGGCGTTTAAAAGTATAAGAGACGATCTTATTGAAATGGATAAAATTCCTTGAAGGTTTGACAGGGTAAATGCAGAGAGGCTGGTTCTCTTGGTTGGAGAGTCTGGAAATAGGTTCCTTAGTTTCAATATTAGGTGCCCACTACAAGACATTAAATGAGGAGACATTTCTTCATCAGAGCAATGCGAATCTTTGGAATTCTCTTCCAGAGAGCACTCGATACTCCGTTATTTAGTGCATTCAAGGCTGAGATTGATAGATACTTGGACATTAAATGAATTCAAGGAATGGGGGATTGGGCCGGCAAGTTAAGTTGAAGTAATTACGAATGATGATCCTATTTAAAGGTTGAGAAGGTTAGAGAGACCAAATGTCCTACTCTTGTTCTTCTAACTTATATTTGTTTCTGAAAAATAAAGTGTTTCAAGAGAGAAGGAAAAGCTGTGTAAATGAAATGGAATGGAGAAGTAAGAAAAGTTTGAGTGTGTTATAAAAGGTAAAAATGAAGCATTATAAATCCATCCTGAAACTTGCAGAGAATTTGTAAACGGAGCTAAATTTGCCACTGATCATCTTCATACACAAATATTGCCCACAGGCAGAGTTCTTTGGATATTATTTTAGAATTAATTTATTGGAGTATCGTATGAGTCAGGACTTCAGAATATTGTCCAAGGATTAAAATAAATAAACTATCCTTTTTTGTCTGATTCATTAAACAATGGGACAGACATTCCCCTCTTGAATGGGGGTAGCTTCACCAGTATCGTCATGCCACTTTTATTTTCCCCAGATGTGAAAATATCATTTTGGCAAATCTTTGCAGGACGGAGCAGAATCGAGTGAATTCATCCACTTTGCTGCACGCACACTATCCACAGCTGGGTCCTGATGAAATGTTGCATTAATAAGTTTTGGCAGAATCAATATTACTCTTCACTCATACTTCCTTCAGCCTATATATATATCCCCAGCATCTGAGTGATTGCTTATGGACATTTCAATCAAGAGTCTTTTCTGAGAGATCATACCTGTCAAACCAGGGACTGGTTCTCAGTGCTTCCGAACTAAGTGACAGCTGAGGTATTGTTGGGCCAATCAGCAGAAGCATTGTGCGTCTTATAAAGAAATCTGAGGATATAAAACACTCCCTTGGGCTGTCTGTAGAATCATAGAATCCCTATGATTCCCATTCCCATTCGGCCCATCAAACTTTCATCAACAACAATTCCACCTATTTCCGTAACCCAAATATTTAGCAAACTAATATCCCTGACACTAAGGAGCAATTTAGCACAGTCAATTTACTACAGATAAGGTTGTTAAGAAGGCATACAGAGTCTTAGCTTTTATTGGTAGGGGGATTGAATTTCGGAGCCGCAACGTCATGTTGCAACCATACAAAACTCTAGTGCGGCCGCACTTGGAGTATTGTGTGCAGTTCTGGTCCCCGCATTATAAGAAAGATGTGGAGGCATTGGAGAGAGTACAGAGGAGGTTTACCAGGATGTTACCTGGTATGGAGGGCAGGTCTTATGAAGAGAGGCTGAGGGATTTGAGGTTATTTTCGTTAGAAAGAAGGCAGCTAAGAGGAGACCTTATTGAACCATATAAGATGATTAGAAGTTTAGATAGGGTGGATAGTGATAGCCTTTTTCCTAGGATGGAGAAAGCTAGCATGAGGGGACATAGCTTTAAATTAAGGGGTAGTAGTTATAGGATGGATCTCAGAGGTAGGTTCTTTACTCAGAGGGTGGTAAGGGTATGGAATGCCCTGCCTGAATCAGTTGTAGATGCGCCAAGTTTGGTGGTGTTTAAGAGCTTAGTAGATACGTTTATGGACGAAAAGAGAATAGTTTAGGTTAGAGGTCATGATGTAAAGATGCCGGCGTTGGACTGGGGTAAACTCAGTAAAGTTTTGCAACACCAATTTTAAATCCAACCAATTTATTTGATAGTAAATCCACAAGCTCGTGGATTTACTATCAAATAAATTGGTTGGATTTAAAATTGGTGTTGCAAAACTTTACTTAGGTTAGAGGGTCATTGCTTTTTCCTAATTGGTCGGCGCAACATCGAAGGCCGGAGGGCATGTTCTGCGCTGTAATGTTCCATGTTCTATGTTTCATTCAATCTGACCCGCAGATTTTTGGAGTGTGGGAGGAAACTGGAGCATCCGGAGGAATGTCACGCAGACACGGGGAGAACTTGCAAACTCCACACAGACAGTCACCCAGTCACTGTTTTGCCAAATTTAGAGATCGACTCCTGAAATCAGCTTCTGTTCCTCGGCAAATGTTTGGATGGCACAGATGGATTTAACCTTCAACATTCTGTTGTTCTCCATGGGGAAGTACAAGGTGTGTGGCCACCAAAAGGAGTATCTCTATCACATCTCTTATAGCTGTGAATTCTCCAACGATGCTACATCCAATCATCTGTCAAGAAGCATCCCACAAATGATGAAACATCTTCTGCCAGAGCTATGCAGCCAGCTTTACAAACCTGAAAGTCTTCAAATCTTCAGCCAGAACCTGAGAGTAAAACAACAGCAAGAGAAGGTGTAGAGTTTGACAAAAAGAAGCATCAAACCACTGACAAAGCAGCCCCGCTTGATTGGCACCCGCTCGACAAACATTCACTCCCTCCACCGCCAACGTTCAGTAGCAGCAGTGTGTGCTGTCACAAGATACACAGCAGTAATCCAGCAAGTCTCCTTCAACATCACCTTTTAAACCCACAACCACTACCATTGAGAAGGACAACAGTCATTGGCACATTGGAACACCACCACCTAGATGTTCCCCTCTAAGCCACTCACCATCCTGATTTGGAAATGTATCACCGTTCCTTCACTGTCGCTAGGTAAAAATCCCTGAACTCTGTCCCTAACAGCACTATGGATGTACCTGCACCACATGAAATGCAGGGATTCAAAAAGGAAGCTCACCATCACCATGTCAAAGACAATAAGGGATGGGCAATAAATGGTGATCGAGCCAGTGACACATATATCCCATAAATCAATTAAAAAAAACCTCTTCTAATATCAGTCTAAATCCTCATGTCCCAAATCAACTGTACACACACAAAGAACAAAGAAAATTACAGCACAGGACCAGATCCTTCGGCCCTCTCAACCTGCACTGACCATGCTGCCCGACTGAACTAAAACCCCCTATCCTTCCGGAGACCATATCTCTCTATTCGCATTCTATTCACATATTTGTTAAAACGCCCCTTAAAAGTCAGAATGGTATCTACTTCCTGTACCTCCTTCGGCAATGAATTCTAGACACTCACAAACCTCTGTAAAAAATCTGCTTCGTACATCTCCTTTAAACTTTGCCCCTCGCACCTTAAACCTATGCCCCCTAGTAATTGACTCTTCCACCCTGGGAAAAAGCTTCTGACTATCCACTCTGTCCATGCCTCTCATAATCTTGTAGACTTCTATCAGGTCATCCCTCAATCTTTGTCGCTCCAGTGAGAATAAACCAACTTCTCCTCATAGCTAATGCCCTCCATACCAGGGCAACATCCTGGTAAATCTTTTCTGTACCTTCTCCAAAGCCTCCACATTCTTCTGCTAGCGTGTGACTAGAATGACCACTATATTTCAAGTGCAGCCTAACTCAGGGTCTATAAAGCTGCAACATGACTTGCCAATTTTTAAACTCAATGCCGTCTTCATCAAACTGTCTTTAACTTCCTCTATGTGGAAGCATAATGCCAATTAATAATGAATTACGAATAGATTGGTTTTTCAATTCCCATCTAATGAAGGCTGCCCAAAGTAATTTTATTCATTTCCTCAGCAAATAAGCGGAAGAGACTTTGATGTCATGGTTCTGAACAGAACACAAAGGCAGCTCCAAGGGATAGGGACGACTCCAATTGTTTTGCAGTGAATGGGTAAGTCAGGTTTTAGTCATGTATGTTCTGGAATTTTTACTGATGTTTTAGGAATTGATGCTTTGACAGACGGAATGCTGCGGGTTGCTTTGCCATGGAGTGTTGTTGGAGCTGCACTCATCCAGTCAAGTAGAGAGTATTCCATCACACTCCTGACTTGTGCCTTGTAGATGGTGAACAGGCTTTGGGGAGTCAGGAGATGAGTTACTCACTGTAGGATTCCCAGCCTTTGACCTATTCTTGAAGTTATTGTATTTATATGGCTCGTCCAGTTCAGTTTCTGGTCAATGCTGACCCACGGGATATTGATAAGGGAAGAGATACAGTGAAGTTAGAGAAACAGGGGTGGAGGGGGAAGACTGGCAGAGGGTGGTGTGGTCACCAGTTTGTTACCCAGGAGTTAGAAGTGAAGTTAATCCTTCCAACTATTCATGAGTAAATATTTCTGTTCACTGAATCAGAAGCATAGCAAATCGACTGGTTTTGTAATCACTCATTCAAATCCCATGGACGTTGATGAGATCTATAAAACCATTGCTCTGTAAAAATGTTCACAAATAACACAAATCTGTCTTCTAACTCTAGTTCCACGGAATAACTATTTGTACTGAGAAGCTGATTGAGATTGAATAGGTTAGGACTTTATTCCCTGGAGCGTAGAAGAGTGAGGGGAGATTTGATAGAGGTGTATAAGGTTTTGATGGGTATAGATAGAGTGAATGCAAGCAGGCTTTTCCCACTGAGGCTAGAGGAGAGAAAAAACAGAGAACATGGGTTAAGGGCGAAAGGAGAAAAGTTTAAAGGGAATATTGGGAGGGATTCTTCATGCAGAAAATGGTGAGAGTGTGGAATGAGCTGCTGGATAAAGCGGTAGCCTTTTAACATTTAAGAAAGCTTGGACGGGTTCATGGATGAGAGGGGTGTGGAGGGATATGGTCCAAGTGCAGGTCAGTGGAACTAGGCAAAAATGTTTCGGCACAGACAAGAAGGGCCAAAAGGCCTGTTTCTGAGCTGTAATTTTCTATGGTTCTATGGTTCTATTTTAATGATGTATCTCGGATGGTGCAGTGAACCTGCTACCTGAGACACTTCCTGTAGCTGCCGGCTCACTATCGGGCTGACCTAGGTCCTTTTCGAACTTTCTACGACCCAACCTACTCGAATTTCCAATCTTTGTTAATTTGCTGCAAAGTTTATTCCCATGCCCAAAAGTGAAATTAAACAGAGCTCCCGCATACTAAATACATGCTATATTATTAATCCTGAGCCTGCCTTTAAAAATCAGACAGACCGACCGACCGAGAAAGCTAATAAAAGCAGCACAATATCTTCAAAGAAAGCAGCTTCTCTGTTTGCCATCATCTGCAATTCTGCTCTTCAAGTCAAAAACGATTAAGTTGGAACAGTTGCAGACAATTCAATTGTGAAGTTCTGCAGCCTTCAGCACACTTCACAATGTCTGATTCTGTCATTGTGGATTCTGCCCATGCTGATTTGTGGTGATTGTCCCTTTAAGGGTGACACAGAAAGAGAGGGTCAACTAGTTTGAGGGTGCAATAGGGACTGAGAGTGAGTAATCACCCCAGGGGTATGGAGTTCTCTCTTAGACAGAAGACATCTAAAGGCATGTGGTAGACACATAGGGATTAGGGCAGCTAATGGACTGCTCTGGGGGAGCCAGAGTTGGGGGGGTGCCAGCCTCTGTACGGTTTCTACTTGGTAATAGATATCCTTTGACAAAGTGTGTGAGTTGTAACCCCAGGAAAACTGATCCTTGATTTACAACAATGAAATCCAACAATGAGACCACATCTGGAGAACTGTGAGCCGTTTTGTTCCCCGAATTTAAGGAAAGATTTTGGCTGGAATTCTCCAATCTTGTTCAATCACCACCGCTGCCAGTCAAAATGGAGAATTTGGCACTCAGGCAAAACTCCACTCATAGCAGTGGGACTGGAGAATCCCAGCCATGGGCGAGATCAGGGAATCTCAGCCATTATATAATTGGAACTAGTTCAGGGATGGTGCACTAGGATGATCTCTGGTATAGAGGGATTGTTTTATTGGCAATGGAGGGATACAGAGTGTATGTCTTATGGTTAGCACTGCTGCCTCACAGCACAAAGGTCCAGGATTCAATTCTGGCCTTGGATTACTGGCTGTGTGGAGTTTGCTCATTCTCCCCATGTCTGTGTGGGTTTCCTCCAGGTACTCTAGTTTCCTCCCACAGTCCAAAGATATGCGGGCTAGGTTTATTATAGAACCCATACAACCCTACAGTGCAGAAAGAGGCCCTTTGGCCCATTGAGTCTACACCAACTACAATCCCACCTAGACCCTACTCCCACATCCCTACATATTTTATGTGCTAATCTCACTGACCTAAGCATCTCTAGACACTAAAGGGCAACTTTAGTGTGGCCAATCAACTTAACCCGCACATCTTTGGACTGTGGGAGGAACCCAGAGCACCTGGAGGAAACCCACACAGACACAAGGAGAATGTGCAAACTCTACACAGGCAAGTGACTCGAGCTGGGAATTGAACCCAGGTCCCTGAAGCCGTGAAGTAGCAGTGCTAACCACTGCGCTACCGTGCCGCCCCAATTTGTCCATGCTAAATTGATCCTAGTGTCAGGGATTAGCAGGATAAATCTATGGGTTTACAGGAATAGAGGCTGGGTGGGATTGTGGTTGGTGCAGACTTGACAGGCCAAATGGCCTCTTTCTGTATTGTAAGGACTCTTTGAAATGTTAACCAGGTTGTGGGGTAATTGAGATGGCTGATACTGTAACTATAGACAATACAAAACTCACAAGGCAGATCTCTCTGTATAAAATTGTAGCATTTATTGAACAAAAATCACCAAGCAGCTGCCTGAAGATCACCAAAAGGATTCAGTAGCTCTGGAGTTGAGTGACAGAACCTCTTCGATGAATCTAATGTTTACAATCAACAAATCATTTATTATTTTTTATCATCAATTATTCCTGCCTTACAGTCATTTAAAATCAATTACAATAATAATCTCTGACATTCACCTCAGCCAATTGCATTCTACCATTCAGTATAATGATATTTCATTTGTCCATTTAATCCGGATACTAACTCCCATCTTGGCTAAAATCATTTCCTGGTTGCCTGGTTACTTTAGACGCTTGTACAAGAGTTAAAATGGATGTTCCCACTGGATCATTGCCAATCTGGATGAACATTGGTCCTGTTGCCGAGCACCTACTTATCCCGAGTCTAGATAATGAATTGAGCCTACTCATAATGTTCCCTCACCAGAAATGATCTGATAAGAATTTCACTAACTATGCGGTTCCCAGGCCTTCGGCTCTGAACTATTCACTTTTAGCATCATCCCTTACAGATGCTTGCTTTCGGTTGAAGTGACCAATGATTCATATAACATTTAAAATATATTGGAAAATTATATACTCTTACAGTGCAGAAGGAGACCATTTGGCCCATTGAGTCTGCACTGACCACAATCCCAGCCAGGTCTGTCTCCCTAATCTCATGCATTTACCCTAGCTTGTCCCCTTAACAATAAAGGGCAATTTAGTACGGCCAATCCACTTAACCTGCACATTTTTGCACTGTGGGAGGAAACCGGAGCACTCAGAGGAAACCCACACAGATACAGGGTGAACAAGCAAACACCAAACAGACAGCGACCCGAGGCTGGAATTGAGCCCAGGTCTCTGGCGCTGTGAGGCAGCAGTGCTAACCACTGTACCACTGTATCTATACATATTTTAAAATCATATTGATTTGTCCAATTCTCTTACTGCATCCAAATATGCGTAAACTATTAGTCTCATTGGCTTACTAACTTTGCTTCTAGGATTATTTGACTGTTTACTGGTATTCTTGTCAGTGTCAAAATGTATTCTGTTATGTATCTTATTAATTAATTAGAAACTTCCCACTTCACGTTGGGACTCTACTTATTGAAATTTGGGAAAATAAGAGGTGACCTCACTGAAACATAGAAGATTATTGACAGGTTTGACAGGGTAAATGCTGAGAGGATTTTCCCCCCTCATGTTCTATAAACATGGACAGAGATCACGGGTAGAGGTGGGAACATGGGGGTGGCGGCGCGGGCTCGTTGGGCTGAAGGGCCTGTTTCCCGCGCTTTGTTCTTTGTTCTCATGGGAGAGTCTGGGACCAAAGTGTAAAGTCTCAGAATAAAGAGGCACCAATTTCACACTGAGATGAAGAGGAATTTCTATCTCAAAAGATTATGAATCTTTGGAACTTCTAGCCACAGAGAGCAATGGGGGCAGAGTCACTGTATATTTAAGGCCAAGATAAATAGATTTTTGATCAGTAAGGGAATCAAGAATTATGGGGAAAGGGCAGGAAAATGGATGTGAGGAATTCCAGATCGACCATAATCCTAATGAATGGTGGAGCAAGCTCAAGAGACCAAACTGCCTATTCCTGATCCTATTTCTTATGGTCTAATGGTCTATTGGATATTCACCATAGAAACATCTACCTGAGGTAAGTGGTCCTCACCAACATGCCCCAGGGGACGGGTCCTGGTCAGGAGAAGGTCTGGTTAAAATGTTTCTCTTTATTAATTCGTGGAGGATGGGCGTCACTGGCTGGCCAGCATTTATTGCCCGTTCCTAGTTATCCAAGAGCAGTTGAGAGTCAACCACATTGCTATTTATGGCTCTGGAGTCATATATAGGCCAGACCAGGTAAGGATGGCAGATTTCCTTCCCTAAAGAAGATTAGTGAACAAGAGGGCATTTTCTGACAATCAACAATGGTTTTGTGATTGCCAGTAGATTTCCCAATATTTTTTATTGAATTCAAATTCTACCATCTGCTGTGATAGAGCATAGAACAATACAGCACAACAGGCCCTTCGGCCCACGAGTTGCGCCGATCACATCTACCAATCCACAGACCTATCTATAACCCCCTATCCTATTCTTTTCCATATACTCATCCAGAAGTCTCTTAAAAGACCCCAGTGAGTTTGCCTCAACAACCTCCGACGGCAGTCGGTTCCATTCACTCACCACCCTCAGAGTGAAAAACCTACCTCTGACATCTTATTGAAACATATAAGATGATTAGAGGTTTAGATAGGGTGGACAGTGATAGCCTTTTTCCTAGGATGGAGAAAGTTAGCACGAGGGGACATAGCTTTAAATTAAGGGGTGATAGTTATAGGACGGATATCAGAGGTAGGTTCTTTACCCAAAGGGTGGTTCGGGAGTGGAATGCCCTGCCTGCAGCTGTTGTGGATGCGCCAAGTTTGGAGGCGTTTAAGAGGTTAGTAGATAAGTTTATGGACGAAAGGGAATGGTTTAGGTTAGAGGGTCATTGCTTTTTCTTAATTGGTCGGCGCAACATCGAAGGCCGAAGGGCCTGTTCTGCGCTGTAATGTTCTATGTTCTATGTTCTATGTTCCATCCCCTCTGTATTTGCTTCCCTGCACTTTAAATCTGTGTCCTCTCGTAGTGACCATTTCAGCTCCGGGAAATAGTCTCTGAGAGTCCACCCTATCTATTCCTCTCAACATTTTATAAACCTCTATCAGGTCGCCTCTCAACCTACGTCGCTCCAGTGAGAAGAGTCCCAGCTCCCTCAACCTATCTTCATAAGGCCTGCCTCCCAATCCAGGCAGCATCCTTGTAAATCTCCTCTGAACTCTCTCAATAGCCTCTACATCCTTCCTATAATGAGGCGACCAGAACTGCGCACAATACTCCAACTGGGGTCTGACAAGAGTCTTATAGAGCTGCATCATTACCTCCTGACTCCTAAACTCTATTCCTCGATTAATGAAGGCCAGTACACCGTACGCCTTCTTGACCACTTCCTCCACCTGCGAGGCCGATTTAAGAGTCCTATGGACCCGGATCCCGAGATCCTTCTGCTCCACAACACAGCTAAGACTCCTACCCCTTATATTGTACTTCTTCATCCCATTATTCCTGCCAAAATGGACCACGACACATTTATCCACGTTGAAGTCCATCTGCCACTTCTCCACCCAGTCTTGCATCCTGTCTATGTCCCACTGCAACTTTTGGCATCCGTCCAGACCATCCACAACACCACCGATCTTTGTATCGTCGGCGAACTTACTAACCCATCCCTCCACTTCCTCATCCAGGTCATTTATGAAAATGACAAACAGCAGGGGTCCCAGAACAGATCCGTGGGGCACTCCACTGGTTACCAACCTCCATGCAGGACAAGACCCATCCACAACCACTCTCTGACTTCTGCCAGCAAGCCAGTTCTGGATCCACGAGGCCAAAGCCCCTTGGATCCCATGCCCTCTCCCCTTCTCCAGAAGCCTTGCATGTGGGACCTTATCAAACGCCTTACTAAAGTCCATGTACACTACGTCCACCGCCCTTCCTTCGTCAATGTGTTCAGTCACATTTTCGAAGAACTCAACTAGGCTCGTAAGGCATGACCTGCCCTTGACAAAACCATGCTGACTATTTCTAATCAGTCCAAACTTCTCCAAATGTTCATATATCTTATCCCTCAGAAGCCTCTCCATCAGCTTACCAACCACTGAAGTCAGACTCACCGGTCGGTAATTTCCTGGACTATCCCTGTTCCCTTTCTTAAAGATGGGAACCACATCCGCAATCCTCCAATCCTCCGGAACCTCTCCCGTTTCCATGGACGACGCAAATATCATCGCCAGGGGCTCTGCAACCACTTCCCTCACCTCCCACAATAACCTGGGGTACATCCCATCCGGTCCTGGCGACTTGTCTATCTTGATAGAATTTAACAGGTCTAACACATCCTCTTTCCTAACATCCACATACTCAATCTTTTCCATATGCCTCAAACCTGCAGTGCAATCTCCCAATTCACTTGGAACCCATGTCCCAGAACATTAGCTGAGTTTTTGGATTAATATTCTACTGAGATAATGCTGCAGCTTTATAAGACCTGGGTCAGACCCCACTTGGAGTACTGTGCTCAGTTCTGGTTGCTTCCTTACAGGAAGGATGTGGAAGCTATTGAGAGGGTGCAGAGGAGATTTACAAGGATGTTGCCTGGATTGGGGAGCATGCCTTATGAAGATCGGTTGAGGGAGGTTGGTCTTTTCTCCTTGGAGAGACAAAAGATGAGAAGTGACCTGATAGCGGTTTATAAGATGTTGAGAGGTATTGATTGAGTGGATTCTCAGAGGCTTTTTCCCAGGGCTGAAATGGTTGCTACGAGAGGACACATGTTTAAGATGTTGGGGAAGTAGATACAGAGGAGATAGAACATAAACCCTACTGTGCAGAAAGAGGCCCTTTGGCCCATTGAGTCTGCACCGAACACAATCCCACCCAGGCCCTACCCCCATTTCACACCCACTAATCCCTCTAACCTACACATCCACGTACACTAAGGGGCAATTTTTTAGCATGGCCAGTCAACCTAACCTGCACATCTTTGGACTGTAAGAGGAAACCGGAGTATCTGGAGAAAACATGCAGACATGAGGAGAATGTGCAAACTCCATACAGACAGTGACCCAAGCCAGGAATCGAACACAGGTCCCTGAAGTTGCAGTGCTAACCACTGTGTTACCGTGCTGACAAATGCCGTGATGTCAAGGATAAGTTTTTCACTCAGAGGATGGTGAGTGAGTGGAATCGGCTGCTGGCAGTGGTGGTGGAGATGAACTCGCTGGGGTCTTTTAAGAAACTTTTGGATAAGTACATGGGACTTAGTAAGATAGAGAGTTATAGGTAAGCTTAGTAGGTAGGGATATGATTGGCACAACTTGTGGGCCGAAGGGCCTGTTTGTGATGTAGTTTTTCTGTGCTCTATGTACCATTAGGCCATTGCCTTCCTGTAAATTTCTGACTGATTTCCTAAAATGGGACAGGGCAAGAATCAGAGTGCAAACTCCATCCAGGAGATGAAGCTGCACAGCTACCAGGGTCTACACTACAGCACAGGGTTGGCAACATGAGTGTTTTAACCTTTAAGGGGTAACAGTTGTTAGCATTGCTGCCTCACGCTGCCAGGGGCCTGGGTTCCATTCCGGCCTCAGGTCACTGTCTATGTGGAATTGGCACATCCTCCTATTGTCTGCGTGGGTTTCCTCCACGTGTTCGGTTTCCTCCCACACTCCAGAGATGGGTGGGTTAAGTTGATTGGCCATGCTAAATTGATCTTATTGTCAGTGGGATTAGCAGGGTAAATGTGTGGGGTTACAGGAATAGGGTCTGGGTGGGATTGTGGTCAGTGCAGATGGACTGAATGGCCTCCTGCAATATAGCAATACTATGATTTTTTCTAATCAGTTTGTCTTCTTGACTCAAAGGCAATCTTTCCTCACGTTTATTGCTTACTGGATTTTTCAGAAGGGTTTCCAGGAGGGTTTTTAAGATAAGGACTGACCCAAGTAGGCTAAGCAGGTCAAACTGAATAAGGCATTCTTTGCCCACTCACAATGTGGGTTTACATCTGTGGGCTTACAGTGACCTTGCTTCAACATACAGAGAGCGAGCTGAGTGCGGAGGTTCGAGTGTGGAGCCCAAAAAATGGGTGCGTGGATCATCTAAATAATTCACCCCGGTTTATTTATTGCACTGCCGAAAGCAAATTATATTTGTACTGCTTGCTGTTTGAAAGGATTGCAGCATACAGACAGTGCTAGCTGTGCTGTGCAATGGCTGCGCCAGGCAACAGGCCAGGCATTGTGACTAACATTCATTGTGCCTGCTACACAGTGTACTTTAACCTTATATCGTGGACAAAGAATTGCGAATAGACTCCTTGTTCATACAACAATATTTACTTAAACACACAATCAATAATCACTCACCCAGTCAACAAGTTATTTCAGAGAAATACTAAAGTTCAAGTCCGATACTAGAATTAACTTTGTGTGACTGGCGAGTACCCGGGCTGATATTGGCCTTTATCTGTGCGCTGGTCCCAGTTGCCCTCACTGCAGTCTGGGCCACTGGTTTGATTTGACTCTCTGCCCCTGGTTATCCTTTCTTCTCAGCCGTGGTGGTTCTCGTGCTGGTCATTGCTGGCGATGGTCACTGTTGTTGTAGCTTGTTTGTGGGGTCAGAGCGAGAGAGAGAGTGAGAGAGAGAGAGAGAGCTTCTTCTTTTGTGCAGCACTTTTTAACCCTCCTTAGTTTCTTTGGGCAGACTCATAGAACATAGAACATAGAACAATACAGCACAGAACAGGCCCTTCGGCCTTCGATGTTGTGCCGACCAAAATAAAAAGCAATGCCCTTCCAAACTAAACCATTCCCTTCTCTTCCATATACTTATCAATTAACCTCTTAAACGCCACCAAACTTGGCGCATCTACAACAGCTGCAGGCAGGGCATTCCACTCCCTAATCACTCTTTGAGTAAAGAACCTACCTCTGATATCCGTCCTATAACTCATACCCCTTAATTTAAAGCTGTGTCCCCTCGTGCTAGCTTTCTCCATCCTAGGAAAAAGGCTATCACTGTCCACCCTATCCAAACCTCTAATCATCTTATATGCTTCAATAAGATCCCCTCTTAGCCGCCTCCTTTCTAACGAAAACAACCTCAAATCCTTCAACCTCTCTTCATAGGACCTGCCCTCCATACCAGGCAACATCCTGGTAAACCTCCTCTGTACCCTCTCCAATGCCTCCACATCTTTCTTATAATGTGGGGACCAGAACTGCACACAATACTCCAAGTGCGGCCGCACTAGAGTTTTGTACACTTGCAACATGATGCTGCGGCTCCTAAATTCAATCCCCCTACCAATAAAAGCTAAGACTCCATATGCCTTCTTAACAACTTTATCCACTTGACTGCCTACTTTCAGGGATCTATTGACACATACACCAAGATCCTTCTGTTCCTCAACACTATTAAGAGCCCTACCATTAGCCCTATACTCTACACATTTATTGTTCCTGCCAAAGTGCATTACCTCACACTTTTCCACATTAAACTCCATTTGCCACCTCTCGGCCCAGCTCTGCAACTTGTCCAAGTCACTCTGTAAACTAAAACACCCCTCTTCACTATCTACCACTCCACCAACTTTAGTATCATCTGCAAATTTACTGATCCATCCCTCAATACCCTCATCCAGATCATTTATAAAAATTACAAACAGATTTATAAAAATTAGAAACAGTGATTACAAACAAACTCCTGATTCTTGCCAATCAATCAATCAGGCTTGATCACCCTGATCGATAAAAGTCCATCCAGGTGTTGCCGCAACAATCTCTGAGTGTGTACCCAACAGCAAGAAGTCTCACAACACCAGGTTAAAGTCCAACAGGTTTATTTAGTAGCATGAGCTATTGGAGTGTCGCTCCTTCTTCAGGCGAGTGAAGACTTCTGTTCACAAACATGGCATATAAAGACACTAACTCAATTTACAAGATAATGGTTGGAATGTGAGTCTTTACAGGTAATCAAGTCTTAAAGGTACAGACAATGCGAGTGGAGAGAGAGTTAAGCACAGGTTAAAGAGATGTGTATTGTCCCCAGCCAGGACAGTTAGTGAGATTTTGCAAACTCAGGCAAGTCATGAGGGTTACAGATAGTGCTACATGAACCCAAGATCCTGGTTGAAGCTGTCCTCATGTGTGCAGAACTTGACTATCAGTCTCTGCTCAGCAACTCTGCATTGAGTGTCACAAAAGCCACCTTGAAGAATGCTTACCAGAAGATCAGAGCTGATTCCCTGTGACAGCTGATTGCCTGTTCTCTTCCTTGACAGGAAGAGAACATTCCTGCTGTTGTTCATTCATCCATTGTAGCATCTGCGTGGTCTCCCCGATGTACCATGCCTCAGGATGTCCTTTCCTGAAGAGTATCAGTAAGATAAAGGGCTTGTCTGTAGGGGATGGCTTCTTTAACAGGTTTCGGATGGAAACTGAGAAGTATGGCCATGCCTGTAGGTGCTGGAGGCACGTAGGTCACATACCTTCATTCCAGATAGGGGGTTAAGGCTTCCCTTTATCTGGTAATCAAGTATCTTTAACTAGAGAGTGTCCATTGTCTACGGCCTATTTCCTTAGTATTCAGTCACCTGGAGCTGCAGCTTGTTTATCTCAAGCTGTTAAGCTGCAGTCTGCTCTTTCAGCGCTTGTTCAATTATCCCAGAGTACTCTGGAAGTTGCCATTTTCGAACGCCTATTTGACCACATTTGTGTCACACAAAGGTAGCCTTCACCTCTTAATGGGGAATTTGGAAAAAGTTTCAGAAGACATCTAAAAAATGAATCAATGCTTTGATACTTTGAGGAATAGTGAAGGTGTGAATTAACATACATTAACGTTGCTCTGGAGGTGTCGGTGGAAGAAGTGGAGAGAGACATCCTTTATCCAGAGTGAAGTAGGAGACTTTTTAGACGCAAGTCCAGGAAGATCAAGAAGTCCATTCTGTGTGGTAAGTGAATTGCTCATTCAGCTAGTACAGACAGGAGGAACCAAATGACCCCTTCCTCTATTGTAACAATTCCATGATTCTATCATTGTGTGAGTTCAATCTGCAAATAGTATCCTGCACCGTAATCCTCACCAACTCTTTAATCCCTTATACCCCCATCAAACACCTACCTATAACTCCTAAATCCCTTGTACCCCCATCACACACCTACCTATAACTCCTAAAACCCTTATACCCCCATCACACACCTACCTATTTCTCCCTAATCCCTTACACCCCCATCACACACCTATCTATAACTCTTTAATCCTTATACCCCATCACACACCTACCTATCTCCTTAATCCCTTATACCCCCATCACACACCTACCTATAACTCCTTAATCCCTTATACCCCCATCACACACCTACCTATAACTCCTAAATCCCTTACACCCCATCACACAACTACCTATAACACCTAAATCCCTTATACCCCTATCACACACCTACCTATAACTCTTTAATCCCTTATACCCCCATCACACACCTACCTATAACTCCTTAATACCTTATACCCCCATCACACACCTACCTATAACTCCTAAATCCCTTATACCCCCATCACACATTTACCTATAACTCCTTAATCCCTTATACCCCCATCACACACCTACCTATAACTCCTAAATCCCTTATACCCCCATCACACACCTATCTATAACTCCTTAATCCCTTACACCCCCATCACACACCTACCTATAACTCCTTAATCCCTTACACCCCCATCACACACCTACCTATAACTCCTAAATCCCTTATACCCCCATCACACACCTACTTATAACTCTTTAATCCCTTATACCCCCATCACACACCTACCTATAACTCCTAAATCACTTATACCCCCATCACACACCTACCTATAACTCCTAAATCCCTTACACCCCCATCACACACCTACATATAACTCCTTAATCCCTTATACCCCCATCAGACACCTACGTATAACTCGTTAATCCCTTATACCCACATCACACACCTATCTATAACTCTTTAATCCCTTATACCCCATCACACACCTACCTATAACTCCTTAATGTCTTACACCCCATCACACACCTACCTATAACTCCTTAATATCTTCCACCCCATCACACACCTACCTATAACTCCTTAATATCTTACACCCCATCACACACCTACCTATAACTCCTTAATCCCTTATACCCCCATCACACACCTACCTATAACTCCTTAATACCTTATACCCCCATCACACACCTACCTATAACTCCTTAATCCCTTATACCCCCATCACACACCTACCTATAACTCCTTAATCCCTTATACCCCATCACACACCTACCTATAACTCCTTAATCCCTTATACCCCCATCACACACCTACCTATAACTCCTTAATCCCTTATACCCCCATCACACACCTACCTATAACTCCTTAATCCCTTATACCCCCATCACACACCTACCTATAACTCCTTAATCCCTTATACCCCCATCACACACCTACCTATAACTCCTTAATCCCTTATACCCCCATCACACACCTACCTAAAACTCCTTAATCCGTTATACCCCCATCACACACTTACCTATAACTCCTTAATCCCTTATACCCCCATCACACACCTACCTATAACTCCTTAATCCATTATCCCCATCACACACCTACCTATAACCCCTTAGTCCCTTACACCCCCATCACACACTGACTTATAACTCCTTAATATCTTACACCCCATCACACACCTAGCTTACTCCTTAATATCTTACACCCCATCACAACACCTCCTATAACCCCTTAATCCCTTATACCCCCATCACACACCTACCTATAACTCATAAATCCCTTCTACCCCCATCACACACCTACCTATAACTCTTTAATCCCTTATACCCCCATCACACACCGACCTAAAACTCCTTAATCCGTTATACCCCCGTCACATTATACCCCCGTCACACACCTACCTATAACTCCTTAATCCCTTATACCCCCATCACACACCTACCTATAACTCCTTAATCCCTTACACCCCCATCACACACCGACCTATAACTCCTTAATATCTTACACCCCATCACACACCTAGCTATAACTCCTTAATATCTTACACCCCCATCACACACCTACCTATAACTCCTAAATCCCTTACACCCCCATCACACACCTATCTACCTAGTAAGAATGGCCACCCTCTAATTTGTGTGTATGTTTTTACTTTCGACTGTACATTTGTAAGATTTGTTGGTATATTTATTGTCTGTTGTGTGGATATGTGTGGCTTTTTAATTGGGTTGGGTCATTTAGACGTTGCATTGTTGCATGTATGCATGCATTGGAGTGTGCATGTGTGTGTGTTGTGTGTGTGTGTGTGTGTGTGTGCATGCATTGGAGTGTGTGTGTGTGCGTGTGTGTGTGTGCGTGCGTGTGTGTGCATGCTTGGAGTGTGTGGTGTGTGCGTGTGTGTGTGCGCGTGCATGTGTGTGTGTGTGTGCATGTGTGTGTGCGCGTGCATGTGTGTTGCGCTGCATGTGCGCATGCGTGTGTGTGCGCGTGCATGTGTGTGTGCATGTGCGTGTGTGTGCGTGCGTGTGTGCGCGCGTGTGGTTGTATATATATGTGTGTGTGTGTGCGTGTGTGCGTGCACGTGCGTGTATGTGTGCGTGTGTGTGTGTATGTGTGTGCGTGTGCACGTGTGTGCGTGTGTGTGTGCGTGTGTGAGTGCATGCGTGTGTGAGTGCATGTGTGTGTGTGCGTGTGTGAGTGCATGTGTGTATGTGTGTGTGTGTGTGTGTATGTGTGAAGATGTGTGTTCTGGTCTATGTTTATACGTAAGAAGTCATCAACTGATAAAGGAGCAGCACTCCAAAAGCTCGTGGTTCCAAATAAACCTGTTGGAATTTAACTTGGTGTTCTGAGACTTCTTTCTGTACCCACCCCAATCCAACACCAGCATCTCCACATGATGTTTACATGTGAATGCGGAGTAGGGCAAGGGGTGTATATATTTGTTTCAATCTCTCCGCGAGGCAGTGAGTTCCACATTTTCACCACTCTCTTTGTAAAAATATTCCCCCTAAAACGATGTTATTTTTATGCCCCTGGTTGTGGAATCAGCTTCAAGTGGAAATAATTTTTCATTTCCATGTGACTGGATCCCTTCCTGATTTTAAAGATCGCTGGCTCTTTCCTTTTCAGAATAAAGAGTCTCCATCTGTTCAAATCTGCTAACATTTATCTCAATTTCAATACTGCTTCAATAAGGCCAGAATTGGGTGGCATGGTAGCACAGTGGTTAGCACTTCTGCTTCACAGCTCCAGGGTCCTGGGTTCGATTCCTGGCTTGGGTCACTGTCCGTGTGGAGTTTGCAAATTCTCCTCATGTTTGTGTGGGTTTCCTCTGGGTGCTCCGGTTTCCTTCCAAATCCAAAGATGTGTGGGTTAGGTTGATGGATCATGCTAAAAAGTTACCCCCTAATGTCCAGGGATGCGTAAGTTAGAGGGATTAGTGGGTATGATATAGGAGTAGGGACTGGATGGGATTGTGTTTGGTGCAGACTCGATGGGTCGAAGGGCCTCTTTCTGCACTATAGGGTTCTATGATTCTATGAATTCTTTAATGCCATTCCCCTATCATCATTGCCAATGAGAATGGAGAGTTTGGCATTTAGCCAAAATTCCGTTCACCGCGGTGGGAATGGAAAATCCCAACCATGGGCAAAGTCAGAGAATTCCAGCCTAAATGTTTCAGATATGGAGATGAGAATTGATTACTGTATTCCTTGAAAGTTCAAACTCCACACAGATAGTGACCCAAGCCAGGAATTGAACCCGAGTCCCTGGAGCTGTGAGGCAGCGGTGCTAACCTCTGTGCCACCCATGGGTCACACGTCTTCTAAGAACATGAGGAAGAAACATTGGGTGGAATTTTCCAGTCTCACCTGCTATTCAGATTTCCAGCCCCGTCAAAGGTGATGACGTTTTGGGCGACTTGTTGTATTTTCCAGCTCTGCCCCCAACTGGGACGGGGGCCATTAAATTGCAACCATAATAATGAGGAGTAGGAACCACTCAGTCTGTGCAGCTGCTGCACCATTGAATAAGATCATGGCTGATTTAAACTTAGCTTTGATTCCACTTTCCTCATAACCCTTGACTGTCTGGTAGATCAAAAATCTGTCTTAACGTTGTCAGAATTCTAGAGGGACACATATCAAAACAGAGTTTGTGGTGACTAAATATTGAGATGCACTTTCACAAAGAACAAACAAAGAACAAAAAACAAAACAGCACAGGAAACAGGCCCTTCGGCCCAATGAGCCCGCGCCACCACCCCGATGTTCCCACCTCTACCTGTGATCCCTGTCTATGTTTATAGATTTATGTATTAAAAACCAAATTTGAGACAATTTAGGGAGAATTTGTTTTGACAATCAGCCTAAGAGCACATCTTTGGGATGTGGGAGGAAACCGGAGCTCCCGGAGAAAACCCATGCAAGCACGGGGAGAATATGCAAACTCCCACAGACACAGGCCCAAATCCATGTATCTGCACAGCACAGCGATAGTCACTGAGCTGTCGTGTTGCCCATCAAATGGTCCAGGTCAAGCGTACACTAACGACGTGAAGCAATAGGATACTCTCGAAAAAAATCCAAGAGCAGCCCTCTCACGACCCATCGCGTGTATGCCCCTTGTTAGACAACAAGGTGGACCAAAGCACCTGTAGGATAAAAACAAGCACATCAATATCATCATCTATTTACACACTTCCCAGGGACTCCCAAGGCTCATGATCCCTATTTAAATCAGTTTTCTATACCCCTCCATTCCCATTCTGTTCATGTGCCCATCTAAGTATTTCTTAAATAACTCCAGAGTGCCTGCCTCCACCACTTTACTTGGCAGCGCATTCCATACCCCCACCACCCTCTGTGTGAAAAAACTCCCTCTAGCACCATAAACTTCATAAGCGAACACAAAAGGTATTATCAATAAGAATTGTACAGCAACCTCATGGTTGTAGCTGACTCTAAAAATATCTGTGCTTAAGAGCCTCTGTCACCATGCACTGATTCCACACTCAGCCCTGATTGGTGTCCCAGACCCTAACTCTGCTGTGTTGCCCTTAAAGGACTCAGTAAGAATTTAGCAACACCAATTTGTAATCCAACCGATTTATTTGATAGTAAAAAAGCGAGCTTTCAACTCTGTGTCTTCCTCAGGCAAATGCAGTGTTCTGGTCTGCAATAGCACACATCAGCACAGACAGTCAGAGATTGCTGATTAGAATGCGAATCCTTACATCTAACCTGCTATTGAAGTGTTAAAGTGGCGAACAATGTGTGTGAAGGGAATCCTGAGCATTGTTGGAGAATTGTGTGTTTTCTCCAGACAGCACAGTAAGTGAGGTTTTTTGCTAACCCAGGCAAGTTACGGGGGTTACAGATAGTGTGTCATGAAGCCAAGATCCCTGTTAAGACCGTCCTCATGTGTGCGGAGCTTGGCTATCAGTCTCTGTTCAGCGACTCTGCGCTGTCGTGTATCACAAAAGCCCCCTTGAAGAACATTTACCCGCAGGTCGGAGGCCGAATGCCCATGACTGCTGAAGTGTTCGCCCACAGGAAGGGAACTGTTTTGCCTGGTGATTGTTGAGCGATGCTCATTCATCCGCTGTCGTAGTGTCTGCATGGTCTCCCCAATATACCATGCTTCAGGACATCCTTTCTTGCAACGTATTAGGTAGACAACATTGGCCGAGTTGGTCTTAACAGGGATCTTGGCTTCATGACACATTATCTGTAACCCCCGTAACTTGCCTGGGTTAGCAAAAAACCTCACTTACTGTGCTGTCTGGAGAAAATACACAATTCTCCAACAATGTTCAGGATTCCCTTCACACACATTGTTCGCCACTTTAACACTTGAATAGCAGGTTAGATGTAAGGATTCGCATTCTAATCAGCAATCTCTGACTGTCTGTGCTGATGTGTGCTATTGCAGACCAGAACACTGCATTTGCCTGAGGAAGACACAGAGTCGAAAGCTCGCTTTTTTACTATCAAATAAATCGGTTGGATTACAAATTGGTGTTGCTAAATTCTTACTGAGTTCTTACCACCCCAATCCAACGCCGGCATCTGTACATCTTGCCCTTAAAGGGACAATGACCACACTGGATGAGATGAAACTAAGAGTAGAGGCCAAATGAGGAAGGCTGGTAGTCCTTAAAGCTAACCACTCAATCTAGATAGTGCATGCTGAGGGAGGGGGACAGGGAGGGGGAGGGTGGCTTGCAGGGTAGAAACTGGAAAAGGTTGACACTTTTCCAACCTTAGATACAGAAACCAGCAACCTCTGACCTTGCCTGCAACTGGGATTCTCCAGAGCCGCTGCAGGGAATTGAGTTTTGGCTGAGCACCAGATTTTCCGTTTCCGCTGGCAGCGGGGCAGGATTGAATGAGCTGGAGAATCCCGCCCGGAAATTGAGTGGGCAATTATCCCATCCCAACCCGCAATTTTTCTGATGGGTCGGGGTGGGAAATGCTTGTTCCGGGATTTGTGCATGTGCCGGGAATACATGCGTATCTCCCAGAGCTGGAGAACGGTCAGAGACCGGACCGTGAACCGGTGGGAAGACACGTAAGTCATTTGAATCTTTTTTATATATATTTTAAATGTATATTATATGTAATTATCAGGAACTTATCGGTCCCGATTGAATCTCCCATCCTGTCAGGAGTACTTCACTCCGTCGGAGTTTAGAGTAGCTCCCACATTTTGGGAATGAGCGAGGGACCCCACCGGAATGAGAGGGAGGCAATTGGAGTGTCCTGGGAGTGAGGTGGCAGGAAGGGTGGTAGTGTCCCCTGGGCATGAGCACTATGGCAGTGCCAACCTGTGCTTCTGTCACTGGGTGTTGGGCAGTGCCAAGGGGTGGTGCTTATTGTGAGAGGGGCCTAGGGTCAATCAGTAGGGGTGGGGGGAGAAGGCTGTATGGGCTTTAGTTTGGGATGAAAGGAGGGGAGGGAATGGGGCTGGGCTGCCAGGGGCCAGCTGCCTCCCGGGGGGGAGGTGGAGTGGTTTTCCGGGGGTGGTTGCTGGAGGGGCAGCACCGAGGGAGTCCACAGCTGACCAGTGATCGAGCTAGCCAGCAAACAGGTCGGAGTCAGTGTGCACATGCAGAGTTCCAGAATCTCTGACTCCGCTGCGAATAGTCCCCTTCCACGCCCCGGTTTTTAAATGAGATTCACAGCTGGGATCTCTGCAGGGCTCAGAGAGCAGAGATTCAAATGAGAAGCTCAACTGACAAAACAGTTATGATCTGGAAGAGTTTTCCCACCAATTCAGTGCTTTTGGGACAGTTACTGGTTAATTTTGATGGCACGGTGGCACAGTGGGTTAGCACTGCTGCCTCACAGTGCCAGGGACCCGGGTTCGATTCCTGGTTTGGGTCACTGGCTGCGTAGAATCTGCACATTCTCCCCATGTCTGCGTGGGTTTCCCCCATGTGCTCCGGTTTGTTCCCACAGTCCAAAAGATGTGCTGGTTAAGTGCATTGGCCATGCTAAATTCTCCCTCAGTGTCACCCAAACAGGCACTAGAGTGTGGCGACAAAGGGATTTTCGCACTCACTTCATTGCAGTGTTAATGTAAACCTACTTGTGACATTAATAAATAAGCTAAAACTTGACATACACCCTTGTTCAATAAGAGGAGATAATCAGAATCCTGATCATTTAACATCATTGGTGAGAAGTTTTTAGTGAAATTATGAAAGAGAGCCAGAATTATTTTGTGGAGGGTAATTGAAAGCAGAGAATGTCGCACACCTGACAGCATCTATGGAGGCCAATGACCTTTCATTCGAACAGAGAAAGTAAGAAAAGTGATCGAGTTTAAACTGGGGGAGGGTGGGATAAAGAATAAAAAGGAAAAGTCGCGATTGACTCCTAATGCAGTCTTTGAGGTTGTGTTGCCCTCTCTGTAACGCACAGGTCCTGCTTCTTTAGAACAAAGAACAAAGAGCAACACAGCACGGGAAACAGGCCCTTCGGCCCAACGAGCTAGAAAAGCTGGGGGGTGGGAATACCGATGGGACGGTGAATAGGGAGGTTAGTTCCCAGGTAGGGAAGGACTGTAGACTCTCTGAGAGGGGGGTTAGGCAGGTGGTGGAAAAGGGAAATATCCTGACTGAGGGGCTGAGCTGTGTCTATTTTAATGCCAGGAGTGTAGTAAATAAGGTAGATGAGCTTAGGGCGTGGATTGCTGCTTGGGAGTGTGATGTGGTGGCGATTACAGAGACTTGGTTGTCTCAGGGACAGGACTGGGTACTTCAGGTGCCGGGATTCAGGTGCTTCAGGAAGGACAGGGTTGGGAGCAAAAGAGGAGGTGATGTGGCACCGTTGATCAGGGACAGTGTCATGGCTGTAGAGAAGGTGGAAGACGGGGAGGGATTGTCTACGGAGTCTCTGTGGGTGGAAGTTAGGAACAGCAAAGGCTCGATAACTTTGCTGGGTGTATTCTATAGGCCGCCCAATAGTGACAGGGAACTTGAGGGGCAGATAGGGAAACAGATCCTAGACAGATGTAGAAATAACAAGGTTGTCATGATGGGAGATTTCAATTTCCCAAACATCGACTGGAATATCCCGAGGATAAGGGGTTTGAACATAGAACATAGAACATAGAACATTACAGCACAGAACAGGCCCTTCGGCCTTCGATGTTGTGCCGACCAAAATAAAAAGCAATGCCCCTCCAAACTAAACCATTCCCTTCTCTTCCATATACTTATCAATTAACCTCTTAAACGCCACCAAACTTGGCGCATCTACAACAGCTGCAGGCAGGGCATTCCACTCCCTAATCACTCTTTGAGTAAAGAACCTACCTCTGATATCCGTCCTATAACTCATACCCCTTAATTAAAGCTGTGTCCCCTCGTGCTAGCTTTCTCCATCCTAGGAAAAAGGCTATCACTGTCCACCCTATCTAAACCTCTAATCATCTTATATGCTTCAATAAGATCCCCTCTTAGCCGCCTCCTTTCTAACGAAAACAACCTCAAATCCTTCAACCTCTCTTCATAGGACCTGCCCTCCATACCAGGCAACATCCTGGTAAACCTCCTCTGTACCCTCTCCAATGCCTCCACATCTTTCTTATAATGTGGGGACCAGAACTGCACACAATACTCCAAGTGCGGCCGCACTAGAGTTTTGTACAGTTGCAACATGATGCTGCGGCTCCTAAATTCAATCCCCCTACCAATAAAAGCTAAGACTCCATATGCCTTCTTAACAACTTTATCCACTTGACTGCCTACTTTCAGGGATCTATTGACACATACACCAAGATCCTTCTGTTCCTCAACACTATTAAGAGCCCTACCATTAGCCCTATACTCTACACATTTATTGTTCCTGCCAAAGTGCATTACCTCACACTTTTCCACATTAAACTCCATTTGCCACCTCTCGGCCCAGCTCTGCAACTTGTCCAAGTCACTCTGTAAACTATAACACCCCTCTTCACTATCTACCACTCCACCGACTTTAGTGTCATCTGCAAATTTACTGATCCATCCCTCAATACCCTCATCCAGATCATTTATAAAAATTACAAACAGCAGGGGCCCCAAAACAGACCCCTGAGGCACACCACTTGTCACTGAACTCCACGATGAATATCTCCCATCAACCACCACCCTCTGTCTTCTATCTGCCAGCCAATTCCTAATCCAATTAGCTAAATCACCCTCTATTCCACACATCTGCATTTTCTGTAGAAGTCTTCCATGGGCCACCTTATCAAACGCCTTACTAAAGTCCATATATACTACATCAACCGCCTTACCCCCATCCACCTCTTTGATCACTTTCTCAAAAAACTCAATGAGGTTAGTAAGGCATGACCTACCCTTCACGAAACCATGCTGACTATCCCCAATCAATTCATTTCTCTCTAAATAACTATAAATCCTATCCCTAATAATTCTCTCCAATACCTTGCCCACAACAGAAGTAAGACTCACTGGCCTATAATTCCCTGGAAGGTCTCTCTTCCCCTTCTTAAACAATGGGACCACATTCGCTATCCTCCAGTCCTCCGGAACCACACCCGTAACCAACGAGGACCTGAAGATGGTTTGGATGATGTGGAGTTTGTTAGGTGTGTCCAGGAAGGTTTCCTGACAGAGTACGTGGAAAAGCCTACGAGAGGAGAGGCTGTACTTGACCTGGTGCTTGCTAATGAGCCAGGGCAGGTGTCGGATCTCACGGTAGGTGAGCATCTTGGGAATGGAGATGATAATTCTATCTCTTTCACGATAGCGATGGAAAGAGATAGGATCAGGCAGGCTAGGAAGGTGTATGTCTGGAGTAAGGGGAAATATGAAAACATTAGGCAGGTAATTGGACGCATAAACTGGAAGGAGGTGTTCTTGGGGAAGAGTACAGAAGGGAAGTGGCGGTTTTTCAAGGAATGTTTGTCTGGGGCACTGCAAGACAACGTTCCGAGGAGTCAAGGAGGTTCTGGTAGGACGCGAGAACCGTGGTGCACGAAGGTAGTGGTGAACCTAGTTAGGAAGCAAAAAAAGGTATATAAAAGGTTCAGAGAGCTAGGGGATGTTAGGGATCTAGAGGAGTATAAGGTGTGTAGAAGGGAACTTAAAAAGGAAATTAGGAGAGCCAGAAGGGGTCATGAGAAGGCCTTGGCAGGTAAGATTAAGGAGAATCCCAAGGCCTTCTACAAATATGTGAAAAGTAAAAGGATGAGAAGAGAAGGGATAGGGCCTATAAAAGGTGAAGGGGGAAAAGTCTGTGTGAATCCGGAAGAAATGGCAGAGGTGCTTAACGAGTACTTTGCCTCTGTATTCATGGTGGAATTCTCGGTATTCACGAGAAGACTTTGGCTGATAGGATTAAGGAGAATCCTAAAGCTTTCTTTAGATATGTTAAGAGTAGAAGATTGGTTAGGGCAAGATTAGGGCCAGTCATAGACAGCAGTGGGAAGTTGTGCGTGGAGCCTGAAGAGATTGGAGAGGCACTGAATAAATATTTCTCTTCGGTATTCACGCAGGGAGATGTAAATGTAGTTGTGGAGAACACTGAGGTACAGGGTTGCAAACTGGAAAGTATTGAAGTAGATAGGGAGGATGTGCTAGATATTCTTGAGGGTTTGAAGTTGGATAAGTCCCCTGGGCCGGACGGGATTTACCCTAGGATTCTCTGGGAGGCAAGAGAGGAGATTGCAGAGCCTCTGGCTCTGATCTTCAGGTCGTCGTTGGTTACGGGTATGGTTCCGGAGGACTGGAGGATAGCGAATGTGGTCCCATTGTTCAAGAAGGGGAAGAGAGACCTTCCAGGGAATTATAGGCCAGTGAGTCTTACTTCTGTTGTGGGCAAAGTATTGGAGAGAATTATTAGGGATAGGATTTATAGTTATTTAGAGAGAAATGAATTGATTGGGGATAGTCAGCATGGTTTTGTGAAGGGTAGGTCGTGCCTTACTAACCTCATTGAGTTTTTTGAAAAAGTGACTAAAGAGGTGGATGGGGGTAAGGCGGTTGATGTGGTATATATGGACTTTAGTAAGGCGTTTGATAAGGTGGCCCATGGAAGACTTCTGCAGAAAATGCAGATGTATGGGATAGAGGGTGATTTAGCTAATTGGATTAGGAATTGGCTAGCAGATAGAAGACAGAGGGTGGTGGTTGATGGGAGATATTCATCGTGGAGTTCGGTGACAAGTGGTGTACCTCAGGGGTCTGTTTTGGGGCCCCTGCTGTTTGTAATTTTTATAAATGATCTGGATGAGGGTATTGAAGGATGGATTAGTAAATTTGCAGATGACACTAAAGTCGGTGGAGTGGTAGATAGTGAAGAGGGGTGTTATAGTTTGCAGAGAGACTTGGACAAGTTGCAGAGCTGGGCCGAGAGGTGGCAAATGGAGTTTAATGTGGAAAAGTGTGAGGTAATGCACTTTGGCAGGAATAATAAATGTGTAGAGTATAGGGCTAATGGTAGGATTCTTAATAGTGTTGATGAACAGAGGGATCTTGGTGTATTTGTGCATAGATCCCT
Organism: Sphyrna mokarran; assembly: GCA_024679065.1. Taxonomy (NCBI): domain Eukaryota; kingdom Metazoa; phylum Chordata; class Chondrichthyes; order Carcharhiniformes; family Carcharhinidae; genus Sphyrna; species Sphyrna mokarran. The sequence continues at coordinate 38,609,496 of JAGIQG010000028.1, read as the reverse complement.
GAAAGTAGGCAGTCAAGTCGACAAGGTTGTTAAGAAGGCATACGGAGTCTTAGCTTTTATTGGTAGGGGGATTGAATTTCGGAGCCGCAACGTCATGTTGCAACTGTACAAAACTCTAGTGCGGCCGCACTTGGAGTATTGTGTGCAGTTCTGGTCCCCACATTATAAGAAAGATGTGGAGGCATTGGAGAGGGTACAGAGGAGGTTTACCAGGATGTTGCCTGGTATGGAGGGCAGGTCTTATGAAGAGAGGCTGAGGATTTGAGGTTGTTTTCGTTAGAAAGGAGGCGGCTAAGAGGGGACCTTATCGAAGCATATAAGATGATTAGAGGTTTAGATAGGGTGGACAGTGATAGCCTTTTTCCTAGGATGGAGAAAGCTAGCACGAGGGGACACAGCTTTAAATTAAGGGGTGATAGTTATAGGACGGATATCAGAGGTAGGTTCTTTACCCAAAGGGTGGTTCGGGAGTGGAATGCCCTGCCTGCAGCAGTTGTAGATGCGCCAAGTTTGGTGGCGTTTAAGAGGTTAGTTGATAAGTATATGGAAGAGAAGGGAATGGTTTAGTTTGGAGGGTCATTGCTTTTTATAATGGTCGGCGCAACATTGAAGGCCGATGGACCTGTTTGTGCTGTATTGTTCTATGTTCTATGTTCTATGTTCTATGAGCCCGCGCCGCCATTTTAACATTGCAAGTTCCCTCTTCCACCCATGACCCTTGTCTACATTTATGGCACTCCACGTTGGAAACCAGAACATCTGGAACATCTGCCACTGTAACAATGTCATTACAGCTTAGCTCTTTACAAAGGAAAAGCTCCCACTGTACTCTGTTATACTGTCAGCATTGACCCAGAAACTGCCTCGCTACAATCTGATGGGCCATGATTAGCACTGACTAATTGAACAAGAATGAGGAAGTTCAAAGTTCATATAAATTACATGCTGCAGACATCACTTCACAAATAAGCCTTAGGCTTGTCTTCCATAACTATTTTTTAAAATTTTATTTATGGATTTTAACTTATGCAATCATTACCTGTAAATGTCTTGAATGGCCCTGTCTTAACTATCAGTGAGTGTCTCCTTGTTAACTGCAGTGGGACTGTGAGCAGTGGAGTGATCGGCTCCTGCTGCTTTGTTTTGGTTTGTTTTGATGAGACTTCACTTGTCCGTTGAAAGCTGAGCAGCGGGGAGATGCTTTTCACAGTTCACTTGTGCCGAGATGTCGAACTGCACTAGTGAGTCATGACTTTTAAAGTCTCAGCTCCGTGACTCATGGCTGATTGCACAGTCTTCACATGTGTAAGCAGACACACTGCTCAGCTTACTGAACAGTGCTTAAGCACGAAAGCCTACAACGGATCTCATTCCCCCACTTTGCAAAAAAACACTTGCCATGAAAAGCCATAACACACACACACACACAAGAGCCAACGGCGCTGTCAGTAATACAAACATCTACACAGGCTTATCAAACTGTTAAATCAAAAACTCTTGAAGACAGAGTAATAATTAGGGATGGTTTGTGTGTGAGGAAGCAATTCTAACTTTCTGTGTTGTTATGGGTGTGAAGGGAAGCATAGAAGATTGAAAATAAAACACTGCACCCACTGCCAATCAGGACATCTATGTTACAGAAATCCTTGGAATGTTTTAACAACCGGCATTTATATAGCACCTTGAACGTAAATTAAAATACCCTTCTGTAACATCTTTAACAATAGCTTCTTCCATTTTCCCAATGACAGATATTAGGCTAACTGGCCTGTAGTTTCCTGCTTTCTGTCTCACAGTCATAGAGATTTACAGCATGGAAACAGGCCCTTCAGCCCAATTTACCCATTCTGCCCCTTTTTCAACTCCTAAGCTAATCACTGCCTTTTTGAGGCACTCCCTGCCTTTTGGAATAAGTTTGCTATTTCCTAATCAAATTGTGCCTCACCTCCAAATCTAGGAAATTTTAAAAAATGAAAACCAACCTCATTAGCCACTTCTTTTAGGATGAAGTCCATGAGGAGCTGAGGATTTGTCAGTCTGCGCCTCCGGCAATTTGCTTGGCATCATTTTCCTGGTAATTGTAATTTTCCCAAGTTCCTGAGTTGCAGCTATTTCTGGGATGTTATCCGTATTTTCTGTAATAAAGACCGATGCAAAATATCTGCCCAATTCATCTGCCATTCCCTTATTTTTCATTATTGCTTCTCCAGACTCTCTATCTATACGACCAATGCTTACTTTGTTAACTTTAAATATCTATACTATCTATCCATCTTTTTATTACTAGCTATCCTTCTCTCGTATGCTTCCCTCCTTACCAATCATTTGGTCATTCTTTAATTCTTTTAAATATTCTGTCCAATCTTCTGATCTGTCATTTATCTTTGAACTGTTCCCTGTTTTAGAACATAGAACACTACAGCACAAACAGGCCCTTCGGCCCACAAGTTGTGCCGAACACATCAAAGCCTACCCAGCCATAGACCTATCTATAACCCCCAATCCCATATACTCATCCAGAACTCATCTTTTCTCTTGAAGTTTGACGTTACCTTTAATTGATAGTGGGCCTTACTCTTGGGATTATCTCCAGCCACATTCATCTCGGAGGTCTCATATTTAGTGCATTCATTTGTGCTCTACTTTTATTCTGTCGCATGTCAGCCTGGAGAAAGATTACCATAAAAGCAGACCAAATTGACACAGGTATTTCAAGGACACGACTGCTGGCCACAAACTGAGCCCCAGAGATCATCTCCTCTCGCTCTTAATTATTATTTTGTTTCGGATATGTTGTGAGCTTGGATAGAGTAATTGTAATTTGGAAGGTAGGAAGTTAAAATTTGGTGTTTGTAACTTTGTAAAATGCTAGGGGTGTCAGGGAAGCGTTGCATAGTCCCGCTAAAAGGTGGTGCTTTTTCCGTGCTTAGAGATTTAAAGTGCATAGAGAGCTCCAAGTGGAAGCATTTGTATTGAAAGACCAAGCAGCAGTATTTACCAATTCAAGTGGCTTTTCCTGTTGTGGGAAATATTGGTATGCTCTCACGGGTATAAAAGAAGGGAGGGCAGTAGGACAAAGAGGGAGAGAAACTGTCACCTGCCAGAGCTAACAACTCAGCTCTAAACTTTCTCCGGAGGGAGAATCATTGGCTCTCATAGTTTCATCTATGTCTTAGAGAAAGCACCATCTAGATAGCAAAGTTTCCAAAGAAGAAAGAAGTTATAGACAGAACAATCAACAGAAAAAGCCCAGAATATTTCAGAAGACACAAAACCTGGTTGTAATTTTGACAGTGACTAAATTCTATTTTGTCAATGAGTGGGAATTGTATTTACTTGAACTGCATTCCATTAGAATCTTGTTTTATTCAGAAATAATTAATAGAAGGCAATTATTTAGTTTGTTAATAGTTTAGTTAATTTGCTCACTGTTAGTTAGATAAAAAAAGTGTTACATGTTGACCTTAGGGAAGTAAGAAGTCTCAGAACACCAGGTTAAAGTCCAACAGGTTTATTTGGTAGCAAAAGCAAATAGTTTTCAGAGTGTCAGGTAACTTACCTGCTGATGAAGCAGTGCTCCGAAAGCTAGTGGCTTTTGCTACCAAATAAATCTGTTGGACTTTAACCTGGTGTTGTGATATTTCTTACTGTGTTTAACCCAATCTAACACTGACATTGTCATATCGTAGAGAGAGTATCGGGATTTCTTTTTATTTAACCACTAGAAGTTGCTGAAGAGCAAGTTACACACACTTTTTACAGATTATAAGATGAGGTACTTCTCTTGGAGTGTTTCGGTGTTAAATCTCAGATCAACGATCCACCTCTGCTTTAAAGTAGATGTCACTCTGCCAGACACAGGATGACATCCTTCTCATTAAAGAAAGTTGTTCACAATGTGCACGGCAGCTGGTGTCAATTTGCAGATGATACAAGGATGGCTGGACTTGCGGATAGTGAGGAGCATTGTCAGGCGATGCAGCAGGACATAGATAGGCTGGTAGCTTGGGCAGATAGATGGCAGATGGAATTCAATCCTGATAAATGTGAGGTGATGCATTTCGGGAGAAAGAATGTAGGGGGGAGGTATATGATAAAGGGTAGACCTATTAAGAGTATAGAAACGCAGAGGGACCTGGGGGTGCAGGTGAACAAGTCTCTGAAGGTGGCAGAGCAAGTGGAGAAGGTTGTGAAGAAAGCATATAGTATGTTAGCCTTTATAGGAAGGGGTATAGAGTACAAGAGCTGGCCTTTAATGTTGCAGTTGTATAAAACGTTGGTTAGACCTCATTTGGAATACTGCGTCCAGTTCTGGTTGCCTTACTACCGGAAGGACGTGGAGACTCTGGAGAGAGTGCAGAGGAGGTTTACCAGGATGCTGCCTGGTATGGAAGGTCTGAGTTATGAGGAGAGATTAGGCAAATTGGGACTGTTTTCCTTAGAAAGACGTAGACTTAGAGGAGATCTAATAGAGGTGTACAAGATTTTGAAGGGGATTGATAGAGTAAACAGGGTTAAGCTTTTTCTTAGGATGGACTCAAATAGCACGAGGGGTCACGGGCTTAGGGTGAGGGGGGTAAGGTATAATTTGGATGCTAGAGGGAGTTTTTTCACACAGAGGGTGGTGGGGGTATGGAATGCACTGCCAAGTAAAGTGGCGGAGGCAGGTAGTCTGGAGTTATTTAAGAAATACTTAGATGGGCACATGAACAGAATGGGAATGGAGGGGTATAGAAAACTGATTTAAAATAGGGATCATGAGCCTTGGGATCCCTGGGAAGTGTGTAAATAGATGATGATATTGATGTACTTGTTTTTATCCTACAGGTGCTTTGGTCCACCTTGTTGTCTAACGAGGGGCATACACGCGATGGGTCGTGAGAGGGCTGCTCTTGGATTTTTTTCCAGAGTATCCTAGTGCTTCACGTCGTTAGTGTACGCTTGACCTGGACCATTTGATGGGCAACACGACAGCTCAGTGACTATCGCTGTGCTGTGCAGATACATGGATTTGGGCCTGTGTCTGTGGGAGTTTGCGCATTCTCTCTGTGCTTGCGTGGGTTTTCTCCGGGAGCTCCGGTTTCCTCCCACATCCCAAAGGTGTGCTGTTAGGCAAATTGGCAAAACAAATTCTCCCTAAATTGTCTCAAATTTGGTTTTTAATCCATAGATCTATAAACATATACAGGGATTGCAGGTAGAGATGGGAACATCGGGGTGGCGGCGCGGGCTTGTTGGGCCGAAGGGCCTGTTTCCCGTGCTGTTTTGTTCTTTGTTCTTTGTTCACTTTAAAGATGATGATCATTGAAAGGTCAGGTCGCCAGAGCCCCAGATGACCATTGGCTGCTCTCCCTTTTGAGGGGGAGAGATGGCTGGTGATGATTTAACCTGAGAATCGTCACATCTCAGGCAAGAGGCAATGTTGAGAAGGTGCGAGCCTTCATGAATAACTTCAGCCAGAACGGGAATCGAATCCGTGTTGTTGACATCGCTCTGCATTATAAACCAATTGTCAAACCAACCAGACAGCGCAGAAAGATGATGGAGAAAAGGATAGTTTGCATAAATGTGTACCAAATATGTATCCACTATTAAAGCAGGGTTTAACGCCACTTACTCTCGTTGTGCCCTCCCCCTCAAGGCACTAAGGCGCAATTTTGCACATCCAATCCACCTAACCCGCAAATCTTATGGACAATGGGAAGAAACTGGAACACATCGAGCAAACCAACATAGTAACTTCATTGCAGTGTTAATATAAATCTACTTGTGACAACAAAAAGCAAAATTAACTTTAAAACTATTCTTCTCTGAACAGAGCCAAACGACCTTTATCCCAACTTGAAGGAGCAGATGGAGCTTTAGTTAAATCGAATAAAAAGACAGGTGTTTAGCAGTGCAGCACTCCCTCAGTGCCTGCTACTGGAGCAGCAGCCTCATTTAAAACTGCATTGTAATCGACCCACTTCTCATCACATCCTCGTCAAACCATGATTAAAATGTCTCTTTAAGACACAGACATTGTGGTCACTCCCCTGCAAAGGTTTAAGCTGGTAAGATGTCAAAGATCCTGGTTCCAGATTCAGTTTCACGGTTTTAACTATGCCATTGCCACTGGCAGAGGAAAGAGCTGATCAAAGTTTGCTGGCTGAATGCGGAATGAGAGAAAGTGTATAAATGTACATTTGTAAAGCACTTTAAAAGCAATTATCAGCAGCTCTGAGTCTAAACTGAGGACCCAGCTCATGTATTTTAATGCGCTGTGCTGTGCTTGTAACTTCCCCACCACAGCAGGAGGGCAGTTTCCAGTCACGAACACACCAGGCGAACATGGAGTTATCACAGAGCGACAGCAGGCAGTTGGGGATTTAACCTTTGCACGAGACGGAGACTTGGGGCAGCTTGTAACCAAAGTGCAAGTGTTCATTTATGCCTATTTTCCTTTGTGCGGGTCAGTGCTCCTTACAGTTCACCTGCAACTTCACAAGCTCATGAAATGAAGTCTTCACTCAGTCTGTGTTTGACATGTTCCCTTGTGTCAGAGGATTGAGCTGTCAGTGAAGACTGTGAGTACTAGTGTCCTCGAGCCTTGAAAAGACACGGACGACCCTTTAGAAATAATTAAGACTTCAGTCCAAGTAAATTCACGGAGCTAATTTGAATTAGCTGTAACAATAGGACAAGGCACTCACCCTCAAAGAAAGGAGCAATAATTTTAGGCATTACACCCTGAAGAATTCCTTTACACAACACTTGCAATAATATTCCAGGCAGGGAAGCAACGGAAAGAATTGAAGGCAGAGTTTTTCGGTTGAGGCTGCTTGTTGAAGGATGAAAGATCATGGATTGCTGCAACTTGTGAGGAAGAAGGAAATTTGGACACTTTGACTATTTGCCCCTTGGTGTTACCCATCAGTAAGGCTCAGTTGCAACTGAAGCCCACATAGTTTCCTGTAGTGAGGAGTATTTTTGAATGCGGCAAAGTGGCACAGTGTTAGCACTGCTGCCTCACAGTGCAAGAGTCCCAGGTTCAATTCCCGGCTTGGGTGACTGTGTGAACATATAACAAAAACAGTACAGCAGAGGAGCAGGCCCTTTGGCCCTCCAAGCCTGCGCCGATCACATTTTGCTATCTAGACCAATCACTTGCATCCCTCTATTCCTTATTTGTAGTTGGAGCCTGCACTTTCTCCCCATGTCTGTGTGGGTTTCCTCCCACAATCCAAAAATGTGTGGATTAGGTTGATTGGCCATGCCAAATTGCCCCTCAATGTTAGGGGATGTCTGGGAGATTTGTAGGGTAAATATGTGGAATTACAGGGATAAGGCCTAGGTGGGATTGTGTTTGATATAAGCTTGATGGGCCAAATGGCCTCCTTCCACACTGTAGGGATTCTAAGATTCGTGATGCTCAATGTTGAGAGGTGTGATTTATGAGGGTCAACAGAACAAATACTGCATTTATAACTATTTCCCTTTCAAAAATAGCCAGCTGCAATATTATGGTATTGGGTTATCAATCAATTCAGCTTCAAGGGAGATTTTAATTTGATGGTTACCTTTGTTATCAAGAAATAAACATGTCAGGAGGAACAACATTAGTTCCTATCAAATTTTATTACTTTATGGGAAATGATCATTTCTGGCAAGTCCAGCCTTTGTTGCCCTGTCTCATTGCACTGTCTAATCCACTGGGCCATTTCAGAGAGAGTTACACACATTGCTGTGTGTTATATTGGATCTTTAAGAGTTATCACCAGAAGCAAAATATGTCACGTCATTCAGTCTTAGTTTCACTTTTCCTCTGAGCAAAGCATGCGTGCAGCTCTGATGCTTTCAAGCATTATAACTGTTCACGTGTTATGTCTTAATAAATGAAAACCATAATGTAAAGACCTTTCTATATGAGTGACTGGTGTCTTGTGCCTTGTACAGTAAATATGCCCAAGGTATTAGAATATTAAAATAACATAGAGTCACCATCAGAAGATTGACATGGTAAACCAATTTAGATTGTGTTAAATGTCAGGAGAAGACAGCTAACATATTGATCAGGCCACAACAAAGTTGCAGTGTTTGAAAGTGTTGAAAACACACTGTCATGAATGTGAGTAAAGGTTTGGGGACACAGTGTTGAGCTAGTGCTCAGTATGGAACTGGTAAACTGATAGACAGTGAGATTGCAACACACAGCCTGTTAGATCCATGAGTGACCTGGGTATAGGCCAGGTCAATATCTTAAAGAGAGAGTCAAACAAACAAAGAAAGCTGGCATTAAAGCTGGGCCAGAGAGGCAGCTTTGGAAATTGTTGAACAATAAATTGAAATAAAAGTAATTCAACTGGCTTTCGTGGGTAAAGTTTCAAAAAAGTGGTTAGAGCAACACCCATCCCTGGTATGACAGAAGAAGGAATGCCAAAGGAATGTTGTCAAAATGTCCAGAGAATTCCTCAACATGAATTGGAATGCCAATCATCTTGATTCAAGCATATCTGAACCAGACAAACAAATCATAAAAATTCACTTAGCAATTGGGAAGGAAGGTCTATAGAAGTGGAATCTGTCAGGATTAACAGCAAAACAGCAAAAGGATTCCCAAAAGATATAGGATGGGATTTTACGACCTTTGCTCAGGTGAAACCGGAAATTCCCACCAAAGTCAACGGAGATTTCTGCTGTCGGACCCTCATCGAGTCAGTGGCGGATAGATAATTGAGTTCCGATTATGGAATATATTGAAAGACCAGCTCAGAATTTTGCATTTCTATATTCATCGAATAGAGTTCATGTTGTTTTGACAACAACCAACAAGCCTACAGCCTACAACAGTCTACAGAATCCATAGACCACCACTCGATCAACAGATGATGAGATAAGGAGACGTACTGAGAGTTTTCAGAGTTGTTGAGTTGGTCATTAGTATTCCAGAAAGATCTGATAGACAAATATAAAACATAAAACATCAAAGAACTACTCAAGGATGAAGTAAGTGATCCTCACAGGTTGGTGAAACTTACAGATCCTGTGGACAACAACATTGTTAATGCACCCATATCAACACCTAAACCTACCCAGATGTGTGAACTTCTGCCTGAACCAAGGAAATGCCCACTTTTCTGTAAGGAATGTGTCAGAAAGGGGCATCGACAGTGACAGTGCATGAGATGAGAGGCTGATGTAGCTATAGAGAACTGTGTACTGATCCAAACAGAGTATACATAATACGTACCTTTCAGTAGTGAGAATAACAGTCTGGTATCCTTCCAGAAACATATATAGATCATAGATCATCACAGAACCCTGCAATGCAGGAAGAGGCCCTTCGGCCCATTGAGTCTGCACCGAACACAATCCCACCCAGGCCCTATCCCCGTATCCCTCTGCTACCCTAAGGGGCAAGTTTTTAGTATATCAAATCAACCTAACTTGCACATCTTTGGATTGTGGGAGGAAACCGGAATACTCGGAGGAAACCCACGCAGACACGAGGAGAATGTGCAAACTCCACGCAGACAGCGACCTGAGCCGAGAATCAAACCCAGGACCCTGGAGTTGTGAAGCAGCAGTGCTAACCCACGGTGCTACCGTTTCGCCCGTGTATCTGGGCTGACTGACAAACCAGAAGATGATGGTGATGTGAATGATTTGATAAAGAGTTTGAATGTATGCTTCACACAGTCAATCTCATGGAAAACATTGATGCCATTAAACCATCCAACATAGTTGCCAAGATTTGAATTATCTGGCCCCCAAAAAAAGTTTATAGCTATTTATTATTGGCCAAGATTGATACAGAGGCAAATGCCATCATACCACCCCTGGGAATCCAAGACAGGTATCCACATGAATGGAAGGTCACTGCAATACCGACTGCTGTGAAACTTTCAGTGTACAATGGCTCACTAATTCTATGTGCAACTTCTGTGGTCCTGATGTGTAAGTGCAATTAATCCCTCTGGATAGAAGCTAAAGGCTCAGTGATTTGCAGATTTATTGGCTTGTCATCATCACACATTAGTCACAATCCATGGGATCAGTGAGAAATCACAAAGCAGATCAGAAACTACTCTAACCACTTCCATTCATAATCAAACATCGAAATATCCAGAATGTTTCACAAAATTAGCTGAAATGTTACCCTTGCAGGGGAATGCCAGTCCGTCAATTGATCCACAAATGCACATGCAGCATCCACATGTAGGACAAACTGGGGGTCAAATAAGACAAAGTGGAAAAAGGAATGAATCATTACATGAGGGGGTGGCATGGTGACATAGTGGTTAGCACTTCCAGGGACCCAGGTTCGATTGTTGGCATGGGTGAGTGTCTGCATGGAGTTTGTACCTTCTCCCTGTATCTGTGTGGGTTTCCTCCGGGTGCTCCGGTTTCCTCCTACAGTGCAAAGATGTGTGGGTTAGGTGGATTGGCCATGCTAAATTGCCTCTTAATGTCAGGGGAACTGGCTAGGATAAATCATGTGGTTATGAGGATGGGGGGGTGCTGGGTGTGATTGCAGTTGGTGCAGACCCTATGAGCCAAATGGTCTCCTTTTGCACTGTAGGATTCTATGATCTATGATCTAGTACAAAAGCACAAAGATTGGTGCAACTCAATCACATGTATCATAAAGAAGGATGGATTATTGTAAGAATGCCTTGGTCCACAATGATGAAACACAAATTTAAAACATTGGCCAGAATTCTACACCCGATTCTGAAGTTTATGAAACCACACAGCATATTTTAGTGGCAGCCGTGTGTATGAGTTGGAAGCACACCTACTGATAATCAAGAAGTGAATTTAAATTAATTAAATTCCAGTTGGCCGGGATTCTAGTGGCCTGTTAGTCATTACGGTTAGCTGGTAGGCTAGTTAATCTTTAAGTTTAAGCTGCAACTTCGATCCAGGATGGGTGAAAGGGCAGGGTTCAAATATAAATAGCATTTGGGGACAGAGCACTGTGGTTGAGCTGCCTACGTATTGGTACCAGAGTTTTCACATGGCTATGTGTTTTTCAGGGTCAGTATCTCCCTGAGACCAGTTCCAGAGAGGCTGTCTCCCGAAGGAGAATATTAGAAACATCAGCTCACTCCCTTTTCTCGGCGCACACCCTCTTCAGACTTTCTCAGGGCTTACAGTTGTGTAATTAAATACCTGACAGGTATTATCTGGTTTATCGCATCGGATAACCCTGAGCAAACTGCAGATTGTTATCTGTAATGATCACTTTGGCCACACAGATTGCCAGCTCCAACGCACCCTTCCCTGATGAACTCATTGCCCATTTTGAGCAAGAGGTCAGCGAGAGCGTGCCCTCCACCCTGGAAGCCCTGGATGAACTTGTATCTGGGGTCATTGCAGATGTCAGAGCAGCTTTCTCAAACGTCAATCCACTGAAAATAACAGGCCCGAATGGGATATCTGGATGAGCACTCAGATCCTGCATGGATCAGCTGGCGAGGGGGTATTTGCAGACATCTTCAATATCTCTTTACAACAATCTGAGCTGTCTATCTGCTTCAAGAAGATGACCATCATCCTGATACCTCAGAAAAACCAAGCAGCGTGCCTTAATGACTATTGGCCGGTGGCTCTGATATCCATCATTATGAAGTGTTTCGGAAGGTTAGTCATGGCATGAATCAATTCCAGCCTCCTGGACTACCTGGATCCACTCCAGTTTGCCTACTGCTGCACGGCAGATACCATCTCCCTGACCCTGCACTCAACCCTGGAACACTTAGAGAACAAAGACATCTATGTCAGACTCTGATTCATTGTCTATAGTTCAGCTTCAACACCATTATTCCCACAAAACTCATCTCCAAACTCTGCGGCTTTGCACTTGGCTCCTCCCTCTGCGACTGGATCCTGAACTCTCTAACACACAGACCACAATCAGTAAGGATAGGCAACAACACCTCCTCCACCTCATCCTCAACACCGGTGCTCCACAGGGCTATGTTCTCAGCTCCCTACTATACTCCTTATACACCTGTGACTGTGCAGCCAAATTCCTCTCCAATTTGTTTTTCAAGTTCACTAATGACACTGCTGTAGTGGGTAGAATCTCAAACAATGATGAGACAGAATATAGCACTGCTATGGAGAATCTGGTGAATTGGTGCAGCAACAATGATCTCTTCCTCAATGTCAACAAAATGAAGGAGACTGTCATCAACTTCAGGAAGGTAAAGGAGAACATGTCCCTGTCTACATCAACGGGGACAAAATTGAAAGGGTCGAGAGCTTCAAGGCTTTTGGTGTCCAGGTCACCAACAATCTGTCCTGGCTCCCCCCCCGGCCAACACTATAGTTAAGAGAACTCACCAACACTTCTACTTTCATAGAAAACTAAGGGAATTTGGCATGTCAGCAACAACTCTCACCAACTTCTACAGATGCACCATAGAAAGCATTCTTTCTGGTTGTATTGCAGTTTGGTATGGCTCCTGCTCTGCCCGAGACCACAAAAGGATGTGAATGTAGCCCAATCCATCATGCAGCCTCCCATCCATTGACTCTGTGTACACTTCTCAATGCCTCAGCAAAGCAGCCAAAATAATTAAGGAACCCACGCACCCCAGACATTCTTTCTTCTGCCTTCTTCCATCAGGAAAAAGATACAAAAGTCTGAGGTTACGTTCCATCAACTTCTTCTCTGCTGCTGTCAGGCTTTTGAATGGATTTACCTTGAATTATTTGATCTTTCTCTATATTCTTAACTATGATTGCAATACTACATTCTGCAATCATGTTTCCTTCTCTATGAATGGTATTTTTGTCCATATAGCATGCAAGAAATAATATTTTTCACTGTATGTTAATACATGTGACAATAATAAGTCAGATCATATCAAATCTCTTCTGAGATCTGATTTGATCTCTTCCCCTCCAGGTCTATGTTCTATGAGTTACAGATATTTCTATGGCTTGGTAGATAGGGATATGATCGGTGCAACTTGTGGGCCGAAGGGCCTGTTTGTGCTGTAGTGTTCTATGATCTAAATCAAATCAAAGTAACTGAAAATAGCAAGTAGAGAGTGTGCAATAGTCGGTGTACTCTGCAATTGTCAAATAATGCGAATCAAAAATCCTATTTTCAATTTATTTGGTGTTCTGAGAGAAATCATTATGGATAGCGGTCCACAATTTATTGTAAGTTGCTTCAAAACATGGCTGAGAAGTGGAATATTAATCACACAACTTCTTCTCATTACTCTAGATTTAATAGAACATAGAACATAGAACACTACAGCACAGAACAGGCCCTTCAGCCTTCGATGTTGCGCCGACCAATATAAAAAGCAATGCCCCTCCAAACTAAACCATTCCCTTCTCTTCCATATACTTATCAACTAACCTCTTAAACGCCACCAAACTTGGTGCATCCACAACTGCTGCAGGCAGGGCATTCCACTCCCGAACCAGCTAATGGCTTAGCTGAATGAATGATTCACAAAGCAAAATCCCAATCCACAAATGTAGACAGACCCAGCAAGATTTGAGAGTGACACCTTTAAGTACAACTGTTCCATCCCTGGCGCAGCCTATGTTAAGAAGTCTGACTACGCTGGCATCTCCACATGGAGCCAGGGCAGTATGTAGCAATCTGCCGACTCTTACCCATTCTATTCTCCTGAAATTAGGTGCAATTTTTAACACTGCAAGGGAGGGTGAGCAGTGTGCACGATAAGAATGCAGGTACAGAATTGACAGGTTTACAACTTGGACAACAGTTCACATTCAGAATGCCACAGAATATGTGTGAGACAACTAGCCAAAGTGACAAACATTTGCTCAGAACCAAGGTCTTATGAAGTCATTACACTCCATTCGGAAAGTTATAAAGAGTGGAATACACACACCCGAATTCATCTTCTCACTTGCTCCAAGTATCGAAAGACAAACAAAAGATCCAAGTTGACAAGAAAAGGCATCACATCTCATCTTGAGCTTGATCTGTTGTTTGATCTCAGCCAAAAGGCTGAGAAGCTCAAAGCCACAAAATAGTAAGATGTAACCAAGGACAAATCAGGTCCATTCCAGCTCATCAGCTAGCAAATAGCTCCATTGCACATGTGGGCCAGACTGGCTAAGGATGACAAATATCCTTTCCTAAAGGACATTAAGGAACCAGATGCATTTTTTTACAATGATTAAGGACAGTTTCATGGTATTCATTCTGATTTTAATTCCAGATTTTTAAAATTATGAAGTTGGGTTTTAATTCCACCAGCTGCCATTTAAACTACTGTCTCCAGAGAATGTTTTTAATTGCTCTGGATGAATATTCCAGCGATTTGCCACCAGTTTCAAGTTTATTCATTAGTGTCACAAGTAGGTTTACACTAACACTGCAATGATGTTACTGTGAAAATGCTCTAGCTGCTACACTCCAGCACCTGTTCGGGTACACTGAGGGAGAAATTAACATGGCCAATGTATCTAACCAGCATCTCTTTGGATGAAACTGGAATACCCGGAGGAAACCCACACAGACACAAGGAGAATGTGCAGACTCTGCCCAGGCAATGACCCAAGCCGGGAATCCAACTCAGGTCCCTGGCGCTGTGAGGCAGCAGTGCTAACCACTGTGACACCATGCCATTGCGACAGCTCCCATTCCCCATGGAACTGACTTAAAGGAAGGTTTGGCTTACTTTACAATTTGATTAATATTTTCAAAGTAAAATGATCCCATTAGTTTCTCTTGAAGTTTACCCAGGACATTGTGACTGTGGGAGTAGAGAGAAAGGTAGAGCCCATTAATCAATCTCTTTTCCCATACCTATAGCTTGTGAAGGAGAATATTACAGTGTCAAAGGTTTCAAATATCGAGGAAATCGAGTGTGAGAGTGAAAGATTCAGCTCCAGTCTTTCACCAGACCGACGGAGTCTTCCCAAGAGGCCACTGTAGAATGTTTTGGCTACCTCGAACATGCATGATTTGAACTCATTGCGTGCGTGCAGAATAACTGCAGAGGTCCGGGTGAGTATTTACTATGGAATATATTTTAAAACACATTCTCCTAATGAGTTATTAATCTGTGCTTGGAGGTGACTCCCTGCGCTGCATTGTCACACCACAATAAGAAAATCTCCTTTGTATTTTTGCAACTTGTGAAATGTGTTTGATTCAGGGACAGCCTCCAGTTTAATTGCTATCAAATCATTCTGAAGTGGGCGTGCAAAACAACGGTTGCTGATTTCTTCCCAGAACATTCATTGTCTGCTGAAGTGGATGCTAATTCCATGCGTGACGAACAGTGATGTTAGTCTTAATGTCAATGGATTCTGAAATAATAAATGAGGGCGTGTAGCCTTCAGCACTATTCATGTTTAGCTGTTACAAAGTGAAGTTCTTCCACAACCTGTTGTTAGAACCGGAGTTAAACGGAGCTGGCCGGGGTTTATTTAAATGATTGAAATTCAAACAAGATGGAACATTTTCGAATCACATCGTTTATTATTTTTGAAGTTGAAGCTTTCTCATTAAGCTGTTTCTAAGCTTTCTGTTGATGGTTCTCTCTGTAACAAACACCATTCTCAGAAGATTCTGCATCTTGCTGTTTGTCTGCGCACCCTGAAATCTCGCACCCATGAGGAATCCATTGGAACGGCCCCTCTGACCTCCTTATTGGATATGATGTAGTACCTGCTGTCCAGGAAGAGCAGCGCAGCCAGGAAGACAGCATACTGGGCATCCAATCCAGCCCCTGGCAAATCTGTGCCCCCACATAAAGAGAGTGAAACCATTAGTCTTTGTTGTCACTGAGTCCCTGAACTCCTACAGACTTTGGGGCATAAATCCATCATTCATACACGTGTTTCACAGCCATGAAACGGGTGTGACAATGAGGGATTCAGCAACACGACAGCCCACATCCGATTTGCGTCTACATTTGAACAGTCTGCTAAGTTCACCAGGGACTATTCTCTGTTCTCACCTTGAATTATCACTGGTCTCGTTTCAGTCCTGAACCATTTAAGGGCTGACCAGCTAGACCCGTTCAAACTGCTGAAGCTGCTGCTTTGCAAATTAAACTCACGTTTCATCCTCACACTGGGCCTGCATAGCCAACGCACAGGATTCAAACAGGAATCGTGCAGATAGTGCAATGGAATACGCAGAAAGCATTGTGGAATTGCACAGACAGTGTATTGGGATTGCACAGACAGTGTAATGGGATTGCACAGACAGTGTAATGGGATTACACAGACAGTGTAATGGGTTGCACAGATAGTGTAAAGGGATTGCACAGACAGTGTAATGGGATTGCACAGACAGTGTATTGGGATTGCACAGACAGTGTAATGGGATTGCACAGACAGTGTAATGGGATTACACAGACAGTGTATTGGGATTGCACAGACAGTGTAATGGGTTGCACAGACAGTGTAAAGGGATTGCACAGACAGTGTAATGGGATTGCACAGACAGTGTATTGGGATTGCACAGACAGTGTAATGGGATTGCACAGACAGTGTATTGGGATTGCACAGACAGTGTAATGGGTTGCACAGATAGTGTAAAGGGATTGCACAGACAGTGTAATGGGATTGCACAGACAGTGTATTGGGATTGCACAGACAGTGTAATGGGATTGCACAGACAGTGTAATGGGATTGCACAGACAGTGTAATGGGATTGCACACACTGTATTGGGATTGCACAGACAGTGTATTGGGATTGCACAGACAGTGTAATGGGATTGCACAGACAGTGTAATGGGATTACACAGACATTGTAATGGGATTGCACAGACAGTGTAATGGGATTGCACAAACAGTAATGGGATTGTACAGGCAGTGTAACAGGATTGCACAGACAGTGTTTTGGGATTGCATAGACTGTGTAATAGGATTGTACAGACAATGTAATGGGATTGCACAGACCATGTAATGGGATTGCACAGACAGTGTAACGGGATTGCACAAACGGTGTAATGGGATTGCACAGACAGTGTAATGGGATTGCACAGACAGTGTAATGGGATTACACAGACAGTGTAATGGGATTGCACAGACAGTGTAATGGGATTACACAGACAGTGTAATGGGATTGCACAGACAGTGTAATGGGATTGCACAGACAGTGTAATGGGATTGCACAGACAGTGTAATGGGATTGCACAAATGGTGTAACAGGATTGCACAGACAGTGTTTTGGGATTGCATAGACTGTGTAATAGGATTGTACAGTCAGTGTAATGGGATTGCACAGACAGTGTAATGGGATTGCACAGACAGTGTAATGGGATTGCACAAACAGTGTAATGGGATTGCACAGACAGTGTAATGGGATTGCACAGACAGTGTAATGGGATTGTATAGACAGTGTAATGGGATTGCACAGACAGTGTATTGGGATTGCACAGACAGTGTAATGGGATTACACAGACAGTGTATTGGGATTGCACAGACAATGTAATGGGATTGCACAGACAGTGTATTGGGATTGCACAGACAGTGTAATGGGATTACACAGACAGTGTATTGGGATTGCACAGACAGTGTAATGGGATTACACAGACAGTGTATTGGGATTGCACAGACAATGTAATGGGATTGCACAGACAGTGTATTGGGATTGCACAGACAATGTAATGGGATTGCACAGACAGTGTGATGGGATTATATAGACAGTGCACGGACTGCACACAGGAATGAGATAAATTCTGACTCTGCCAATTTTCTTTCTGTAATGTTTTAACTATGTTAAGGGTTGTGGGTTTGAACAGGAAGGAAAGACTTGGTTTGGACGTGTGGGGCCTGATTCTCCCATCGCGACCCATAACTTTTCTGGCAGGTCGGGTTGGGAGATGTACAAATCAGTCATTTCACGGATTCCCTGTGAGTTTTTACAACCCAAGCACATCTCCCAAATGGAGAATAATGGTACCGCTGGGAATGCACAGAAAACCAGGGGCCGCTGCTTTGTATGACTTTCCATATCATAGCATTAAGACCATAATTTGGATTAGTAAATTTGCAGATGACACTAAAGTCGGTGGAGTGGTAGATAGTGAAGAGGGGTGTTATAGTTTGCAGAGGGACTTGGACAAGTTGCAGAGCTGGGCCGAGAGGTGGCAAATGGAGTTTAATGTGGAAAAGTGTGAGGTAATGCACTATGGCAGAAATAATAAATGTGTAGAGTATAGGGCAAATGGTAGGATTCTTAGTAGTCTAGATGAACAGAGGGATCTTGGTGTGTATGTGCATAGATCCCTGAAAGTAGGCAGTCAGGTCGAGAAGGTTGTTAAGAAGGCATATGGAGTCTTGGCTTTTATTGGTAGAGGGATTGAATTTCGGAGCCGCAACGTCATGTTGCAACTGTACAAAACTCTAGTGCGGCCGCACTTGGAGTATTGTGTGCAGTTCTGGTCCCCACATTATAAGAAAGATGTGGAGGCATTGGAGAGGGTACAGAGGAGGTTTACCAGGATGTTGCCTGGTATGGAGGGCAGGTCCTATGAAGAGAGGTTGAAGGATTTGAGGTTGTTTTCGTTAGAAAGGAGGCGGCTAAGAGGGGATCTTATTGAAGCATATAAGATGATTAGAGGTTTAAATAGGGTGGACAGTGATAGCCTTTTTCCTAGGATGGAGAAAGCTAGCACGAGGGGACACAGCTTTAAATTAAGGGGTGATAGTTATAGGACGGATATCAGAGGTAGGTTCTTTACCCAAAGGGTGGTTCGGTAGTGGAATGCCCTGCCTGCAGCAGTTGTAGATGCGCCAAGTTTGGTGGCGTTTAAGAGGTTAGTTGATAAGTATATGGAAGAGAAGGGAATGGTTTAGTTTAGAGGGTCATTGCTTTTTATATTGGTCGGCGCAACATCGAAGGCCGAAGGACCTGTTCTGTGCTGTAATGTTCTATGTTCTATGTTCTATGTTCTATAAGAGCAGGATTAGGCCACTCAGCCCATCAAGTCTGCTCCACCATTCAATCATGGTTGATATTTATCTCATCCCCATCCTCTTGCCTTGTCCCTGTAACTCCAATCCCCTTATTAATCAAGAACCTATCTATCTCTGTCTTAAAGACACTCAATGACCCGGTCTCCACAGCCTTCTACGGCAAAGAGTTCCATAGATTCACCACTCGCTGGCTGAAGAAATTCCTCCTCATCTCTATTTTAAAGGATGTTCCTTTTGTCTGCCGTTGTGCCCTCTGGTTCTAGATTTTCCTACTAGTGAAAACATCCTCTCCACGTTCATTGTATCCGGGCCTCGCAGTATCCTGTAAGCTTCAATAAGATGTTGTCCCTTGGATGAGGGTTCTCACTGGGGAAGATCCACTCATGCCTCTCCTCCATGACACTCTGTAGGTGTTCCTGGTGAGCCTTTGTGAATCCGGGAGGTGGTTTGCTCAGAGACATCTTTGTGGTATGACTGGCTGTGTGTCCATTCCTGTAGTTTTATAGAATCATAGAGGTTTACAGCATGGAGACAGGCCCTTCGGCCCAACTTGTCCATGATGCACCTTTTTCTTTTAAACCCCTAAGCTAATCACAATTGCCTGCATTTGGCCCATATCCCTCTATACCCCCAGCGTACCCATGTAACAGTCTAAATGCTTTAAAAGAACAAAATTGTACCTGCCTCTACTACCTCTAGCAGCTTGTTCCAGACACTCACCACCCTCTGTATGAAAAAATTGCCTCTCTGGACACTTCTGTATCTTTCCCCTCTCACCTTAAATCTATCAGCCTCTAGTTTTATTCTCTTCTACCTTTGGGAAAAGATATTGACTATCTAGCTAATCGATGCCTCTCATTATTTTATAGACCTCTATAAGATCACCCCTCAGCCTCCTACGCTCCAGAGAAAAAAGTCCCAGTCTATCCAGCCTCTCCTTATAATTCAATCCATCAAGTCCATCAAGTTTACTAGCATCCTAATAATTCTTTTCTCCACTCTTTCTAGTTTAATAATATCCTTTCTATAATAGGGTGACCAGAACTGTACACAGTATTCTAAGTGTGGCCTTACCAATGTCTTATACAACTTCAACAAGACATCCCAACTTTTGATTCAATGTCTTGATTGGTTTCAATGAAACCAATCATGCTGAAGCCTTCTTCACCATTCTGTCCACCTGTGACTCCTCTTTCAAGGAGCTATGTACTCCTAGCTTTCTTAGTTCTGTAACATACTCTAACTCCCTACCATTAACTGAGTAAGTCCTGTCCTCTACAGGAAGGGCATTCCGTGCCTCTAGTAAGGCACGGAATGCCCTTCCTGAAATGGTAGTGGACTCGTCAACATTAAGAGCATTTAAATGATCATTGGATAAGCGTATGGATGATATTGGAATAGCGTAGTGATGGGCTTTACATTGGTTTCACAGGTCGGTGCAACATTGAGGGCCAAAGAGGCTGTACTGCGCTGTAATGTTCTATGTTCTGTGTTCTATGCCCTGGTTCAATCTATCCTGTTCTTATGAGGGCATCTTTCAGCATCTGGAGGTGTCTTCCATGACCTCTCCCCCACCATCTGAGTAGACCTGTGTACCCAGAGGGCTTGATGGTTAGGGACGGCCCCTTTAACGTGTTTATGATGAAGTTGGAGAAGCAGAATATCGTGACGGCATTGCCGCAACTGTTCAGTATTCAACGCCAACCACTGCCAATCTCCAGATGCAGTTTTACTGCTCGTCTGCTTCATCCTGGACCACGGTGTCTTCACCTTCAACAACCGGATCTTCATCGGGACATGCAGAACAGCCATGGGGACTAAATTCATACTTCAATACCCAACGTCTTCATGATGTGGAGATGCTGGTGTTGGACTGGGGGAAACACAGTAAGAAATCTCACAACATCAGGTTAATGTCCAACAGGTTTATTTAGTATTACAAGCCATTAGATTTCGGAGCACTGCCCCTTCACCAGGTTGTGTTCACAAACAGGGCATATTAGGAGGTCTTTTACAGACCTCCTAATAGTTCTAGAGAGGTTGAGGAAAGGATTGCGAAGTCAATTCTGATTAGGAGTGAAAGTAGTAGGGTAATTGTGATGGGGGACTTTAACTTTGCTAATATTGATTGGAATAGCTATAGCTCTAGCTCGTTAGAGGGGTCAGTTTTCGTACAGAGTGTGCAGGAAGGTTTTTTGACTCAGTATGTAGATAGGACAACTAGAGGTGAGGCTACATTGGATTTGGTGCTGGGCAATGAGCCAGACCAGGTGTTAGGCTTGGAAGTTAGTGAACATTTTGGTGATAGTGACCACAATTCGGTTACGTTCACCTTAGTGATGGACAGGGATAGGCATGAAGCTGGGGGCAGTAGTTATAGCTGGGGGAAGGGTAATTATGAGGCCATCAGGAGAGAATTAGGGTGCATAGATTGGACTAGGGAACTACAGGGACTGGGAACATCTGGAATGTGGTGCTTATTCAAGGAGCAGCTGCTGAGAGTCCTTGATAAGTATGTCCCTGTCAGGCAGGGAGGAAATGGACGAGTAAGAGAGCCTTGGTGTACGAAAAGAGTTGATTTGCTGGTTAAGAAGAAAAAGGAGGCTTATGTCAGGATGAGGCTTGAAGGCTCAGGTAGTGCAATGGATAGCTATAGATTAGCTAGGAAGGAGGTAAAAAGTGAATTGAGGAGAGCTAAGAGGGGACACGAGAAGATGTTGGCTGATAGGATTAAGGAGAATCCTAAAGCTTTCTTTCGATATGTTAAGAATAGAAGATTGGTTAGGGCAAGATTAGGGCCAATCATAGATAGCAGTGGGAAGTTGTGCGTGGAGCCTGAAGAGATTGGCGAGGCACTGAATAAATATTTCTCTTCGGTATTCACGCAGAGTGCTGGAAATGTAGCTGTGGAGAGCACTGAGGTACAGGGTTGCAAATTGGGGAGTATTGTAGTAGATAGGGAGGATGTGTTAGAAATTCTCGAGGGTTTGAAGTTGGATAAGTCCCCTGGGCCGGACGGGATTTACCCTAGGATTCTCTGGGAGGCAAGAGAGGAGATTGCAGAGCCTCTGGCTCTGATCTTCAGGTCCTCGTTGGTTACGGGTGTGGTTCCGGAGGACTGGAGGATAGCGAATGTGGTCCCATTGTTTAAGAAGGGGAAGAGAGACCTTCCAGGGAATTATAGGCCAGTGAGTCTTACTTCTGTTGTGGGCAAGGTATTGGAGGAATTATTAGGGATAGGATTTATAGTTATTTAGAGAGAAATGAATTGATTGGGGATAGTCAGCATGGTTTCGTGAAGGGTAGGTCATGCCTTACTAACCTCATTGAGTTTTTTGAGAAAGTGACCAAAGAGGTGGATGGGGGTAAGGCGGTTGATGTAGTATATATGGACTTTAGTAAGGCGTTTGATAAGGTGGCCCATGGAAGACTTCTACAGAAAATGCAGATGTGTGGAATAGAAGGTGATTTAGCTAATTGGATTAGGAATTGGCTGGCAGATAGAAGACAGAGGGTGGTGGTTGATGGGAGATATTCATCGTGGAGTTCGGTGACAAGTGGTGTACCTCAGGGGTCTGTTTTGGGGCCCTGCTGTTTGTAATTTTTATAAATGATCTGGATGAGGGTAGTGAGGGATGGATCAGTAAATTTGCAGATGATACTAAAGTTGGTGGTGTGGTAGATAGTGAAGAGGGGTGTTTTAGTTTACAGAGTGACTTGGACAAGTTGCAGAGCGGGGCGGAGAGGTGGCAAATGGAGTTTAATGTGGAAAAGTGTGAGGTAATGCACTTTGGCAGGAACAATAAATGTGTAGAGTATAGGGCTAATGGTAGGGCTCTTAATAGTGTTGAGGACAGAAGGATCTTGGTGTATGTGTCAATAGATCCCTGAAAGTAGGCAGTCAAGTGGATAAAGTTGTTAAGAAGGCTTATGGAGTCTTAGCTTTTATTGGTAGGGGGATTGAATTTAGGAGCCGCAGCATCATGTTGCAGCTGTACAAAACTCTAGTGCGGCCGCACTTGGAGTATTGTTTGCAGTTCTGGTCGCCACATTATAAGAAAGATGTGGAGGCATTGGAGAGGGTACAGAGGAGGTTTACCAGGATGTTGCCTGGTATGGAGGGCAGGTCCTATGAAGAGAGGTTGAAGGATTGAGGTTGTTTTCGTTAGAAAGGAGGCGGCTAAGAGGGGATCTTATTGAAGCATATAAGATGATTAGAGGTTTAGATAGGGTGGACAGTGATAGCCTTTTTTCCTAGGATGGAGAAAGCTAGCACGAGGGGACACAGCTTTAAATTAAGGGGTGATAGTTATAGGACGGATATCAGAGGCAGGTTCTTTACCCAAAGGGTGGTTCGGGAGTGGAATGCCCTGCCTGCAGCTGTTGTAGATGCGCCAAGTTTGGTGGCGTTTAAGAGGTTAGTTGATAAGTATATGGATGAGAAGGGAATGGTTTAGTTAGGAGGGGCATTGCTTTTTATTTTGGTCGGCACAACATCGAAGGCCGAAGGGCCTGTTCTGTGCTGTATTGTTCTATGTTCTATGTTCTATGTTCTATATAAAGACACAAATTCAATTTACAAATTAATGGTTGGAATGCGAGTCTTTACAGGTAATCAAGTCTTAAAGGTACAGACAATGTGAGTGGAGAGAGGGTTAAGCACAGGTTAAAGAGATGTGTTTTGTCTCCAGCTGAGACAGTGAGATTTTACAAGTCCAGGCAAGTAATGGGGGTTAACAAATGAGGCACTGAATGAATATTTTTTGTCAGTCTTCATGCGGGAAAATATCAACGGAGTTCGAGGGAATACTGGGATACAGGGTTGTAGATTAGACGGGATTGAGGGACATAAGGAGGAGGTCTCAGTTATTCTTGAGAGTATGAAAATAGATAAATCCCCTGGGCCAGATGGGATTTATCCCAGGCTACTCTGGGAGGCTAGACAGCAGATTGCAGAGCCTTTGGCTTTGATCTCCATGTCATCGTTGGCTACAGGTGTAGTGCTGGAAGACTGGAGGATGGCAAATGTTGTCCCCTTGTTTAAGAAAGGGAGCAGAGACCATCTTGCAAATTATAGACCAGTGAGCCTTACATCTGTAGTGAGGAAAGTTTTGGAAAGAATTATAAGGGATAGGATTTATTGTCATTTAGAAAGAAATGAATTGATTAGGGATAGTCAGCATGGATTTGTGAAGGGAAGGTCGTGCCTCACAAACTTTATTGACTAAAGAGGTAGATAAGGGTAAGGCAGTTGATGTAGTGTATATGGATTTTAGCAAGGCGTTGATAAGGTTCCCCATGGAAGACTATTGCAGAAAATGCAGATGCATGGGATTGAGGGTGATTTAGCAATTTGGATTAGGAATTGGTTAGCTGATAGAAGACAGAGGGTGGTGGTTGATGGGAAATATTCAACCTGGAGTTTAGTTACTAGTGGTGTACCTCAAGGATCTGTTTTGGGACCACTGTTGTTTGTTGTTTTTATAAATAACCTGGATGAGGGTGTAGAGGGATGGGTTAGTAAATTTGCTGATGACACCAAAGTTGGAGGAGTTGTAGAAAGTGAGGATGGATGTTACAGTTTGCAGAGGGACATAGATAAGTTGCAGAGCTGGGCCGAGGAGTGGCAAATGGAGTTTAATGTGGAAAAGTGTGAGATGATTCACTTTGGTAAGAGTAATATGTGTATAGAATATAGGGCTAATGGTAGGACTCTTAGTAGTGTAGATGAGCAGAGAGATTTCAGTGTACAGGTGCATAGATCTCTGAAAGTTGGTACTCAAGTTGATAAGGTTGTTAAGAAGGTGAATAGTGTGTTAGCATTTATTGGTGGAGGGATTGAATTTCGGAGCCGAGATGTTACGTTGCAACTGTACAAAACTCCGGTGCAGCCACACTTGGAGTATTGTGTACAGTTTTGGTCGCCACATTATAAGAAAGATGTGGAGGCATTGGAAAGGGTGCAGAGGAGGTTTACCAGGATGTTGCTTGGTTTGATGGTAGGTCTCATGAGGAAAGGCTGAGGGACTTGAAGTTATTTTCATTCGAGAGAAGAAGGCTAAGAGGTGACTTAATTGAGACATATAAGATGATCAGAGGGTTAGATAGGGTGGATAGTGAGAGCCTTTCCCTCGGATGGAGATGGATAGCACAAAGGGACATAGCTTTAAATTAAGGGGTGGTAGTTATAGGACAGATGTTAGAAGTGGGTTCTTTACTCAGAGGGTAGTAAGGGCGTGGAATGCTCTGCCTACAGCAGTTGTGGACTCATCAAGTTTAAGGGCGTTCAAGTGGTCAGTGGATAGGCATATGGATAATATTGGAATAGTTAAGTTAGGGGGTCATTAGATTGGATACATTGGTCAGCGCAACATCGAGGGCCGAAGGGCCTGTACTGCGCTGTAATGTTCTATGTTCTATGTTCTATATCCTATCAGTCTCTGCTCAGTGACTCTGCGCTGTTGTGTTGTGAAGGCCGCCTTGGAGAATGCTTATCCAAAGATCAGAGACCAAATGCCCGTGATGGCTGAAATGTTCCACAACAGGAAGGGAACAGTCTTGCCTGGTGATTGCCAAGTGGTGTTCATTCATCCGTTTTCGTAGTGTCTGCATTGTCTCCCCAGTGTACCATGCCTCAGGACATCCTTTCCTGTAGCATAGCAAGTAGACGATATTGACCGAATTGCAAGAGTATGTACTGTGTACCTGGTGGATGATGTTCTCAAGTGAGATGATGGCATCCGTGTTGCTGATCTGGCACACCTTACAGAGTTTGCTGTGGCAGGGTTGTGTGGTACTGTAGTCACTGTTCTCCTGAAGGCTGGGTAGTTTGCTGTGGGCAATGGTCTGTTTGAGATTGTGCGGTTGTTTGAAGGCAAGAAGTGGGGATGTGGGGATGGCCTTGGCGAGATGTTCATCTTCATCAATGACATGTTGAAGACTCTGGAGAAGATGTCGTAGTTTCTCTGCTCTGGGGAAGCACTGGATGACGAAGGGTACTCTGTCCACTGTGTCCCATGTTTGTTTTCTGAGGAGGTTGGTGTGGTTTTTTGCCGTGGCGGCTTTGGAACTGTCAGCTGATGAGTTGAGCACCATGCTCTTATGAGGGCATCTTTCAGCGTCTGGAGGTATCTGTTACGATCCTCCTCATCTGTTGTGATCCTGTGTATACAGAATGTCACAGAAGATAGAGGATAGCGGATGACACAAAGGTTGGTGGATTTGCGGATAGTGATAAAGACCATCAGAGGATACAGCAGGAGATAGATCAGTAAGAGATGGTTGGAAAAATGGCAGATGGAGTTTAATCCAGACAAATGTGAGGTAATGCATTTTGGAATGTTTAATACACATAGGAAATATACAGTAAAGGGCAGATAAGAGCAGGATTTGGGTTATAGGTACACAGGTCACTGAAAGTGGCAATGCAGGTGGAGAAAGTAGTCAAGAAGATATACGGCATGCTTACCTTCATCAGCCAGGACATTGAATTTAAAAATTGTCAAGTCATGTTGCACTCTTAGTTAGGCCGAATTTGGAATATAGTGTTCAATTCTAATTGCCACACTATCAGAAAGATGTGGAACTTTTGGAGAAAGTACAGAAAAGATTTACCAGGATGTTGCCTGGTATGGAAGGCCGTAGCTATGAAGAGAGGTTGGAGAAACTTGGTTTGTTCTCTGGAATGACAAAAGTTGAGGTGAGACCTGATAGAATTCTACAAGATGATGAGGGCCATGGACAGAATGGATAATCAGAAGTTTTTTTTCCCCCAAGGTTGAAGAGTCTATTACTAGGGGATATAGATTTCAGGGGCAAGGGGCAAGGTTTAAAGCAGAGGCAAGTTTTTGCTTACACTGAAGTTGGTGGATGCCCGGAACTCATTGCCGGGAAAGGTAGAGGAAGCAGAAATGACAGTGAATTTTAAAGGGCATCTGGACAAATCCATGAATAGGATGGGAATAGAGGGATATAATTCCTGGAAGAGTAGGAGGTTTTAGTTCAGTCGGGCAGCATGGTCGATGCAGGCTTGGAGGGCCCAAGGGCCTGTTCCTGTGCTGTAATTTTCTTTGTTCTTTGTTATTCTCACCCTTTCACGGAACCCCTACAGTGCAGAAGGAGGCCATTTGGCCCATCTAGTCTCCACTGACTACAATCCCACCTAGGCCCTTACCTGAAGCCCCATATATTTACCCTGCTAATCCCATGACACTAGAGTCCATTTAGCATAGCCAATCAACCTAATCCGCATATCTTTGGACTATGGGAAGAAGCTGGAGAAACCCACACAGACATGGGGAGAATGTGCAAATCTCACACAGTGACTGAGGTGGAATTGAACCTGTGTTCCTGGGGCTGTAAGGCAGCAGTGCTAACCACTGTGCCACCATGCCAGCCCCTAAGATGTTCTATTAATTTCTATAGGAGCAGTAAAATACCTGCTGTGGGTGTATGATCATGAAGGACGGTGCTCTTAGATTTATATAGGCCCAGAATGTGCAGTACTGGGGCATCTCACACCAAGTGAATTGGACTATTTCCTTTAGTTTTCAGCTTCGCTTACTGTGTGTCAACAGGACATTGGTGACCTTGGAAGCTCAATAGTCTACTTCTCTACCCAATACAACTGAAGGATTGAAATGGTTAGCCAAGCTCTGAAAAAGCAGCTTGCACATTCTTTAAGCAAAGTTTATCACCAAACAGCACACAGAAAATGTATCGTTTGTTAGGTTTTTTCAAACCTATGAAATGTGACATGGAGAGATATGAGAAATAAGCCTCCTGTCCAGGCTCCCGATTAGAATTGAATCACTGACAAGGCCAACATTTGTCACCCAACCCTAGTTGCCTTGAATTGAACAGCACGCTTGACCATTTCAGAGGGCAGTTAAAAGACAACCACATTCGTATGGGCCTGTGGTCATTCCTTCTCTTCTTTCACAGAGTGGGCATCACTGTGTAGTCATGATGTGGAGATGCCGGTGTTGGACTGGGGTGGGCACAGTAAGAAATCTCACCACACCAGGTTAAAGTCCAACAGGTTTATTTAATAGCACAAGCCACAAGCTTTTGGAACGCTACCCCTTCAAGAGACAATGAAGGAGCAGCACTCTGAAAGCTTGTGGCTTGTGCTCCCAAATAACCTGTTGGACTTTAACCTGGAATTGCGAGATTTCTGACATCGCTGCGTAGGCCAGATTTTATTACCCATCTCTAGAAGGTGGTGACTCACCTTCTTGACTCTGCAGTCCATGTGGTGTAGATACACCCACAGTGCTATTGGGGAGGGGGATCCCAGGATTTTAACCCAGTCACAGGAGGCCAGATCAGTAAATCTTCATCCCTAAAGAGTATTAGTAAGCCAGGGGTATTCAGATCAGTCACAACTGTGACTGGTGATAGCTTTGTGCTTTTCAATTTCAGATTTTATTAATTTAATTTAAATTCTACCAGCTGTGGAACCATTAGCTTGGGTATACTCAACCAATGGCAGAACTGGGATATACTGATTGCCCCAAAGTGGGAGGTTACTTGCTGTAAAACAACGTGCTCAGATTGAAGGGAATACAGTCTGATCCAATCAGCCATGCAGTAATACCCCGGGGCACCCTGAGCAGCTCCACTTCCAATTGGGGTCTATCATCAGTTATACCAAATGTTGCAGAGATTAAATCTGCCATGTGTTCCAAGAATCTTTCAAAAAATCTTTATTTTCGGTCTTTACAAATTGGACCATATAAAAAAAATCAAGAAATTTAATGACCTCAAGGAAATATCCAATTACAACTCCAGTCGTTTAGTTAACAATACATTGATTAATTTATTACTGATTATGTAGACTGGATGGTTATGTGGGTGCTGGAGTGACGCAGGTACAAAGGCTGTCACTTGTCTGTAGTCATGATGTACAGATGCCGGCGTTGGATTGGGGTGGTAAGAACTCAGTAAGAATTCAGTAAAAAAGCTTTTTTACTATCAAATAAATCGGTTGGATTATAAATTGGTGTTGCTAAATTCTTACTGAGTACTTGTCTGTAGCACAGGAGTTCATTCTGGGCACAGACAGCAGGTAGGAACTGCTCAGTACGTCTAATATGTTACTACGTCTAACTGCTACCTCAGAGCGACAGGGACCAGAGTTCAATTCCGGCCTTGGGTCACTTTCTGTGTGGAGTTTGCATATTCTCCCTATATCCGCGTGGGTTTCCTCTCAGTCCAAAGATGTGCAGGTTGGGTTGATTAGCCATGCCAAACTGCTCTTTTAGTGTCCTAAGAGGTGTAGGTTAGGAGGATTAGCAGGGTAAATGTGTGGAGTTCCAGAGATAGGGCCTGGGAATGATGCTCTGTCAGAGAGTCAGTGTAAACTTGATTACCCGAATAGCCTCCTTCTACACTATAGGGATTCCATGATAATTCAAAACAAATGTTGTATTCACTGCAGTGCCTGCCTATCAGACAAATCAAAAAAAGGTATGGTGTTAACTATCTTAAACTTAGCACCGCAAAGCAGTTGAGAAATTTGAGTCTTTTTTTTCAAATGTAGAAAGAGGAAAAGAGTCTGGGGTATTGTTAAAAAAGTTTGAACACGCATGCATGGCAGTAAAGAACATTAAATTAAATCGACTCATGTTCAAAACTACCACTGAAAACCTGATGAATCTATTCATTATACACCATGACCATAAAATGCATGACCCTCAATGTATTCTACACTTGTTTTGTGTAAGAGGTCAGTGAGAGCACACCGTCCACCCCAGAAGCCTTGATGAATCTGTATCTGAGGTCACCACTGCAGACTTCAGAACAGCTTTCTCCCATGGAAAGCGACTGACTCGGATTGAGTACCCAGATGAGCACTCAGATCCTGTGTGGATCAGCAAGAGGGGGCATTCGCAGACATCTTCAATCTCTCTTTATAAAAATCTGAGGTCCCTATCTACTTCAAGAAGATGACTATCATCCCGGTACCAAAGAAAGCCAGGCAGTGTGCTTTAATGACTATCACCCAGTAGCTCTGATATCCATCATTATGAAGTGTTTCGAAAAGTTAGACATGGTATGAGTCAATTCCCGCCTCCCGGATTGCCTGGATCCACCACAGTTTGCCTACTGCCTCAACAGGTCCACGGCAAATACTAACTTCCTGATCCTGAACTCAACCCTGGGACACCTAAATAACAAGGGCACCCATGTCAGACTCCTATTTATTGACTACAGTTCAGCTTTCAACACCATTATTTCAACAAAACTCACCTCCAAACTCCGTAGCCTGGGGTTCGGCACCTCTCTTAACACATCCAGTCCGCCCTCTGCAACTGGATCCTGACTTTCCTTACCCACAGACCACAATCAGTAAGGATAGGCAACAACACCTCGTCCACAATCATCCTCAACACCGGTGCCCGACAAGGCTGTGTTCTCAGCCCTCTACTATACTCCTTATTCTCTTATGACTGTGTAGCCAAATTCCCATCCAACTCAATTTTTAAGTTTGCTGATGACACTACCGCAGTGGATCTCAAACAAAGATGAGACCGAGTACACGAATGAGATAGAGAATCTGGTGAACTGGTGCGACAGCAATAATCCCTCCCTCAATATCAATGAAATGAAGGAGATATCATTGACTTCAGGATGTGCAGGACATGCTTCTGCCTACATCAACTGGAAAGAAATAGAAATGGTCGAGATCTTCAAGTTTTTAGTTATCCAGATGACCAACAACTTGTCTTGGTCCCGCCATGCTGACATTAGTGTTAAGAAAGCCCATTACTTTCTCTGAAGATGAAAGAAATTTGGTATCCCCATTACAACTCTCATCAACCTTTACAGATGCACCATAGAAAGCATTTTTTCTTGTTGTATCACAGCTTGATATGGCTTCTGGTCTGTCCAAGGCTGCAAGAAACTACAAAGTGTCATGTGTGAATCTGGAAGAAATGGCAGAGGTGCTTAACGAGTACTTTGCCTCAGTATTCACGGTGGAAAGTGAACTGGGAGATTGCACTGCAGGTTTGCGGCATACGGAAAAGATTGAGTATGTGGATGTTAGGAAAGAGGATGTGTTAGACCTATTAAATTCTATCAAGATAGACAAGTCGCCGGGACTGGATGGGATGTACCCCAGGTTATTGTGGGAGGTGAGGGAAGTGGTTACAGACCCCCTGGTGATGATTGTTGCATCGTCCATGGAAACGGGAGAGGTTCTGGAGGATTGGAGGATTGCGGATGTGGTTCCTATCTTTAAGAAAGGGAACAGGGATAGTCCAGGAAATTACCGACCGGTGAGTCTGACTTCAGTGGTTGGTAAGCTGATGGAGAGGCTTCTGAAGGATAAGATTTATGAACATTTGGAGAAGTTTGGACTGATTAGAAATAGTCAGCATGGTTTTATCAAGGGCAGGTCATGCCTTACGAGCCTAGTTGAGTTCTTTGAAAATGTGACTGAACACATTGATGAAGGAAGGGCGGTGGACGTAGTGTACATGGACTTTAGTAAGGCGTTTGATAAGGTCCCACATGCAAGGCTTCTGGAGAAGGTGAGAGGGCATGGGATCCAAGGGCTTTGGCCTCGTGGATCCAGAACTGGCTTGCCGGCAGAAGGCAGAGAGTGGTTGTGGATGGATCTTATTCTGCATGGAGGTCAGTAACCAGTGGAGTGCCCCACGGATCTGTTCTGGGACCCCTGCTGTTTGTCATTTTCATAAATGACCTGGATGAGGAAGTGGAGGGATGGGTTAGCAATTTTGCCGACGATACAAAGATCGGTGATGTTGTGGATGGTCTGGAGGGATGTCAAAAGTTGCAGCGGGACATAGACAGGATGCAAGACTGGGCGGAAAAGTGGCAGATGGACTTCAACGCAGATAAATGTGCAGTGGTCCATTTTGGCAGGAATAATGGGATGAAGGAGTACAATATAAGGGGTAGGAGTCTTAGCTGTGTTGTAGAGCAGAAGGATCTCGGGGTCCGGGTCCATAGGACTCTTAAATCAGCCTCGCAGGTGGAGGAAGTGGTCAAGAAGGCGTACGGTGTACTGGCCTTCATTAATCGAGGAATAGAGTTTAGGAGTCAGAAGGTAATGATGCAGCTCTATAAGACTCTTGTCAGACCCCAGTTGGAGTATTGTGCGCAGTTCTGGTCGCCTCATTATAGGAGGGATGTAGAGGCTATTGAGAGGGTTCAGAGGAGATTTACAAGGATGCTGCCTGGATTGGGAGGCAGGCCTTATGAAGATAGTTTGAGGGAGCTGGGACTCTTCTCACTGGAGAGACTTAGGTTGAGAGGCGACCTGATAGAGGTTTATAAAATGTTGAGAGGAATAGATAGGGTGGATTCTCAGAGACTATTTCCCCGAGCTGAAGTGGTCACTACGAGAGGACACAGATTTAAGGTGCAGGGAAGCAAATACAAAGGAGATGTCAGGGGTAGGTTTTTCACTCAGAGGGTGGTGAGTGAATGGAACCAACTGCCATCGGAGGTTGTTGAGGCAAACTCACTGGGGTCTTTTAAAAGACTTCTGGATGAGTATGTGGAAAAGAATAGGATAGGGGGTTATAGATAGGTCTGTAGATAGATAGATGTGATCGGCGCAACTCGTGGGCCGAAGGGCCTGTTTGTGCTGTGTTGTTCTATGTTCTATGAATGGAACCCAATCTATCACTCAAACCAGCTTCTCCTCCACTGACAGTGTCTGCACTTCCCATTGCCTTGTAAAAGCAGACAGCATAATTAAGGACCCCACATGCCCAGAACATACTTGTTTCCACCTCCTTCCAACGGAAAAAAAGGTATAAAAGTCTGAGGACAGGTACCAAATCACTCAAAAACAGCTTATTCCCTGCTGTCATCAGACTTATGAATGGATCTATCTCGTTGATCTTTCTTTATACCCCAGCTATGACTAACACTACATACGGCACTCTCTCATTTCCTTCTCTATGTATGGTATGCTTTGTCTGGATAACACGCAAGAAATAATACTTCTCAGTGCATACAAATACATGTGACAATAATAGTTCAAATCACAAGCATATAAAGAGCTGCTCAGTTCTGTTAATAAATTGATAGCTCTATGTCATCAGATTTTGCAACCAGTAATTTCTACATGATACAAATACAGCATCTCAGTACATTGAATTACTTTAGATCATTTGCCTGCTGAATTAGATTTAAACAAAGCCAGCTTTCTCAAATGAAGAGAAAAATTATTTAGTCACCTTGGTAAGGAAGGTTTCCCTTCTGCAAAATCACAAACAGTAGCAAACATTAAGTGAGCTATTTATTAGAGATTATTATGGACAAATCAATTGAGTTGAGTTTAAAAATTGGCAATTTGTGTTGCAGCTTTATAGAATCTTAGATGGACAATTCTTGGAATATTGTGTTCAATTCTGGTTGCCACACTACCAGAAGGATGTGGAGGCTTTAGAGAGGATACAGAAAAGATTTAGCAGGATGTTGCCTGGTATGGAGGGCATTAGCTATGAGGAGAAATTTGGTTTGTTCTCACTGGAATAACAGAGGTTGAGGGGTGACCTTGACAGGAGTCCAAAAGATTAAGAGGGGCATGGACAAAGTGAATAATCAGAAGCTTTTTCCCAGAGTGGAAGAGCCAATTACGAGGGGTGTAGCTTTAAAGTGTGAGTGGCAAAGTTTAAAGGAGATATAGGAAGCAAATTTTTTACACCAAGCGTGGTGGGTGCCTGAAACTTGCTGCTGGGGGAGGTAGTGGAAACAGAAACAATTGTGTCTTGACAAACACATGAATTGGATTGGGAGTAGCAGTATCTGGTCCCCAAAAGTGTCAGGGTTTTTGTTAAGCTGGGCAGCATGACCGGTACATGCTTAGAGGGCCAAAAGTATTGTTCCTCTGCTGTAATTTTTTTTGTTCTTTGTTCATTTCCCACTCCACAACAATAACAACACGTCAGAAATACATCATTGTGTATTAACAATTTCTCCAGTTTGTGTTTGGCATTTTAGAAACACCAATCCTTCACCATTTTAATACAGGTGGCAACCCAAGTGTAAAAGATTCTCTGCTCACATCCTCTGTTAACTTTTCCTGTGTTAAGTCAAAGCCCGGTTTGAGAGGACGGATAGTTTGGTGCCGGAAACATAATGTTGGCGGAGGGGAATTTCTGCAGGGATTTTCTGTGGAATGTCTGAGAAATAGTCACCTGAGCCTGCAACCGCCCCCCACGCCCACACCCCCGCCTTCAGAAATGCACTCCCTTTGCTACTGTGGTGGTGAGCATCCAGACTGAATCTTCTAAGTGAGGTTCTAATTCTGCAGCAATCCCTGTCTCAAAAGTAAAAATTATTTACAAAAACAAAATCAATTTTCATTCTAAATCAACTGTGCTGATAATTTATTTTCAATGTAGTTTGCCTCGTGCGATCGCTGGCAAACCCAACACTGGTCTTGATCATTCATTGCTAAATCGAATCAGAAATACCTGACTTGTTGAATCAATTGTAATACAAGACATTTATGACATATTAAAAACCTGCTTTGGAAACGTTCAATTGTGCAGAACACTCATCAGAAGCCATTTTATGCAAAGCAGTTTCTATTTTCAAAAGCCTTTTGTCAAAGGGAAAGCATTGATTTCTGCAAATAATTGATGCCACGTTTTCCTCATTCATCTTTGATTAGGCTTTTCGCTTGTTTTGCCTTTACTAAACATCAGTACTCGTTGGAACTAAATTAGTCACCGATCTCGCTGCTAATAATTGACCCCGCACTTTACCCTGATCTCAGTGCGAATAATTGATCTGATATTACTCATTGTTCTGTCGCTTGTAAAATGATTCCTAATTTGGGTCTTCAAACACACTTTGCTGTACAATCTATTTGTTTTAAGTGGAGAGGAATTTCCGCAGTTGATG
The DNA here is from genome assembly GCA_024679065.1 of Sphyrna mokarran. Taxonomy (NCBI): domain Eukaryota; kingdom Metazoa; phylum Chordata; class Chondrichthyes; order Carcharhiniformes; family Carcharhinidae; genus Sphyrna; species Sphyrna mokarran. Next base: position 38,574,681 of record JAGIQG010000028.1, on the reverse strand, counting down.
GCCATTTTTTTAAGAAGTGACAGTCCAGACGTTTTGCTGTGTGTGTGAGACAGTGGATTTTTATGAGCCAAAGCAAATGACATTAAGTGTGTTGACAGTTAGACACCTCATTGAGAAATGGCACTGCAGTCTGTCCAATTGGATGTGACACATCAGTGCCTGCTCAGCTTTGAAGAAGAGGCTATTAACACATTCCTGCCCTTTGTACGGGTCTGAAGCTTATTAAGAACTGACATACTTGACAGCAGGTGGCCAAACATTACCCAATCCGACAAGTGATTTTGATTTTTCTCGACCCAAGTAATATGAGTCGAGTGGCAGAGATAATGCTAAATCGGCTGGGTTACGATGCCTGATGATTTTGGGGTTACCAAGAGAGTATAGCAATTAATGACAGTTAGAACTTTAGCAAGAAATCTGACAACACTGGGTTAAGAGTTCTCCATTCATCTGGTGAAGGGAGTTTACTATCAAATAATACATAGACATCGACAGGATGCAAGACTGGGCGGAGAAGTGGCAGATGGACTTCAATGCAGATAAATGTGTGGTGGTCCATTTTGGCAGGACCAATGGGATGAAGGGGTATAATATCAAGGGTAGGACACTTGGTTGTGTTGCGGAGCAGAAAGATCTTGGGGTTCGGGTCCATAGGTCTCTTAAATCTGCCCCACAAGAAGGCATATGGTGTACTGGCCTTCATTAATAGAGGAATTGAGTTTAGGAGTCGGGAGGTAATGCTGCAGCTTTATAAGACCCTTGTCAGACCCCACTTGGAGTATTGTGTGCAGTTCTGGTCGCCTCACTATAGGAAGGATGTGGAAGCTATTGAGAGAGTGCAGAGGAGATTTACAAGGATGTTGCCTGGATTGGGGGGCATGCCTTATGAAGATAGGTCGAGAAAGCTAGGTCTCTTTTCCCTGGAGAGACGAAGGTTGAGAGGCGACCTGATAGAGGTTTATAAGATGTTGAGAGGAATAGATAGAGCGGATTCTCGGAGGCTATTTCCCTGGGCTGAAATGGTCGCTACGAGAGGACACAGGTTTAAGGTGCTGGGGGGCAAGTACAGAGGAGATGTTAGGGGTAAGTTTTTCACTCAGCGGGTGGTGAGTGAATGGAATCGGCTGCCGTCAGTGGTGATAGAGGCCAACTCGCTGGGGTCTTTTAAGAGACTTCTGGATGAGTACATGGGATTTAGTGGGATTGGGAGCTACAGATAGTTGTATGGCCTGGTAGGTATAGATATGATCGGCACAACTTGTGGGCCGAAGGGCCTGTTTGTGCTGTAGTGTTCTATGTTCTATGTTCTAAAAATAAATCGGTTGGACTTAAGCTGGTGTTGTCAGATTTCTTACTGTGTTTACTCCAGTCCAATGCCGGCATCTCTACATCATGAGTTAGAACCTTCCCATGGTCTGCCACTTACAGAAAAATGCCTGATTTGGGATCCAATTTCTCCAGAGCATGAGCTCTCTATTGCAAGAAAACTTCACTCATCAACAGAGGCCCGTTTGTGTTCTCCTCAGCAAGTCACCATTTAAGATGTGATCTGTGGCTCAGTTAGTGACTCTCTGATCTTTGAATCACAAAATTCTGGGTCCAAGAATTGACTGCAACAGGCTGCTAAGGGAGGTGAGAGATGACATTGCTGGGCCTCTGACTCAAATCTTTGTCTCCTCTTTGGACTCAGGAGAGGTCCCAGAGGACTGGAGGATTGCAAATGTAGTACCGTTGTTTAAAAAGGGTCAGAGGATAACCCAGGGAACTATAGGCCGGTGAGCTTGACTTCAGTTATAGGTAAGCTAATGGAGAGGATCCTCAGGGACAGGATGTATGAGCATCTGGAGCGCTGCGATCAGATCAGGGGTACGCAGCATGGCTTCGTTAAGGGGAGGTCGTGCCTTACGAATCTAGTGGAATTTTTTGAAGAGGTGACAAAAACGGTTGATGAAGGACAAGCCGTTGATGTCGTCTATGTGGATTTCAGTAAGGCGTTTGATAAGGTCCCTCATGGTAGGCTGATAGAAAAGATGAAGGCGCATGGTATACAGGGCCAGGTATGTAGATGGGTTGAGAACTGGCTTGGGAGGAGGAGACAGCGGGTAGTAGTGGAAAGCTCTTTTTCCAACTGGAGGTCTGTCACTAGTGGTGTGCCACAGGGCTCTGTACTAGGACCCCTTCTATTTGTGTGTATATAAATGACTTGGAAGAGGGGGTAGGTGGTGTGATCAGCAAATTTGCTGATGACACTAAGATGATTGGATTGGCGGGTACTGAGGAGCATTGCCTGGCAATACAACAGGACATAGATAGGCTGGTAGATTGGGCAGATAGATGGCAAATGGAATTTAATCCGGATAAATGCGAGGTGATGCATTTTGGCCGGAATAATGTAGAGGGGAGTTATAGGATAAAAGGTAAAACTATCCAGAGTATAGAGATGCAGAGAGACCTGGGGGTGCAAGTTCACAGGTCTCTGAAGGTGTCAGTACAGGTGGAAAATGTGGTAAAAAAAGCGTATGGTATGTTAGCCTTCATAGGAAGAGGTATAGAATACAAGAGTAGGAGTCTGATGTTGCAGGTGTATAGAACGTTGGTTAGGCCTCATCTGGAGTACTGCGTCCAGTTCTGGTCGCCGTACTACAGGAAGGATGTAGAGGCCCTGGAGAGAGTGCAGAGGAGATTTACCATGATGCTGCCTGGTATGGAAGGGCTGTCTTACGAGGAAAGATTGAAAACACTGGGGTTGTTTTCCCTTGAAAGACGTCGGCTGAGAGGGGATCTTTTAGAGGTATATAAGATTATGAGGGGTATAGATAGAGTAAATGGGGGTAAGTTTTTTCCACCATTAGAAATGGATAGAACGAGGGGTCACGGGCTCAGGGTGAGGGGGGCTATGTATAAGACGAATATTAGAGGCCAGTTTTTCACACAAAGGGTAGTGGGGGTGTGGAATGCCCTGCCGAGTAAGGTGGTGGGAGCAGGCACGCTAGGGTTGTTTAAGGGTCTCTTGGACAGCCACATGAGCGGTCTGCAGATAGAGGGATATAGCAGGACTGTTTGAATAATCGGGAGGACCAAATAGTAGTAGACTATCCTTTAGTTTCGTCTCGGGAATGTCTTAGTTTTTTTTTAAGCATGTTTAATTCTTATTTGTTTCCGCAGGCAATTCGGTCCACCTTGTTGACCAACAAGGGGCATGCATACGGCATGTCGTGCGAGAGCTGCTCTTGGAGTTGCTTCAGGAGTTGCCTAGTGCTTCACGTCGTCAGTGTATGCTTAAACTGGACCATCTGATGGGCAACATGACAGCTCAGAGACTATCGCTGTTGCTGTGCAGACACATAGATTTGGGCCTGTGTCTGCGGGAGTTTGCGCGTTCTCCCTGTGGTTGCGTGGGTTTTCTCCGGGTGCTCCGGTTTCCTCCCACATCCCAAAAATGTGATCTTAGGCTGATTGGGTAACAAATTGTCCCTATATTGGTTCCTATATGGGAATCTTTAACAATAGGCATAGCCTAAGGACAAGAATATGTCATTAGGACGTTAGGACGGCGGTGTGGGCTCGTTGGGCCAAAGGGCCTGTTTCCTGTGCTGTGTTGCTCTTTGTTCTTTGTTCTTTGTAGTATCGAAGGAATGCAAGTGTGCCTCGCCTGCCCTGTCAGATGAGTGTTAAGGATCTCTGGGTATTATTTCTAAGCAGAGCAGGGAAGTGATCCCTGGTATTCTGGTGGATACTTATCCTTCAATCAAAATCACTCTAAACAGATCATTATCTTCTTGCTGCTTGTCAGGATGAGCTTTTCCCAATTTACAACACTAGATGCACTTGCAAAGTATCAGGTGCTATCCGACCTCTGAAATTCTCTTGAACACTCGATCTAGTTTGCTAAGATGCTCCTCCTCAGTTTTCCCTGAACTTCTCGTTGAGGAATCCCCGGCAACAGATTGTCTAACGTCCTCTGAGAAATCTTACGGAAATGACTATATAACTCGAAATTCTGGGCAGTCTCTGAGGATTTAGGGCTGTGGTGATTCTGAATGAATCCACAAATGAAATGTCCTCCAGTTTCCACATGTTGCTAAATTCTTCACTAGCTTGTAAGTCTTGGCCCTGCACACATTCAGGAGAATTGACTGCGTTTTAGCTTCATCTGTAATTCCGTTTGCCAAGAAAGTATTCCCTTTCCACACATTAAATCCAGTTCCTGTTCTCTTCACAAACTCATTGATTGTCCCAGAGGTAGTGATAGTGCTGCTACCTGCTTATCATTGATAAGCTCAGTGCCCTGCACCGTGCACATGATGTGAATGAGCCAGCCACTGTGTGAATCTTTGCAGCACCGTGCTGAGCCTCAAATCTTTCTTTTCCTTATATTTTGCTGTTCTTTTCCTCATTGCCAAAATGATGTGGTTACTGGCCACAAAAAGATAGCCCAATGTATTGTGATATTCAACCTATTTAAATATTGAAATACAGTATAGCACGGACTCAGAACTGAAGGCAGTTGGTTACACGGGTCCCAAAGCATAAGACTAGACACCCAAGAGCCCATGCTCCGATTGATGTCAGTTGTGCATTCTCATATCGCTGAAGACACCAGCCAATACATTAATATAGGAAGATGTTTACATTCCATAACATCCTTAAAGGTACAATCACCAGAAATCACACAGTGATTAATGGTCAGTGTCTGGGACTGAAGGTCAGTGTCTGGGACTGAGTGGCAGTGTCTGGGACTGAGGGTTAGTGTCTGGGACTGAGGGTCAATGTCTGGGACTGACGGTCAATGTCTGGGACTGAGTAGCAGTGTCTGAGGCTGAGGGTCATTGTCTGGGACTGAGGGTCAGCATCTGCGACTGAGGGTCAGTGTCTGGGACTGAGTGACAATGTCTAGGACTGAGTGGCAGTGCCTGGGACTGAGGGTCAGTGTCTGGGACTGAGGGTCAGTGTCTGGAACTGAGTGACAATGTCTGGGAGTGAGGATCAGTGCCTGGGACTGAGCGGCAATATGATAGTGTAAGATGCAGTGTTACAGGGCTTTGAATAAAATGACTTTGACTGAAGATTTTATGAACACGATGCCAAATATAATGAATTGGAATCAGGTGGGATTCTAATTAATATTACAGTGGCATTAGTTAATTAGAGTTAGAATTATTAATGTCATATATTAATAACGCACAGTTAATCTGGAGTTCTATATCCTAGAGATATACTTGGAAATGGAATAAACCATCTTAAAGCTAACCTGAGTGTAGGACTGATAAAAGAGGATTTAGATTTGTATTTTTTGAGTTTTAGTGGACTGACAGACTCAGTGCGTCTGGGGTGAAGATGGTTCAGCACCATTTATCTGACAGGCTGGGATTTTCCAGCCATGCTGTCCCCAAAACTGGGAATTCCCATCCAAGGTCAACAGTCCTTTCCGTGGCTCAATCCGCCTGTGATTCCCGTGGCAGGCGGAATGGGAAAATTCGCCCCTCCGTTCACTTTGAGGTTTCAACAGCAGAGTAACACACAACACCGTCCCCAATCACTTCTCACCCATATCAAACTCAAATATTCAGCGTTTCAGCAGTTTCTGAGAGAGAGTTTCTGATTGCGATAACTCCTCATTTAAATAGTGTAGCGCTTCAAAAGAACATTGGAGTGGACAGATAGAAAGCAGACGAAGGTCAATGCTGAGAAGTGTGAGACAATGCCTTTTGGTCAGAAGAACATGGAGAGACAATGTGAAATAAGGGATAAAATTCTAAAAAGGGGCCAGGAGCCGAGGGACCTGGGTGCACACGTGAATTAGATCAGTGAAGGTGGCAGGACAGATGGAGAGAATCGTTCATAAAGTATTTAGTATCCTGGACTTTATTCATAGGACCATAGAGTACAAGAGCAATGAGGTTAATGAGAGCAATCATGAGGGGTACTGGATAGAGTAGATAGAGAGAAACTGTTCCCGCTCAGAAAAGGATCAAGAATGAGAGGTTTAAAATGATTTGCAAAAGAAGCAAATGTGATGTGAGAGAAAACTTTACCACACAGCAAGGGTTGGAATGTACTGCCTGTACATATGCTGAAGTTAGGCTCAACTGAGACGTTCGCAAGGGTATTAGATAATTACTTGAATAGAAACAATGTAAAGGAAGTACAGGGGAAAAGGCTGGCACTCAGTCATGATGTTCACTGGTTTAGACAGAATGGGCTGAATATCCTGCTCCTACAATGTAACATTTCTGTCATTGTGTGAATTGGTGCTTTTTGATGTCACTCTTAAATGATATGGAGATGCCAGCATTGAACTGGAGTGGGCACAATAACAAGTCTCACAACACCGGGTTAAACTCCAACAGGTTTAGTTGGAATCACGAGCTTTCGGAGTGCTGCTCCTTCATTTGTGAGGAGTGATTGTTTTTGACTCAGATTTCAGCATCCACAGTATTTTGCTTTTATCAAAGATGTGTGGGTTAGGTTGATAGGCCATCCTGAATTACCCCTGACTGTCAGGGTAAATATGTACTTATCCCAATCCTTGAGTAGTTCATAGAAATCATAGAAACCCTACAGTGCAGAAAGAGGCCTTTTGGCGCATCAAGTCTGCACCAACAACAATCCCACCTGGGCCTCACCCCATATCCCTACATATTTACCCGCTAATCCCTTCAATCCACGCATCTCAAAGACACTAAGGGCAATTTTAGCATGGCCAATCAACCTAACCCGCATATCTTTGGGCTGTGTGGTTACTGGGATAGGGCCTGGATGGGCTTGTTCTCAGTGCAGGTTTGATGGGCCTAATGGCCTCTTTCTGCATTGTAGAGATTCTATGGCACTATGAGAGTTGGTGATTATGGGTCAAATCACCTTAAAATGGCAAGAGGGCAAGAAGACACCAAGATGTGTCTGTAGTGGCACAAGTTTTTCTGGCTTCACGTTCAGTAGCTGTCCCCTCACTGATTGAGGTAGTGAGATGGAATTTGAGCTCAAGGGCATGGTGGGAGGTCTATAGTTACTACAATGTCATAGTCATGGAATTGTATGGTTATATATTGTGAAGAATAATATTGATGCAAAATCCAAGAGCATCCCAAAGCACTTGAACAATGGAACCACAGAAACAGTATAGTGCAGAAGGAGGCTGTTCAGCCCTTCGAGTCTATTCCAACTTTGCAAAAGAGCATCTTACCCAGGCCCACACTATGCCACACCCCCCTGCCACCCCAATTGTTTCCAACATTCTCTGATTGTCTTTCAGATTTCCAATTGCCGCACTCTTCCACTCTGTTTTTAATTATTTTTTTGAAATACAATCATTTGTGGATCTGTGGACAAGACATTTGTCAGTGAATTGAATTTCATCTCAAAAAAGCTTGTTATTATCTTCAAATATTACTGACATCAGTCGGCACAGGAAAACTACGTCCACTGCGCGGAGGTCAGGAGTGAGGTATTATTATCAGAGCTGGGAAAATTCAAGTCGCCTTTTCACAAAAAGGAATAGACGAAATTTCAAATTCTCAAAAGGATTTGTTGGGGGGGTGGCTGGGGCAATTGGAGCTTTCAAGGTTGAGATCAACTGTGTTTTTGTATCAAGATTGAGAGGAAAAAATGGATAAATGGAGGCAAGCTGTAGGTCAGGTCTGGTTTGCTGGATGGTGGGACAGAGGGTAATGGTCTTCACTTCTTCCAGGTTTCTCCGCTATCTGCGCAAGAGAGTGCGTAATGTGCCAGTGTGAGATACAAGGGCAAGATTGACACAGCTTATCTTCTGCAAGACTATTTCATTCTGTCTTTTTAAGCAGGAGCCGACACACCTCCTGCAGTGATGCTTTCAGAAGCTGGTAACTCTGCACTCAGAGCTACAATGCAACAAAATTCAATTTCTTGGATTGATTGCAATCCTTACAAAAGTAAAAATAAATTAGAACAAAATTCCGATTAATTATCCTTCTAATTCTGACCCGCTTCCTCTTATTGCTTACATATTAGTTACAAAGGGAAAGATTAGTTTGACACAAGAGTTGCAGCCCGGATAAAATAAGAGAATTAGAATTGATTTAGAAATTGTACTGCAATAAATCGAGGTGACTCGATGAAGTTTCAGAACAAAAGGCTTAATTACTGACACAACGATTAACAATTTATTCAAATAGGGTCAGGCAGAAAGACAATGTGACTGCTGACTCCCCTTCCCTATCCAATCCTTCCCAACCCAGGATACCCATCCTCACACTCGATTGGCTAAGCTCCCTGCCTCAACAATCCAAAGGCTCCAACCTGATCACATGGCCCTTAGGGAACATCCCCTTAAAGGGGCCATACTATCACATATACTATACACATATGTGAACAGTTTAATTCTCCTAATTCCGTGTTGCAGGTATCATTAGTTGTGCCAAACATTACCCTGGCATGAGAGCATGAGAGTGGGAACAGAAGTAGGCCATTTGGCCCATCGAACCATTCAATGAGATCATTACTGATCTGATTTAATATCCAATGCCACTTTCCCCACAACCCTTGATTCCCTTACTGATTAACAATCTGTCTATCTCAGCTTTGAATACATTTAATGAGCTCTGCCGTAAAGAATTCCACAGATTCATATTCAGATTCTGCATCTGTCTTAAATATGCACCCCCGTTACTTTGAGATTATGCGTTCTAGTCCGAGGCTGTCCCACAGGGGAAACAACCTTTCAGTATCTACCCTGCTGGAATCTGAAACCAAAACAGAAAATGTTGGAAAATCTCAGTAGGTCTGGCAGTATCTGTGGAGAGAGGACAGAGCTGATGTTTCGAGTCAGGATGAGGGTCAATTTAATTCAAATTCTGGGTTAGGGATATTTTTATTCTCGAAGAATTTTGTTATACGTTAATGTTCACCAGAATGTATCTAGGGGAGTGTTTGTTTTGACGAGGTATCTTAAGCATCAAAGGATTCTTGTGCTAATCTATGTTGAATGACTGTGGGGACTGACTGACACAGTGGGTTCGATGGCTGGTTTAGAATAATACCAACAGTGAGGCTTTGATTGTTGCTCTGCCGGAGGTAAACTCTGGACCTGTATCCTTGAACTGTCTCTGAAATTGCAAGACAGTGAAAACCCACCACTGATAAAAACAAGTAGCTTTAAATGAGACATCAGCCAGGAATGAGAGATGGTTCTGTCTTCAGACTGAGAACTCGTGGAATGGAATGGAATATAGTATTGCTTCCTGTCAGAGTGTGTGCTGAGTAAGTAACGTTTCTATATAACCAGACTGAGAACATTCTATCGCCCTGATCACCATGTATTGGCAATCTTTAGAATCCAGGTATTTCAATAACAACTTACTTCTGCACTGCACAAACTGCCGAGACTCCTTTCTTCTTGATGCCCAGTTACCTTTCGTTGACATTTCACTCTCGGTTTTATTTGAATGTTCAATTTAGGATAACTGAGTTTTTGATTACAGGGCAGCACAGAGCTTCACAATTTGAGTTCCAGTAAGAAAAGCAACCCTGGTGTGTAATCAGCTGTTGTAAATGTCAATGATGAACAGACCAGTTTGGACAATGGGTAATTTACAGTCCCAATGACCATATTGAATATAAGCCTGGCCAAGTCTGTTATCATAAAAATACCGTTCTCTTCTCCAGCTCAGTGCCGATTTCTATTGTTTACGAGCAGGTGCTGGGATGTTCATCGGTTTGGTTATATAAAGAAATGTTCCTTACACAGCACTCTCCTCGACATGAGGTGATTTAAGTTCAGTGTCACAAATAGGCTTATATTAACACTGCAATGAAATTACTGTGAAAATCCCCCAGTCGCCACACTCCGGCACCTGTTAGGGTGCACTGATGCCGAACTTAGCACGGCCAATCCAACTAATCAGCATGTCTTTCGAACTGTGGAGGAAGCCGGGAAAAACCCATGCAGACACAGGGAGAACGTGCAGATTCCGTGCAGACAATGACCAAAGTCAAGAACCAAACATGGGTTCCTGGCACTGGGAGGCAGCGGTGGTACCACTGTGCCACCATACCACCTTTATCCATGCTTTATCTATTCTATTCTGCAGGCATGTTTTGAAGAACAGTCACTATTGCAGTGTGGGAAATGCAACAACTAAATTGGGCACAGCAAGATCCCACAAACAACAGAGCCATTTAATGATGAGATAATCTGCTTTAATGCAAGTGTTTGAAGGATGAATTCTGGTTACTCTCATGCTCTTTTTTGATCAATTTGATGCAAATATGAATAATACGTTCAACATCTCATCAAAATTAGAATGATTAAAATTAACACAACTTTTCCTCTATTCAGGGAAACATCTCTAATTTGTTCAATGATGAGCTGGAATTCCCAAACCTTATCACATAAGCCATGGTTACATCTTGTTAGAACTCAGTAAGAATTTAGCAACACCAATTATTAATCCAACCGATTTATTTGATAGTAAAAAAGCGAGCTTTCAACACTCCCGTGTCTTCATCAGGCAAGTGCAGTGTTCTGGACCAGAACACTGCACTTGCCTGATGAAGACACGGGAGTGTTGAAAGCTCGCTTTTTTACTATCAAATAAATCGGTTGGATTAATAATTGGTGTTGCTAAATTCTTACTGAGTTCTCACCACTCCAATCCAACGCCGGCATCTTTACATCATGACTACATCTTGTTATCCAGAATTGATCTTTTGTAATAATCTCCTTTCATATTTATCTATCCTAATAAAATTTAAAAAAAGTCCTTTTTAAAATGGTTATTTCTAACATACTCTCCTTTCTTGAGGTTGAGAAGAGAAGGATAGGGCCTATAAAAGGTGAAGGGGGAAAAGTCTGTGTGAATCCGGAAGAAATGGCAGAGGTGCTTAACGAGTACTTTGCCTCGGTATTCATGATGGAAAGTGAACTGGGAGATTGCACCGCAGGTTTGCGGCATACGGAAAAGATTGAGTATGTGGATGTTAGGAAGGAGGATGTGTTAGACCTGTTAAATTCTATCAAGATAGACAAGTTGCTGGGACCGGATGGGATGTACCCCAGGTTATTGTGGGAGGTGAGGGAAGTGGTTGCAGAGCCCCTGGCGACGATCTTTGCATCGTCCATGGAAACGGGAGAGGTTCCGGAGGATTGGAGGATTGCGGATATGGTTCCTATCTTTAAGAAAGGGAACAGGGATAGTCCAGGAAATTACCGACCGGTGAGACTGACTTCAGTGGTTGGTAAACTGATGGAGAGGCTTCTGAGGGATAAGATATATGAACATTTGGAGAAGTTTGGACTGATTAGAAATAGTCAGCATGGTTTTGTCAAGGGCAGGTCATGCCTTACGAGCCTAGTTGAGTTCTTCGAAAATGTAACTGAACACATTGACGAAGGAAGGGCGGTGGACGTAGTGTACATGGACTTTAGCAAGGCGTTTGATAAGGTCCCACATGCAAGGCTTCTGGAGAAGGTGAGAGGGCATGGGATCCAAGGGGCTTTGGCCTCGTGGATCCAGAACTGGCTTGCTGGCAGAAGGCAGAGAGTGGTTGTGGATGGGTCTTGTTCTGCATGGAGGTCGGTAACCGGTGGAGTGCCCCAGGGACCTGTTCTGGGACCCCTGCTATTTGTCATTTTCATAAATGACCTGGATGAGGAAGTGGAGGGATGGGTTAGCAAGTTCGCCAACGATACAAAGACCGGTGGTGTTGTGGATGGTCTGGAGGGATGCCAAAAGTTGCAGCGGGACATAGACAGGATGCAAGACTGGGCGGAGAAGTGGCAGATGGACTTCAACGCAGATAAATGTGTCGTGGTCCATTTTGGCAGGAATACTGGGATGAAGGAGTACAATATAAGGGGTAGGAGTCTTAGTTGTATTGTAGAGCAGAAGGATCTCAGGGTCCGGGTCCATAGGACTCTTAAATCGGCCTCGCAGGTGGAGGAAGTGGTCAAGAAGGCGTACGGCGTACTGGCCTTCATTAATCGAGGAATAGAGTTCAGGAATCAGGAGGTAATGATGCAGCTCTGTAAGACTCTTGTCAGACCCTAGTTGGAGTATTGTGCACAGTTCTGGTTGCCTCATTATAGGAAGGATGTAGAGGCTATTGAGAGAGTTCAGAGGAGATTTACAAGGATGCTGCCTGGATTGGAAGGCAGGCCTTATGAAGATAGGTTGAGGGAGCTGGGACTCTTCTCACTGGAGAGACGTAGGTTGAGAGGCGACCTGATAGAGTTTTATAAAATGTTGAGAGGAATAGATAGGGTGGACTCTCAGAGACTATTTCCCGGAGCTGAAATGGTCACTATGAGAGGACACAGATTTAAGGTGCAGGGAAGCAAATACAAAGGAGATGTCAGGGGTAGGTTTTTCACTTAGAAGGTGGTGTGAATGGAACCGATTGTCATCGGAGGTTGTTGAGGCAAACTCACTGGGGTCTTTTAAGAGACTTCTGGATGAGTATATGGAAAAGAATAGGATAGGGGGTTAGAACATAGAACATAGAACATAGAACAATACAGCACAGAACAGGCCCTTCGGCCTTCAATGTTGTGCCGACCAAAATAAAAAGCAATGCCCCTCCTAACTAAATCATTCCCTTCTCATCCATATACTTATCAACTAACCTCTTAAACGCCACCAAACTTGGCGCATCTACAACAGCTGCAGGCAGGCATTCCACTCCCTAATCACTCTTTGAGTAAAGAACCTACCTCTGATATCCGTCCTATAACTCATACCCCTTAATTTAAAGCTGTGATAGGTCTGTGGATCTATCTAGGTTATAGATAGGTCTGTGGATAGATAGATGTGATCGGCGCAACTCGTGGGCCGAAGGGCCTGTTTGTGCTGTATTGTTCTATGTTCTATGTTCTGTAGGCAAAATTCTTTTACACCTACTATTGAAAGTATTCTGATGATCTGCACTGTACAGGGGATGTACATGTACAAGATATCCTTGGGAACTTAAATTAACATAAGATTAAATGGAGCGTAGGAGAATGAGGGGAGATTTGATAGAGGTGTATAAGATTTTGATGGGTATAGATAGAGTGAATGCAAACAGGCTTTTTCCACTGAGGCTAGGGGAGAAAAAGAAAACAGACAGCATGGGTTAAGGGTGAAAGGAGAAAAGTTTAAAGGGAATATTAGGGGGGGGTTATGGTTCTTCACACAGAGAGTGGTGGGAATGTGGAATGAGCTGCCGGATAAATTGGTAAATGCAGGCCCACTTTTAACAATTAAGAAAAATTTGGAGGGGTTCATGGATGAGAGGGGTGGGGAGGGATATGGTCCAAGTGCAGGTTAGTGGGACTAGGCAGAAAATGGTTCAGCACAGACGAGAAGGGCCAAAAGGCCTGTTTCTGAGCTGTAATTTTCTATGGTTTCTATGGATGGCAAGTGGCATTGTGATTAGCACTGCTGCCTCACAGCAGACTTGGGTTCAATTCCCAACTTGGGTCACTGTGTGCACATTCTCCCTGTGTCTGCATGGGTTTCCTTCAGCTGCCCTCCTACAGTCCAAAGATGTGCAGGTTAGGTGAATTGGCCTTGCTAAGTTCTCCCTCAGTGTATTGAAACAGGCAGTGTGGGGATGAGGAGATTTTTATTTTTGCAGTCTGAATGTAAGCCTACTTGTAACTAATAAAAAAATCTTTAACATAATGTCCTTTTGTCACTGGTCATAACATCCCGTAGGTGGTTAGCTTAGAATTCTCGTACTTAAGTGTGTTTGGGAACATGGCCTTTGAAGGGACGGTGTGCTTGTGAGTTAGGGAACCCTGCTGGGGTCTATCAGGAGGAAGGGTAGGAACCAGCATCTATCAAGTGTTAGGGTGCGAATCCTCACAGGAGGGGAACTCATGTGAGACTGGGAGTTGGTGAGACTGTAATCTACAATGAGCTTTTCATATGAAGGTTTAATTTTTCTTCAATTATTCAATATCCTCACTGTGATATCTCATGATAAGAACTCAGTAAGAACTTAGCAACACCAATTTTTAATCCAACCGAATCCTGAGCATTGTTAGAGAATTGCAAGACATGCCGGATCATCGACATGGACGACATCATCAAACGTGAGGGTACCATTCACCAGGTGCACGGTACACACTCTTGCAACTCGGCCAATGTTGTCTCCCTAATACGTTGCAAGAAAGGATGTCCCGAAGCATGGTACATTGGGGAGACCATGCAGACACTACGACAGCGGATGAATGAGCATCGCTAAACAATCACCAGGCAAAACAGTTCCCTTCCTGTGGGCGAACACTTCAGCAGTCATGGGCATTCGGCCTCCGACCTGCGGGTAAATGTTCTTCAAGGGGGCCTTCGTGACACACGACAGCGCAGAGTTGCGGAGCAGAAACTGATAGCCAAGTTCCGCACACATGAGGACGGTCTTAACAGAGATCTTGGCTTCATGTCACACTATCTGTAACCCCCGTAACTTGCCTGGATTAGCAAAAAACCTCACTTACTGTGCTGTCTGGAGAAAATACACAATTCTCTAACCAATGCTCAGGATTCCCTTCACACACAGTGTTAGCCACTTTAACACTTGAATAGCAGGTTAGATGTAAGGATTTGCATTCTAATCAGCAATCTGTGACTGTCTGTGCTGATGTGTGCTATTGCAGACCAGAACACTGCATTTGCCTGAGGAAGACACAGAGTGTTGAAAGCTTGCAATTTTACTATCAAATAAATCGGTTGGATTAAAAATTGGTGTTGCTAAGTTCTTACTGAGTTCTTACCACCCCAATCCAACGCCAGCATCTTTACATCATATCTCATGATATAACAGGGTCTTTTGTTAAATAGGCTTGGGCCATTCCCATGTAAGTTCAAATATGATATATAAAACTGTCCAGCCTTTCACACATTGGGCACAGAGGTGATATTTCCAAATTTGAACCATGAGACAATGAAGAAGAAAGAATTTAGCACAATTTTAGATATAATTCGAGACATGGGGTAGCATTGGCCCCTTTAAGTGGCAATCCTCCACAGGCCACGTGACCAAAGCATGAGCATGTGAACTGGGGCCAGTCGAGGAATAACGTTCCTGGGACTGAGAGGCTTCAGTTAGAGTCAGGAATCGACCTGTGTTACTGTCCTGTTAAAGCCTTTGTTGTACATAGTTCTCCTCAATCAATACATCTTTTAGTTAGCTAGTTGCCACATTGAGTTGTCTCGAGATACCACAAGGCCATAAGGGACAGTTAAGCTACCCATGGAATCATCCAACATGGGGTGACGATCCTTTTGTTATTCATGACTTTGCTTTCTAAGCTTTGGTGCTCTGTTCCATCTTTTGGCTGGCCTGTGTATTTACATCAAAGGCCTGACTGAATTTCAAATGATAATCTTGGTGAATGAGAAGTTAAAATAAGTTGCTTTGCATTCAATGAATATATTAAAGAAATAGGGCACACTGCAAGTGTCTGAAAGCAGCACCCCTGAAATACACAGTGGGAACATTTACCTGTGGACACTTCCATTGGAAAACTACAGCTGTACATCACAAGTAAATCCTATCACTCGATAGCACTGTGCGCATTGTCCATTGCTCTCTGCAATCGCTGCGCAGGATTTCTTTATTATTGATAACTTTGACATTATTTACGTACTTTATAAAAAACCTGATTTTGCAATGTTATTTTTATTTGTCCTTGATGTGGATGAGACTGGTGAATTTGTTTTGTGATTTGTTGATACCTGGTGACACCCTGAATTAAACTGAGACTCTCTGTTCTCTCTGATGAATATAAAAATGATCCTTATTTCAAAGCAGGGCAGGGAGAGTTATTCCAAAATCATGGCTAATTGTACTAACTTGGGTCCACAAATGTGGCAGTCAAATTAAAAGAAATGTCTTCTTGATAAAGAACAACATTTAACCGGAAGGACGTGGAGATTCTGGAGAGAGTGCAGAGGAGGTTTACCAGGATGCTGCCTGGTATGGAAGGTCTGAGTTACGAGGAGAGGTTAGGCAAATTGGGGCTGTTTTCCTTAGAAAGACGTAGACTTAGAGGAGATCTAATAGAGGTGTACAAGATTATGAGGGGTATAGATAGAGTAAACAGGGTTAAGCTTTTTCCTAGGATGGACTCAAATAGCACGAGGGGTCACGGGCTTAGGGTGAGGGGGGTAAGGTATAATTTGGATGCTAGAGGGAGTTTTTTCACACAGAGGGTGGTGGGGGTATGGAATGCGCTGCCAAGTAAAGTGGTGGAGGCAGGTACTCTGGAGTTATTTAAGAAATACTTAGATGGGCACATGAACAGAATGGGAATGGAGGGGTATAGAAAACTGATTTAAAATAGGGATCATGAGCC
The DNA here is from genome assembly GCA_024679065.1 of Sphyrna mokarran. Classification (NCBI taxonomy): domain Eukaryota; kingdom Metazoa; phylum Chordata; class Chondrichthyes; order Carcharhiniformes; family Carcharhinidae; genus Sphyrna; species Sphyrna mokarran. Next base: position 38,558,369 of record JAGIQG010000028.1, on the reverse strand, counting down.
TTGGGAGTCCCTGGGAAGTGTGTAAATAGATGATGATATTGATATCCAGAGGACTGGAGTATAAGGACATAGTTATGCTGCAGCTTTCCTAAACCCTGGGTGAGACCCCACTATCAACTGTCAACTGTGAAAGGAAGTTCCACATCTCCATCACCCTCCGTAGGTAAAAGTGCTTGCTAACATCTCTCGGGCTGGCCCTCATCTTTAGACTAGGTTACTGAGCTCTACAATTTCCTATCAGTGGAAATAGTTTATCTTTAGCTCCCCTACCTTTTCCTGTTAATACACTGAAAACTTCAATCAGATCTCCCCTGACAAGGAAGGACTGCACATTGGACTCTCTTTCACATTTCAGCTTGCCAGCTGTCTGGACTGAAAACGAGAAACAAAAGAAGCAGGAAGTACATTAAATCTCTTCACCCGTACACCTGTGTCTATGACATTGCTGTGTTGTCCCTGATACTGGAGGAATATTTATCTTCAGGTTCTTTAAAACACAGCACAAACAGGCCCTTTGGCCCACAAGTTGCGCCGATCATATCTATACTTACCAGGCCATACAACTATCTGTAACTCCCAATCCCATTAAATCCCATGTACTCATCCAGAAGTCTCTTAAAAGACCCCAGTGAGTTCGCCTCTACCACCACTGAAGGCAGCCGATTCCATTCACTCACCACCCTCTGAGTGAAAAACTTACCTCTAATATCTCCTCTGTACTTGCTCCCCAGCACCTTAAACCTGTGTCCTCATGTCCTCATTGTAAACCTGTAGCAACCATTTCAGCCCTGGGAAATAGCTTCCGAGAATCCACCCTATCTATTGCTCTCAACATCTTATAAACCTCTATCAGGTCACCTCTCAACCTTAGTCTCTCCAGGGAGAAGAGACCTAGCTCTCTCAACTTATCTTCATAAGGCCTGCCCTCCAATCCAGGCAACATCTTTGTAAATCTCTTCTGCACCCTCTCAATAGTTTCCATATCCTTTATTCTTGTTCTTTGATGTAACTAAATATTTTGAGTGGAGTAACTTGTAACAATGAGGGTAATGAAACATGTTTTTTCTTGATATCTATTGACCAGAGGCTGATACAGATTATAATGGATCGAGGGTGACTCAATGAAGCTTTAACTACAAAGGCTTTATTGCCAACATAGTGTTTATATACATCTACAACAAGGTCAGACTAGACCACTATATGACTGTTCTTTGGGGTGGCATGGTGGCACAGTGGTTAGCAGTGCTGCCTCACAGCAGTGAGGTCCAATTCTGGCATTGGGTCTCTGTCTGTGTGGAGTTTGCACATTCTCCCCGTGTCTGTGTGGGTTTCCTCTGGGTGCTCCGGTTTTCTCCCACAGTGCCAGTTGATTGGCCATGCTAATTTGATTCTAATGTTAGGGTGATTAGCAGAGTGAATGTATAGTGTTACGTAAATAGGATCTAGGTGAGATTGTGCTTAGGGTGCAGACTCAATGGGCCAAACGACCTCCTCCTGTACTGTAGGGATTCTTTGAGTTTTCTGGACTCTTGGGCTCCAACTGCTGGCCCCTCCTTGAGCTGTGGTCTGTACCCTCCTCCTGATTGGCTCAGCTTCCTGCCAGAGCAATCCAGAGGGTCCTCACTGGTTATGTGTCCCTCAGAACATGTGCCTCCTCTCCCCTGCGCACAAATCACCTGTCCATCAATGTAATATATTAAAAAGCCTGATTGTATTTTTACTGGTCAGGATATAGATTTAATTCCAAATTTAATTTCTATTTTTCCAAGTCATTCCTTCAAAATCTGATACTGGCTCCGTGAGAACGATGAAGCTTGTGAAAGACAGCTCATTTTATCGAAATACGTGAGCAGTGCATATCAGATTTTCGACATTTCAAATCTAATTTTGCAGCCCATTCAATTTTCATATTTTAATTTATTAAAAAATAAAATTTCATGGTGTCAGTTATTATATAATATTCAGGCAGTGTCTTGTCAGCACACTCAAATAGAAGATACATTTTTGGTCTCAATTTGAAGAAAACTGTCAAATGACAAATTAAATAGTTTAATTTTGTCGGGAGGTTGGTGGGGCCACACTAGTCCACAAAATGATTGCCTCCTCAAGAGATACTTGTCTGGAATCTCTTTATTTGGGAATCATATACAGAGTGGGATTTTCTCACCCTTCATAGCGGTGGGACCATCGGATAAGCCACGCAAAAATCTTTGGGCAGAACTGGATGAGCCACCTCTTCCACCAGAAGACACTCTGCGGGGTGAGGAGGTGATGGGGGGGTGGGGGGGGGTGGGGGGTTGTGGGTGGGGGGGAATGGGGTTATACTGAGAAAGTAGAACAGTGTTCTCTGGATGTTACCAGGACTTGATGGTTTGAGCTACAAGGAGAGGCTGGATTGGCTGGGACTTTTGTCTCTGGAGCGTAGAAAGCTGAAGAGTGATCTTGCAGAAATCTATAAAATAATGAGGGGCATAGATCATCTAGATAGTCAATATCTTTTCCCAAAGTAGAGGAGGTCTTAAATGAGAGGGTATAGATTTAAGGTGAGAGGGGAAAGATACAAAAATGTCCATAGGAGCAATTTTTTCACACAGAGGGTAGTGAGTATCTGGAATAAGCTGCCAGAGGTAGTAGTAAGGCAGGTACAATTTTGTCTTTTAGAAAGCATCTAGATAGTTACATGAAAAACATGGGTATAGAGGGGTATGGGCCAAATGTGGGCAATTGGGATTAGCTTTAGGAATTTTAAAAAAAAGGGCACATGGAGAAGTTGGACTGAAAGGCCTATTTCCATGCTGTAAACCTCTATGACTCGATGACTCTAGATGTTTGGGCCTTGATTGGGCACATATAACCATTGCTCCTAAAACAGCACTCCTCCAGGGACACCTTCACCCAACAGAGTGCAGAGACTTAAGATGAAAACTCACCACTATCTTCATGAGTAATTAATGCTGACCTTGCCAGTGATGGTCACTGTAGTGTTCAATTATTCGGGGTTTGATAATATGTCTGGAATTTTACCAGTGTCATGCCCACCACGGGAATCAGAGCGGATGAGGGACGGACCACAGAGAGAGATCCATTGATCTTGAGCAGGATTTCATGGCTTCGGACAAGTGAGGCTGTAAACTCCCGTTATGTGTGTATATTCTCTCCCTGCTCTGTGTCTGTTACTGGAACATTGGATGTTGCTGCATGGAAAGAGAACAGAACTCAGGAAAGCTGCTGTGAGCATGGGAGCAGACATGTTGAAACATTGAATAAAACTCCCAGGAGTGGAGTACAGGCATGTGGGTTGGGGTGCATCATCTCTACGTATCTCCAAGAAATGAACCACAACTGGCAATGATGAAAAGATAGTTTAAAAATGAGATTTCCAATCAGTCTCTGTGAAATATCATTGTGGGGCCATTGCTTACATTCTTTCTTTTTGAAGTGAAGGGTTTGAGACCTGTGATGGTTTCTGGAGATTGTTTGCCTTTTTCAGGTGCACTCAGCAGATGAGCAGGGTTTTTGGGAGACTCTGTTGTTCCCACACTTACAAATTGCCTGCACTATAGTTGATCTCATCTTTAAACTATCTTTTTGCCTTTACCTGCAATTTAATCTTTGGATGTGGATTTTAGTAAATACTTTATCACTTTAACTGAAATAATTTTCAACAGGAGCTTTGGTAATAAATAACTTTTATCTGATATCTTCATTCCTCTTTTGGTGAAGAACTCTCCCCAAAGTTGTTCATCAGAGTCCTTCCTGGGGTTTTCAGAGTTTATATAGTTCCAAAACTTAACATGGCTGATGTGTTAATTTTGATGAAGCATTGTTCCAGAAGACAAAGAACTCAGTTAAGTCGAACTCCTTGAAGCCCCGTCCTGTTCCCTTATAAATAAAAGGGGTTCCAGAATTTTAGAATTCAATGGCTGTCCCTGTAAGGGGTTCTTACATTATTAATGACTCTCTGTAACCAGCTCGAGGGATATGTGAGAGAAAGTTTGAATGAATACCAAAAAATATGCACTGGAATTCTATTGCCCCATCCGCCATGGAATCAGAGTGGATGAGGGGCGGATAGTTGAAATGACCTAAGTGTTCTAATCCAGACTGGCTTCCCATATCCCATCTTCTGTAAACTTGAACCCAACCAAAACACAGCATCCCTTTTTCAAATCAAATCAAAGCCCCTTCATCCAGTACACCAGAGCTTGCTGACATACGTTGACTCAAAGTCAAGCTACGTCTCAATTTTAAAATTCTCAGTCTAGTTTTCAAATCCCACCCCACTTCACTCCCCACTCCCCCAATGGCTTTGCACCTCTGTGTCTTTGGTACCTACTCCAGCTCCCACAAGTTGCCCTGATTCTCCAATCCTTGCCTCTTTGCATGCTTGATTTAATCACTCCACCATTCTTAGCTGTACCTTCAACTGACCTAGGCTCTGGAAATCATTTGCTCAACCTCTCTACCCATTGTTCCCCTTTTAAGATTAAAATTAAACCCTATGTCTTTAACAAAGCTTTTGGTTATGTTCCCTACTTATGCAGCTCAGTGTAAAATTCTGCTGTAAAATGAACTGGGACATTCTACACTTTATTAAAGGCTCCACATAAATAAAGTTATTTTTGTTTACATGCATGTCTGACAATGGTTCCACCATCTACGGTAAAGCAGACCACTTGATTAACTCTTCCACAAAGCTTCTGCTGCCAACATACAGTAGAAAGAAATCCCATAACACCAGCTTAAAGTCCAAACTGGGACTCCCATCCACCTGACAAAGGGACAGGCTGTCCTGAAAGCTTGCGGCTTTTGCCACAAACAAACCTATTTTGGATTTTAAGCTGGTGTTGTGGGATTTCTTTCTGTTTTATTCCAGTCCAATGCCGGCATCTCCACATCATATCGACACACAATGGCAGCGTGTGTACCATCTACAAGATGCACTACCGGAATTCACCTACCAAACTGAGCAATAAACTCTGACTAATACTGCTCAGAACTGGGTGGTGATAACCTACTGGTATTATTGCTAGATTATTAATCCAGTAACTCAGCTGTTGGAGGGCATGAACAAGTTGTGTCTCCAAGACAGTGTTGTGCTTCAATAAAAAGACTTTCTTCAACATGCACAAGGGAAAGCAGAAATCATCGCTCTAACGTAGCTTGCTTCCAAGTTACTGTACTAATCATCTGTTCTTACATATTCTTATACTTTTTCATGTTACAAAGTGCTACATTTTGATTAGGCCATCAGATTTGTTACTTTGAATTGGTTACAGTTGTTTTGAGCACATTGTGGATCCATTGTCCTGTGTGCTTTAACTTTAATCATTTTCTGGATATATCCTGTCTACCTCTTTACAATATCGAAGCGTTGTACTTGTCAAACCAATTTTGATGGTGTGTTGATTGTTCCCATCTCCTGATATTTAATTAGATTTCCAGCGGCACAATGGCTGTTTTAGACACAGTGAGGCTTTGGTAAGATATTGATTCTCTTATTTTTGCTGTAACCTCAGAATGATCTCACCTAGAGTGTGACTATGTTATTGCTGTCTGGTATATAATAATTTGTAATTTGTCATGTGTTTGCCTGAAGTGAGTGTGGATGCCACAGTGCTGTCTGTTTAACCCTTTTCATTCATTCCTCTCCTGCTGCAGCCCACACTCCCTGGGTTTGCCCTACTACATCAGCTAATGTTCTGTTGGACCCGAGTTCGAATCCCTCCATGGCAGATGGAATTTGAATTCAATAAAGAATATCTGGAATTAAGAATCCACTGATGACCATGATTGTTGGAAAAACCCATCTGCTTCACTAATCTCCTTTAGGGAAGGAAATCTGTCATCCTTACCTGGCCTAGTCTACATGTGACTCCAGAGCCACAGCAATGTGATTGTCTCTCAAATGCCCTACAAGGGGCAACTAGGCATGGGCAATAAATGCTGGCCAGCCAGCAATGCCTATGTCCCACAAATGAATTAAAAAAAGGGGGGGAAGACACTGGCAATGTGTTTCCACCACTTTCCAAATGGGCAGCAAAATCAGTGAAGCACCCATGGAAAACTTCTGGGAATTTTTGATTTATTCATTTACAGGGTGTGAGCATTGGTGGATTGACCAGCATTTATTGTCGATCCTTAATTGCCCTTGAGGAGGTGATGGTGTGCTTCCTTCTTGAGCTGCTGTAGTCCATGTGGTGTGGGAACACTTCAAGTAATTTCTTCCAACTGTTTGATTGAAATGAAAGACTGGTTAGGTGTATTGGCCATGCTAAATTCTCCTTCAGTGTATCCCATCAGGCGCTGGAGTGCGGCGACTAGGAGATTTTCACAGTAACTTCACTGCAGTATTAATGTAAGCCTACTTGTGACAATAAAACTTGAACTATATAAGAAGATGACATTGTAGATATGTCTCTCCTGTGTACAGTCTGTCCCATTCTCTTTCCCAAGTGTCTAGTACATAACTGCCAATGTCACTGTTATGTAATAATCTCTGATTAAAACATTATTCTATTAAGACATTATAATAATTTGCAATGAAAATAGAAAATGCTGGAATTCCTCAGCAGGTCTAGCAGCATCTGTGGAGAATGAAAATAGTGTGAATGTTTTGAGTCTACACAATTTACCTGTTGGATTTTCCAGCATTTCCTGTTTTTGTTTCCGATTCCAGCAGACACAGTAATTTGCTTTTACCCTAACATCATTGATTGTTACAACTCATGAATGAAAAGAAAGATTAATTTATGCCTGATCTGTATCTCTACTCAATTGAGCCTTGGCTCCATGTTCCTTCACGTTCATGCCTAACAACAAATGATTGACCTCACTCGGAAACATTTATTTTGTCCCCAGTGGGTCTGGATTCCTGGAAAAAAAGAGTTCCTCATTTTGGCTGCTAACATGTATTCTGAAATTATTCCTGAAAGGGCCTTGTTCTGCTTTTACGGTGCTTGTCCTATTGTGCTGGACTCCCCACCAGAAGGCTGTGCTGGTCTAAAAGTTGGAAATTCCCGCCCGATGTTTCAGATTCTCCGCAGCTCGCTGGCTAAAATTCCAGTGGCGGGCGGGATGGGAGAATTCCGGCCAGGTTGTCTACATTTCCCCAATCAAATCAAGTAGTTTGATTTTTTTTTAAATATACCATACCTTGTCTGCTACTTTGGAGAATTTCCATAGGGAAGATGACAAGTTTTGGGTGTGTTGGGATGATTCAAGTTTCTGCTTCTGTCTCAGATCTGAAATGCTGATAATTATCTTGTTAAAGTTGTAGATTATATGTTATACAGCAGTTTGACAGGGAAATGACAGACTGACAACATGTTAGCTGCTTGCTGTCTGATACAACAGTGTCATGCAGTCAATATTTCCAACGTAAATCACACCAGATAATAATAGGAATAAATTGATACTTCTTGGGGCTTTTTCATCTTTCTGACAATTTTAAATCATTTTATTTACAAATATTCACACTTGTCATTTGAATCAATATTCTTTAGTTCCAGCCACTTAATAAAGACCCAAATGAGTTTCAAAATGCATCTAGATTTCTTGGAACAATGTCATTAAGTGGAAAATCCCAGACCATTCCGAATCTATCATAGCAGCAGGACAAAATGAAAATGAATTCTTTCTTTCTTTTAACCTTCTACCTAGAGAATGAAGTCAAATTTAATTCTTGTTACTCAGGCAGAGCATAGAAATTTCCATTTGATTTTGTTATCTTGTCCATAGCTGCACCATCAGAAAGGCACAGAGGGAGGCTATTAAGCCCATTCTGTTTCTGCTAACCCTTTAAAAGAGTGATACATTTAGTCCTCTCTCTTTCCTCATGGCCCTGCTAAACATTTGCCTGGGCAGCACCGTGGCTAACACTAAAATCTTATAGTGCCAGGCTCCTGGGTTTGATTGCAGCATCGGGTGACTGTGCAGAATTTGCACATTCTCCACATGTCTGCTTGGGTTTCCTCCAGGTGTTCCAGCTTCCTCCCACACTCCAAAGATAGGTTGGTTATACTAAATTAACACTAGTGTCAGAAAGGTTAGCAGGGGAATGATGTGGGGATTACAGGGATAGAATTGTTGTACAATGGGCTGAATGGTCTCTGTCTGCACTAGGGATGCTGTGATTCAAGACTCATCCAGTTTTGTTTTTGAAAGTTATGAGTGAATGTGTCTCTCCCATATTTGGTGCTGATAGATTTACTCCCGGTGGAGGAATGGCCAATGACTGGAGTAACTCCTCAGCAAATCATTTACCTGTTTGACTGACATTTGGAGAACTGGCTCTGGGAGTTCAGATGGAATGGGTCTGCGGCCCGCAGGCGGCCCAGGGCCACTGGTTAGGTAAACATGGTCTAGAGGCAGCAACATCCGTGAAGTCAGGTCAGGTGAAGAGTTTTGCCCTGAGTGCTGCTGAAAGGTTTGAGTATTGCTGCTGTTACAATGACCTGAGCTTTGTGCTGATGTTCCATTGTATTGCTGACCTAGGCCTTATAGTCAGTGGTGATGCTCTGAGAGGTCAAGAGGGGAACCATTGTGAGGGAACACACTTCTAAAATGTTGCCTTGAGTTCAGCACTTTGGGATGTGTTGAGGAGGTGAAAGGTTCTACAGAAACACATGATATTTTCTTTTCTTTTTCTTCCAATATGAAACATAAAACAGGAACAGACCCTTTTATCCATGATGTTGTGCTGAACATCACGCTAAAGTAAATCCTTTCTGCCTGCCCTTGGGCGCAAAGAACAAAGAACAACACAGCACGGGAAACAGGCCCTTCGGCCCAACGAGCCCGCGCCGCCGTCCTAACGTCTTAATGACATATAGAGACCAATATAGGGACAATTTGTTACCCAATCAGCCTAAGAGCACATTTTTGGGATGTGGGAGGAAACCGGAGCACCTGGAGAAAACCCACGCAACCACGGGGAGAACGCGCAAACTCCCGCAGACACAGGCCCAAATCCATGTGTCTGCACAGCAACAGCGATAGTCTCTGAGCTGTCATGTTGCACATCTGATGGTCCAATTTAAGCATACACTAACGACTTGAAGCACTAGGCCACTCCTGAAGTAACCTCTAGGAGCAGCCCTCGCACGACCTGCCGAACGCATGCACCTCGTTGGTCAACAAGGTGGACCGAATAGCCTGTGGAAACAATTAAAGTATTTAAACAGTCCTCCTATATCCCTCTATCTGCAGACCGCTCATGTGGCTGTCCAAGAGACCCTTAAACAACCTTAGCGTGCCTGCTCCCACCACCTTACTCGGTAGTGCATTCCACACCCCCACTACCCTTTGTGTGAAAAAATGCCCTCTAATATTCGTCTTATACATAGCCCCCCTCACCCTAAGGCCGTGACCCTATCCCTCTAATTCTTTTTTGTTCGTGTGCTTTTCCAGAAGTCCCTGAAAACACACCTATTGCCTCCACCATTCCTGGCAGTGCATTCCAGATATTTACCACACTCTGTAAAAATAAACTTGCCTCTCACATCCTCTTTGAACTTTCTCCTCCTTACTTTAAGCACCTCCTCGTATTTGCCTCTTATAATTTTATAAGGTCTCTCCTCAGCCTCTGCCACTCCAGAGAAAACAATTCTAGCTTCTCCTTATATCCCAATTCTCTAATCCAGGCAACAGCCTGATAAACCTCTCACAGTCTGTCCACTGCCTAGGGCCAGTTTGACTCTGGCCTAGCCGGTATCTCGCCTTTGTCTGTTGCCAGTGCACACCAACCTCCACACATGAGCAATTACCAAAGACTTCAGCGGAATTTAGGAGTAGCTCAAAAATGCAAGTAAGGTCTAAGTACCTTAAACACAGGTTTAAGGTGCTGGGGAGCAAGTACAGAGGAGACATTAGAGGTCAGTTTTTCACTCAGACGGTGGTGAGTGAATGGAATCGGCTGCCTTCAGTGGTGGTAGAGGCAAACTCGCTGGGGTCTTTTAATAGGCTTCTGGATGAGTACATGGGATTTAGTGGGATTGGGAGTTACAGATAGTTCTATGGCCTGGTAGGTACTGATGTGATCGGCACAACTTGTGGACCGAAGGGCCTGTTTGTGCTGTAGTGTTCTATGTTCTGTCACTTTGCACCTCAGCTGATGTATCCTGACATATTTCCAACATTTCCCCCATCATGCAATCCAACTGGTTGAGAGCCTTCACTCTTCAGGATCTTGTTCTGAAATAGCCGCAGCTCTGTTACGCAATGTGACCTTGTCTCACACTCATCCCATTGGACTTTTCACCTGTTGTAATAATTATTAATGAGCATTCAGTATGGAATTGATTTATACAATGGGGCTTACCCAAAAGTTAGTACCCTTGGGCCATGTCATCTCTGGGGAAGGTTTATCTCAGTCATCCATTTTCACATGGTCGCATTCAGTAACAGGCATGACTTTGAAAGTTAGTGAATTATTCTGGAGAAAATTATCCCAGGAACTAGAGACTCAAATGATGGCACAGTGGTTAGCACTGCTGCCTCACAATACCAGGGTCTTGGGTTCGATTGATGTGTACAGACATAAGAGACTGAACTGCCATATCCCGCAATGGGTTGCTATTGTACGATATTCAGACTGAACAATTTTGCACTAAGATGAGTTTGACTTCAGTGGCAAGTGGGTGACAAGGTCAAAGAATTTGTATCTTTTGGCTAAATGTCAGGTTGACTTTTACATCCGATATCGACTGTAATCATGTGGATTTGATTTCTGGATTGGATCATTGACTGTATGGATTCTGCATGTTGTCCCTGTGTCTGTGTGGGTTTTCCCTGGGTGCTCTGGTTTCTTCCCATAGTCCAAAAGATTAGACCATGCTAAATTCTCCCTCAGTGTACCCAAACAGGCGTTAGAGTGTGGTGACTAGGGGATTTTCGCAGTAACTTCATTACAGTGTTAATGTAAGCCTACTTGTGACACTAATAATTAAATGTTTAAAATGCATTAAACATTGCTTTTTCACAGGCATGTAGTTAAATGTGACTGTTGGCAATGCATTGTAAATCGTGCTGATACACTATATCATTGTAGTTTTGTCACTAAGGAAGAGGGAAACCTTTTCATTAATCCAAGACTGTGACTTCACACAAGATCCACACAAGATGTGCATTTGGAAATCGAACTAAGCACCATTAAATAGAACATAGAACATAGAACATAGAACATTACAGCACAGAACAGGCCCTTCGGCCCCCGATGTTGCGCCGACCAATATAAAAAGCAATGACCCTCCAAACTAAACCATTCCCTTCTCTTCCATATACTTACCAACTAACCTCTTAAACGCCACCAAACTTGGCGCATCTACAACTGCTGCAGGCAGGGCATTCCACTCCTGAACCACCCTTTGGGTAAAGAACCTACCTCTGATATCCGTCCTATAACTATCACCCCTTAATTTAAAGCTGTGTCCCCTCGTGTTAGCTTTTTCCATCCTAGGAAAAAGGCTATCACTGTCCACCCTATCTAAACCTCTAATCATCTTATATGCTTCAATAAGATCCCCTCTTAGCCGCCTCCTTTCTAACGAAAACAACCGCAAATCCTTCAACCTCTCTTCATAGGACCTGCCCTCCATACCAGGCAACATCCTGGTAAAACTCCTCTGTACCCTCTCCAATGCCTCCACATCTTTCTTATAATGTGGGGACCAGAACTGCACACAATACTCCAAGTGCGGCCGCACTAGAGTTTGTACAGTTGCAACATGACGTTGCGGCTCCGAAATTCAATCCCCCTACCAATAAAAGCTAAGACTCCATATTCCTTCTTAACAACCTTCTCGACTTGACTGCCTACTTTCAGGGATCTATGCACATACACACCAAGATCCCTCTGTTCATCAAGACTACTAAGAATCCTACCATTTGCCCTATACTCTACACATTTATTATTTCTGCCATAGTGCATTACCTCACAAATAGGAAGGTATTTTCTTCCCATTAAATAGGAAGAAGTTTATATAAACTGTGACTTGATAAAGCTCCAAGATTATTCCGTCTTTCTTTTGTTATGAAGGATCATTTAACAGGTTATTAGCAGAAGTTTCACATTATTACGGGGTATACAGGAGTAATGGTCAATCAGATGTAAAACTCAACCCTGGCATTTAGCCAAAAGGTACAAATTCTTTGATCTTGTCATCCACTTACCATTGAAGTCAAACTTACCTTGGTGCAAAATTGTTCAGTCTGAATATCGTACAGTAGCAGCCCATTGCGGGGAAGCAATTCAGTCCGTCATGTCTGTACATGTCAACAGGCAATAAAGATATCTTTTGGTTCCTTTTGTACTTCTTCTGGGGCAGGATTGGCAACAGCCATCACTGGTTTGGCAGTTCTAGAACATAGAACATAGAACAATACAGCACAGAACAGGCCCTTCGGCCTTCGATGTTGTGCCGACCAAAATAAAAAGCAATGCCCTCCAAACTAAACCATTCCCTTCTCTTCCATATACTTATCAACTAACCTCTTAAACGCCACCAAACTTGGCGCATCTACAACAGCTGCAGGCAGGGCATTCCACTCCCAATCACTCTTTGAGTAAAGAACCTACCTCTGATATCCGTCCTATAACTCATACCCCTTAATTTAAAGTTGTGTCCCCTCGTGCTAGCTTTTTCCATCCTAGGAAAAAGGCTACCACTGTCCACCCTATCCAAACCTCTAATTATCTTATATGTTTCAATAAGATCCCCCCTTAGCCGCCTCCTTTCTAACGAAAACAACCTCAAATCCTTCAACCTCTCCATAGGACCTGCCCTCCATACCAGGCAACATCCTGGTAAACCTCCTCTGTACCCTCTCCAATGCCTCCACATCTTTCTTATAATGTGGGGACCAGAACTGCACACAATACTCCAAGTGCGGCGCACTAGAGTTTTGTACAGTTGCAACATGATGCTGCGGCTCCTAACTTCAATCCCCCTACCAATAAAAGCTAAGACTCCATATGCCTTCTTAACAACTTTATCCACTTGACTGCCTACTTTCAGGGATCTATTGACACATACCACCAAGATCCTTCTGTTCCTCAACACTATTAAGAGCCCTACCATTAGCCCTATACTCTACACATTTATTGTTCCTGCCAAAGTGCATTACCTCACACTTTTCCACATTAAACTCCATTTGCCACCTCTCGGCCCAGCTCTGCAACTTGTCCAAGTCACTCTGTAAACTTAAACACCCCTCTTCACTATCTACCACTCCACCAACTTTAGTATCATCTGCAAATTTACTGATCCATCCCTCAATACCCTCATCCAGATCATTTATAAAAATTACAAACAGCAGGGGCCCCCAAAACAGACCCCTGAGGCACACCACTCGTCACCGAACTCCACGATGAATATCTCCCATCAACCACCACCCTCTGTCTTCTATCTGCCAGCCAATTTCTAATCCAATTAGCTAACTCACCCTCTATTCCACACATCTGCATTTTCTGTAGAAGTCTTCCATGGGCCACCTTATCAAAAGCCTTAATAAAGTCCATATATACTACATCAACCGCCTTACCCCCATCCACCTCTCTGGTCACTTTCTCAAAAAACTCAATGAGTTTAGTAAGGCATGACCTACCCTTCACGAAACCATGCTGACTATCCCCAATCAATTCATTTCTCTCTAAATAACTATAAATCCTATCCCTAATAATTCTCTCCAATACTTTACCCACAACAGAAGTAAGACTCAATGGCCTATAATTCCCTGGAAAGTCTCTCTTCCCCTTCTTGAACAATGGGACCACATTCGCTATCCTCCAGTCTTTCGGAACTATACCCGTAACCAACGACGACCTGAAGATCAGAGCCAGAGGCTCTGCAATCGCCTCTCTTGCCTCCCAGAGAAGCCTAGGGTAAATCCCGTCCGGCCCAGGGGACTTATCCAACTTCAAACCCTCGAGAATTTCTAACACATCCTCCCTATTTACTACAATACTTCCCAATTTGCAACCCTGTACCTCAGTGCTCTCCATAGCTACATTTCCAGCCCTCTGCGTGAATACCGAAGAGAAATATTTATTCAGTGCCTCACCAATCTCTTCAGGCTCCACGCACAACTTCCCACTGCTGTCTATGACTGGCCTTAATCTTGCCCTAACCAATCTTCTATTCTTAACATATCGAAAGAAAGCTTTAGGATTCTCCTTAATCCTATCAGCCAACATCTTCTCGTGTCCCCTCTTAGCTCTCCTCAATTCACTGTTTACCTCCTTCCTAGCTAATCTATAGCTATCCATTGCACTACCTGAGCCTTCAAGCCTCATCCTGACATAAGCCTCCTTTTTCTTCTTAACCAGCAAATCAACTCTTTTCGTACACCAAGGCTCTCTTACGCGTCCATTTCCTCCCTGCCTGACAGGGACATACTTATCAAGGACTCTCAGCAGCTGCTCCTTGAATAAGCACCACATTCCAGATGTTCCCAGTCCCTGTAGTTCCCTAGTCCAAGCTACGCACCCTAATTCTCTCCTGATGGCCTCATAATTACCCTTCCCCCAGCTATAACTACAGCCCCCAGCTTCATGCCTATCCCTGTCCATCACTAAGGTGAACGTAACCGAATTGTGGTCTGTGATAGCGAGGCAATGGGAGAGAATAGATTTCACTCCTCAATAATGTTACCCACATAAACATTGACCTCTGACATTTTAGATGAAAGTTGAGTCTTAGGAAGCCTGACTTTTACACGATGCACATACAACTAATATTTCCCTCAAATGAATGCTCCCTCAGTTATCCTACTTTTCCCCCTGTTAAGTGACAGTCACATAACTGTGGTGGGTTTTGAAATTCTTGCGCAGAAATCTCTGAAACTGGTTTCCAAAAATGTTTGTGAGGAGAGAATGAAACCTTCCTGAATCAGAATTCACCGAGAGGTGGCTGAGAGCCAGGTTTAAGGTGTAGGAGAGCCGGTGCATACAAGATGGGCCAAATGGCCTCTTTCTGCACTTTCACATTTCTGTGCTTCTGAGAAATGGTGTTGAAAGTTTTGAGTAGTTATAATGTTGTTCCCCTATCTGTAAGGAGCAATACAACAGGCTTGGTGTTGCCGTAAATTTGGATCTTGCAGTAACTTCATGACAGGAACAAAGGCCAATTAAAGACAATAAAGATCCAGTGAAGTGTAAATTATACAAAAAAAAATTGGATAGGTAACAACTACAATGGAAAAATATGTTTCTGTCCAAAATTAAAATGAGAACTTCAATGCAGAAGAATACGGCTTTACCTTACACACAAAACAAATTTTCTGACGTGACAGGGAAGTGAACTGATTTCTCAATGGAATTCCTTTACAAAACATGAGTGCCCCTGGTGGGGGAGAGAGATGAACACCGCAATCAGTCTGAGTAACGATACCTATCGTTGTAATGCTTTCTGACTCTCTTCACTGTGAGCTCGCAACGTGTGACAACTAATCCACAGTACAAGCTGTGAGAGTCAATGTGGGATCTTGGCATCTCGCAATGATGTCTACATTTAGACATATCAAACCGTCTCGAGGTCAAAGACTGTCATTAAAAATACAAAAGTTTTAGCAGGAGCACGAGGGTTAATCAAAAGGGATGAACAGCTACTTTCTAAAAATAAAAGTCTTTCAACTGAGGACACCAAAGCAGAAAGTTAGACACATCGTTTAGATCAGCAGGGGTTTAAAATTTGTTATAGGAATGTGGGTGACAATGACAATGGCATTGAGGCCAAATTTTGGCGAGGCCACAGCTGGAGCACCGTGTGCAAGTCTAGTCGCCACATTATAGGAAGGACATAAAACATAGAACAGCACAAACGGGCTCTTCGGCCCACATGTTGTGCCGATCATATCTCTACCTACGAGGCCTATCTATAACCCTCAATTCTATTAAATCCCATGTACTATTCCAGAAGTCTCTTAAAAGACCCTATCAAATTTGCCTCCACCACCATTGCTGGCAGTCGATTCCACTCACCCACCACTCTCTGAGTGAGAAACTTAGCCCTAACATCTCTTCCATATCTACTCCCCAGCACCTTAAACATGTGTCCTCTCGTGGCAACCATTTCAGCCCTGGGGAAAAGTCTCTGAGAATCCACTCAATCAATACCTCATACACCTCTATCAGGTCACCTCTCATCCTTCGTCACTCTAAGGAGAAAAGACTGAGCTCCCTCAACCTATCGTCATAAGGCCTGCCTCCCAATCCAAGCAACATCCTTGTAAAAAAAACACCAAAAAAAACAAAAAGCGGGAGTTTGCGCGTTCTCCCCGTGGTTGCGTGGGTTTCCTCCGGGTGCTCCGGTTTCGTCCCATATCCCAAAAATGTGCTCTTAGGCTGATTGGGTAACAAATTGTCCCTATATTGGTCCCTATATGGGAATCTTCAACAATAGGCATAGCCTAAAGACAAGATATGTCATTAGGACGTTAGGACGGTGGCGTGGGCTCGTTGGGCCAAAGGGCCTGTTTCCCATGCTGTGTTGCTCTTTGTTCTTTGTTAAATCTCCTCTGTACCCTCTCAATAGCTTCCACATCCTTCCTGTAATGAGGCGACCAGAACATACCGGAGTGGGTGCAGGGGAGATTCACCAGGATGGAACATTGAAGTAATGAAGAGAGATTGGATAGACTTGGATTGTTTTCTCTGAAGCAGAGAAGAGTGAGAGGCGACCTGATTGAGTTGCTCAAGATTATGAGGGGCACAGACGGGTTGGATAGGGAGCTGCTGTTCCCTTAGTTGAAAGGTCAGTTATGAGGGAACACAAGTTAAAAGTGAAAACAAAGAACAAAGAACAAAACAGCACGGGAAACAGGCCCTTTGGCCCACCCGCGCCGCCACCCCGATGTTCCCACCTCTACCCACGATCCCTGTCCATGTTTATAGATCTATGGATTAAAAACCAAATTTGAGACAATTTAGGGAGAATTTGTTTTGCCAATTAGCCTAAGAGAACATCTTTGGGATGTGGGAGGAAACCGGAGCACCCGGAGAAAACCCACGCAAGCACGGGGAGAATGCGCAAACTCCCACAGACACAGGCCCAAATCCATGTATCTGCACAGCACAGTGATAGTCACTGAGCTGTCGTGTTGCCCATCAAATGGTCCACGTCAAGTGTACACTATCGACGTGAAGCACTAGGATACTCTCGAAAAAGATGCAAGAGCAGCCCTCTCACAACCCATCGTGTGTATGCCCCTCGTTAGACAACAAGGTGGACCAAAACACCTGTAGGATAAAAACAAATACATCAATATCATCATCTATTTACACACTTCCCAGAGACTCCCAAGGCTCATGATCCCTATGGGGTGGGTGGTTTTGGGGGGGATTTGAGTAAAAACATTTTTACTCAGAGGGTGGTGACAATTGGGCATGTGCTGCCTGGGAGGGTGGTGGAAGGCGGGATGTCTCACATCCTTTATAACGTACCTGGCACATCATAACATTCAAGACTACAGGCTAAATGCTGGTAAATGGGATTAGATGGGCAGGTCAGGGCATTTAATGTGTTGGTGCAGATTCAATGGGCTGAAAGGCCTCTTCTGCACTATAGTATTCTGTGAACACAGGATCCCTGGCGCTGTGACACAGCAGTGCTAATCCCTGTGCCACTGTGCTGTCCCCTTTCTTACCCTGGCAATGCCAGCTACCGGAATTGGAGTTGGCGGAGGAATGGATTCCTGAGCAGTGACTCCTGGAAAATGGCCCCCACTCAAGATGGGGGAGAGCTGCAGCACGAGGGGACCACATCCCAGAGCTTGAGCAGGTCCTGATAAAAGACGGGCAATGCTTGCAAAGAGTTACAAAGGCCGCTCAGATCTGTGAACAGGAGCATGTTATAATTCAAACTGCACACCTGGAGGGCGAAATAGAGCAAGCCATCAAGTAAAGTATTGCTGCTGCTCTGAAGGGCGGAGGTTGCTATCGAGGTGCACTCAGCAATGCCTGGCTGCCCTCTCTAAGTGAGAAACTCAGAACCAGCAGCCACCCATTGTCCTTTGTCCCAGAAGAAATGGGGAGAAAGTGGGAAAGTGGAACTGATCCATTTCAGATCAGCAATGATCTTATTGAATGGCGGGGCAGGCTCGAAGGGCTAGATGGCCGACTCCTGCTCCTATTTCTTATGTTCTTATGTAAGAGTTCAATGAGAATTTCCTGGATGTATGTGACAAAGTCAGGGGTCAAAGTGACCAGCCGGCTCCACAACATGGAGGCAATCGGCTGGTTTATGACAAGAACTCACAGGTAAGACAGCACTCAGAGAGGTTCTGTCCAAACATTCAGGCAAGCAGAGAGCTTTTGATTTCATTTGATTTATTATTGTCACATGTATTAGCATTCAGTAAAAGTATTGTTTCTTGCGTGCTACACAGCCAAAGCATATTGGCTGTGAAGAGGGGTGTTATAGTTTGCAGAGAGACTTGGACAAGTTGCAGAGCTGGGCCGAGAGGTGGCAAATGGAGTTTAATGTGGAAAAGTGTGAGGTAATGCACTTTGGCAGGAATAATAAATGTGTAGAGTATAGGGCTAATGGTAGGATTCTTAATAGTGTTGATGAACAGAGGGATCTTGGTGTATTTGTGCATAGATCCCTGAAAGTAGGCAGTCAAGTCGATAAGGTTGTTAAGAAGGCATACGGAGTCTTAGCTTTTATTGGTAGGGGGATTGAATTTCGGAGCCGCAAAGTCATGTTGCAACTGTACAAAACTCTAGTGCGGCCGCACTTGGAGTATTGTGTGCAGTTCTGGTCCCCACATTATAAGAAAGATGTGGAGGCATTGGAGAGGGTACAGAGGAGGTTTACCAGGATGTTGCCTGGTATGGAGGGCAGGTCTTATGAGGAGAGGCTGAGGGATTTGAGGTTGTTTTCGTTAGAAAGGAGGCGGCTAAGAGGAGACCTTATCGAAACATATAAGATGATTAGAGGTTTAGATAGGGTGGAAAGTGATAGCCTTTTTCCTAGGATGGAGAAAGCTAGCACGAGGGGACACAGCTTTAAATTAAGGGGTGATAGTTATAGGACGGATATCAGAGGTAGGTTCTTTACCCAGAGGGTGGTTAGGGAGTGGAATGCCCTGCCTGCGGCAGTTGTAGATGCGCCAAGTTTGGTGGCGTTTAAGAGGTTAGTTGATAAGTTTATGGAAGAGAAGGGAATGGTTTAGTTTGGAGGGTCATTGCTTTTTTCATAATTGGTCGGTGCAACATCGAAGGCCGAAGGGCCTGTTCTGCGCTGTAATGTTCTATGTTCTATGTTCTATTGTTCGTAGAGGAGGAAAGGGGAGGGACAGAATGTGTTGTTACAGTCATAGCTAAGGTGTAGAAAAAGATCAACTTAATGTGAGGTAAGTCCATTCAAAAGTCTAATGGCAGTAGGGAAGAAGTGTTCTTGAGTCAGCTGGTATGTGATCTCAGGCTTTTGTATCTTTTTCCCGATGGAAGAAGGTAGAAGAGAGTATGTCTGGGATTTGTGGAATCCTTGAATATGTAGGCTGCTTTTCCGAGGCAGCGGGAAGTTTGGACAGTGTCAATGGATGGGAGGCTAGTTTGCATGCTAGACTGGGCTTCATTCACAACCCTTTGTAGTTTCTTGTGATCTTGGGCAGAGCAGGAGCCCATACCAAGCTGTGATACGACCAGAAAGAATCATTTCTGTGTGCATCTATAAGAGTTGGTGAAAGTCATAGTGACTATGCCATAATTGGTAATTATGAGGCTATTAGGAGAGATTTAGGATGCATAGGGTGGAGCAGGAAATTGCAGGGGCTGAGGACATCTGAAATGTGGAGCATATTTAAGGAACAGCTTCTGCATGTCCTTAATGAATATGTACCTGCCAGGCAGGGAGGAAGTGGTCGAGTGAGGGAACCATGGTGTACTAGGGAAGTTGAATCTCTAGTGAAGAGGAAGAAGGAGGCTTATATAATGATGAGACGTGAAGGCTCAGTTAGGGCACTGGAGAGCTATAAATCAGCCAGGAAGGAGCTAAAGAGGGAGTTGAGAAGAGCTAGAAGAGGACACGAGAAGACTTTGGCGGATAGGATTAAGGAGAATCCTAAAGCTTTTTACAGGTATATAAATAATAAAAGATTGGTTAGGGCAAGATTAGGGCCAGTCAGAGATAGCAGTGGGAAGTTGTGCGTGGAGCCTGAGGAGATAGGAGAGACACTGAATGAGTATTTTTCGTCAGTATTCACGCAGGAGAAAGACAGTGTTGTCGGGGAGAATACTGCGATACCAGGTTGTAGACTGGGTAGGATTGAGGTTCATAAGGAGGAGGTGTTAGCGAATCTTGAGGGTATGAAAATTGATAAGTCCCCTGGGCCAGATGGGATTTACCCCAGGATTCTCTGGGAGGCTAGACAGGAGATTGCAGAGCCTTTGGCTTTGATCTTCATGTCGTCGTTAGCTACAGGTATAGTGCCGGAAGACTGGAGGATGGCAAATGTTGTCCCTTTTTTCAAAAAGGGGAGTAGGGACCATCCTGGAAATTATAGACCGGTGAGCCTGACTTCTGTTGTGGGCAAGGTCTTGGAAAGAATTATAAGGGATAGGATTTATAAGCATCTAGAGAGGAATAAATTGATTAGGGATAGTCAGCACGGTTTTGTGAAGGGTAGGTCGTGCCTCACAAACCTTATTGAGTTTTTTGAGGAGGTGACCAAAGAGGTAGATAAGGGTAAGGCAGTTGATGTAGTGTATATGGATTTTAGCAAAGCGTTTGATAAGGTTCCCCATGGTAGGCTTCTGCAGAAAGTGCAGATGCATGGGATTGAAGGTGATTTAGCAGTTTGGATTAGGAATTGGCTAGCTGATAGAAGACAGAGGGTGGTGGTTGATGGGAAATATTCAACCTGGAGTGCAGTTACAAGTGGTGTACCTCAAGGATCTGTTTTGGGGCCACTGCTGTTTGTCATTTTTATAAATGACCTAGATGAGGTGTAGAGGGTTGGATTAGTAAATTTGCTGACGATACCAAAGTGGGGGGAGTTGTAGATAGCGAGGATGGATGTTACAGTTTGCAGAGGGACATAGATAGGTTGCAGAGCTGGGCCGTGAGGTGGCAAATGGAATTCAATACGGATAAGTGTGAGGTGATTCACTTTGGTAGGAATAACAGGCATATGAAATATAGGGCTAATGGAAGGACCCTTAATAGTGTTGTCGAGCAGAGGGATCTTGGGGTACAAGTACATAGCTCTTTGAAAGTTGGCACCCAGGTTGATAAAGTTGTTAAGAAGGCGTACGGTGTGTTAGCTTTTATTGGTAGAGGGATTGAATTTAGGAGCCGTGAGGTTATGTTACAACGGTACAAAACTCTGGTGCGGCCGCACTTGGAGTATTGCGTACAGTTCTGGTCGCCGCATTATAAGAAAGATGTGGAAGCATTGGAAAGGGTGCAGAGGAGGTTTACCAGGATGTTGCCTGGTATGGTGGGAAGGCCTTATGAGGAAAGGCTGAGGGACCTGAGGTTATTTTCATTAGAGAGAAGAAGGTTACGCGGTGACCTAATTGAGGCGTATAAGATGATCAAGGCATTGGATAGGGTGGATAGTGAGAGCCTTTTTCCTCGGATGGTGATGACCAACACGAGGGGACATAACTTTAAATTAAGAGGTGGTAGTTATAGGACGGATGTCAGAGGCAGGTTCTTTACACAGAGGGTGGTGAGAGCGTGGAATGCCCTGCCTGCAGCAGTTGTGGACTCGCCTACTTTGGGGACATTCAAATGTTCGGTGGTTAGGCATATGGATGATACTGGAATAGTTTAGGTTAGAGGGTCCACTGGCCGGCGCAACATCGAGGGCTGAAGGGCCTGTACTGCGCTGTAATGTTCTATGTTCTATGTTCTATATTTCCTTAGTCTCCTGAGAAAATAGAGGCTTTCTTAACTGTAGCATTGGCATGGAGGGACCAGGATACGTTGTTGGTGATCTGGACGCCTAGGAACTTGAAGCTCTTGACCATTTTCACTGTCCCCATTAATGTAGACTATGGCATGTCCTGCAATACAGTTCCTGAAATTGATGACTATCTCTTTCATTTCACTGACACCACGGGAGAGATTATTGTCATCGCACTAGTTCATCAGATTCTCTATCTCATTCCTGTACTCTGCCTTTTCATTGTTTGAGATCCGATTTAATGCAGTGGTATCTTCAACAAACTTGAAAATCGAGTTGGAGGGGAATTTGGCCACACAGTGTAAGGAGTATCACAGGGGGCTGAGAACATTGCCTAGTGGGACACCAGTGATTTTGCCAATTTCCTTGCCAGGATTCCTCAGCTGCATCTGACTGGACAGTCAGAATTTGTAGGCGTTGCTAATTAACTGTCAATAGAGGAGCACACATCGGCAAGTACCCCATAGCCAGAATTGAAGTCTCCACTCTAAGCTAGCACGAGGTTTAAAACATACTAAATTGGACCTCAATCATGGCAATCAGCAGCTAGAGGACTTGCAAAAGCTGATGACAATCAACATGCGCACGAGTTGATGCTTGTGGACCTTCCAACATATTTCATGGCTCACTTTTTTATTTCTGCACTTCTGGGGATTCCGTAAATGTCTATTGTCTTTTTCTTTGCAGGAGATTCGGTCCGCCTTGTTGGCCAACAAGGGGCATACACGCGAGGGTTGCTCTTGGATGTTGCTTCAAGAGTTGCCTAGTGCTTCATGTCGTTAGTGTACGCTTAAACTGGACCATCTGATGGGCAACATGACAGCTCAGAGACTATCGCTGTTTGCTGTGCAGATACATGGATTTGGGTTGGTATCTGCGAGAGTTTGCACATTCTCTCTGTGCTTGCGTGGGTTTTCTCCAGGTGTTCCGGTTTCCTCCCATGTCCCAAAAATGTGCTCTTAGGCTGATTGTATAACAAATTGTCCCTACATTAGACTTCCCTCAATCTTCCCCAATAAGTGTAAACAAATGTCATAGGTAGAGGAGGGCACTCAATGTTAAAATGGTGGCACGGGCACGTTGGGCCGAAGGGCCTGTTTCCTGTGCTGTATTTTTCTTTGAGCTTATGCCAGTATACAAGGTTGTCTTTTGGAGTCTCATCATCCTGTGCTATATTTCAATGTATGATGGAGTATCTCTTGCAGAATGTTCTGTTTTAATTCTTTGATCTCTGTATTATGCTAGGTCCAAGAAAAATTGAACTCTCATTGTGTCTGTTATGAGTCTTTGCCAGCACAAACCAAACCTAATCTAACAATCCACATACTTTATTTAGCTGGGTGTTGCTTTAAATATTTATCAAGTTTCAGTTATTTTCTAAAAGAATGAAGTTACACAGTTCCACAGTTTAAAATAGAAGAATGTTTACAATACACAAGTCAAACTTGCAAACAGTAAATACTCACCAGAATTCCCTGACCTCACCCATGCCGATTCTCCAGCCCTGCTGCAGTGAATGGCGATTTCGTTGAGTGCCAAATTTCCCCTTCTCACCAGCAGTGGAAATGGAGCTGACAAAATGGGACAATTTCATTGATTTTCTCAGATAACTTCTGATACGCAAATATCAAGAACCAACATCAGTTAAATATGAATGAACATAAATTGAATTTGACTATGAACTATGATTTATACATTAAATTACAGATACAACTAAGGTCTTACCAATTGGCTTGCAGTTTGTTCAGTAAATAAGGCATCAGACTCAAAGCTCTTCAAAAATCTTGTATTCTCAAATAGAATCTGAGCTACTTTTAAAGTTTATTTATTAGCGTCACAAGTAGGCTTATATTAACCACTGCAATGAAGTTACAGTGAAAATCCCAGGGTCATCGCACTCTAGCTCCTGTTCGGGTGCCAATGCATGTAACCAGCATGTCTTTTGGCTGAGGGGAAGAAACCAGAGCACCCGGAGGAAACCCATGCAGACATGACGAGAATGTGCAGACTCTGCACAGAAAGTGACCCAAGCCAGGAATTAAACCTGGGTCCCTAATACTGTGAGGCAGCAGTGCTAACCATTGTAACACCCCATGCCAACTCCAATCTGGATTCAAGTCTTATGCTCAGTTATGTAGGGACATGGGGGTAGGGCCTGGGTGGGATTGTGTTCGGTACAGACTCGATGGGCTGAAGGGCCTCTTTCTGTACTGTAGGGGTCTATGAGTTCTCTGAGTTCAGTTAGTTGCACAACTGAGTTCCACGGGCACATTTTTCCCCACACATCTGTACAGTATCCCCAACCCAGTCTGGATGGCGTAGCTCTGCTAATGTTCGCTTCACATAACAGAAACTGCTGCAGCAGCTTATGCTCAGCTTCTGGATCTGGGTTCCTGTCTTCTCCTTCTTTCTTATCTGTCCTGCACCACTGGATCATCATCTGTTCACACTGAGTTTAGATGGCCCTATGCAACCTCAACCGATTTCAGCCTGCTCGTACTGTTTGGTTGTCAAATCTCTGTTCCAGTTTTTGTTCCCTGAAACCGGGAAGGTCTCTATTATATTTTTCTGTTTCCCTTTTCAGGATTTGTTTTCAGTTTTTGTTGTCGGTTAGGGTCTGCTTTGAGAAGCACAAGCTTGGCAAGCATTGGTTCCAGGACAAAGTGGGCACCTGGCAAGTGAGCAAATATGACGGCAAAATGAGAGAACCGTTTGCTCTCCCTCCTGGCTCCTTAGAGGCACAGTTAGCTCTGCTGCCTCACAGCGCCATGGACATGGTACTGGATTTTCCCATCTCGCCCACCATGGTGAAGGAGGACCATGCAAAGGTCTGTTGAACTCAGATGGAATTTTCTAGTCTTGGGGCAAACGCAGCTGGAAAAACCAGTCTTTACACTCAATTCCAGCTTCTGCTGATTGTGTGTGTTTGCACATTCTCCCTATTCCTGTGTGGATTTCCTCTGGGAGCTCCAGTTTCCTCCCACAGTCCAAATCTGTGCAGGTTACATGGATTTCTCCTAAATTCTCCAAAGGTATCTCGGTTAAAGGAATTAGTGGGTAAATACATGGGGATATTGTCATAGGATGGGGTAGTAGATCTGGGTGGAATGCTCTGTCTGAGCTTTGATGCAGATTTGATGGGTCCAATAAGCTCCTTGTGCATTGTAATGATTCTATGTCTCTTCCTACTGCAGGAACAGACCACATTAACTTCGGGGCAGCTTTGGATGCCCTGGGTAACACTGAATCTGCACAGTCCTAACATCCAGGGTCTCTGTTGCCATTTTGCACCTCAAAGTCTTCCTGACCACTAATCACAGGAAAATCAGTCTCAGTTTTTCATTCATTTGATTTGAAAGCTAATATACTAAGGTCCCCAGGTGTAAGCAATTCAATTATCTTAACACTGCCCTGAAGATGTGAGGAATTTAAATAGCTTATGAGTTTGTACATTCTGGAATTGGAATGGAATTTTAATTTAAATCTTGCATGCTTACTGAACAAACACAGCTAATCTAAAATGTTTTACAGACCTGATTTACAGTGTGGAAAGTGTGACTGTTGGAACATCAGCGCAGCTTTATTTTATAATCCGCTGTTACCCTGCAGGAATTCTGGCCCAATGGGCAACAGGACCCAGAGCAAGTCTGGGACATCTTGTGTTCTGTCTCGTTGCAGAAATTGGAATTGCTTTAGTGAACCTCCCGATGCCTGAGGTGCTGAGAAACACAAAGTGATTGCATTTCGGCTGAATGCTATTTTTGGAACTCCACATGAGCACAACTCCTCAGTGTAGCTTTCTTTTTAACAAATCATCAGATTGCCACAGCCTTATGAAAAATAGGACTTTACCGGAGCGCATTCACTCAAACTGAATCTCAGATAAAACCTCTGCGTCGAGTATAAAGATTCAACTCGTTCATTAAACTACTTCCACAAAGCCACTTACAGTTTTGGTTAATATGTCAATCCGTTGTTGCAAAGCTTCAGAACGTCCTGTGGATGTGAAAGATGCTATGTAAATGCAAGACTATCTAAGCTGCATTGACGCTGAATCTCACTTTTCCTGCCTTTGACACACCGGGGAGTCTCCAAGATTCATCAATGTTGTCAGAATGGAAGGTTCACAAGTTTTCAGAACTTGGTTTACAAAATTAAGTTTGAATTTTATTTATTGGTGTCACAAGTAGGCTTACATTAACTCTGCAATAAAGTTACTGTGAAAATCCCCTAGTTGCCACACTCCAGGTACCTGTTTGGGTACACTGAGGGAGAATTTAGCATGGCCAATGCACATAACCAGCACATCTTTTGGACTGTGGGGGGGAACTGGAGCATCTAGAGGAAACCCATGCAGACACAGGGAGAACATGCAGTCTTTGCACAGATAGTGACCCAAGGCTAGAATTGAAGCCGAGTCCCTGGCTCTGTGAGGCAGCCCATTCTGCCCATCAAACGAGCAATGACCATGTCCCTAGATAGGCAAAACATAACATGCTCATTCTAGATGGAGTGCTGAGCGTGTGAATATTGCTCAAGTGTTAGTGGAATTTAGACACGCTTGCCAGAGAACTTTCCTACCTCCCCCATGTGTCTCTCTTCCAGAAGTGAGTGAATATTAGAAGCTGGGAATCCCTTCAAATGGGCAGCATGACGGCACATTGATTAGCACGGCTGCCTTACATCTCCAGGAACGCGGGTTCGATTCCTGTCTTGGGTCACTTTCTGTATGGAGTCTGCACGTTCTCTCCGTGCTCTGATTTCCTCCCACAGATTGAAAGATGAGCTGATTAGGTGCATTGGCCATACTAAACTGCCCTTGGCGTACCCGAACAGGAGCGTGGCATCCAGTGGATTTTCACAGTAACTTCATTGCAGTGTTAATGTAAGCCTACTTGTAACACTAATAAAATATTTCTAATTATGTGCTGAACTCTGCCT
The DNA here is from genome assembly GCA_024679065.1 of Sphyrna mokarran. NCBI lineage: Eukaryota > Metazoa > Chordata > Chondrichthyes > Carcharhiniformes > Carcharhinidae > Sphyrna > Sphyrna mokarran. The sequence goes on along the minus strand of JAGIQG010000028.1, from coordinate 38,531,516 downwards.
TTTGGGCATGCATGTCTAATTGATACCTTACCTATGGTTTTCACCCTCTATCCCCCAAAGTAACCCCCTTGGAGCTCAGTCAAGATCAGCACTGGGTTCAGTGTCTCAAGTCCCCTAATCAGAAAGCAAATCGATTCCCGTGTGAGGAACTCAAACAAAGCACTGCAGTGGATCACAACATTGCCACGAGGAACCAAGAGGTGATCACTGCAAAAGACTCATTTCAGCTAGAAAATAATATTATCAATCATTTGTTATTTACCGTACACGAACTGCTGATAAATCCAATTAATAATTCCTTTAATAATAAGTGCTGCGTTTGTAAGTTCATACAGGGACTGGTTGTTACCGCTGAGCTATGTTCGACTGACAAAAAACTGATACAAAACCAATTCTTCCTGAACATGAATTACAAATCCCCATCATTAAAGGTGAGGATATGAATTGAAGGATTTACTGTGCTGCTAAAATGGGCCATTATTAAAGGAGTTCATATCTTCCAATATTCTATTCCTATCTTTTAATATTTATGAATGAGGCAGTAGAGTTATATATCCTTCATAAAGAAATCAATTAAGTCAAACTAAAAATATGAATGACTTTTTTTTTCTCAATTACTCTTGTTGTGTTTTATGGCTCCACACATCCTCTGTGTGCCTGTGACTAGATTAAATTTACAGCCCTCTCGCAGGTTGGTCTCTAACTCTGCCTCCTGAACCTGCCTCCAGATGTGACCCATCACACTGCTACACCACCCATTTCCTCTGTCAGACCAGGCAGCAGGACAGTAATATCACCCAGAGGGATGGATTAATGATTCCAAGACACAAATTCACAATACCATCTCGGTAGCTGGGAATTTAATCTCAATTAATTGAAAGGTGTGGAGATCATAGTGCTGAGGCTGGATTTATTGTCCACTCACATCTATCCTTATGAAGGTGATGGTGGTCTTTCTTGGAGTGCCACAGTCCGTGTAGCTCAGGTGCTCTCACAGCGCTGGTAGGGAATGAGTTCCGAGATCTTGACTCACTGATGATGAATTAAAAGGAATCGTAAATTACCAAAGCGAATTTCTTCTCTTTTCAACACTTTCTGGTTTCTGCACAGCTGCACTTTCATTTCGACTGATTTTATTTTTAACTTGGTTGTAATGCAGTCTCACGGACATTTATTTTTAAACTATTACTCCTGCAGCATTGCGTACAGGGAGCAAAGACTGTGCGTAGTCTTGCAGGGAAAGGAGGTGAGAGGGTGTGGGATCGATCAACCAGAGAAAGTAATTCAGTCTCCGTTTTCATGTCTTTACTTCCACATTCTCTTGTGTCTATGTCTAGAATTGAAAAAAAAACTAACATAAAATTGCCATGCGGTGATTACAACCTGCTCCCAAAGTGCCACCTGCTGGCAGGATGGTGCAATTACAGCGTGACAAGTTTACATAGGGGAGTTCCATTATAAACACACAGGAATTTGGAATGGGGAAAATTGAAAGGAAGTTTGCAGCTGGAGCACTTATTATTAATAATTTCACCCAAAAATGAATTGACACAATCTTGCGTGTAGTTTGTGAATTTATTTGGGATATATTTTCAACCACAGAGGAGTGTTACTGGTATTTCAGAATTGCTTTGTTCCAGGCAGAGTTACATAGAACATAGAACATAGAACATTACAGCGCTGATTCCCGTGTGAGGAACTCAAACAAAGCACTGCAGTGGATCACAACATTGCCACGAGGAACCAAGAGGTGATCACTGCAAAAGACTCATTTCAGCTAGAAAATAATATTATCAATCATTTGTTATTTACCATACACGAACTGCTGATAAATCCAATTAATAATTCCTTTAATAAGTGCTGCGCTTGTAAGTTCATATAGGGACTGGTTGTTACCGCTGAGCTATGTTCGACTGACAAAAAACTGATACAAAACCAATCTTATCGAAACATATAAGATGGTAGAAAACTACCTTTATGTGTCAATAAGTGGCCTCAATTGGGGCAGTGGTAGGTGAACTATAGAGTAGTCAGGATGAGCAGGTGGTCAGTGTAAAGGCCATTTGATAAATCTTATGTTCATACCCCTGCAAACACATGGGTGGGGAACCTAACATTCTGCTCATCAATTAGCAACTGTGATTTCAGGCACAATGCTCTCAGTTCAAGGGAGGGACAGAGTTGAACATAGAACATAGAAAAGGAGGAGGAACTTCTTCACTCAAAGGGTGGTGAATCTCTGGAATTTTCTGCCCATTGAAGTGGGGGAGGCTCCTCGCTGAATATATTTAAGTCACGGGTAGATAGATTTCTGATAGACAAGGGAATTAAGGGGAGAAAGCGGGAAAGTGGAACTGATCCACTTCAGATCAGCCATGATCTTATTGAATGGCGGGGCAGGCTCGAGGGGCTGGATGGCCGACTCCTGCTCCTATGTTCTTATGTTCTTATGGATTATTCACAGAACAGATTGGGTGTGAATGAGTGAAACAAGAAGACAATGAATAGTCCAAAGATTCAAATGCAGGGTGCTCTGTTGTTGGACTAAAATGGATAATGTGCTTAATCTTCAGGGTGTAAATTTGACTATTACTATCCACTGTACAGGCAACTGGACAAACTAAGAGTGATTCTAGTAGCTGTAAAGTTTGTCAACTCGAAAGAGGCTGGCAGTTTGCCCTAGAGAATTCATTATTTAAGAATATTTCCATATGTAGGAATCATTTTTTAATGTCATTTTCTGTTTGTTGAAATATATTAAAAAGCTGACAACAATAAGATGGAAGTGGTAAATGTGGCAATTCATAATATGGTGTCATTTACCTTCAGGAAGATTTTACAATGAACTGTTTAGTAATAAAATCATCATAAATAAGTCAGCTGCATTCTGACTACCTTTACACTTTGATTGCATTATAACTTCTGCTGGAAATAAATAATAATAAAGTGTTGATGTGCATGAGTGTTACATATGGGCTCCAAATAGCAGTAAACAGCAACATTCCCAGCCAAACAAATGGGTAGGGATTTTATTTAAGAATTGAAACTGTAGGAACTGTGGGTGCAGGAAATAAAAGAAATGCATATATGGAATCCAACAAAGAGGTTAACCACTCAAAGGACTTAAATATCCTGTAAGGACAAAGTCAGACATGCACCTTACTTGGGAAATGAAAGAAATGGGGCAATGATAAAACAATGAAAAAATCCTGGACATATTTCAATACTAACATGCCTGGAGGATCAGCTATTTTATCCCATGGAACAACAGCAACCATTTCCAGTTAGTTATCTAAAGACATAAAACAGTAAAACATCTCAACATCACATAACAGAAAGGGGAGAAAGGAAAGTTAACATTTATAAAGCACTTTCCACAAATTTATGACATCCCAAAGCGATGAAATATGTTCGAAGTGCAGTTACTGTTGTAATCGGTGCACAATAGGATGGAGTTTATTAGCCATACTTACATTAACACTGCAATGAAGTTACTGTGAAAATCCACTAGTTGCCACACTCTGACACAGTTTGGATACATTGAGGGAGAATTTAGCATGGCCAATGCACCTAACAAGCATACCTTTTTGACAGTGGAAGGAAACTGGAGGAAATGCACGCAGAAACAGCGAGCATGTGTAGGCTCCATACACAGTAAGAGGTCTGACAACATCAGTTTTAAATCCAACCGATTTATTTGATAGTAAACTCACAAGCTTTTGGCTATTATAGCCTTCTTCAAGCGAATGAGGTGTTCTGGTCTGCAATAGCGCGCATATCAGCACAGACAGTTTACAGGTTACTGATTAGAATGCGAATCTTTACACCTAACCTGCTATTCAAGTGGCTAACAATGTGAGTGGAAGGAGCACTGAGCACAAGTTAAAGAGATGTGTATTGTTTCCAGACAGCTCAGTAAGTGAGGTTTTTTGCTAACCCAGGCAAGTCATGGGAGTTACAGATAGTGTGACATGAAGCCAAGATCCCTGTTAAGACCGTCCTCATGTGTGCGGAACTTGGCTATCAGTCTCTGCTTGGCGGCTCTGCGCTGTCGTGTGTCGTGAAGGCCCCCTTGAAGAACGTTTACCCAAGGTCGGAGGCCGAATGCCCGCGACCACTGAAGTGTTCGCCCACAGGAAGGGAACAGTATTGCCTGGCAGTTTTGCCTAACATTTAGACTCCATACAGACAGTGACCCAAGCTAGGAATCGAATGCACGTCTCTGATGCTAACCATATACCACCAGGATGACATAAGCAGCAATGAAATAAATGACCAAATGATCTGAAGGATAAATATTGGAAAACCTGCCCTTGTTCTTCTCAATATTGTGTCTGAGGAAAAGATGGAATTGTTTCTGTTTGGAGTTTGAGGGGAGGTTTAACAGAGACATACAAGGCTATAATGATAGCTGGAAAAAGTAAATCTGTTCATATTATTTGATGCTCCAGAGAGAGGGACACAGATCTAAGGGTCTGGGCAGAAGAAAGAGAAGGGGATATGTAGGAGAACCTATTTTACGCAGCAAATGATAACAATTTGAAACTCGCTGTCTATGAGGGTGATGGAGAAAGAGGCAATCAATAATTTTGACACAATATTGGATGGGAAATAAAGATACAGATTAAGTGGTGTTGGAGTATGGAAGAGGGAGTGATTGGATTGCTCCACAATGAGCCAGCATGTTCTCAATGGGCCAAATGGTCTCCTTCAGAATAGCAATGACTCCAGATATGAGTAGTTAAATTGTGAGAATCATGAGAATGTTAATGAAAACCATTATAAATATCTTTGTGTTATTTGATAAGGAGAAGTGAACCATGAAATGTAACAAATGCTGGTATCATGGACTGTAATGTAGAGAAATGTATCAAAATTCAAAGAAATCTATTCCAAGGGATAGCCTTTACAATATAATGGAAGTTAAAATGAATTAATTTGAAATATATGAGATATATTAAACTATACTTCTATATCTTTGATATATCTGTTAATTTGGTGATTCCTTTGTTGGAAACCATGGGTAGATTATACTGTAAGGCCAAGCCTCCCCCGCCTCTCCCCACCAACTCCCAGTGTCCTAGAGGTGGTTTGTCATAGGCTGCCAGCAGGATTTTTCAATCCCGCCAAAGCCATTTGTGTTGTTCACCAATTGCACTGCTGGGGAAACCCACCATGAGGCAGGGGGAGGAGGGGGGGGGGCAATCTTGGAAGATCTGGGAACATCCCACTAATGGGAAAGATGGAAAATCCTAGCAGACATCTTCATCATCCCAGTTGTCTGACCTGTTTTCCTTGCAAGGTTTCCAGTTAGAAAAAAAAACGAGTTTGGAAATCTCCAAAGTTGTTCATATGGTGTAGGTATACTCACTGTGCTGCTAGGGAGGAAGTTCCAGGATTTCGACCCAACGACAAGTGCGAGTCAGATGGTGAGTGGCTACAAGAGGAGTTTTCAAGTAATGGTGTTCCCATGAATCTGTCCTTCCTGTCCTTTTGGATGGGAGTGGTCTTGGGAATGTGCTGCCCAATACATGTTCGTGAGTTCCTGCAATACATCTGTGTGTCAGTGGTGGAGGATTTGGATATTGAAAGTGGTGGATGGGTGCAAGTGGTGGACAGGTTTTGGGGAGTCAGGAGGTTGTGTTACACTGCACAGAATTCTTAATCATTGACTTGCTCTGTAGCTATAGATTTTAAATGGTTCACTTACTGATCAATGGTAACCCCCCAGGATGTTGATAGTGGGGAATCTAGTGGTTCTAATGCTACTGAATGTCAGTGGAGATTGTTGGATTATTTTTGTATGGAAATGGTCACTGACTTGGCACTTGACACATATGTTCGTTGCCACTTATCAGCCGAAGCTTAAAATGTTGTTTAGGTCTTGTTGCATTTGGACATGGATTGCTTCAATATCTGAGGAGTCACAAATGGTTTGAACATTGTGTAATCATTAGTGAACATCCCACTTCTCACCTATAATGGAAAGTCATTGATGAAATAGCTGTAGATGGCTGGGCCTAGGGACTCCTGCAGAGATGTCCTGGAGCTGAGATGATTGACCTTCCACAATCACAACCATCTTCCCTTCAACCAAGTATGACTCCAATAAGAGACGAGTTTTCCCCTGATTGCCTAGTTTTGCTCAGACTCCTTGACCTAGTCAATGCTGCCTCAATGTCAAAAGTAGTCTCTTTCCTCTCAACTTTCGAGGTCAGTTCTTTTCTCCAAGTTTGAATTAGGGCTGGATTGAAGTCTGAGTGACCCTGATGTATCCGAAATGAGTGTTAGTGAGCAGGTTAGGGCTGTGTGAATGCTGCTTGGTATTGCTGACTGAATTGGATTAGTTCTGTTTCTTGTGTACAGAGCATCCTTGGGCAATTTTCCACATTGTTGGGTTAGATGTCAGTGTTGTAACTGTACTGGAATAGCTTGGCTAAGCAGCACAGGATAAGAGCTGACCAGCAGATGAAAGAGTTAGTAAATAAACCGAAGGAAAAGAATGGAACATATTACAGAATTCAGATTGATAATAGAATGGATAATGAAATGAGTAGAAAAATGTAACATGAATGGAAATAAGAGGTACAAAGAGACACTGGAAGAATAGATTTGTAGGTCGTATAAAATAAGTTTTCTATATGCATATTATCAGTGAAAGAGTGGTTAAAGAGGCTGTGGGAAAGATAAAAGAGCAGAATGGATTGTTACTGGTGGAGGCAGGTGCCATTACTGAGGAACTAAGTGAATCCTTTGCAGAGGGAGAGGATATTGTCAATGTACAATGAATACGGAATGTGCTGGGATACTGTGTAAGTTCTAAATGCCACTCAAACTCAAATTCCAATTTTGTTCATTTGAGACGTTACCAGTACAGGAAACAGGAGACAGTTTGCTGAAGTAACTCAGGAAATTTAAAATCCCAGAGAAAATTAATAGCCACTCAGCCAAGTAAAGACTAACGTAGGAGAGTCCATATGGATTTAGTCAGTGGAAATGCAAATTATTTGAAGATTTATTTGAGGATACCAGTGGAAGAAGGCAGTGCAGATAAAGTAGCATGTATTGAATTGCAAAGGGTCTTTGACAAAGAGCCACATGATGGGCTTATTAGCAGAATCAAAATCCATGGGATAAGAGGCAGCTGAATCTTGGATACAAAACTGGAAGTAATTTACCTGAGTCAGATCATAGGTGCTCGCTATAAGATCATTGAAGCATAGGACCATAGAAAATTACAGCTCAGAAACAGGTCTTTTGGCCCTTCTTGTCTGTGCCAAACCATTTTTTTGCCTCGTCCCACTGACCTGCACCTGGACCATATCCCTCCACACCCCTCTCATCCATGTACCCATCCAAGTTTTTCTTAAATGTTAAAAGTGACCCCACATTTACCACTTTATCCAGCAGTTCATTCCACACTCCCAACACTCTCTGTGTGAAGAATCCCTCCTAATATTCCCTTTAAACTTTTCTCCTTTCACCCTTAACCCGTGCCCTCTGGTTTTTTTTTCTCCTCTAGCCTCAGTGGAAAAAGCCTGCTTGCATTCACTCTATCGATACCCATCAAAATCTTATACACCTCTATCAAATCTCCTCTCTTTCTTCTACACTCCAGGGAATAAAGTCCTAATCTATTCAATCTCTCTCCATAACTCAGCTTCTCAAGTCCCGGCAACATCCTTGTGAACCTTCTCTGCACTCTTTCAACCTTATTTGCATCCTTCCTGTAACTAGGTGACCAAAACTGTATACAATACTCTAAATTCAGCCTCACCAATATCTTATACAATCTTACCATAACACTCCAACTTTTATACTCGATACTCCGATTTATAAAGGCCAATGTACCAAAAGCACTCTTTACAAACCTATCCACTGTGACGTCATTTTTAGGGATTTCTGTGCCTGTATTCCCAGATCTCTCTGTTCAACTGCACTGTTCAGAGTCCTACCATTTACCCTGCATGTTCTACTTTGGTTTGTCCTTCCAAAGTGCCATACTTCACACTTGTCTGCATTAAATTCCATTTGCCATTTTTCAGCCCATTTTTAGAATTGGCAATCATGGTTTGATCATCCCATCAAACATGGGAGCGAAAAGAAAACAGATGACACAAAATTTGGAATTGTTGTAAACAGTCTGGTTGATACAATAACAATGAACTGTTATTTAAATGGTAAAATATTGCAGTATGCTGCTGTGCAGAGGGACCTGGGTGTCCTTGTGCAAGAATCACAAAAAGTTGGTTTGTAGGTGCAGCAGGTAATTAAGAAGATAAATGGAATTTTCCATTGCTAGAGAGATGGAGTTTAAAAACAGCGAGGTTATGTTGTAGCTATATAAGGTGCTGGTGAGGCCACACCTGGAGTACTGTGTACAGTTTTGATTTCCTTACTAGAGAAAAGATATACTGGCACTGGAGGGGCTGCAGGAGAGATTCACTAGGTTGATTTTGGAGTTGAGAGGGCTGGCTTATGAGGAGAAACTGAGTAGGCTGGGTCTCATAGGAATTCAGAAGGATGAGGGGGCACAGTAGCACAGTGATTAGTACTGCTGCTTCACAGCTCCAGGGTCCTGAGTTCGATTTCCCGCTCGGGTCACTATCTGTGTGGAGTTTGCACATCCACCTCGTGTCTGCATGGGTTTCCTCTGGGTACTCCGGTTTCCTCCCACAGTCCAAAGATGTGCGGGTTAGGTTGATTAGCCATGCTAAGAAATTGCCCCTTAGTGTCTAGGAATGCATATGTTAGAGGGATTAGTGGGTATAATATGTAGGGATATGGGGATGGGGCCTGGGTGGGATTGTGTTCGGTGCAGACTCGATGGGCCAAAGGGTCTCTTTCTGCACTGTAGAGTTCTATTATTCTATCTTATAGAAATATGTAAGATTATGATGGGAATAGATAAGATAGAAGAAGGGAAATTGTTTCCAATGGCAGGTGAAACTAGAACTAGGGGTATGAGTTTAAAATAAGGGGAAGCAGATTTAGGACTGAGTTAACACAGAACACTGTAGCACAAACAGGCCCTTCGGCCCACAAGTTGCACTGATCATATCCATACCTCCCACGCCTATCTATAACTTCCAATCCCATTAAATCCCATGTACTCTTCCAGAAGTCTCTTAAAAGACCCCAACGAGTTCACCTCTACCACCACCGACGGCAGCCAATTCCATTCACTTACCACCCTCTGAGTGAAAAACTTACCCCTGATATCTCCTCTGTACCTGCCCCCCAGAACCTGAGGGTGTTGAGGAGGAGCTTCTTCATATAAAGGGAAGTTAATTGTATGGAATGCAAGAATAAAGAATAATGGGTGGAAGATGAGTGGATGTTTGTGCACAAATCTTAGAGAATGACAAAACTAACTACAGAAAGAAGCCACTTAACCCATTGGGTCTGTGCTTAATCTTCACAAGAGCATCTTACTCTGACTCTATTTCTGTAACCCCACATATTTATTCCCTTAGTAATCCCCCTAACCTAACATTTTCGTACACTTGGGCAATTTAGCATGGCAAATCCACCTAACCTACGTATCTTTAGACTGTGGGAGGAAACCAGAGCACCCAGAGGAACCCAACTGGAGAGGACAAGAACATTTGTTAAAATATCATATGAAATAAGTAAGATCAGAAAATGGAGATTGAGTTATCTCTTTGCACAATTATCCCTAATCTCACTCACTGATTGAATTTGTGTCGATTTTACAGGAATGTATATCTGTAAGGATCAGCTTTTAAAGCTCATCTGAATACTGGCAAACTGGCCTCAGGAAGACTCTGGGAGGCACTTGGGAGAAGGCGAGCAGAAGGCTGTCAAGCTTCATTATAGAATTATAGAGGCACACAGCACAAAAAAGACCTCTCAGCCCATCATGCCTGCAAAAAAAGACAGCCCAGGGATTTAGGGTCATTACTGTGTGGATGAATCTGTTGCACAAGAGTTGACTTGGCAACTTTAGGGGCGTTCAAATGGTCAGTGGATAGGCATATGGATAACATTGGAATAGTTTAGGTCAGAGGGTCATTAGATTGGTTCCACTGGTCGGCACAACATTGAGGGCCGAAGGACCTGTACTGTGCTGTAATGTTCTATGTTCTATGAATCATTTTGACCCGGGCCCCTACTTTTTCAGCTTTGCACTCCCCGATTGGAAGAATTGAAAGCAGATGGCTTCTGATCCCCTGGAGGCCTCTCCCTAATCGTTGTTGAGCTCTGGATCCAGCAGGGTACCTAATAAGGCACTGGGAAATTCCCATTAGTAAGTAGAGTCTTATGGATCTAATTGATTCCTTTCCCCATGGAGCAGGTTGTTAGTCTCCTGGGAAACTCATCCAGAGTTCTTGCAATTTCTCTAATGCATTCCCGAGCCCACCTATAAACAGACTTCCATAGAATCATAGCACCCTACAGTGCAGAAAGAGGCCCTTCAGCACATCGAGTCTGCACCAAACACAATCCCACCCAGGCCCTACCCCTATATCCCTACATATTTACCCACTAATCCCTCTAACCTATGCATCCCTGGACACTAAGAGGCAATTTCTTAGCATGGCCAATCAACCTAACCCGCACATCTTTGGACTGTGGGAGGAGCTCAGTAAGAGTCTGACAACGCCAATTTTAAATCCAACCGATTTATTTGATAGTAAATCTGCGAGCTTTCGACTTTTGTAGCCTTCTTCAGGTGAATGAGATGTTCTGGTCTCCAAAAGCACACATATCAGCACAGACTGTTTACAGATTACTGATTAGAATGTGAATCCTTACACCTAACCTGCCATTCAAGTCTTAAAGTGGCTAACAATATGAGTGGAAGGAGCACTGAGCACAGGTTAGAGAGATGTGCATTGTCTCCAGACAGCACAGTAAGTGAGGTTTTTTGCTAACCCAGGCAAGTCATGAGGGTTACAGATAGTGTGACATGAAGCCAAGATCCCTGTTAAGACTGTCCTCGTGTGTGCGGAACTTGGCTATCAGTCTCTGCTCAGCGGCTCTGCGCTGTCGTGTGTCGTGAAGGCCCCCTTGAAGAACGTTTACCTGAAGGTCGGAGACCGAATGCCTGTGACTGCTGAAGTGTTCGCCCACAGGAAGGGAACTGTTTTGCCTGGTGATTGTTGAGCGATGTTCATTCATCCACTGTTGTAGTGTCTGCATGGTCTCCCCAATGTACCATGCTTCGGGACATTGTTTCTTGCAACTTATTAGGTAGACAACGTTGGCCGAGTTGCAAGAGTATGTACCGTGTACCTGGTGAATGGTATCCTCACGTTTGATGATGTCGTCCATGTCTATGATCTGGCATGTCTTGCAGAGTTTGCTGTGGCAGGGTTGTGTGGTATTGTGGTCACTGTTCTCCTGAAGGTTGGGTAGTTTGCTGCGAACAATGATCTGTTTGAGGTTGTGCGGTTGTCTGAAAGCAAGAAGTGGGGGGATGGGGATGGCCCTAGCGAGATGTTCATCATCATCAATGATATGTTGAAGACTCCGGAGAAGATGTTGTAGCTTCTCCACTCCGGGGAAGTACTGGACAACAGTACTGTGGGAGGAAACCAGAGCACCCGGCAGAAACCTGTGCGGACATGAGGAGAATATACAAACTCCACACAGACAGTGATGCGAGCCAAGAATCAAACCCAGGGCCCTGGAGCTGTGAAGCGGCAGTGCTAACCACTGTGCTAACATGCTGCCATTTACCAAGGAATTTTGCAACATGTAAGCTGAGGCAAAGGTGAGTTGATTAATGTTGCAAATGTGTAAGTAGGACAACAGTGTAAAACAATTTACAAACAGCATGTACAACAGGCTTAGGTTACATCATTGGGACAGTTGCTTTGAATTCAGCGATTAGAATTCTTCAGATGTGATAAATCCATATTTCTGCAAACACCAAAATGAAATATGAATGTTAGTCTAATCGAACAGCACACACCTGTGTAAGGAGAGACTTTAAATAGCCTTTTATCAAAGCAGCAGGGTGGACTCTGCCTCACTCTATCTGTTGCTGAAACTCTCATTCATGCATTTGTTATCTCCAGGCATTGCTGTTCCAGTACACTACTGACTAACGTTACATCATTCACCTTATATAAACTAAAAGTCATCATACATTCCCCTGCCTCTAACATAACTCACACCAAATCCGATTCACCCATCACCTCTGTGTTCGCTGACCTACAATGATTCATTCAAGCAGCACCTTCAATGTTAAAATCATTGTTTTTCCAAAGCAGCACAGTGGTTAGCACTGCTGCCTCACAGCATCAGGGATCCAGGTTCGATTCCTGGCTTGGGGGGTCACTGTTCTGTGCGAAGCCTGTAAGTTCTCCTCATATCTGGGTGGGTTTCCTCCAGGTGCTCTGGTTTCGTCTCACTGACATGCTAGTTAGGTGCGTTGGCCATGCTAAAATCTCCCTCAGTGTGCCTGAGAAGCGGCTGGAGTGTGGTGACTAGGGGATTTTCACAGTAACTTCATTGCCATGTTAACATAAGCTAACTTGTGATACTATGAAATAAACAAATGCTTCTAAGGTTCCCATCTCTAATCTCCTCCAACTCCACAAGATATACGAATGAATCTAGTTCTGGCCTTTTGCACATCCCCAATTTTCTATATTTTGGAATTCCCTCCTTACATTTCTCTGGCTCTCTCCACGTCACTTTAATATAATCCCTAAAATTTCCTTCTTTGACTCAGGATTTGATGATTTGGCCTAATGTGGCTTAGTGTTAAATTATGCTTTAAAATGCTCCTGCAAAAACTCTTGGATATTTTGCCACAATGAAATTACTCTGTAGGTACAAGTTGTTATTGCAGTTCCTCATACTATTTGCAATGTTTAACATGCGTTTTTATACACAAGATGCTGCTTTTGACACTATCTTCCCAGTTACTGCACTATTTATAGTCTGTTTAAACGGGTGGCCCATTTGGTCACATCAGTTTCCAAACCTGACAGGTTAGGTTAAGATAAGGCTTGTATTGTTTAAATAATCTTGCCCGAGGGGAAATAAATTTTCCATCTTGGTGGTTCAATGGAAGGATATTTTAAATCCTTTCTTGCACAGATAGTTATCGCTGGATTAGACTGGTATTTGCATTTCAATGTTCGTTGAAATACCACTTTATCACATCGGAAGAATTCTAATCCCTGAATTGGAGGAATCTGTCACAGTGTGACATTGGCTGTATTATTCACTGTATCTTACTGGACGCTGAATGTAATGCGACACTGATAATGATAACTGCAACATTTGACTGAAATACAGAATACAACATTGGAGGTAGGAAGAGGTTCTGAGCAATACATTAATTAGACTACACTGGTTAGGGTTAGGTATTAGTGAAGTGGGACTGCATTTTTAAAACATGTCTTCATCTGATTGGTTTCATTGATTTATCTGAAAAACTGGTGCAATGATAATAATGTCTTGCTCAATGTCAACAAAACAAAGGAAGTAGTCATTGGCTTCAGGTAATGGAGGGCATGCCCCTGTCTACATCAACAGGGATGAAGTAGAAATAGTCGAGAGTTTTGAGTTTCTAGGTGTCCAGATCACCAACAACCTGTCCTGGTCCCTCTGCATCAACGCAATAAGTTAAGAAAGCCCACCAATGATTTTACTTTCTCAGGACGCTAAGAAAATTTGGCAAGTTCACTATAACCAATCTTTACAATTGTACCATGGAAAGCATTCTTTCTGGTTGCATTATAGCTTAGTATGGCTCCTGCGCTGTCCAAAAGCACAAGAAACTACAAAGTGTCATGAACGAAGTCCAGTCCATCACGCAAACCAGCCTCCCATCGGTCTACACTTCACGCTGCCTTGGAAAAGCAGCTAGAATAATCTAGGGTGCCATAAACTCTGAATTTATTCTCTTTTCCTTCTTCCATCAGAAAGAAGATAAAGAAGTCTGAAGACACATACCAACCAACTCAAGCACACCTTCATCCCTCGGGCCATCAGACCTTTGAATGAACCTATCTCATAGAAACATAAAAGATAGGAATAGGACGAAGCCATTCGGCCCTTCAAGGCTGTTCCACTGTTCATTATGATCATGGCTGATCATTCCACTCATTAATCTCGCTTTCTCCCCATAACCTTTGATCCCATTCGCCCCAGGTGCTATATCCAGCTGCCTCTTGAATACATTCAATGTTTTGACATCAACTACTTCCTGTGGGAATGAATTTCCCAGGATTAGCAAGTGAAGAAATGTCCCATCATCTCTGTCCTAAATGATCCATTCCTGAATCCTCAGACTGTGACCCCCGGTTCTGGATTCCTCTACCATCAGGAACATCCTCCCTGCATCCACTCTGTCTTGTTCTGTTAATTACCTCTGATAACCTTTGATTCTCTTGTCTGATAAGAATCAATCAATCTCCACTTTAAAAATATTCAGTGACCCCACTTCCACGCCTCTGAGGCGCGAGTCCCAAAATCACAAACCCTCTGAGGGGAAAATAGCTGGAATTTTCCAGTTGCTCGCGCTGCTGCCAGTGAGGACAGAGATCCCTCTCTCACTGCCTCATTTTTAAGCTGATCTTTCTACACATCATAGCTGTGACTGTAAGTCTACATTCTGCACACACTTCTTTTTTTTCTCCCCATGCACTCTATGAACAGTATGCTTTGTCTGTATAGCGTACAAGAAACAATACTTTTCACTGTATGCTAATGCACGTAACAATAATAAATCAAATCAAATTATTAAAACATTGGGATAAGTTTAATCACAGATGGATGGTGATTTGTGATGTCAAGCAATGCCAACAGCAGGGGTTCAATTCCTGTAACGGCTGAGGTTATTCATAAAGGCTCTGCTTCCTCAAACCCTTGCCTGAAGTGCGGTGAGTCTCAGGTTAAATCACCACGAATCAGCTTTTCCCCTTAAAGGAAGATCAGCCTTGGTCATCTGAGATTTCAGTGACTTTATCTTTTTATACAAACTTGGTTTGATATGGACACATTAACCAAAAGTAGGGTAGTACGTTGGCACAATGGTTAGCACCGCTGCCTCACCGCAGCAGGGACCCGCGCTCGATTCATGGCTTGGGTCACTGTATTTTGAAGTTTGCGTGTTCTCCCCGTGTCTGTGTGGGTTTCCTCCCGTTTCCTCCCACAGTATGAAAGATATACTGGTTACGTGCATTGGCTATACTAAATTTTCCCTCAGTGTGCCCAAACACGCACTGGAGTGTGGCGACTAGGGGATTTTCATAGCAATTGCAGTGTTAATTAAGCTTACTTGTGATAATAATAAATAAACTTTAGCTCACTGTGGAATTTCTAACATTGCTTTGGCAATTGAATATTGCATTGTAACAGAGGTGATAGCCTTGTGATATAATCACTTGACTCTTAATCCAGAAACTCAGCTAATGTTCTGGGAACCCGGTTCAAATCTCACTATGGGAGATGGTGGAATTTGAAATCAATTAAAAGAATCTGGAATTAAGAATCTACTGATGATCATGAAACTATTGTCAATTGTTGGAAAAACCCATCTGGTTCATTAATGTTTTTTAGGGAAAGGAAATCTGTCATCCTTACCTGGTCTGGCCTACATGTGACTCCAGAGCCACAGCAACGTGACTGACTCTCAACTGGTCTACAGGACACTAAGGGATGGGCAATAAGTGCTGGCCAGCCAGTGATGCTTATGTCCCATGAATGAATAATAAATAGAAAACAAACTCGGACTGGATCTCCAGATGGGTCTGCAATTCAAAACGTAACTTTATTATGGTAAACACTTTCAAAGCATGGGAACTTGGGAAGAAATGACAACCTTACATTTTCAATGTAGCTAAGTGATACACACTTATTCATAGAATCATAGAACCCCTACAGTGCAGAAGGAAGCCATTTAGCCCATTATGTTTATATAGATCACAATCCCACCCAGCCCATTTTCCTGAAACCCCACATATTTACCCTACTAATCCTCTGATACTAGGATCAATTTAGCATGGCTAATCAACCGAACATACACATTTTGTCAAAATAAAAGGCCATTTCTGCTCCAATTGCATTACATCACACCTTAAGGTCCTTGGTGTTTTTCCTTAAGTTATCCTTGCAGTTTTCAGGGCTCAAGCATTCTACTTTCTGGATCTCCTTTCAGACAAGGGTGGAGATTGTAACAGGTTTGTTCTGCCATTCAGTAAGGCTGTCTATATGGAGTTTGCACATTCTCGCCACATCTGCATGGTACTCTGGGTGGGGAATTTGGGAAAGAATTAAAGGGAACCTGAGGAACAATTTTTTTATGTATGTATATGGAACTTCTCACAGTTCAAAGATGTGCAGATAAGGTGGATTGGCTATGGTGAATGCATGGAGTTACAGGAAGACAGCCTGGGGGTGGAGGGAGATTGCTGTCAATTCGGGTTCAATGGCCTGAATCTATGCTGTCGGCATTCCATAGCTGACTTGTTCTATCTGATAGAGGTTTATACGATGTTGAGAGGAACAGATAGGATGGATTCTCGGAGGCTATTTCCCAGGGCTGAAATGGTCGCTATGAGAGGACACAGGTTTAAGATGGGAGCAAGTACAGAGGAGATGTTAAGAGTAAGCTTTTCATTCAAAGGGTGGTGAGTGAATGGAATCGGCTGCCGTCAGTGGTAGTGGAGGCAAACTCTTTTAAAAGACTTCTGGTTAAGAACATGGGATTTAATGGGATTGGGAGTTACAGATAGTTCAATGGCCTGGTAGGTAAGGATATGATCGGTGCAACTTGTGGGCCGAAGGGCCTGTTTGTGCTGTAGTGTTCTATGTCCTATGTTCTATCTGGAATCCATCTTGTAGATCATTAATTCGCGTGTTTACTGTGTGAACACTTATCAATAATTATTCTTAAGGGAGAATTATGGAGTCAGCCCCTCCAGTGGTGATAATTCATTTGTATGAATTTATTTTAGAATCTGAAACTTGCTCTCTTGCTGTGCCAAGGAAAGCTAAAATAATTTTCAGACAGCAGCACAGAATATCCTCTTCCATTGTAGTAACCGATTAGGTCTCATTTTAATTCACTCAAAATCAGGCCTTAAAAATGTAAAGATGAAAGTTTAAAAGTGAAAAAATGTAGATGTTTTCCTGATTCTAAGCTTCACCAACATCAATCCTCCCTTATGTAGCTTTGTACATATTATCACATCGTCAACAGTGAAGTTTTGCTTTGAACATATGAACCAGGAGCAGGATTAGACCGTTCAGCTCCTTGAGTCTGCTCCTCCATTCAATAAAATCAGTTGTTCCGAATTCCACCTTCCTAACTACCTCTGATAACCTTTGATTCTCTTGTCCGATAAGAATCGATCAATCTCCACTTTAAAAATATTCAGTGGCCCCACTTCCACGCCTCTGAGGTGAGAATCCCAAAATCGCAAACCTTCTGAGGGGAAAATAGATGGAATTTTCCAGTTGCTCGCGCTGCTGCCAGCGAGGACGGAGAATTTCATACTCAGCCAAATCTCCGTTCACCGCAGCGAACCAGAGAACCCTGAGGACCAGAGGACCAGAGAACCCTGTCAGTGTGAACTGCCGAAAAATTCCGGCCAGTATTCCTCCTCATATCTATCCTATAAGGGTGACCCTTAATTTTAAAACTGGCGCTGGTTCTGGACTCACTCACAAGAGGAAACATATTTTCCACATCCATCTTGTCAATACCATTCAGCATCCTGTATACTTCAATCATGTCACTCCCCTCCTCACTCTTGTAAGCTCCAGTGGAAACAAGCCATGGAGGTGAGTGGAGTTCCTCAGGCGCTTATGTCTTTTGTCAGCATTTTGAGGAGATGTGGTTGGAATGCTAATAGTGGAATTAAACCTCGAACACAAAGTGTAATGTGATCGCTGGATAAAACAACCCAGTCGTAGGGTCTGGAGAGAATAGCTTCGCGAGAGACTCACCCTCATTAGGAGTCCTGTCACACAAACAGACCACTTCTACAAAGTAAAAGAACCAGCACTTGAGAAAAAGCTGCAGAGAAATCAAACACTGGATATCCCCAGTAGCTTAAAGTCCCCCAGTGGATAACATTAATGGACAGATTTACGAGTGGAACTCACTGCATTGGGTACTGTGGATTTGTAAACTTATCTGACATTTAGGTATGGGCTTTACTGTGCTTTTAAGTATCTATGCTTCACCCCCACCACCCCACCTGACTGTACGCCAATCATTTCCTGAGCAATTTTAACAGTCATCTGAGGAGGTAGTCTTACTGATAGTGCAGAGAGAAATTCAAGTTGCTCTCACTCGGCTGGTGGGTTTTGCAGTGAGGTTGATATAATTAACCTCAGTTTGAATAGGTTCGAAGAGGAGCAAGCAGTCTCTTACCCCCACCCCTCACTGACCTGTGTGTGTGTGTGTGTGTGTGTGTGTGTGTGTGTGTGTGTGTGTGTGTACATTTCCACGTGATTACAACAAACTGAATGAAAATTTTTCCCCTGCAATATCTATGAAAAAAGACTTCCTTTTCTTGTTTATTTGTAAAATATGGGTGTCACTGGCTGGCCAGAATTTATTGCCCATCCCTAGTTGCCCTTGAGAAAGTGGTGGTGAGCTGCCTTCTTGAATCGCTGCAGTCCATATGCTGTGGGTTGACCCACAATGCGTTAGGGAGGGAATCCCAGGATTATGACCCAGTGACAGTGAGGGAACGGTGATATATTTCCAATTAGGATGGTGAGTGGTTTGGAGGGGAACTTGCAGCTGGTTCCCATCTATCTGCTGCCCTTGATGGAAGTGGTCATGGGTTTGGAAGGTGTTGTCTAAGGATCTTTGGTGAATCACTGCAATGCATCTTGTAGATAGTTCACACACTGCTGAGCGCTGGGGGTGGAGGGAGTGGATGTTTGTGGATGTGGTGCCAATCAAGTGGGGCTGCTTTGTACTTTTAGCAGGAGGGGGAAGCCTTTTGTTGATAAATGTCGGCATGGCGATGCTGGATTTAAAGGCAGGCTGTAAAAGAAGCTTATGGTCAAACAGATTCATGGTCCTGCCCAAACTCCATTGCAATCAACATAAAGGAGACACGGGTGCTTTGTAAATTTAGATTTCATTTCTAAACATTTCACATGACATTAGCTTTCACTTTATTTACATGGATATCATTGTTACTCGTTGAGACAAGCTTAGTCAGTCAGCTAACTGTGCTGGCACACATCACAGTTAGCACGCGATGGTTACAGGAGAGTTCGGAACATTTTTTAATGTAAGAAGCAAGGCTGTGCTCATTTGTTCTCTCTTTACTGAATATCCGTGCCAGTGTTCGGTGTTGTCCTCACACTCCTCGAGGTATGGCTGAACTTATAGGTTCCAGTGGCCTTCCCTTTTGTGTATTAAAAAGGATGTTGTCAAAGGTAAGTTCTCAGTGGAGCTCACTAGGAATCAAAACATTCTTCCAGCAAACACTATGTGATAGACACATACTTGGGCAGTGTTGGCATCTTTACCTTGACTGATTATCTTAACAAAGAACAACACAGCACAGGAAACAGGCCCTTTGGCCCAACGAGCCCGTGCCGGCATTTTAACATTGTGAGTTCCCTCCTCTAACTATGACTTTTGTCTACGCCTATTGGGGAAGATTGAGGGAAGACTAATTATAGAGACATATAAGATAATGAAGGGGCTAGATATGGTAGAGCTAGAGAGATTCTTTCCACTTAGAAAGGAAACCAGAACTAGAGGGCACAGCCTCAAAATAAGGGAGAGGGGGGCATTTTTGAACAGAGTTGAGGAGGAACTTCTTCACTCAGAGGGTGGTGAATCTCTGGAATTCTCTGCCCATTGAAGTGTTGGAGGCTCCTCGCTGAATATTTTGAAGTCACGGGTAGATAGACTTCTGATAGACAAGGGAATTAAGGGTTATGGGGAGCAGGTGAGTAAGTGGAACTGATCCACTTCAGATCAGCCATGATCTTATCAAGGGGCTCGATGGCCTACTCCTGCTCCTATTTCTTACGTTCTTCTGTCCTACTCCCCCTCTTGTCCACCCCCACCCCAGCCATCACTGATTCACCCTTGTTGTTCCCAAGCCTGCTAACTGCCTTTCTCCTGCACTCTTCCCTGTGCAGAACAGTTAAAAAAATCGGGATTTCCATTTCATTAGCAGGCCAGGGGCTGAAGTCACTCCCCTTACCCCACCACCATCACTCCCCGGGTGGGAGAGATTCATTCTAGCAGCGTTTACTGTTGCTCCTCATGAATGGGGAACAGGCGGCCTGACCCCACTGGAAGGAAGAGATTGAGGATCTCCCAGAAGGTTAGAGAGGATGCACACTGTACAGTGCCAGCTTGGCACCCTGGCACTGTCTATGGGGCACCATGGCACTGCCCACCGAGCAGTGCCAAAGGGGAAGGGCCAGGGATGGGGGCTACTGAGGATGTGATCTATTGGGGGAATGATTGGTGCATGGTGGGGGGGGGATCTGCTTCCATTCTGCAATCAGGATCGCAGGCAAAAGGAAGGAAAAGATGATTGGGGCTGGCCATTTGGTTGGGGAGTGGGTGTAGGGGCTGGGGGGTTGCAGTTGGGACTGCTGCAGTGTTGAGACTGTCCAGAATAGGGGTGGGGGTGGGGGGTCGAGACTGTTGGGTGATTGAGGCTGGCCAGGGTTTGCAGGGCGCAGAGGAAGATATTAGGGCTGCCCTGCAGAGATCAGAGAGGTCAGTGATTGGTGGGGTGGGGGGGTTGGAAGGCCAGTAATGGGGCATTGCTCAGCAATGTGGGACCACTATGCACGCACCGATCTTCTCTCTGCTGATGGCCTCTCAAGTGGGAATAGGACCCCCCTCAGCCTTCCCACCCCTAGATATTCAGAGTAAATCATGCAGAGGCACTCCATGATGCTGAAACTCAAGCTAAAAGAATCCAACAGTATTTACTCCCATTTTCCAGCAAATTAGGGACTTTGAATCTTTTTGGGAAAATTCCAGCAAGCATTCCTCATCCACCATGTTTTTTTCCCTTGTGCATTCCATGAAGTCACACCTAACATGCGTGAATGTAACTTTGTATGTGCTTGTCTGCGCATGGGTACACGTGTGTTTGCATGCATGCATGGGTACAAATGTGTATTTATGTATGTATGTATGTGCGTGTGTTTGTGTGTGTGTGTGTGTATGTGTGTGCATTCATGAATGGATGTGGGCATGTTTATGCATGTGTGCATGTTGTGTTCATGAGTGTGTGTATTTATGTGTATGTAAGCTTTCTATGAAGTCAAGCTTGTATGCAACAGTCAAATAACCTCAACACTCAGTGTTCAAAGTGTAATGGAAATGTTAAACTCTTCTCTGAGATGTACGCAGTCAGAGAAAAGGAGAGAGAACAAAATTCACCATTTAATGTATTTTTAGTTGCAGTGTCTCTCTGGGAGTGATGCCATATTTAAATCAGTTTTAGACTGTGTAACTGCAAAGGGAATGTTGAGATGTTTCACTGCATTGACAATCTAATACTAACAAGGACTAATTAAATGATTTTATCTCTATTAGATTCTCATTTCACGGGCAATGGGGTGACCTCAGCAGTAGCTGCAGCTGTTTGATGATGGGTGAATAGGAAATGTGTTACTGTCGGGTTAACCCTTACCGATCTCTGCCTTTCTAAATCTCCACATCACTTCTAAAACTGAATCAAGGATCGCCGAGCGTGTGAATGGGGATTGTGTTTAGTGGCAGCAAGAGAAGAGAAAGGTGTTAAAATTTAACCAGAGCCCTGAGCCTTTTTAACCATTTGCTTCCGGACTGCAGTCTTAGGAAGGAGAGTGTGAAATGAATAACGAGGAGAAACAGCTGTGGTGAACTTCCTTAACTCACATTCAGTGACTTTCCTTCTGACTGAAATGCCAAGTTAATGTGGCTAATCCCTGCCAGGAAAAACAGGTCTTCCAACCATCTTCAGGTGAATGAGTGTAGCACGGTGGCACAGTGATTAATAATACTACTTCACAGTGCCAGGGACCTGGGTTCGATTCCAAGCTTGGGTCACTGTCTATGTGGAGTCTGCACCTTTTCCCCATGTCTGCATGGGTTTCTTTGGGTGCTCTGGTTTCCTCCCATAGTCCAAAGGTTAGAACATAGAACATAAAACATAGAACACTACAGCGCAGAACAGGCCCTTCGGCCCTCAATGTTGCACCGACCAATTATGAAAAAAGCAATGCCCCTCCAAACTAAACCATTCCCTTCTCTTCCATAAACTTATCAACTAACCTCTTAAACGCCACCAAACTTGGCGCATCTACAACTGCCACAGGCAGGGCATTCCACTCCCTAATCACCCTCTGGGTGGATTAACCATGCTAAATTGCCCCTAAGTGTCCAAAGCTGTTGAGATTAGATGGATTAGTGCGGTAAACGTGCGATGCTGATTGGAGATGGGCTTGAATAAGATGCCCTTTGGGGAGTCAATGCAGATTCACTGGGCTGAATGCCCAGCTTCTGCACTGTAGGAATTCTATGGCTCAATGATGCTAACACATGCGAATATCAATATTAGCATAGGGAACTCACACTAACTTCTCCAGGTTAGCATTGATAACAATGTCTTCACTGTTCCCATGGAGATGCATCAACAACAGGATAGAACCATAGTTACACCACTGAAAGAGGCCATTTCTATTGTTCTTTGGGGTTTCAGTTCAGTTGGGCCGCAGATTTAGAGGGCTGAAGAGCCTGTTCCTGTGCTGTAATTTTCTTTGTTCTTTGTCCTTTGTTCTTGTTCAGTCCATGAGGGGAAAAAAAAACAAACTAGCCACTCATTTTAATCCTACTTTTCAGCACTTGGTCTATAGCCTTGCATATTTCAGCATTTCAGATCCAGTGTCCACCCTGCCACCTTCCCCTATGTCCCATGGCATTTACTGCTCTGAGCCATCAGCAATGTGGGGCCTTGTCAAATGCCTGATTCAAATCTATATAGACAACATCCACTGTACTACACTTATCAATTTTCCTTGTTACTTCCTCAAAACATTCTAAGTTTGTAAGACATGATCTTCCCCTAACCAAACCATGCTGATATCTCTGATATCTTTCTAAGTGATAGATTTCATGCCTTTCTAAATGACGGATTATCCTGTCTCTCAGGATTGAATCCAATCAATCGTCCACCGCCAAAAATTCATATTGATGCAATTCAGGATTTCCAGTTTTTAGAGGAAATCTCTGCACAGACATTTCAAAAAGATTTATTGTCTTACTGGCTTACACGAATATCCACACACTATCGAGTCTGTCGGTGTTCATCCTCATGCCTGTTCTGATATCCTATGAATTGATCTGCCAATCCTTCAGCATGAACTGGACATTTACTGTGCCTCAGTAAAGGAATTGTGGCACTTATGGTCAGAAACTCAAGGAGCTTAGATCTCACACACTCATTGTTATATCCTTGCTTTAATATCTCTCCCTGGTCTTGTGTGAGGTGATTTCATGGTTCCTTGTGTGCTGTTCACTCTGCAATACTCAACTGCTCCCCACTCTTGTTCTCCCTCTCTTTCATAATCAGTTGCTGAGCAATCAGCCATTTTCCTTTGGAATCCTCCATTCAGTCACAACTTCATGCCGCTTCCATCCTTTACCCCAGAGAACATTGCAAACTCTTCCTCTTTGACTGTACCTTCAGTTCCTCTGCCTTTCTGCTCTCTTTCTAAGCTTGCTTGCCTCCACGTCCTCACACCGCCCCCAAGACAGATTTCAGCAGGTAAGGAGCATTATGTAAATGCAGTTCCAATTTCCAATCCACTTCTCACACCTAGTGGTGCATTAAGACAGACTTTTGTTTGTTCCCATAGTTAGTAATTCCCAGAACAGGACTCTGTGGATAGGCGGGGGTAGGCAGAGGGAGGCTGATTGGGAGTCTCTCCCGCTCTTACCACTAACCAGTGGAGTATTTGGAAGGATTTTGACACTCAACCTGTTTGGTCGCATTGTGAATACACCTGCCTTGGACATCAAATCCTGGAGTGGGACTCGAACCTGGAGCGTCTGGCTTAGAGACAGGGACACTATCCACTGCTTCACAAGACCCCTGTGTAAATGTAAGCTGTTGCCCAGCTATTTTTAACAATAGCTCTCAGTAGCAGCACAACTGGAGAACCTCCAGACTTTTTCAAACTCAAACTCCAGCTTTCACTTCTGTCCAATGTTGTCAATCGCAGGTTCAAATCTCTCCCAGACGTAGTAGGGATAACCCTGCAAATTATAGGCCTGTGAGTTTGATGTCAGTGGTAGGGAAGCTGTTGAAGGGGATTCTTAGAGATAGGATGTATAGGCACTTAGAGCGTTGCGATCTGATTAGGGATACGCAGCATGGATTTGTTAAGGGGAGGTCGTGCCTTACAAATCTGGTAGAATTTTTTGAGGAGTGAAGAAAAATGGTGGACGAAGGGTGAGCCGTTGATGTCATTGTTATGGATTTTAGTAAGGCGTTTGACAAAGTCCCTCATGGGAGGTTAGTTGAGAAGGTCAAGGCTCATGGGATACAAGGACAGGTAGCTGGATGGATAAGTAACTGGCTTGGTAATAGGAGACAGAGAGTAATAGTGGAAGGGTGTTTCTCTAGCTGGAGGTCGGTCACTAGTTGCGTGCCGCAGGGCTCGGTACTGTGACCTCTTCTATTTGTAATATATATAAATGACATGGAAGAGGGAGTAAGTGGAGTGATCAGCAAGTTTGCAGACGATACAAAGATTGCTGGACTTGCAGATAGTGAGGAGCATTGTCAGGCGATGCAGCAGGATATAGATTGGCTGGTAGCTTGGGCAGATAGATGGCAGATGGAATTTAATCCTGATAAATGTGAGGTGATGCATTTCGGGAGAAAGAATGCAGGGGGGAGGTATATGATAAAGGGTAGACCTATTAAGAGTATAGAAACGCAGAGGGACCTGGGGGTGCAGGTGAACAAGTCTCTGAAGGTGGCAGAGCAAGGGGAGAAGGTTGTGAAGAAAGCATATAGTATGTTAGCCTTTATAGGAAGGGGTATAGAGTACAAGAGCTGGCCTTTAATGTTGCAGTTGTATAAAACGCTGGTTAGACCTCATTTGGAATACTGCGTCCAGTTCTGGTCGCCTTACTACCAGAAGGACGTGGAGACTCTGGAGAGAGTGCAGAGGAAGTTTACCAGGATGCTGCCTGGTATGGAAGGTCTGAGTTACGAGGAGACATTAGGCAAATTGGGACTGTTTTCCTTAGAAAGACGTAGACTTAGAAGAGATCTAATAGAGGTGTACAAGATTATGAGGGGTATGGATAGAGTAAACAGGGTTAAGCTTTTTCCTAGGATGGACTCAAATAGCACGAGGGGTCACGGGCTTAGGGTGAGGGTTGTAAGGTATAATTTGGATGCTGGAGGGAGTTTTTTCACACAGAGGATGGTGGGTATATGGAATGTGCTGCCAAGTAAAGTGGTGGAGGCAGGTAGTCTGGAGTTATTTAAGAAATACTTAGATGGGCACATGAACAGAATGGGAATGGAGGGGTATAGAAAACTGATTTAAAATAGGAATCATGAGCCTTGGGAGTCCCTGGGAATTGTGTAAATAGATGATGATATTGATGTACTTGTTTTTATCCTACAGGTGCTTTGGTCCACCTTGTTGTCTAATGAGGGGCATACACGCGATGGGTCGTGAGAGGGCTGCTCTTGGGATTTTTTTCGAGAGTATCCCAGTGCTTCAAGTCATTAGTGTACGCTTGACCTGGACCATTTGATGGGCAACACGACAGCTCAGTGACTATCGCTGTGCTGTGCACATACATGGATTTGGGCCTGTGTCTGTGGGAGTTTGCGCATTCTCCCCGTGCTTGCGTTGGTTTTCTCCGGGTGCTCCGGTTTCCTCCCACATCCCAAAGATGTGCTCTTAGGCTAATTGGCAAAACAAATTCTCCCTAAATTGTCTCAAATTTGGTTTTTAATCCATAGATCTATAAACATAGACAGAGATTGCGGGTAGAGGTGGGAACATCTGGGTGGCGGCGCAGGCTCGTTGGGCCGAAGGGCCTGTTTCCCGTGCTGTTTTGTTCTTTGTTCGTTGTTCTTTGATTTCACTATTGGACGAAATCATTTCTTTTGCAATCATTCCTTGAATGGCACAACTAACAAAACAAAAATCTACTTGCTCGATTTCCATTTTATGAGGATTAGTTTTTTGGCTGGTCTCTTTCTCAATGCTTATTTTCAACTCATTCTGAAGTTGCCTAATAAACCGTCCTAACTTCTCCTGGGAGCTGTTTGTTGTATGTATAAACAGCAAGGTATCATCATTCAGTTCTTCATTATTCTGTCACTGGTTTTAAAATTAGCTGCAAACTCGCTCAACCATTTCTGACAACACCAAAGATGAAAAGTATGTTTCTCTTGCTTATATTAGACACAAGGTTCAAAAAGGTTGCATCAATTGCATTTAGTTGGGTTACAATTTGCAATTGATGGAAACACGAGAAGCAAAATTGATGCAAGATAAAACCTTTTTGCACAATGGGCAGGATTCTCTGATCTCACCCATCCCCGTCCCACTGCCAGCAAGAATGGAGAATTTTGTGCTCAGTCAAAACGCCATTCACTGCAGCAGCACTGGGAATCCCAGCTGCAGACAAGCTTGGGGATTCCTGGTGAAGGGATGGTTGGGATCCGGAATTCACTGCCTGGAAGTGCTATGGAGGCAATTTCACCCGAGGCATTCAACAGGCCAGTACAGTGGCACATTGGTTAGTACTACTGCCTCACAGTGCCAAGGACCTGGGTTCGATTCCTGGCATCGGTTACCATCTGTGTGGAATTTGCATATTCTCCCTGTGTATGTGTGGGTTTCTGCTGGGTGCTCTGCTTTCCTCCCACAGTCTGAAAGATGTGCTGGTTAGATGCATTGACCTGAACAGGCACCGGAGTGTGGTGATTAGGGGAATTTCACAATAACTTCATTACTGTAAGCCTTATTTGCGACTAATAAATAAACTTTTACTTTACTTCACTCAACAGGGCATTAGATGATTATTTGAATAAAAACAATGTGCAGCGGTAAGGGGAAAACATAGAACATAGAACATTACAGCACAGAACAGGCCCTTCGGCCTTCGATGTTGCGCTGACCAATTATGAAAAAAGCAATGACCCTCCAAACTAAACCATTCCCTTCTCTTCCATAAACTTATCAACTAACCTCTTAAACGCCACCAAACTTGGCGCATCTACACTGCTGCAGGCAGGGCATTCCACTCCCGAACCACCCTTTGGGTAAAGAACCTACCTCTGATATCCGTCCTATAACTATCACCCCTTAATTTAAAGCTGTGTCCCCTCGTGCTAGCTTTCTCCATCCTAGGAAAAAGGCTATCACTGTCCAAAAGGTAGGGGAGTGGCACTAAGTCATGATGATCATTTGGAGAGCCAGAACAGATGTGATAGGCTGAACGGCCTCCTTCTGCACTGTAACAATTCTGTGAAGTGATGATTGGGTCGCACCCTTTTTGTAGTGTGTGTAACTTGAGTAGAAACATTTACTCAATTGAGTGTGAGACAGAGGAAGAAATGTTTCAATTTATGTTGAGTTCACTTGGCCTTGAGTAGCAATAACTGGATTGTCTGTTATTGTGGATCTGCCTCTGGATTCGCTGCTTTCTTACTCCAGGAGAGATCATGTAGGAGACAATGGTCTTTCATTCAAAATACATTAACTATTTACAACCAGGACATCAACTAGGGGTGGAGAAGTTTCTCACTCATCTCCTCTCTGTGAATGACAGTACATGCTCAATAGCTAGTATTAGAGTTAACTCTACATGATGGATTGGGCTCCTATTGCTAGGCAAAGGAAGGTAGTGAGATCAGTCATGACAACTGCTTCTGTCAACAACTTTCAAGCCAGCAGGAAGTACTGGGTGATGCAGAATCAGACCCATTCACCCTGCCAACTAATTTTCACAGTTAGATTCTGATGAGGTCTGGTCATGTGTAACATAGGATCATTGCAGTGCAGAAAGAGGTAATCTGGCTTCTCTGAAGGAGCACCCCACTCTCCTTTCCACCCCATCTCCTTAATCCCAGCAATTTACCATCTTTAGACACTATGGGACAATTTAATATAGTCAATCCACATAATCTGCACATCTTTGGAGTATGGAAGGAAACTGGCGCATTCAGAAGAAACACACACAAACTCTGCACAGACAGTGACATGAGGCCAGAATTGAACCCGGGTTCCTGGTGCTGTGAGGCAGCAGTGTTAACCACTATGTTACCGTGACACTCATGTAAAAGTAATTGGATAACTCAGGTATCTGCCGCTTAAAGTGAAATTTCAATCAATCCCA
Organism: Sphyrna mokarran; assembly: GCA_024679065.1. Classification (NCBI taxonomy): domain Eukaryota; kingdom Metazoa; phylum Chordata; class Chondrichthyes; order Carcharhiniformes; family Carcharhinidae; genus Sphyrna; species Sphyrna mokarran. Next base: position 38,503,162 of record JAGIQG010000028.1, on the reverse strand, counting down.
ATTGTCACAACAATTGAGACAAACAACAAAATCAAATCACACCTGAAAATCATTGAACCCTACAGTGTAGAAAGAGGCCATTCGGCCCATTGAGTCTGCACCAACCACAATCCCACCCAGGCCCTACCCCCATGTCCCTACATTTTATACCCACTAATCCCTCTAACCTACGCATCATTGGGCACTAAGGGGCAGTTTAGCATGGCCAATCAATCTAACCTGCACATCTTTGGACTGTGGAAGGAAACTGGAGTACCCAGAGGAAACCCACACAGACACGAGGAGAATGTGCAAACTCCACACAGACAGCGACCCAAGCTGGGAATCGAACCCAGGACCCTAGAGTTGTGAAGCAGCAACGCTAACCACGGTGCTACCATGGCACCCGTGACTGAGCAGTATGCAGAAATCAGACATCTCTTTTATAAATAATTACGATCACAGGAATTTAAATAAAAAATTAAACAAAAGAGGATTTCTTAGCAAGTAATTAATGAGAATAAGCATTAGACGTTCACAGTAATCTACAGAAACAGGATCTTAAGTTTAAAGTTTATTTATTATTGTCACAAGTAGGCTTACATTAACACATCAATGAAGTTACTGTGAAAATCTCTAAAAAGCCAATTCAGTAAGGTGAGTATTATTGAATTTTTCGTTCAGTAATTGAGTCAAAGTCTCTGATTCCCCTGTTAACTGATCCAGTTTTAATTGTAAGCCCAGCTGGTTCCTGGTATTTTATCAGGTGTTTTCCTTCCTCTTCAGAACGACCCTGTTAATTGATTATTATGTAACTAAAGGAGTTAGCAGCTAATTAAAGAATTTCCATTTGTTCATGTAAATTATGACAATGTGTTCACAAGGGCTCTGATTTTCATCTTCATTGCTCTACGAGTCATTTCAAGAACAAATGTGTTCTTTAGCACACGCAAGTAATTACCCAAGGAATACTTCACTCTATCAAAGGACCGGAGGGATAATGCTGCAACATCAAATCACAACTTCATACACCTGTCTCCTGGCAACAATCCCTTTAAGTAATAGGTGTTTTATGTGTAAGGCCTTTACTCCTTACTCTGAAGGATGTCACCACTATTAGATGTGCAACACATCTAAGAAGGATCCTTGTTTTACGAACCATGTATAGGTGACATTGAAGTCTGTCAATGCCACTTTCCCGATTTCTTAAGGGGTCCGAGTATCAGCCTCTCTGCTGATGGGAGCAATAACATGATGCAAGCACACTGCAGAACTGAGGGCCTCAATTCAGCTCCTACCCATTGAAGACTCACTAGCTCCTTATTCCAGCTACTAGAATCATAGAATTCTCTGCCTGTTGAAGTGGTGGAGGCTTCCTCGCTGAATATATTTAAGTCATGGGTAGATATGTTTCTGATAGACAAGGGAATTCAGGGTTATGGGGAGAAAGCGGGAACTGATCCACTTCAGAACAGCCATGATCTTGTTGAGTGGTGAGGCAGGCTCGAGGTGCTAAATGGCCAACTCCTGCTCCTATTTCTTATGTTCTTATGCAGAATTCCTACAATGCAGAAGGTGGCCATTTGGCCCATTGAGTCTGCATCGACAACAATCCCACCCAAGCCCTGTTCCCGCAACCCCACATATTTACCCTGCTAATCCCCTTACACTAAGGGCCAATTTAGCATGGCCAATCTACCTAACCCGCATGTTTTTGGAGTGTGGGAGGAAACCAGAGCACCCTGAGGAAACCCGCATAGACACAGGGAGAATGTGCGAACTCCACGCAGACAGTGACCTGAGCCTGGAATTGAACCCAGGTCCCTGGTGCTGTGAGGCAGTAGTATTAACCTCTGTGCCAAAGTGCAGCCCAATTCATCACTAAAATATTGATGCAGGTTGAAATGGCACTGGGTGTAGTGTGCATGGTATACTCTCAGTCCAGTGGCACTGGTTATTCAGCAGAATAATAAGTGAGCTTTTGAAGGAGTCAGTCAACAAACTCTGCTAAACTGTCATCAACTGGAGCACTTATTTAATTTTGAGCACCAAATGTTTGTTGTTTTATGGAAGGCAATTGAAGGACAAATGCAGACACAAGGACAAGCACATTCACCATCCTGACCATCGGGGGATATGGGCATTACTGGAAGGGCCAGCTTCTATTGCCCATTCATGGTTTGCAAGGCCATTTCAGAGAGCATTGCTGTGACTCTGAGGCCACATGTACGTCAGATGTGCAGTTTTGGTCCCCTTATTTGCGAAAGGATATATTGGCCTTGGAGGGAGTGCAGAGAAGGTTTACCAGACTGATACCAGAGATGAGGGGGTTAGCTTATGAAGAGAGATTGAATAGACTGGGCCTGTACTCGTTAGAGTTAGAAGGCTGAGGGGACTTATAGAGACTTACAAGATAATGAAGGGGATGGATAGGGTAGAGGTAGAGAGATTCTTCTTGCTTAGAAAGGATAGCAGAACTCGAGGGCACAGCCTCAAAATAAGAGGTGGGGGTGCAGTTTACATCAGAGTTGAAGAGGAACTTCTTCACTCGAAGGGGGTGAGTCTCTGGAATTCTCTGCCCATTGAAGTGGTGGAGGCTCCTCACTGAATATATTTAAGTCACGGGTGGATAGGTTTCTGATAGACAAGGGAATTAAGGGTTATGGGGAGAAAGCAGGAAAGTGGAACTGATTCACTTCAGATCAGCCATGATCTTATTGAATGGCGGGGCAGGCTCGAGGGGCTGGATGGCCGACTCCTGCTCCTATTTCTTATGTTCTTATGTAGATCAGGTAACGATAGAGAATTTCCTTCCTTAAAGGACGTTATTGAATCAGACGGTTTTCATGATCACTATTAGACTTTTAATTTGAGTGGCTTTTTGAGCTTAAATTCCATCATTTGCCATGGTGGAATTTGAACCCAGGTTCCTTACCCTCAGTCTCAGAATTCCCAGTCCAGTATAATACCAGTAAGCCACTGCCTCTCCTTACTGTCGCTCAGTCAAACATCTGGAATTCCCTCCCTAACAGCACTGTGGGTGTACCTACATCCCAGCACTTCAGGCTCACCACCACCTTCTCAAAGGCAATGAAGGATGGGCTATAAATCAGACCTAGTCAGTGAGACCCACATCCCAGGAATGAAAAAAAAATTATGTTTGCCATAAAATGCTAGTTGACTGTGGATTTGTTTTACAGTGGAATTCAAAGATTAGATTTGATTTATTATTGTCACATGTATTAACATATAGTGAAAAGTATTGTTTCTTGTGCACTATATAGACAAAACATACTGTTCCTAGAGAAGGAAATGAATGAGTGCAGAATGTAGTGTTACAGTCATAGCTAGAGTGTAGAGAAAGATCAACTTAACGTGAGGTAAGTCCACTCAGAAGTCTGACAGCAGCAGAGAGGAAGTTGTTCTTGAGTCGGTTGGTACTTGATCTCAGACTTTTGTATCTTTTTTCTAATGGAAAACAGTGGAAAGGAGAACGTCCAATGTGCATGAGGTCCTTAATTATGCTGGCTGCTTTGCCAAGGTAGACAGAGTCAATGGATGGGAGGCTGGTTTGTGTGATGGATTGGGCTACTTTCACGGCCTTTTGTATTTCCTTGCAGTCTTGGGCAGAACAGGAAACATGCCAAGCTGTAATACAACCAGAAAGGATGCTTTCTATGGTGCATTTGTAAAAGTTGATGAGAGTCGTAGCAGACGTACAAATTTCCGTAGTCTTCTGAGAAAGTGGAGTTATTGGTGGGGCTTTCTTACTACAGTGTTAGCACTGGGGGGGGGGAAACCAGGACAGGTTGTTGGTGATCTGGACACCTAAAAACTTAAAGTTCTTGACACTACTTCATCTACTTCATCCCCATTGATGTAGACAGGGGCATGTTCTCCTTCACGCTTCCTGAAGTTGATGACAATCTCCTTCATTTGGCTGACATCGAGGGAGAGATTATTGTTGCTGCACCAGTTCACCAGATTCTCTATCTCATTCCTGTACTCTGTCGCGTCATTGTTTGCGAACTGACCCACTGTGGTGGCATCATCTTATAACTTGGAAATCAACTTGGAGGGGAATTTGGTCACACAGTTATGGGAGTATAGCAGGGGGCTGAGAACACAGTCTTGTGGGGCACCAGTGTTGAGGATGGTGGTGGAGAAAGTGTTGCTGCCTATATCTTTACTGATTGTGGACTGCGGCTTAGGAAGTTCAGGATCCGGTCGCAGAGAGAGGTGCCAAGGCCCAGTAAAAATGTGAGGAAGGTGAGAATATGTCAGGAACTTCTTTTTGCAGCCTTAATCCCCCCACCCCTCCAAATCTGCCTCCGAGAACACTGGGAATAATTCAATGCTGGGATGTAACGAAGCTCCCCCTCATTTTGTGGCAGGTTTAGCTCCTTGTGGAAATTTAGGATCCCCAAGAAGTCCACATTGGAGAAATCCATTGCATTCAATGCTGTTAGGAAGTTCTCCTCACTCAATGGGTGGGATCTTCCAACCAGCCTCACCGCAAGACTTGAAAATCCTGTCCAAGGTCAATGGACCTTTGCAAAGTCCTGACTCATCCATTACCATTCCCATGGCAGATGGGATGGAAAACTTTCACCCAATGACTGAGGAAAGATGGTTAGTGAGAAAGAAACTGAGCATAAATTGGCTGCAGGCTCAGAGTGAGAGGCTACCACCAGAGGAGGCCATTGGGCCCATTATGCCAGTGTTGGTCCTTTGCTCGAACTGAAATAGTTCACATTTTTGTGTGTACCTGCAGTGAAACGCCTGTTCTGACATTTTTATTGGTTGCAAGCTGAATACAGTCAGCTCAAAGTAGAAGGATTTGCACTGGTTGCTAAGTGACAAGATAAATAAGAGCAGATTGATTGCTTGGGTTTATTATGTTGAATAAAGTTGTAAAGGTACACAGCATTTAGGGTGATGTTAAAATAAAAAAAAACACACAGAAACAAATAATCTCAGGGCAATTTTGAATTTGAAAGCCTGTTAACTGCCTGTACTTAGCATCTTCCAGCTGCTGAAACAACAAAGTTATCATATTTAGAATCATTCGGCCCATCGACCCTGTGCTAGCTCTTTGAAAAAGTTAAAACTGAATTAGTCCCAGCCTGCTGCCTTTAACCTGAAGTCTTACGACATTAACTGTTATATTTCTATCATTTGTTACAGGGTTACAGAAAGGAAAGTGATAGCGTGTGGGATTTGGGTTTAATAATACAACAGGTTTATTAGGAACCTGCTTTCTCCACAGTGGCTGGATCTGGATTGAATGAAACCCACAAAGTAGCCGATGATGTCACGGACTGACCACGTGCCCAAATCCTTAAAGGGACCACGCAACCCGCAACGGGGGTATCATACCAAAAAAACACAGGCTGTGATTCCCAGCGAGAAAGTTGGCATGTTTCTCACCAGAGACACTCCGCCAAACAAACAGAGGGCATGTTTCACAGCGTCATGGAATGTGCCAGGGTCCTCAGCAAACTGGCAAAGCTGCACTGAAATAGGGGCACAGGTTTAAAGGGGGCTCGATCATAACAGAAAGATAAACCTCTCCCATCCCCTCCCAAACCTACCACAGACGTCTCAGGGTCCCCTCTCTCCATCCTTGATCAGAGTCGACTGTTTTCTCTCCACTTCCCCCACTATCATCACCCCTTCCCAGCTGCCCCCTGTTCATTGGCCCCTTTCCCCCCTTCCACCACCCGCCCCTCTTAGCCCAATGGCTATCCCTGGCTCTCTGCCCACTCCCAGCCAACAACCAACTTTGAATGGATCTCTACTTCCTCTACAGGGTTCCCACAGGGGAGGTGCTAGTGCTAGCTTGGCAGTGCCAACCTGTGCCAAGGGGCAGTGTCTGTGCCCTGGTGGCCATCACGTTTATGCCATGGGGAGACTCCCACAACAGGTTCTTGCCAAGATGTACCTATTGTAAATAGCATCACACTGGCACTGCTGAATATCCGGTGAGAGGGGAAATCCCGGAGACTGTGCTCCCTAATGACATGCTGATGGATTAAAATGATCTTTCTGAGGTGCCACAGCCTGTTTCACATCACTTCACTGGGGGGGGGGGGGCAGACTGGACGATCAGAACTTGGAAACTCACTGACACAGCACTTCATCCCCCACTGCCCGTTGAGCACCCTGGTACTGCACACCAGACAGCCTAGCACTACCCACTGGGCATTGGATAGTGCCAATGGGGTGGAGTCTGGGAGAGGAGGGCCTACTGAGGGGGTGTGGCCAGACTCGGGAGTGGGCCAATTGGAAGAGGGGATGTATGCTGCCACTCTGCAGTTGCGAATGGTGGGGGTGAGGAGCGGGGGAGTTGATTGGTCTGGTCAGGGGGGTTGCTAGTGATTGGCTGTGGAGCTCTGTGGTGGGGGGGGAGGTGTGTGGGTGGTAGGCAGTATGCTGGGTTTGGGCCTCAGATGTCAGCTGAAAGTAGCAGAGACCCTCTGCTGTTCAAAACAGAGACTTGCACATGCGCAATTGCGCCCTCTGCTATTCTCACCTGGCAATTTAATCCCCGTTCACTCTCCCTACTATCGGAAATCTGATTTTGGGATTCTTTTCCACTCTAAGTGCATAAGATACCCATCTTGGACTCACTCCAAAAAAATGGATCTGAAGCTCCCCTATTTTTACACTCATTCTGGACTTAGAATTTTCTTCATAAGATGCACCACCCCCATCCCCCACCCCAACTTGTTTTCTCAATAGAATCAGCACTTTGCCATTTTTTGGTAACATTTTGCCCTTTAGGTGCCAGCTACACTTTTCTTTGAGTATCCTTTAATCATTATATGATTATAACACATTTTAATATTTCACCGCAATTTTTTCAATGACCGTTTTCAATTCTCTCCTACCGGCTTTCAATATTCTGCTCACGACTCCCATTCCCTCCAACCCATTCCTACTGATTGCATTGGCTAAAGCACGTGATAATTGCTATTAAGACATGTTGTGTTTTCAAATTTAAAACATTGGATTGTGGGTTTAATAATTATGATAATATAACACTAAATTAGGAGAGATGAGATTGTCTTTGCGAGGATCTGTCCTTTAAATATTTAACCAAAAATACGAGTCCAGTGACTGATAAGTTGGAAACACAAACCTTCTTTTCATTTCAGCATCTTTCGGGTTTGATTCAAGAGCATCACGTGTGTAATACATTGAACTGCTGATGATGGTAAATATGTAAAGTACTCATTCATGAAACAAAATGGATATTATAATTGCTTCATTTATTATCTAACCGCTGAAGAATTACCAATCTCGCTGACAGCAGCTACAGGGTCACAGTAAGAAGTACTTGTGGTGGAGTGTGCTCATAGAGAAAATGTGCTTATTTTCAATGCTAGATTACACTCTGTCTGTAAAGCTGCCTTTTGGAGCTTGTCGCAGTGAGAATCTGTTTGATGTATGATTTCTTTATTACAAGGCGGGGGGAGATAAACTGTGGGCTCATCCATTCAAAACTTGGATTCATCCAATTAACACGTGGATTAATCCATTTAATATCTAGATTAATCCACTTAACAAACAAATCTATCAATTTAACACCCAGATGTATCTATTTAACTCAGATCTGCTAAGCCAATGTGAAAGCCACAAATGTTGCTAAACTCACTGGTGGTATGCATATTTACACACGAACATGTCCATCATTCCAGTACTAAAGAAAAGCCAGGCAGCGTGCCCTAATAACTGTAGTCTGATAGCTCTGACATCCATCAATATGAAGTGCTTTGAAAGATTAGTCATGGCACAAATCAATTCCGACCTCCTAGATTGCCTGGATCCATTACAGTTCACTTATTACTGCAACAAGTCCACAGCAGATGTCATCTCCCCGGTGCTGGACTCAACCCTAGATAACAAAGACACCTAAGTCAGACTCACACAGCCTTCAACATCATTATTCCTCTGACACTCATCTTCAATCTTGATGGCCTGGGGCCCGGCTCCTCCCTCTGCAACTGGATCCTGAACTTCCGAATCCTCTGTTAAGGATAGGCAACAACACCACCTCTAAGATCATCCTCAACACCGGTGCCCCATAAGGCTGTGTCCTTATCCCCTTACTGCACTCCTTATACATCTATGACTTGTGGCCAAATTCCCCTCCAAATTGATTTTTATGTTTGCTGACAACACCATCGCAGTGGGTCGGATCTCAAACAACGACGAGAGGGGGCATAGGAAAGAAATAGGGAATCTGGTAATTGGTGCAATGGCAATCTCTCCCACAAAGCCAACAAAGCAAAGGACTTAGTCCCTGACAGGAAACGTAGTGGAGAATATGCATCTGTCTACATCAAAGGGGATGAAGTAGAAATGGTCAAGAACTTCAGGTTTTTAGGTGTCCAAATCACCAACAACCTGTCCTGATCCCTCTATGCCAATGCTATGGTTAAGAAAGCTGATCAACCATTTCCGAAGACTAAGGAAATTTAGCATGTCAGCTATGGCTCTCACCATCTTTAAAGATGCACCATAGAAAGCTTCCTTCTGGTCGTATCACGGCTTGGTATGGACTTCTGCTCTGCCCAAGACTGCAAGGAACTACAAAGCATTGTGAATGAAGTCCAGTCCACCATCAAACCAGCCTTCCACCCATTTACACTGTCCATAAGTCCAGATGAATAGAGAAGCAACCAGCACAATTAAGGACCCCATGCACCCCGGACATTCTCTCTTCCACCTTCTTCCATTGGGTAAAAGATACAAAAATATGAGCACACATACCAACTGACACAAGAACAGCTTCTTCTTGACTGCCATCAGACTTATGAATGGGCCTACCTCACAATAAGTGAATATTTCTCTACACCCTAGCTATAACTGTTACACTACATTCTGCACTCTCTTCTTTCTTTCTCTATGTATGGTGTGCTTTGTATAACACACAAGAAATAATACTTTTCGATGTATACTAACACCTGTGACAATAATAAATCAAATCAGAGGTGGTACACACATTATCACACTAGCAGAGGTGCAGACATGCCTCCCACATGGATCACCTTACACACCAACCTACTACTAAGGGCAGCATGATCATTAACACTGCTGCCTCACAGCATTAGAGACCCGGCTTCAATTCTGGTCTGGGGTGACTGTCTGTGTGGAGTTTGCACATTCTCCCCCGTGTCTGCGTGCGTTTCCTCTGGGTGCTCTGGTTTCCATTCTGTCTGAAGATGTGCAGGTTAGGTGGATTGGCCATGCTACATTGCTCCTTAATGTTCCAAGATGTGTAGGTTAGGGGGATTAATGGGTGACGTAGGGATAGATAGGATGCTTTTTTGAAAAGTTGGTGCAGACTCAATGGGCCGTATGGCCTCTTTTTGCTCTGTAGCAATTCTATGAGCATGCTAGTAGAAGCGATACCAAATAAACGGAGCTGTGTTGAACCTTGAAATGCGCTGTATTATGTATAATCTCTAGATGACTTCAACGCTGCTTCTGTTGGGTGATTGGATTGAAGCAGCTTTAAAACAAGTAACAACTTTAATTATATGTACAGATAATAGAAATGATCTTTGAAACCTTTGATCATTGCCTCCATGCATTGCTAAATTGATGCCCACTGCCTTGAAGCTTGTATAAGGGCTGGTGGCATATCTGAAGGTTAGACTGAGGGACCACTGTAATGAGCTTAATTTCATAGAACATAGAACAATACAGCACAAACAGGCCCTTTGGCCCATGAGTTGCGCCGATCACATCTACCAATCCACAGACCTATCTATAACCCCCTATCCTATTCTTTTCCATATACTCATCCAGAAGTCTCTTAAAAGACCCCAGTGAGTTTGCCTCAACAACCTCCGACGGCAGTCGGTTCCATTCACCCTCTGAGTGAAAAACCTACCCCTGACATCTCCTTTGTATTTGCTTCCCTGCACCTTAAATCTGTGTCCTCTCGTAGTGACCATTTCAGCTCGGGGAAATAGTCTCTGAGAGTCCACCCTATCTATTCCTCTCAACATTTTATAAACCTCTATCAGATCGCCTCTCAACCTACGTCTCTCCAGTGAGAAGAGTCCCAGCTCCCTCAACCTATCTTCATAAGGCCTGCCTCCCAATCCAGGCAGCATCCTTGTAAATCTCCTCTGAACTCTCTCAATAGCCTCTACATCCTTCCTATAATGAGGCGACCAGAACTGCGCACAATACTCCAACTGGGGTCTGACAAGAGTCTTATAGAGCTGCATCATTACCTCCTGACTCCTAAACTCTATTCCTCGATTAATGAAGGCCAGTACACCGTACGCCTTCTTGACCACTTCCTCCACCTGCGAGGCCGATTTAAGAGTCCTATGGATCCGGACCCCGAGATCCTTCTGCTCTACAACACAGCTGAGACTCCTACTCCTTATATTGTACTCCTTCATCCCATTATTCCTGCCAAAATGGACCACTACACATTTATCTGCGTTGAAGTCCATCTGCCACTTCTCGCCCAGTCTTGCATCCTGTCTATGTCCCGCTGCAACTTTTGGCATCCCTCCAGACCATCCACAACACCACCGATCTTTGTATTGTCGGCGAACTTGCTAACCCATCCCTCCACTTCCTCATCCAGGTCATTTATGAAAATGACAAACAGCAGGGGTCCCAGAACAGATCCCTGGGGCACTCCACTGGTTACCGACCTCCATGCAGAACAAGACCCATCCACAACCACTCTCTGCCTTCTGCCGGCAAGCCAGTTCTGGATCCACGAGGCCAAAGCCCCTTGGATCCCATGCCCTCTCACCTTCTCCAGAAGCCTTGCATGTGGGACCTTATCAAACGCCTTACTAAAGTCCATGTACACTACATCCACCGCCCTTCCTTCGTCAATGTGTTCAGTCACATTTTCGAAGAACTCAACTAGGCTTGTAAGGCATGACCTGCCCTTGACAAAACCATGCTGACTATTTCTAATCAGTCCAAACTTCTCCAAATGTTCATATATCTTATCCCTCAGAAGCCTCTCCATCAGCTTACCAACCACTGAAGTCAAACTCACCGGTCGGTAATTTCCTGGACTATCCCTGGACTATAATGTGGAGAAGTGTGAGGTAATGCACTATGGCAGAAATAATAAATGTGTAGAGTATAGGGCTAATGGTAGGAATCTTAGTAGTCTTGATGAACAGAGGGATCTTGGTGTGTATGTGCATAGATCCCTGAAAGTAGGCAGTCAAGTCGAGAAGGTTGTTAAGCAGGCATATGGAGTCTTAGCTTTTATTGGTAGGGGATTGAATTTTGGAGCCGCAACGTCATGTTGCAACTGTACAAAACTCTAGTGCGGCTGCACTTGGAGTATTGGTGCAGTTCTGGTCTCCGCATTATAAGAAAGATGTGGAGGCATTGGAGAGGGTACAGAGGAGGTTTACCAGGATGTTGCCTGGTATGGAGGGCAGGTCTTATGAAGAGAGGCTGAGGGATTTGAGGTTGTTTTCGTTAGAAAGGAGGCGGCTAAGAGGGACCTAATCGAAACATATAAGATGATTAGAGGGTTAGATAGGGTGGACAGTGATAGCCTTTTTCCTAGGATGGAGAAAGCTAGCATGAGGGGACACAGCTTAAATTAAGGGGTGATAGTTATAGGACGGATATCAGAGGTAGGTTCTTTACCCAAAGGGTGGTTCGGGAGTGGAATGCCCTGCCTGCAGCTGTTGTAGATGCGCCAAGTTTGGTGGCGTTTAAGAGGTTAGTTGATAAGTATATGGAAGAGAAGGGAATGGTTTAGTTTGGAGGGGCATTGCTTTTTATATTGGTCGGCACAACATCGAAGACCGAAGGGCCTGTTCTGTGCTGTAATGTTCTATGTTCTATGTTCTATCCCTGTTCCCTTTCTTAAAGATAGGAACCACATCCGCAACCCTCCAATCCTCCAGAATCTCTCCCGTTTCCATGGATGACGCAAAGATCATCGCCAGGGGCTCTGCAACCACTTCCCTCACCTCCCACAATAACCTGGGGTACATCCCATCCGGTCCCGGTGACTTGTCTATCTTGATAGAATTTAACAGGTCTAACACATCCTCTTTCCTAACATCCACATACTCAATCTTTTCCGTATGCCGCAAACCTGCAGTGCAATCTCCCAGTTCACTTTCCACCGTGAATACCGAGGCAAATTACTCGTTAAGCACCTCTGCCATTTCTTCCAGATTCACACAGACTTTTCCCCCTTCACCTTTTACAGGCCCTATCCCTTCTCTTCTCATCCTTTCTTCATGCTTTTATGTTTGGGATGTAACATGGTGGCACAGTCGTTAGCACTCGTGCTCCATAATATCAGGGAGCCGGGTTCAATTCCCGGTTTGGGTCACTGTCTGTGTGGAGTTTGCACCTTTTCCCCATGTGTGTATGGGTTTCCTGCAGATGCTTTGGGTTCCTCTCCCATTCCAGAGATGTTTGCAGCTTAGGTGAATTGATCATGAGTTAGAGGATTAGCGTTCTGGGGAAGGGGTGGGTGAGATGTTCTGTCAGAGAGTCAGTGAAGGCGCGATGGACCGAATTGCCTCCATCTGTACTGTAGGGATTTATGATGGGATTGGGAGTCACAGATAGTTCTATGGCCTGGTAGGTATAGATACGATAGGCACAACTTGTGGGCCGAAGGGCCTGTTTGTGCTGTAGTGTTCTATGTTCTATGATGTGGGTGATACCTGCAAGGACACTATTATTGCCCTTCCCAGGTTTCCTTGAGAAGGTCTGGTGGACCATCAGTACCAACCCTCAATTAGATGGTGTGTGAGCATGAAAATGATTGAATATTACAGCACAGATGGGGGCCATGTCACATTGACTCTGATCCAAGATCCTCAGCCTGTGATGACTGGACTTAGTCCCCACACTATTGAAAAACTTCCGAGAACTCTAAAGCGTACACCCTGAAATTGCAGCCCCCTCCTGCGTGGGAGAGATCGCTAATAACTGCCTATCACCTCCATTGTCAAACATTGGCGTCAATGCTTAAAAACAAACTTTGACCACCAGGGTAGCTTTTGACCCCCACATTTATTTCCCCACAGTCACCCTGGGAACATCGAAAATCTGATTTTTTTTTTATTATTTATTACACAGAGTATTTCTATTAAACTGTCAGATCTATCAGATGAAAGATCCCAAGGTAGTTGCTATTTTGACTTCAAATATTATCTTTCATGTTTTTGAAGGGCCACAATGTCAAAATCTTTTCTTTCTTTGTCATCTGAAGCATCTTTCTCACATAAACTAAGGGAGGGGGAAGGTGGGGGGCGGTGGGACACACAATATATTCCCATTGATGTAAGCCACGAGTGAGCAACAATGTTATGAGTGAGTTGCCTTGTCATTCTGCAGCAGTCGATAGCAAAGCTCCTGTTACTCTAAACTGAAATTAACACCGTCTTGTACATTACTCACACTTTTTTAACTTGAGCCACAGAAAACAGTCAGCTTAACCGTACTCCAATTCGATGGTCAGTAATTATCTCTTTTAATTCCCGGAGAAGGTGTTAAAACGCCTCCATTTTATTCCCAATCATAGAATCACTGAATCCCTACAGCGCAGAAGGCCATTCAGCCCGTTGAGTCTGCACCAACTCTAACTACATAACCCCAGATATTTACCCCTCATATTTACCCTGCTATGTAAAGTTTACTAATTAGTCACACGTCAGGCTTGCATTAACACTGCGATGAAGTTATTGTGAAATTTCCTTAGTCGTCACATTCTGGTGCCCTTTGAGTCAATGCACCTAATCAGCACTTCTTTCGGACTGTAGGAGAAAACCCACGCAGACATGGGGTGAATGTGCAAACTCCACACAGAGTGACCCAAGCCGGGAATCCAACCCAGGTCTCTGGCGCTGTGAGGCAGCAGTGTTAACTACTTTGCCACTGAGCTAATTCCCTCTAACCGATACATCTTGGATACTAATGGGCAATTTAGCATGCCCAATCCACCAATCCTTGGACTGTGGGAAGAAACCTGAGCACCTGAATGAAACACACCCAGTCACAGGTAGAATGTGTAAACTCCCACACAGACAGTCACCCGAGACCAGTACTGAACCCAGGTCCCTGGCACTGTGATGCCGCCAGATTGCACCCAATTGCAGGAGGTACATTTTAGAGTTATCTGGAGTTTCAGAAATTCACAGTAACTTCAGGGCAATGTTAATGCAAGCCTGACATGTGATTAATCAGTAAACTTTAATATGAGGGACTAAGTGTAGTTATCATAAACTGAGGACCTTGAATCCAAATCAATGTGATAATATTAATCAGAATGTCCAAAACATTTCCACACTGTGCCTATTATGCTGCTAACTGTCCCCCAACATCTCTTTGGGTAAAATAACAGAAGTTAATGCAAGGAAAATGTTTAATAATCTGGAATGCACAGCAATGGATATAGATTCATTTATTATTTTCAAGGGAAATATAATTGTGGAGTTACAGGATAAGGATGGGCAGGAGGACAGATATGTTGCCCCTTAAGCAACCGGCAGAGATACGATGGGGAAAGTGATCTGCGATGCTCTAATTGGCACGTGTTTCTGTATCATAAAAACATATAAAATTAGAGCAGAAGCAGGCCATTCGTCCCCTCAACCTTGCTCCATCATTCAATAAGACCATGGCTACTCTGTGCTGAGTTCCACACCTAACGCCAATATCCACTCACTGAACCTATCTATCTATATCCATCTTCAAACTCCACGGGCTGGGTTTCCTGGCTGTACTTGTTCCAAAGCTAGAAAATTCTGCCTGAGGTCAACGGACTTCTCCTTAGTCCGTCCCATCTCCCAGGATGATTCTGGGGGTGGGCAGGAGGGGAAAATTCCTCCCATATGTCTCTGTTGCAGCATTCTTTCTTACCTACCTTTGTGTCATTGGCAAATCTAGCCTTTGTTCCCCTCAGCGATAGTGAACAAAGAAGCAAAATATCTGTTCATTTCACCCACCATTTCCTTATTATTTGATATTAACTTCACATTTTCACTTTCATTTTTTGTTGTTTAAATATCCATAGAAACACTTGTTTTTATATTCCTAGCTAGCCTCCCATCATACTCTGATTTCTTTCTAGTGATTAATTTGTTACTCTTTCTCTGCTGCTCTTTATATTCTGACAAATTAACTCACCTCTCATTTATGCAGCTTTATGTTTTTTCCTTAAGTTTGATGCTTTCCTTAACTTTAGTTAACTCCTTCCTTTGGAATTTTTCTTGACAGTAGAATTATCCTTATTCCGAGTTTTCCTGAATATGTTGCTAAATGTCTGCATTGCTTCCCTATTGATCTGTCCCCTAGCCTTGTGTCCCAGTTTACTTTAGCCAGCTCAGCTTTCACGCCCAGATAGTTGCCTTTATTTAAGTTTAAAATATTTGTCTTAGACCCACTCTTCCCCCTTTCAAACTGAACAAAATGATCAATGAATTTGTGGTCACTGCTACTTAGGAATACTTTATCTAAGGTCATTAGCTATCCTGTCATATTTTTGATATAACCTGATCTCTAGTTGGTTCCAAGACATGCTGTTCTCAGAAACCATCTCAAAAGCATTCTATGAACACCTCATCCAAAGTTATTATTGCCAATCTGAGTTTTCCCGTTTCTGAGTAGATTAAAATCATGATGTGGAAGTACCGGTATTGGACAGGGTAAACTCAGTAAGAAGTCTCACAACATTAGGTTAAAGTTCAACAGATTTATTTGGTAGTAAATACCACCAGCTTTCAGAATACTGTTCCCTCATCAGGTCTCACCAAATTCTCTATTCTCATTTGCAGTGAGTAGCCACAAGCAAGATCGGGGAATCCCTCCCCCTATATATTTATTTTGATATTGTGTTGAACAAGACTCCAAATTAAACTAATCCCTGTTGCCTCGACTTGGTCCATATCCCTCTATTCCTTGCATATTCATGTGCTTATCTATAAGCGCCATAAACACCTCTATCACATTCGCCTCCAGCACATTCCAGACACCTGCCATCCTCTGTGTTAAAAAAAAACTGTGCCCCTCATATTTCCTTTCAACCTTCTCCCTCTCACCTTCAGTGTGTGTGCCCTGGCATTAGACATTTCAACTCTGGGAAGATGATTCTGAATGTCAGCCCTATCTATGTCTCTGATAATCTTATAGACCTCTATCAGATCTCCCTTCAGCCTCCGCCGCTCCAGAGAAAACAACCCTAGTTTGTCCAGCCTCTCCTTATAGCTCATAATCTCTAACTCAGGCAACATCCTGGTAAATCTCTTCTGCACCCTTGCCAATACCTCCACATATTTCCTGTAATGTAGTGACCAGAATTGAACACAATCCAGCACATCCTAACCAAAAGCTGCAACAGGACATCTTGACGCTTCTCAATGCTCCAACCAATAATGGCAAACATACCATAGGCCTTCTTTACCATACTACCTGCTTATGTGGCCACCTTCAGGGAACTATGGACTTGAATTCCAAGATCCCTCTGCACATCAATGCTGTTCAGAGTTCTGCCATTAACTGTATACTTACCCTTAACATTTAATCTCCCAAAGTGAGCACCTCACACATGCCTAGATTAAACTCCATCTGCCATTTCTCCACCCATATCTGCAGCTGACCTACATCCAGCTGTATCCTTTGACAACCTTCTACACGATCTGTAAATCCACCTGTCTTTGTGTCATTTGCAAACTTACTAACCCACCCATTTTTATCCAAATCATTTATATATATCACAAAGAGCAGAGATCCCAGTGTGGATCCCTATGGAAAACCACTAGTCACGGACCTTCAACAGGAAATCTCATTTCCATCACCACGCTTTTCCACCTTTGTAACATCTAGGGCAGAATTTTCCTGTCCCGTCCACCACAGGAATCACAGCAGTGAGACAGGACCATATAAAAGTCCGTTGACCTCGGGCAGAATTTTCCGGTCTTGGAGCAAGTGCAGCTGGAAAATCTTGTCACTTGTCTTGATTCTTTATGCACTGTCAGTTTTTTTTTTCTCTCTCTGTTCTTTCCTGCCATTCTCTGACTCTCATTTCCCATATTCATGTCCTCTTCCAATCCGTTCTCAATCTTGCCTAGGCTCTTTCCCTACAACACAGAATTTCCACCAAGCCTCCTTGAAAGAGCTTCCCAATTATTTTGACTCCTCTGCTGTTTCCTCATAGCTCTTTACATTTTCCATTTCAATTATTGATCCAACTCCATTTGAACATTACTATTGAATCTGCCTCCAAGATCCTTTCAGGTGTAATCCAAATCGTAATGACTCATTATGCAAAGAAGACTCTCTTCATCTCTTTTGGTTCTTTTACTAATTATCTTCAATGTACATACTCTGGTTATTGATTCCAATGCCAATAGAAGCAGTCATTTCGCTGTCATTCCAGTAGAAACACCTTACTGCGGTGTATAAAATCATGATGGGTGTAGATGGAATAAATAGTATTTTTCCCAGGGAAGGGGAATTGAAAACTAAGGGCATAGCTTTAAGGTGAGACGGGAAAGATTTAAAAGGGACCTGAGGGGAACCTGCTTCACACAAAGTGGGGTGTGTATATGGAATGAGATGCCAGAGGAAGTGGTTGAGGCAGTACAACAGCAATATGTAAAAAGCATTTGGATAAGTAGATGGATGGGAAAGGATTAGAGAGATATGGGGCAACCGGGAGCAGCTGAAAGAGCACCGTGCTCGGTGTGGACTGGTTGGGCTGAAGGGCCTGTTTGTACACTCGATGACTTTAAACAATCTTTTCCCATTCACTCGAACCAAACTCAGTAATTTTCAACACTAGTTCAATCTCCCCCTAACCTTCAAGGCTGTCAGGAAAAAAAAACTCAGTTCTCTAATCTATCCTCATCCATAGTATTGTTCTAATAAATCTCCTCTGACGCCCACGCAATGCCTCAATGTCCTTCCTAATGTGTCCAAAACTGAGCACAATATCTAATCAAGACAAACAAGAAAAGTTTAATATAACCATTTATAATACCAACGATCCCATTCTACTCAATTTGTGCTACAACCTTCAAAGAGTTTTATATGTACCCCGTTGAAAAGTGCCGAGATAACATTGCTTCTAACTCACTTTCTCTAACAAATTGCATCAGCATGTTCTGTGTTGAATGAATCTCTTCCCATTGCGCCAATCTGTTTATGTCCTCCTGAGGTCCCTTACTATTCTCCTGAATGTTTACTACATTTGCTGAGTTTTGGGTCATCTGTGTAATTCTATTATAGGTTTAACACAACAGTAAAAGATTGCCACCAGGGAAATAAAACCTATCTAAGCAATTATCTTATAATGACCTTGAATAAGATTGCACATTCTGAGTTACAAACTCACTCTGAGCACCTACAGATATCCTACAATTCGCCACAATGCTCTTAAATCCTCTTCCTAATTATTGTTCTCCTCCAGGTAACATCCTTGGTTATTCAGAGGTTGCTGAGATTTCACCCTGGGCTCAGGTGAGGACCCTGTATGTACCTCAGCTAAAACTCCACACAAAGCAACTGAGCACCCCTCAGCCACTAACCCCCCCCTCACCGCCCCACCCATCCACCCCTACCCCCACTCCCCACCTGCATCACCCCCCCTTTCCCCAATCTTAATCATTAAATAACCCTCATTGTAAAATGCAGACACGTGGAAATCAGAGGAGAATTTAGCTCTGAGATCAAACTAACCACACACACAACAGAATCATCAATTCAGGCCATTCAGCCCTTCAAATGAGGATTCTTCATCGTATGAGCATGTAATCTAACCCCACTCATTGTCCATTCCTTTAATGGTCAGCTCTTTAAAAAAAGAACTATTGATTAATGATGTAAAAAGTGCTGTTGTCTATAATTCCAGAGCACCTTGTGACAGAACAATTTTTCATTCTGTTTGTAAGTTTCATAAAATTGTGCCTTCCTCACTGGACCAATGGAAATAATGCATCTCAATTTACCTCATTATAATCGTCACAATTTTAATGACCTCCATCAAGTTACCTTAACAGTAGCCTAGCGATGGTCTTGTACATGTTCAGAAATACTCTCTTATTTTTATATTCCATGCCCCTTACATAAAATACCAGGGATTCTGTTCTTTTCATTCATTTGTGGGACATGGGTGTTGCTTGCTGGCCAGCATCTATTCCCTATCCTTAATTGCCTGAGAGCAATTGAGAGTCAATCACATTGTTGTGGTTCTGGAATCACATGTAGGCCAGACCACATAAAGACAGCAGATTTCCTTTGCTAAAGGGCATGAGTGAACCGGGTGGTTGACAATGTTTTCATGGTCATTAGTATATTCTTGATTCCAGATAATTTTTATTGAATTCAAATTCCACCATCTGCTGTGGTGGGATTCAAACCTGGGTCCCCAGAAGATAAGCTGAGCTCCTGGATGAATAGTCTAGTGATAATACCACTAAGCCATCACTTCACCTATTGGATTTCAGTATGGGTCACCTCAGTCATTAATTAGCTTGCTGCTGTAAGCCAGACTCCAGCACTTAAACACCACACTGAATGATGTTTCAATGGAGAATTGATGTCCTCTTCGATGGATACAACTAAAAACATGACACTCTTTGAAGGGCAGGCGAATTCTCTCTGGAATTCTGGTGAATATTAATCCTTGGACCAGCATTTGTGAATCAGATTATTTTGTCATTTTTCTCAATACAATTTGTTAAACTTTGTTGTGTTCAATTTTCTTTTTATTTGTTCATGCAATATGGGTATTGCTGGTAAGACTGGCATTTGTTGCTTATCCTGAATTGGCTGTGAACCGAACAGCTTGTTCAGATGTGCAGATACATGGATTTGGGGCCCGTGTCTGTGGGAGTTTGCGCATTCTCCCCGTGCTTGCGTTGGTTTTCTCCGGGTACTCCGGTTTCCTCCCACATCCCAAAGATGTGCTCTTAGGCTAATTGGCAAAACAAATTCTCCCTAAATTGTTTCAAATTTGGTTTTTAATCCATAGATCTATAAACATGGACAGGGATCACGGGTAGAGGTGGGAACATTGGGGTGGCGGCGCGGGCTCGTTGGGCCGAAGAGCCTGTTTCCCGTGCTGTTTTGTTCTTTGTATTTCAGAGACATTTAGCAGTCAACCACTGGAGAATGGCAAGTTTCCTTCACTCAAGGGCACTAGTGAATCAGTGGGTTGTGACAGTCGAAGATAATTTCATGGTCTGTCTTTCAATTCCGCGTTCTTAATAAATTGAATTTAAATTCCACCAGTGGTGAGAATTGAATGCGAATTCCAAGAGTTTTAACCTGGGCTTCTGGATTGTTAGTCAGTGATATCTCTCCACCACTATCTTCTCTAGATAAGCTTCCTACATTACAATGGGAACTGGTTGGGTGACACGGTAGCACGGTGGTTAGCACTGCTGTCCCACAGCCAGGAACCTGGCTTCAATTCTGGTCATGGGTCACTGTCTGTATGGAGTTTGCATATTCGCCCTGTGTCTGCATGGTTTTCCTACGGATGCTCCGGTTTCCTCCCACAGTCTAAAGATGTGTGGGTTTGGTTGACTAACCATTGCTCCTTAGATTAAGGGCCTGGGTGGGATTGCAGGCTTGATGGGTCGAACGGTTTCCCTCTGCACTGTAGGGAATTCTATGATTCAATGAACTGTACATCAAAATTATGAATGGAATTTATTTCTTCATCTGGTCTCTCTTGCATCACCTCAGTAAGATTAAGAACTGCAAATTTAACCGTTTAAAGGGCAGGGTTTTTCTGGAACAGTCAAGCTTAAATGGGGACTAGAGGCCCACACTGTTACCCTTCTGTAATTTTCCCTGCATTGGTCATTTATGTTTCACAACACCAATTTTAAATCCAACCAAATGCCTGACAAAGGCACATAGTGTCGAAAACTCGCAAATTTACTATCAAATAAATTGGTTGGATTTAAAATTGGTATTGTGAAACTTTACTGAGTTTACCCCAGTCCAACGCCGGCATCTCTACATCTTGTTCATTTATGGCCAGGAATCAGACTTGCCATCTTGAAGCTGGATGGAACCCCATGTCACCTAAGGGAAAATGTGCTGGAGTTGGATAGAACCAAGGTAGCACAGAATTCCACTCCTAAGAACATAACGTCATAATGTTCCGGTGAGACAAGGAGGTTTTGGTAGGACGCGGGAACCGTGGTGCACGAAGGCTGTGGTGAACATAGTCAGGAAGAAAAGAAAGGTTCAAAGAGCTAGGAGATGTTGGGGATCTAGAGAAGTATGAGGCTTATAGAAGAGAGCTTAAAAAGGAAATTAGGAGAGCCAGAAGAGGTCATGAGAAGGCCTTGGCTGGTAGGATTAAGGAGAATCCCAAGGCCTTCTACAAATATGTGAAAAGTAAAAGGATGAGAAGAGAAGGGATAGGACCTATGAAAGGTGAAGGGGGAAAAGTCTGTATGGAACCAGAAGAAATGGCAGAGGTGCTTAATGAGTACTTTGCCTCAGTATTCACGGTGGAAAGTGAACTGGGAGGATGCACTACAAGTTTGCGGCAGACTGAAAAGATTGAGTATGTAGATATTAAGGAAGCGGATGTGTTAGAACTTTTAAATGCTATCAAGATAGACAAGTCTCCTGGACCAGATGGGATGTACCCCAGGTTATTGTGGGAGGTGAGGGATGTCATTGCAGAGCCCCTGGCGATGATCTTTGCGTCATTGATGGAGACGGGAGAGGTTCCGGAGGATTGGAGGATTGCGGATGTGGTCCCTATTTTCAAGAAAGGGAACAGGGATAGTCCTGGAAATTACCGACCGGTGAGTCTGAACTCAGTGGTTGGTAAGCTGATGGAGAGGCTTCTGAGGGACAAGATTTACGAGCATTTGGAGAAGTTTAGGTTGATTAGAAATAGTCAGCATGGTTTTGTAAAAGGCAGGTCGTGCCTTACAAGCTAATTGAGTTCTTCGAAAATGTGACTGAACACATTGACGAAGGAAGAGCAGTGGACGTGGTGTACATGGACTTCAGCAAGGAATTTGACAAGGTCCCACATGCAAGACTTCTTGAAAAGGTGAGAGGCCATGGGATCCAAGGGGCTTTGGCCTTGTGGATCCAGAACTGGCTTGCCTGCAGAAGGCAGAGGGTGGTTGTGGATGGCTCTTTTTCGGCATGGAGGTCGGTCACCAGTGGAGTGCCCCAGGGATCTGTTCTAGGACCCTTGCTGTTTGTCATTTTCATGAATGACCTGGATGAGGAGGTAGAGGGATGGGTGAGTAAGTTCGCCGATGACACGAAGGTCGGTGGTGTTGTGGATGGTCTGGAGGGATGTCAAAAGTTGCAGCAGACATCGACAGGATGCAAGACTGGGCGGAGAAGTGGCAGATGGACTTCAACGCGGATAAATGTGTTGTGGTCCATTTTGGCAGATCCAACGGGACGAATGAGTACACTATCAAAGGTAGGAGTCTTAGCTGTGTGGAAGAGCAGAGGGATCTTGAGGTCCGGGTCCATAAGACTCTCAAATCGGCCTCCCAGGTGGAGGATGTGGTTAAGAAAGCTTACGGTGTACTGGCCTTAATTCATCGAGGGATTGAGTTCAGGAGTCAGGAGGTAATGCTGCAGCTTTATAGGACCCTTGTCAGACCACACTTGGAGTACTGTGCGCAGTTCTGGTCGCCTCACTATAGGAAGGACGTGGACGCTATTGAAAGGGTGCAGAGGAGATTTACAAGGATGTTGCCTGGATTGGGAGGCATGCCTTATGAAGACAGGTTGAGGGAGTTGGGACTGTTCTCCCTGGAGAGACGAAGGTTGAGAGGCGACCTGATAGAGGTTTACAAGATGTTGAGAGGATTAGATAGGGTGGACTCTCAGAGAATATTTCCCAGGGCTGAAATGGTCACGACGAGAGGGCACAGATTTAAGGTGCAAGGAAGCAAGTACAGAGGGGATGCTAGGGGAAAGTTTTTCACTCAGAGGGTGGTGAGTGAATGGAATCGGCTGCCGTCGGTGGTGGTCGAGGCGAACTCGCTGGGGTCTTTTAAAAGACTTTTGGATGAGTATATGGGATCCAATGGGATTGGGGGTTATAGATAGGTCTATGGCTGGGTAGGTTTTTGATGTGTTTGGCACAACTTGTGGGCCGAAGGACATGTTTGTGCTGTAGTGTTCTATGTTCTATGTTCTATAAGAAATAGGAGCAGGAGTAGGCCATCCAGCCCTTAAGCCTGCCCCACCATTCGATCAGGTCATGGCTGATCTGAAGTGAATTAGTTCCACTTTCCCTTAATTCCCTTGTCTATCAGAAACCTATCTATCCGTCACTTAAATATATTCAGCGAGGTAGCTTCCACCGCTTCAATGGATAGAGAATTCTAGAGATTCAGCACCTTTGAGTGAAAAAGTTCCTCCTCAACTCTGTTCTAAACTGACCCCCCTCTAGTTTTGTTTTCCTTTCTAAGCGGGAAGAATCTCTCTACCTCTACCCTATCCATCCCTTCATTATCTTACAGGTCTCTATAAGATCTCCCCTCAGCCTCCTAAACTCTAACAAGTACAGACCCAGTCTATTCAATCTCTCTTCATAAGCTAAAATTTTTTTTTAACTGTGACGCTTTCCTGTCTGCCTCCACTCTTGACTCTAATGGGGACTAAAAGTCCAGCCCTTGCAGTCCGTCTTAACTTAATGAAGAGAGTCCTGTCATAGATAATTAATTAGAAATAAATTGACAGACACATGCCCATTTACATATGCAGATACCCCATACATGAAGAAATAGGGATGAAATTGACCCTCAGAAATGGCACAAAATAGATGGAGATTAATTTCACCCTCACGGACTACAATAAACACTTGACTTGAAGAATGCATCACATAATCTGTATATAAAGCTGCTTGACAAGTCTTCAATTGAACTGCCTCTTTCGCAGTGACTCTGGTGAAGAACTCCCATCATTGTGACGACTGCCTCCGACAGAGTTGAGTGCACAGGGGAACCGGATTCCTTGCGAGCTCACCATGATTTATGTCAGAGGTCTTCAGGTCTGTGAATCACTCACAGTGCTCTCGAACTCCTATCACATCTTCAGCGATGAT
The DNA here is from genome assembly GCA_024679065.1 of Sphyrna mokarran. Lineage (NCBI taxonomy): Eukaryota > Metazoa > Chordata > Chondrichthyes > Carcharhiniformes > Carcharhinidae > Sphyrna > Sphyrna mokarran. Next base: position 38,479,095 of record JAGIQG010000028.1, on the reverse strand, counting down.
CTGCCAGTTTGAGTAGCAGAGGCTTTACCCTTAATCCTCGTGCAGTCCCGTTTACACATATCCTGGGGATTACCTGTCCATTTGGCACGTCCCACGTTGTGAGCTCGCAACAGGAACGACACTTTGAAGCGGCTGGGTTTGCAGGGGGGAAGTGCCATTGTTTGTGAACTAAAAACATGAGTGATCTCTCGAAGCGACCTAAGGCACATCAGGGCATTTCAGTGAAAGCTCCCCGCTCCCTTACAGTTTGTCTGTTACTGTCCCAGAACATGTCAGCGGATGTAGCACAGTGCAGCCAGAGCTTCTGTCGATCTCAAACAAATATGACAAATAATTCAAGATTACAACTCAAGAGAGGATTTAAAGCTTGTCTGGCCAAACAACTTCAGGCACAAGGCAGCACAGAACAAATGGGAAATGGAACAATATTTTCATTGCATTTTAATATACAACCTTCCACTGCTGGTCATAGGAATAGAAAGACAAATCTTGAATTTACATTTGACTGAGGGCAAGATCTCTTCAGATTGTTATGGATGGGGAGAGGTGATGAGATAATTTTTCTCCCCCTTTCTCTTCATCTCTCAGGTGTCTGTGTTTTGGAGGGAGCGTTTAAAAACTTTGAGTGTTGCAATTCTTCAGTAATAAACGTGAAGCTTGCAAGTAAGTTTAAATCAGAAGAAACACCCTGGAATGCAAACTACTTTTTCCCCTGACGCTCACAGAAATAACAAGTAAAGATGATTTCTGGAGATGAAGCATGCCTTTAATTTATTAACAGAAACAGTAAATCATGTGTTCAAATTTCAGTCCATGTATTGTTTCCAGGATGTGTTCTTGGTTTTTGAATGGAAGTTAGAAGCCTTTGGGTCTCCACATGCAGACATGGCCAATTAGCTTATGAAGAGAGATTGAATAGAACGAGTCTGCACTCGTTGGAGTTTAGAAGGTTGAGGAGGGATATTTTAGAAACTTACAAGATAATGAAGGGGCTAGTTAGGGTAAAGGTAGAGAGATTCTTCCTGCTTAGAAAGGATAGCAGAACTAGAGGGCATAGCCTCAAAATAAGGGAGAGGGGTCAGTTTAGAACAAAGTTGAAGAGGAACTTCTTCACTCAAAGGCTGGTGAGTCTCTGGAATTCTCTGCCCATTGAAGTGGTGGAGTCTACCTCACCGAATATATTTGAGTTACTGGTAGATAGATTGCTAATAGACATGGGAATTAAGGGTTATGGGGAGAAAGTGGGAAAGTGGAACTGATTCACTTCAGATCAGCCATGATCTTATTGAATGACGAGGCAGGCTCGAAGGGCTGGATGGCCGACTCCTGCTCCTATTTCTTAAGTTTTTATAGCCAAGTTTTGTAGATGTGAAGCTTTAGAGGTGAAAATGAGTTGGCCCTTCTCTCTCACTGCCTGGGTCGACAAGGTTCTGTTTTTCTTGCTGAATGATGGTCCACTTCCCTGTTGGTAAATCCAGTTGCTTCTTGGAAAGAATAAATTTGTGATCTGAAGATGGTTCCCCTTATCTGACTCCCAAGATCAATATCTTGACTGATCACATAATTGTTTTGAGATTGGAAGCCATTGCTACTGAATGGTATTTTAATGACAGGTATTTTGGTGACAGGTCTTGTGATGAATTGGTTTCTCTGCAACTTCTTTTGTTAAGAGTCAAGATTGTAGACTCCGAGTCTATGAGAAATATTAATTGTGAATTTCAGTAAATATCTGATATAAAATCACAAGTGGTTTTATATTGTGAATGTCTAAGCAAGGAATGACACATCCCACCCACAGACAGAGACATCTTTGGAACTTTTCACAAGAATATTCAGACATGGGTTAATCTTTTGAGCAGAAGTCACAGAAGGTCACCTATCATTTGGTGGCATCCTGGTTCACCTTTTAACCACTTTTACAAGTCAATTTTCATATTTTGCACTGATCGAAGTCCATAAGTTGAAAGTTAGGAATATGATATCCTTGCAGGTGTGACATGACCGTCACATCTCTCCCTGAAAAAGGGGAAAAAAATGAAATCAATTTTATTTTGCATCCTTTTGTTAAATCATAGAGAACAAAAAGCAAGGTAAAACACACACAATAACCCACACACATTCATTCTTATACACTCCTCGAAGTCAGGAGCATTAATGTCATACTGATGAATCATAGCATTTTGTTTCTCACTTACACATTTACACTTAGGCAAAACAAAATGCAGCAAAGTTTCTTTCTTTAGCTGTAGGGTTTAGTAGATTAGAAAAAATGAAAATAGAATTTACACCTTTTTCCTTTAAGTATCTTTATGATTTAATTTGATTTATAATTGTCACATGTATTAGTACAGTGAAAAGTATTGTTTCATGCGCGCTATGCAGACAAAGCATACTGAGAAGGAAAAGAGAGTGTGCAGAATGTAATGTTACTATCATAGCTAGGGTATAGCAAAAGATCAATTTCGTGAGAGTTATTCAAATGTCTGATGGCAGCAAGGAAGGACCTGTTCTTGATTCGGTTGGTACTTGATCTCAGACTTTTGTATTTTTTTTCCCTACTGAAGAAAGTGGAAGAGAGAATGCCGGTGATGCATGGGGTGTTTAATTATACTGGCTGCTTTGTTGAGATAGCAGGAAGCGTAGACAGAGTCAGAGATGGAGCCTGGTTTATGTGATGGATTGGGCTTCATTCATGACCCTTTGTAGCTCCTTGTGGTCTTGGGCAGAGCAGGAGCCCATACCAAACTGTGATACAACCAGAAAGAATACTTTCTATAGTGCATCTGTAACAGTTGGAGAGAGTTGTTAAATGTGTCATTAAAGGGGATTGTATCTTTGTGTGATCACATGTTGCTGATAATCTTATACAAAAAGATAAACAGCTTTGTGGAAAGGATTTCTCATTCTAGCTATGCAAATACTGCTTCCTGCAGCTCATTCCTACTTCTGCTGTTTGCAGTCCATCCTGACAAAGCTTTAATGCTGTCTGCACAACCTATGGTCAAAATGAAAGCAAAGAATGAACTCAATAGGTTTGGTAACATCAGTGAAAAGCAAAAGAAGAGTTAACATTTTGAGCCCTGTGATATTTCTTCACACCTGAAGAGTGGTAGAACTGTGATAGATGATTTAGTTGGAGAGGGCGGATGGAGGGGATGGGGAGTTTGTGACTTTATATGCCCTGTTTGTAAACTGAAATCCCACACTCCTGATGAAGGAGCAATGCTCTGAAAGCTAGTGGCTTGTGCCACCAAATGAGCCTGTTGGACTTTAACCTGGTGTTGTGAGACTTCTTACGAGGGATAGAAGGTCAGGGATAGGCTGGAGAAAGATTGACAAATATGTCATGGACACAAGAGAAAGAGAATCTTAAAGGTAGCATTAAGCTACTGATAAAGGCATAAGGTTGGATAGTCAATTGTGTTAATAGGCGAACAGGTCAGTGCTCATTGAAGGCAAAAATAAAGTGATAGTTTAAATTTATTTATTAGTGTCACAAGTAGGCTTACATTAGTACTGCAATCAAATTATTATGAAAATGCTCTCGTCTCCACACTGTCTGGCACCTGTTTGGATACACTGAAGGAGAATTTAGCATAGCCAATGCATCTAACCGACACATCTTTTCGACTGTGGGAGGAAATCAGAGCACCCGGAGCAAACCCACGCAGACACGGGAGAATGTGCAAATTTCGCACAGACAGTGACCCGAGTCAGGAATCAAACCTAAGTTCCTGATGCTGTGAGGCAGCAGTGCTAACCATTGTGCCACCATGCCCCCCCCGTGAGGAGGGGTCGGTCGGGGATGGAGATTTGTATTGGGACAACCAAAAAAGAGGGCCATGATGGAGGAGAAAATCCCCCTTCACTAGCCTTTAATCCCACCATTATAACTCCTTTAATCTTGTGTCCTTCGCAGTCTCTCCTTCCACCTCTGCCTGATCTTTGCCTTTTCGCCAACCCCTCTCCAAGTTCATTCGTGAGCCTCCTGCCTTTTTCATAAGGTTCTTTTAATTTTCCTTTAAAACATGTGACAATAATAAATCAAATCAAATCAAATCATGGATACCAAGACTATGGGATCCTCAGAGATGAATTAGGACATAGTGGCTGGAGTTTTGGATGAAATCTGATCAGATCTTTTCAAATGAAGGAAAATGTAACTCTCCCAGAAGCAGCACAAATAGCATGTCAGACCGAGTTTAGGAAACCATAGAGTTAGTGGGATAACTTTTGGGATAAAAGTAGTTGGAACCATTCAATATATCAGATAAATAAGAGGAAGCCCAATAAAATAATGAAATAGGAAAAAAATGTACCAACCACCATTTTGAGATGTTCTCCAAGAAACCCTATGCAAGTAGAAAGAATGCCCAGCAGGAACAGTGAGGAGATTTTAAAATAGCCCCCAGATGCAAAGTTCCTATTAGCTCATTGAAGGAAAGTGATAATAATGAAACTACGTGAAATCCAAGAAGTGAAAGAGCTCAGATAATAATAAATAGCATTCCTTGGAAAAGGAAATGAAACAGAAATTAATCATTACATTTGAAGTTGACTATCACCCCACTGAATTGAAGGTAAATACTGGAGCAGCTATTTCAGTATTATCTGTTGAAATCAAATGGCTTAAAAATATCATGTTAGAGCCATCCTCCATTCAATTTCAAGGATCAGGAGATAAAACAGTGCAACTAATTGGGCAATACTTGACAAGATATATGGATAAATAAACCTCTGTGTGTGTGCTAATGAGCTGGGAGTCATCATTATTGAGCATAAAAGGCTGTTTTCAGTTGAGGTTGATGTCCAAAATTAATGAAATTGCTGACAATCTGTCCAGTAATTTATTTAGGACTAAATTTTGACCCCTATTTTCAAGCATATATAAATTGAAAACAGAATGTCAGGTAATTCTCTGTATAGGTGGGGGTGGGGGCGGGAGCAGGGGGTGTGGGTGATGGGTGGGATGTGGGGAGCAGATATTAAGCCTGTATGTCTCTTCACAGCAAGGAATGTCCACCACTTGCTCTTGGATCAAGAGTGAGATTAGACACACGTTACAACAAGGGGTTATCACTGCTGTAACTATATTGACAAAGTGGTGTTCTGGAATTATCACATTCTGATATTCATTTGGAGTCTGTGTGGACCTGAATGAATTAAACATGATGTAGAGATGCCAGCGTTGGACTGGGGTAAACACAGTAAGAAGTCTGACAGCACTAGACCTCTGACAACACCTCGAAAGAGGTTAACCTCGAAAGCGTGTGAGTTTACTGTCAAATAAATCGGTTGGACTTAAACCTGGTGTTGTCAGACTTCTTACTGAATTAAACATGACAGAGTGTGTAATCACCTGATGACATCAGTGAATGAAAGTCTTGCCAAATTAGCAAAAGGCACCCTCTTCTCCAAATTGGGTGTTGCCTTGAGACAAAGAACCCAGATTTTTAATTACATTTATCACTGTATTTGGTTATTTTTGTTTTAGCAAGTTACCATTCAGAATTGCTTTTGTATCTGAGATATTTCAAGAACAAAGAATAAACAACAAAGAACAAAACAGCACGGGAAACAGGCCCTTCAGCCCAATGAGCCCGCGCTGCCACCCCGATGTTCCCACTTCTACACACGATTCCTGTCCATGTTTATAGATCTATGGATTAAAAACCAAATTTGAGACAATTTGGGGAGAATTTGTTTTGCCAATTAGGCTAAGAGCACATCTTTGGGATGTGGGAGGAAACCGGAGCGCCCGGAGAAAACCCACGCAAGCACGGGGAGAATGCGCAAACTCCCACAGACACAGGCCCAAATCCATGTATCTGCACAGCACAGCGATAGTCACTGAGCTGTCGTGTTGCCCCATCAAATGGTCCAGGTCAAGCGTACACTAACGACGTGAAGCACTAGGATACTCTCGAAAAAAAAATCCAAAAGCAGCCCTCTCACGACCCATCGCGTATATGCCCCTTGTTAGACAACAAGGTGGACCAAAGCACCTGTAGGATAAAAACAAGTACATCAATATCATCATCTATTTACACACTTCCCAGGGACTCCCAAGGCTCATGATCCCTATTTTAAATCATTTTCTATACCCCTCCATTCCCATTCTGTTCATGTGCCCATCTAAGTATTTCTTAAATAACTCCAGAGTACCTGCCTCCCCCACTTTATTTGGCAGCGCATTCCATACCCCCACCACCCTCTGTGTGAAAAAACTCCCTCTAGCATCCAAATTATACCTTACCCCCTCACTCTAAGCCCGTGACCCCTCATGCTATTCGAGTCCATCCTAGGAAAAAGCTTAACCCTGTTTACTCTATCTATCCCCTTCAAAATCTTGTACACCTCTATCAGATCTCCTCTAAGTCTATGTCTTTCTAAAGAAAACAGTCCCAATTTGCCTAATGTCTCCTCGTAACTCAGACCTTCCATACCAGGCAGCATCCTGGTAAACCTCCTCTGCACTCTCTCCAGAGTCTCCATGTCCTTCTGGTAGTAAGGTGACCAGAACTGGACACAGTATTCCAAATGAGGTCTAACCAACGTTTTATACAACTGCAACATTAAAGCCCAGCTCTTGTACTCTATACCCCTTCCTATAAAGGCTAACATACTATATGCTGTCTTCACAACCTTCTCTACTTGCTCTGCCACCTTCAGAGACTTGTTCACCTGCACCCCCAGGTCCCTCTGCGTTTCTATACTCTTAATAGGTCTACCCTTTATCATATACGTCCCCCCTGCATTTTTTCTCCTGAAATGCATCACCTCACATTTATCAGGATTGAATTCCATCTGCCATCTGTCTGCCCAAGCTACCAGCCTATCTATGTCCTGCTGCATTGCCTGACAATGCTCCTCACTATCAGCAAGTCCAGCCATCTTTGTATCATCTGCAAACTTGCTGATCACTCCACTTACTCCCTCTTCCAAGTCATTTATATATATTACAAATAGAAGGGATCTGGCCTCAGACCCTGGAAGGCATGGAGGGTGTAATAATCGATGTTCTCAAACACGGTTCATTGAGGAACCAACATGACTGTCGAGTGAGAACAATTCTCAAACTTCTACAAGAAACAGCTTGGACATTAAGCAACTAATGTGAATTTGTAACATTCTTGATAACATTGTTAGGCCACATCGTACAAGTTTTAGCAATGGCCCTTATGAATATTGGACTATGATAGCATTTTTAGGATGAAAGGCAAACTCTGCTGAGTCTCTGAACCCAAGAGAAATCATAGAATCTTTTCACTGCAGAAGAGGCCATTCAGCCCATCAAATCTATATTGAATCTCTGACAGAGCACCTTGCCCAGGCTCCCTCTGCCACCCTATTACTGTAACCCCACATATTTCCCATGGCTAAACTATCTCGCCTACTCATCTTGAGACATACCCCAAGGGACAATTTAGCAAGGTCAATCCACCTAACTGCACACCTTTGGAGCTATTGAGGAAACTGGAGTACCCGGAGGAAATCCACGCAGACATGGAGGGAATGTGCAAACTCCACACAGGCACTCCACCCAAAGCTGGAATCGAACCTGGATCCCTTGTGCTGTGAGACAGCAGTGCTAACCACTGTGCCATCCCACCTTGGCCAACATGACCAATTGCCAGTTAAAATGAACTTTCCTGATATATGTCAGTGTAGGAATTCTGGAAAACCTCTTGATAATGAGCTGGAACTAATCCAAATGCGACAGCTAACTGTGTGTTTCTTTCATTTCAATGTTGTATTGGGCCATATAATCAATGCTGTTCATTAGAACACTTGCAGTTGGTGGAAAATTGTTATTCAGGCCTTCATTGAGCAAATGTGTCATTAGTGTGAAATGTGATGAAGAGGTTTTTCTTTGAGATATAAACAAACTTCAGCAGTAGCTCAGTAAAGTGTGAGAAGGGACAAATTATTGTGTGGAGACAGTGAGATAAACAACTCCCAGAGGGCAGAGAAATAATAACATCTTGAATCATAAAGTAGACAGCTGTGGGCGGGGTCATTGCTACCGTGTGCTCACTGCTTCATATTCAAAGCATGGAGCGAGAAAATTTGATGTAACCTGAGCAAGAAAAGATAGATTAATGGCAGCTTTTGTAATTAGTTCAAATGATAGCTGGGCAATGATTGGATGCATTCGCTATCTGTGAACTTTGCTATGTAAAGGAAATGCAGGAATGGATTCCCTGAGCTTAGAAGGTTTTCCAGAATGTTCTATGGTAACTGGGGCAGATCAGTAAGCATTTATGAGGAGATTGTTCTTTCACCCAGAGTGTGTGCTACTTCTCTTGCGTATTGATACTATTCAGATTCCTTCATGTGCCAGGTTGTACTGACACTGAATAAAAGATAATCATTGTCACCAATGAAGATTATCACTTCAAATCATTTTGGTATTCGAGAAAAGGGGTTAAAGAATTAATTGACATTCTACACCCAGGGTTTTGATCACGGATTATCATATAGGGGGTTCTGCACAGGAGTTGTCTATTCTTCTTCTAGATTTGAGGATTGCTAATGTAAGCCCACTATTCAACAATACACCAGCGAGCCTAACATTGGAAAGTCGCTAGAGCCTGTTTAAAAGGATCATAGAATCATAGAACCCTACGGTGCAGAAAGAGGCCCTTTGGCCCACCAAGTCTCAAATTTGGTTTTTAATCCGTAGATCTATAAACATAGACAGGGGTCGCGGGTAGAGCTGGGAACATCGAGGTGGCGGCGTGGGCTCATTGGGCCGTAGGGCCTGCTTCCCGTGCTGTTTGAACATAGAACATAGAACATTACAGCGCAGAACAGGCCCTTCGGCCTTCGATGTTGCGCCGACCATTATAAAAAAGCAATGACCCTCCAAACTAAACCATTCCCTTCTCTTCCATAAACTTATCAACTAACCTCTTAAACGCCACCAAACTTGGCGCATCTACAACTGACGCAGGCAGGGCATTCCACTCCCGAACCACCCTCTGGGTAAAGAACCTACCTCTGATACCTGTCCTATAACTATCACCCCTTAATTTAAAGCTGTGTCCCCTTGTGCTAGCTTTCTCCATCCTAGGAAAAAGGCTATCGCTGTCCACCCTATCTAAACCTCTAATCATCTTATATGTTTCGATAAGGTCTCCTCTTAGCCGCCTCCTTTCTAACGAAAACAACCTCAACTCCCTCAGCCTCTCCTCATAAGACCTGCCCTCCATACCAGGCAACATCCTGGTAAACCTCCTCTGTACTCTCTCCAATGCCTCCACATCTTTCTTATAATGCGGGGACCAGAACTGTACACAATACTCCAAGTGCGGCCGCACTAGAGTTTTGTACACTTGCAACATGACTTGCGGCTCCGAAATTCAATCCCCCTACCAATAAAAGCTAAGACTCCGTATGCCTTCTTAACAACCTTATCGACTTGACTGCCTACTTTCAGGGATCTATGCACAAATACACCAAGATCCCTCTGTTCATCAACACTAGTAAGAATCCTACCATTAGCCCTATACTCTACACATTTATTATTCCTGCCAAAGTGCATTACCTCACACTTTTCCACATTAAACTCCATTTGCCACCTCTCAGCCCAGCTCTGCAACTTGTCCAAGTCCCTCTGCAAACTATAACACCCCTCCTCACTATCTACCACTCCACCGACTTTAGTGTCATCTGCAAATTTACTGATCCATCCTTCAATACCCTCATCCAGATCATTTATAAAAATTACAAACAGCATTTGTTTGTTCTTTGTTCTTTGAGTCTGCACTGAACACAATCCCACCCAGGCCCTACCGCCATATCCCTACATATTATACCCATTAATCCCTCTAACCTACACATCCCTGGACACTAAGGGGTGAGGGATATGAGAGGGGTGTGGAGAGATATGGTCCAGGTGCAGGTCAGTGGGACTAGGCAAAAAATGGTTTGACACAGACAAGAATGGTCAAAAGGCCTGTTTCTGAGCTGTAATTTTCTATGGTCCTATGGTTCTATATAGTTAGTAGAGTTGAGCAACGAGAACCAGTGACTATGTTTTATTCAGATTTTCAAGGACTTTGGACAAGGTCGGATGTAATAGCCTACAAGCACATGGGATTGCAGGTAATGCCTTGAGATGGATAGAAAGATGGTCAGCAGATATGAAGCAAAGTGTTTGGCATAAATATGTCTTTTTCTGATTGGTAGTCAGTGACTAACCAGGTTCTGCAGTGATACGGGATAGAACCCAACTGTCCACATTATATGTTAATGATTTGGAATTGGGAAATGGATGTAATATCTTCAAATTTTCAGATTGTATAAAGTTGGGTGGGAGAGTGAGCTGTGAGGAGAATGCAGAGCTGCTTCAGTGTGATTTGGACAAGCTGAGTGTGCATTGCAGACGCAGTATAATGTGGATAAATGTGAGGCTATCCATTTGGTAGCAATAATAGGAAGACAGATTATTACTTGAATGGGCGTAAATTGAGAAAGATTCCGCTGGCTCACTGAGACATTGTAGTCCTCATGCATCAGTCGCTAAAATTAACACTTTGTGCTGCGTATAGCACACAGCACAAAGAAGGCAAATGGTACATTGGCGTTTATAGCAAAAGGATTTGCATATAGGGATAGGGATGCTTTGCTGTAATTGTGATGTGGAGATGCCTCTGCCTAAGGCCAGAACTCTCCATTCACCTGACAAAGAGGGAAACGTCAAAAACTTGTGAGTTTACTATCAAATAAATCAGTTGGACTTAAACCTGGTGTTGTCAGACTTCTTGCAGTAATTGTATAGAGACCACATCTGGAATATTGTGTGCAGTTTTTGTGTCCTTATTTGAAAAAGAATGTCCTTGCTGTAGAGGGAAGTACAGCAAAAGTTTACCAGGCTGATTCCTGGGATGATTGGTTTATCATATGAAGAGAGATTAGGATTACATTCATTGGAATGAGAGTGGACCTCATAGAAATGTTAAAATTCTAACAGGGCTAGACAGGGTAGATTCAGAAAGAATGTTCACAATGATTGTGGAGTCCACATTAGGAGTTGTGGTTTGAGGATAAAGGGTAAACCTTTTAGAACTGAGCTGAGGAGAAATTTCTTCACCAGAGGATGGTGAATGTGTGAAATTCACTGCCACAGAAAGTAGTTAAGACCAAAACATTGTGTGATTTTAGATATAACTCTTGGGCCTAAAGGATTCAAGGGACATGGAAGAAAGGGGATCAGTAGCTCCATTAAAGAATGAATGCAGGTCATAAAGTGTTGAGTCATTAACTACTGTGGCCCAATAGTTACAGTTAGCCAATTTAAAAATAACATTCATTTTTATTCTCTGTTTCCTATTAGTTGGTCAACCCTTGCAATGTATAATCTGCAATACTATAAACTATCATTCTGTATCATAAAATTTAATGTGGCAACTTATCAAATTTTGGAAATTCAAATATACTACATCTACTGTTTCCCCTTTATTCACCCTGTTTATCCTCACAGAGCTCTAAGGTATGTCTCAAATGTAATTTCTTTTTCTTAAAACCACGTTGAATCTACCTGATTATATTATGATTTTCTAAACGCCATACTATTACCTCCTTAGTGATAGATTTCCGAATGTCAGACGCTAGACTAACTGGTCTGTAATTTCCTGCTTTCTGTCTCCTTCCCTTCTTGAAGAACGATGTGATTTTCCAATTTACTGGGACAATCCCAGGATCTAGAAAATCCTGGAGATTAAAACTAATACAATCTCTTTCTTTGTAGTTTTTTTTATTCACTCTAGGATGTTGACAATCAGATCAAGGGGATTTTTTAGACTTCATCCTCTTGCTATTTTTGTTCCAACGATAGTGATTGTTTGAAGTTCCTCTCACCCTTTTGTCTCCAGATTTGCATCTAATATTTAAAAATTTTAAAGTAATTATGGAAAGGGATAGTCTAGAATTGGGGGAAGGTCAATTTCATTGTAATTAGACAGGATCCAGTCTGGGAGCAGCTTCTTGCAGATAAATCTACATTCAGAAAGAGGAAATCTTTTAAAAATGAAATAGTGAGAGCTCCGGGCTAATGTGTTTCTCTAAAAGGGAAGGGAAGGGGCAACAAGCCCAATGAAACCTGGATGTCAAGCAATAAAGAAAAGGAGGCAGCACGTGCTCGGTATAAAGCACTAAACATTGGGAAGCCCAGCACAGCTAGCTGGGAATCTCATCCTCTGTGATTATGTTCAAGACAAAGATCGATAGTTTGCTAGAAAGCAAAGACATCAAGGGATATAGGGATGGTACAGGAGAATGGCATTGAGATAGATAATGAGTATGATCTAGTTGAATGGTGTGGCAGGCATGAGGGTGTGAATGGTCCATTCTTGCTCCAAAGTTCCAGTGTTCTGATCAGTGACTTTCCTTCTTGTTATTTTTTATTTCCACTCAAACTACTCTGCACATTGGTCTTCTGAGACAAGATCATTTCTCAAAATAAACTGGTCTTATGCACCATTACCAAAGCTACTCCTTTTCCCTTTTCTTTCTAAAATGCAAATTATTCTTGAATATTCAGTTTCCAGCCTTGATCTGGTAGCTTTAACATCAAAGAATAAAGAACAATACAGCACAGGAACAGGCCCTTAGTCCTCCATGCCTGTGCTGATCACAATGCCAGAATTAAAGTAGAAATAAAACTTTCTCGGTCCATTAGTCTCTCTCTTCCCTCCTTATTCACGGACCCATCCAGATGCCTGTTAAATGTTGCTTATGTGCCTGTTTCCGCCACCTCCTCAGGCAGTATGTTCTGGGCACCCTCCACTCTCTACATGGAAAACTTTCCCTGTAAATTTTCCTTGTCTCACCTTGAACCTGTGCCCCTTGTAATTGACACTTCCATCCTTGGAAAAAGCCTCTGACTATCCACCCTGTCTACGCCTCTCATAATTTTGCAGACTTCTCTCCACTGTGTATCTCCACCTTTCCACTGAAAACAATTATAGTTTATTCAATCTTTCCACATAGCCAATACCCTCGGGACCAGCCAATGTCCTGTGGATCTTTTTTTGCACCTTCTCCATGTCCTTCTGGCAGATCAGAACTGCGCACAATAATCCAAATTAGCCAAACCAAGGTTTCATATAGCTGCAACATGATTTCCCAACTCCTGTACTCAATGCTCTGGAAGATGAAGGCAAGTATGCCATACGCTTTCTTAATCACCTTGTTCATCTGTGTTGCCACTTAGAGGGAACTGTGGACCTGCATGCCCCGATCCCTCTGTGTGTTGATGTCCCTAAGGGTTTTCATAGAATCATAGAACACTAAAGTGCAGAAAGAGGCCCTTCAGCCCATCGAGTCTGCACTGACCACAATCCCACCCAAGCCTCCATGTCCCTATATATTATTACCTACTGACCCCTCTAATCTTACAACACTAAGGGCAATTTTCGCATGGCCAATCAACCTAACCCACACATCTTTGGACTGTGGGAGGAAACCGGAGCACCCGGAGGAAACCCATGCAGACACGAGGAGAATGTGCAAACTCCAAACAGACAGTGACCCGAGCCGGGAATCGAACTGAGGACCCTGGAGCTGTGAAGCAGCAGTGCTAACCACTGTGCTACTGTGCTGCCCATAACTTTTGTTTAAAGTTTACTTATTAGTGTCACAAGTCGGCTTACATTAACATTGCAATGAAGTTACTGTGAAAATCCCCTAGTCGCCACATTCTGGTGTCTGTTCAGTTATGTTGAGGGAGAATTTAGCATGGCCAATGCATCTAACCAGCACGTCTTTCAGACTGTGGGAGTAAACCTGAGCACTTGGAGGAAACCCATGTAGACACGGGGAGAATATTAAGACTTTGCACAGACAGTAATTCAACCAATGAATTGAATCCAGGTCCCTGGCACTGTGAAGTAACAGTGCTAACTGCTGCACTTCCATGCCACTCATTTAGAGTGTAATTTACACTTAAATTTGATCCTTCAAAATGCATCACCTCACAGTTGCCCAGATTAAACTCCATCTGCCATTTCTGTGCCCAAGTCTTATTTTTTATTCTTATTGTCTTGTTGTATCTTCTGACGAACCCCAACACTATCAATAACTCCACAAACCTTCATGTCATCTGCAAATTTACTAATCAGACTCTCTAAATTTTCCTCCAGATCATTTATATATGCTACAAACAACAGAATTCCCAGTACTGATCCCCACGGAACACCAGTAGACCAAATCCTGCCTTCACGTTGATGGATGATGGGTCTGGGAAAGTGTGTGTAGATAGTTTGAGTCACGTTGAGATCAAAAAGGAGGAGGTATTGGGGTTCTTGAGAAACATTAGACAAGGCCCCAGGGCCAGATGGGATATACCCCAGAATATTGAGAGAGACAAGGGAGGAAATTGCTGGGGCTTCTTTGTATCTTTGTATTGCTGGGAAATCTTTGTATCCTCACTGGCTACAAGGGACATTCCAGAGGATTGCAGAATAGCCAGTGTTGTTCCTTTGTTTACAAAGGGTGGCAAGAATAATCCAGGTAATTACAGGCCGGTGAGCCTTACATCAGTGGTAGGGGAATTATTGGAGAGGGTTTTTCGAGACAGGAGTTATTTCCACCTGGAAGTAAGTGGACGTATTAGTGAGAGGCAACATGGTTTTGTGAAGGGGAGATCACGTTTCACTACCTTGATACAGTTTTTTGTGGAAGTGATGAAGATGATTGATGAGGGTAGGGTAGTGGTGTTGTCTACCTGACTTTAATAAGGCTTTTGACAAGGTCCCTCGTGGCTGGCTGGAGCAGAAGGTGAATTGCATGGGATCAGAAGTGAGCTGGCAAGGTGGATACAAAACTAGTTTACTCATACAGGATAGAGGGTGGCAGTGGAAGGTACATTTCCGAATGGAGAGCTATGGCAAATGGTATTCCTCAGGGATTAGTGCTGTTTGTAATATATATAAATGATTTGGAGGAAAATGTAACTGGTTTGATTAGTAATTTTGCAGAAGACACAAAAATTGGTGGATTTGCAGACAGCAATGAGGACCATCAGAAGATACAGCAGGATATAGATCACTTGGAAACTTGGACGGAGAGATGGCAAATGGAGTTTATTCTGGACAAATGTGAAGTAATGCATTTTTGGAAGGTCTAATACAGATAGGAAATATAGAGTAAATGGCAGAACCCTTAGGAGTATTGATAGGCAGAGGGATCTGAGTGTACAGGTACACAGTCACTGAAAGTGGCAATGCAGGTGGAGAAGGTAGTCAACAAGGCATACGGCATGCTTACCTTCATCGGCCAGAGCACTGAGTTTAATTGGCAAGTCAAGTTGTAACTTTATAGAAACTTAGTTAGGCTGCACTTGGAATATAGTGTTCAATGCTGGTCACCACACTACCAGAAGGATGTGGATGCTTTGGAGAGGTAACAGAAAAAATTTACCAGGATTTGCCTGGTATCAAAGGCATTAGCTATGACGAGAGGTTGGAGAAACTTGGTTTGTTCTCACTGGAACGACAGAGGTTAAGGAGCGACCTGATAGAAATCTACAAGATTATAAGAACATGGAGAGGGTGAACAGTCAGAAGCTTTTTCCCAGGGTGGAAGAGTCAGTTACTGGGGGGCACAGGTTTAAGGTGAGAGGGGCAAAGTTTAAAGCAGATACACAAGGCAGATTGTTTACACAGAGGATGGTGGATGCCTGGAACCCATTGCTGGGAAAGATAGAGGAAGCGGATACGGAGTGACTTTTAAGGAGCATCTTGACAAATACATGAATAGAATGGGAATAGAAGGTTATGGTCCCTGGAAGGATAGGAGGTTCTAGTTAATCGTGAATGGTGGAGGTCAATTAAACAACTCACTGGAGGAGGCGGCTCCATAAATATTCCCATCGTCAATGATGGGACAGTCCAGCACATCAGCACAAAAAATTTGAAACAATCTTCAGGCAGAAGTGTCAAGTTTATAATTAATTTTCAACTCTATGTTCTATTAACCAAGGCCCACTTGCCAATAAATCAGCATTCTCTTCTCATACAATATAATGTCCTCTGACATTTTTATTCTTATGATTGTCCTGAATAAACAAATCACTCCACAAAATATCTTTTTTTAACAATCCTTTGGTTTGTCTCAATTGAACCTGCCTCTATGGCGCTATCAGATAGCACATTCCAGATCCAAACACGTGCTCCATGAAAAGGTTTCTCCTCATGTCCCCATTGCTTTAGAACCATAGAAAATTACAGCTCAGAAACAGGCCTTTTGGCCCTTCTTGTCTGTGCCGAACCATTTTTTGCCTAGTCCCACTGACCTGCACTTGGACCATATCCCTCCACACACCTCTCATCCATGAACCCGTCCAAGTTTTTCTTAAATGTTAAAAGTGACCCCACATTTACCACTTTATCCAGCAGTTCATTCCACACTGCCACCAGTCTCTGTGTGAAGAATCCCTCCTAATATTCCCTTTAAACTTTTCTCCTTTCACCCTTAACCCATGCCCTCTGTTTTTTTTTCTCCCCTAGCCTCAGTGGAAAAAGCCTGCTTGCATTCACTCTATCTATACCCATCAAAATCTTATACACCTCTATCAAATCTCTCTTCGTTCTTCTACGCTCCAGGGAATAAAGTCCTAACCTATTCGATCTCTCTCTGTAACTCAGCTTCTCAAGTCCCGGTAACATCCTCGTGGGCCTTCTCTGCACTCTTTTAACCCGTTATTTACATCCTTCCTGTAACTAGATGACTAAAACTGTACCAATACTCTAAATTTGGCCTCACCAATGCCTTATATAACCTTACCATAACACTCCAACTTTTATACTCGATACTCTGATTTACAAAGGCCAATGTACTAAAAGCACTCTTTACAACCCTATCCACCTGTGACATCACTTTTAGGGAATTCTATGCCAAATCCCTCTGTTCAACTGCACTTTTCAGAGTCCTACCATTTACCCTCTACATTCTGCTTTGGTTTGTCTTTCCAAAGTGCAATACCAAGATCCCAAAAATGTGCTCTTAGGCTGATTGGGTAACAAATTGTCCCTATATTGGTCCCTGTATGGGAATCTTCCACAATAGGCATAGCCTAAAGTCATGGATATGTCATTAAGACGTTAGGACGGCGGCGCAGGCTCATTGGGCCGAAGGTCCTGTTTCCCATGCTGTGTTGCTCTTTGTTCTTTGTTCTTTGTACCTCACATTTTTTTGCCAAACACCTTAAATCTGTGTCCACCAATTCTCAATCTTTCCATCAGTGGGGAAAGGTTTTGTCTGCTCTCTTTGTCCAGAAGGGTCATGATTTTGAATATCTCCCAGCTATACTGTCCCTTCTACTATTGCTATATTCACAGAATCAGAAAATTATTCTGGCACGGAATTAGTCCTTTGGCCCATTGTGTCTGCACCAGCTCTCCAGGCGAGCATCTTTGTGCTTTTCCCTGTCCCCTTGCAAGTTGGTTCTATTTATGTTCTTTCTATAAAATGCATTACCTGTTACTTCTCCACATTGAACTTCCTATGCCTCCTATCTGCCCACTCCACCAACCTGTTGATGTAATTATAAAATTCTACACTGTCCTCCTGACAGTTTACAATGTTTCCCAGCTTTGTATAACCTGCAAACTTTGAAATTGATCCCTGCACACCAACATCCGAATCATTAATATATAACAGGAAAAGCAAGAACCCCAATTCTGATCCCTGGGGAACTCCACTACAAGCCTTCCCCCAGACTGAACAATTATCCATTTGCCTTTATTCTATGCTTCCTATTATTCAACTAATTTTATATCCATGTTGCTGCTCTCCCTATTATTCCATGAACTATAACTTTTCTCACAAGTCTGCTGCATCGAATACCTTCTGAAAGTCCATGTGCACCACATGCACTTCTTTACTCAGAGGGTAGTAAGGGTGTGGAATGTCCTGCCTGCAGCAGTTGTGGACTCGTCAAGTTTAAGGGCGTTCAAATGGTCAGTGGACAGGCACATGGATAACATTGGAATAGTTTAGGATAGAGGGTCATTAGATTGTTTCCACTGGTTGGCGCAACATCAAGGGCCGAAGGCCTTGTACTGCGCTGTAATGTTCTATGTTCCATGTTCTATGTACATCAATACCCCAGGGCCTATGAAGAGGGATGGGTGGGTAACAGATAGGAAGTTGAAAAAGAAAAGGAGTCACGGCACTAAGATCACCCCAGAGGAGGCATCCCAGAACATCAAGGGTAGGGCAACAGCTGAGGTAGAGAGGGCAAGGGAGGGGGATCTAAATGCCCTGGAGGACGGTAGGAGTGAGGGATGTGAGATAGTGGTGGGGGATGGGAAGGTCAAGGGGATCGACAGGCGGTTCTGTGGGCAAAAGCGGGACTCCAGGATGGTAGTCTGCCTCCCTGGAGCAGGAGTTCAGGATGTTACGGAGAGGGTAGAGGGAATTTTGAAGAGTGGAGGGGCTAAGGCTGATGTAATAGTCCACGTGGGAGAGAAGGATGTAGGAACAAAGTGCAGGGGGGACATACTTAGGCAGTTCAGGGAGTTGGGGGCCCGGCTGAAGTGTAGGGCCTCCAGGGTGGCATTCTCTGGGCTGCTGCCGATGCCTGGGAATGACAGGGTTAGGAACAACGAGGTGCTCCAACTGAATGCGTGGTTGAGGGATTGGTGTAGGGCGGAGGGATTCAGATTCTTAGACCATTGGGAAGTCTTCAGGAGGGAGGGGCATCTATACAAGAGGGATGGGGAACAGTTGTCTGGGAAGGGCACCCATATTTTAGCTGGGAGGTTAGCTGGAGTGTTTCGGCAGGGTTTAAACTAATATGGAGGGGGGTGGGGAGATAGAGGGAACTGGGAGTGGGAGAGAGATGGGCGACAGGGTAATTCCGGAGAGTAGGAGGGAGGATCAGAGAGTGCCTGAGGGCCTTCAAGTGCATGTGTTTTAATGCGAGGAGTGTGAGTGGCAAAACAGATGAACTGAAGGCAATAATGTTCGAGAGGAAGTTAGAAGTGGTGGCGGTGACTGAGACGTGGCTAAAGGAAGGGCAGGACTGGCAATTGAATATTCCGGGGTATAAGTGTTTTAGGCATGATAGAGGTGGTTTGAGGAGAGGAGGGGGAGTGGCTTTATTAGTTAAGGATCACATCATAGCAGTGCAGAAGGAGGGTGGTATGGCTGAGTTAGGAATTGAGTCGCTATGGGTAGAGTTGAGGAATAGGAAGGGAGAGGTTACTATGTTGGGTGTGTACTACAGACTGCCCAACAGCCCACGGGCCGTGGAAGAAGGGATATGCAGGGACATTTTAGAGAAGTGTAGGAAGAATAGGGTGGTTGTAATGGGAGATTTCAATTTCCCTGGGGTAGATTGGAAGGTACTGAGAGCAGAAGGTGCGGACGGGGAGGAATATGTACAGTGTGTTTTAGAAGGGTCCTTGGAGCAGTATGTGGATAGCCCGACTAGAGAGGGGGCTATACTGGATCTGGTTCTGGGAATGAGCCAGGGCAGGTGGTTGACGTTGTAGTAGGAGAGCATGTGTCTAATAGTGACCACAACTCTGTCTGCTTTAGGATGTTAATGGAAAAAGATGAAGCCTGCCCTAAGGGGAGGGTGTTAAACTGGGGGAGGGCTAGATATTGCCAGATTAGTCAGGATCTTAGGGATACCGACTGGGATAAGCTGTTCGAGGGTAGGTCGACACTGCACATGTGGGAGTCTTTCAAGGGAAAACTAAAATTTTTGCAGAAAGACACGTGCCGGTAAGGAGAAAGGATGGGAAAGGTAGGATTAGAGAACCATGGGTTACTAGGGATGTTGAGGACTTGGTCAGGAAGAAGCGGGAGGCGTACGTTAGATCCAGGCAACTGGGGACAGAGACAGCGCTTGAAAAATATAGAGAGTGTAGACGGGATCTTAAAAGGGGTGTCAGAAAGGCAAAAAGGGGCCACGAAATGGCTTTGGCAGGTAGGATTAAGGAAAATCCTAAGGCATTTTACTCCTATGTAAGGAGCAAAAGGATGGTTAGAGGGAAGATTGGACCTCTCAGGGACAGAGGAGGGGAACTATGCTTAGAGCCTGAGGGAATGGGGGAGATCCTGAATGAATACTTTGCGTCGGTATTCACGAGGGAGAGGGGCCTGATGTCTGATGGTGGCTTTGAGGAATTTGAGGACCCGTTAAAGGAAATAATCATTACGAGGGACGAAGTGTTGGGGCTTTTAGGTATCATAAAGACTTATAATGCTCCGGGGCCTGATGGTATTTATCCCAGGCTGCTAAGGGAGGTGAGAGATGACATTGCTGGGCCTCTGACGCAAATCTTTGTCTCTTCTTTGGACACAGGGGAGGTCCCAGAGGACTGGAGGATTGCAAATGTAGTACCGTTGTTTAAAAAGGGTCAGAGGGATAACCCAGGGAACTATAGGCCGGTGAGCTTGACTTCAGTTATAGGTAAGCTAATGGAGAGGATCCTCAGGGACAGGATGTATGAGCATCTGGAGCACTGCGATCTGATCAGGAATATGCAGCATGGCTTCGTTAAGGGGAGGTCGTGCCTTACAAATCTAGTGGAATTTTTTGAAGAGGTGACAAAAACGGTTGATGAAGGACAAGCCGTTGATGTCATCTATATGGATTTCAGTAAGGCGTTTGAAAGGTCCCTCATGGTAGGCTGATAGAAAAGGTGAAGGCGCACGGTATACAGGGCCAGGTATGTAGATGGGTTGAGAACTGGCTTGGGAGGAGGAGACAGCGGGTAGTAGTGGAAGGCTCTTTTTCCAACTGGAGGTCTGTCACTAGTGGTGTGCCACAGGGCTCTGTACTAGGACCCCTTCTATTTGTGGTGTATATAAATGACTTGGAAGAGGGGGTAGGTGGTGTGATCAGCAAATTTGCTGATGACACTAAGATGATTGGATTGGCGGGTACTGAGGAGCAGTGCCTGGCAATACAATATGACATAGATAGGCTGGTAGATTGGGCAGATAGATGGCAAATGGAATTTAATGCTGAGATTAGAAACAGGAGAGGAGAGGTCACCCTGTTGGGAGTCTTTTACAGACCTCCTAATAGTTCTAGAGAGGTTGAGGAAAGGATTGCGAAGTCAATTCTGATTAGGAGTGAAAGTAGTAGGGTAATTGTGATGGGGGACTTTAACTTTGCTAATATTGATTGGAATAGCTATAGCTCTAGCTCGTTAGAGGGGTCAGTTTTCGTACAGAGTGTGCAGGAAGGTTTTTTGACTCAGTATGTAGATAGGCCAACTAGAGGTGAGGCTACATTGGATTTGGTGCTGGGCAATGAGCCAGACCAGGTGTTAGGCTTGGAAGTTAGTGAACATTTTGGTGATAGTGACCACAATTCGGTTACGTTCACCTTAGTGATGGACAGGGATAGGCATGAAGCTGGGGGCTGTAGTTATAGCTGGGGGAAGGGTAATTATGAGGCCATCAGGAGAGAATTAGGGTGCGTAGATTGGACTAGGGAACTACAGGGACTGGGAACATCTGGAATGTGGTGCTTATTCAAGGAGCAGCTGCTGAGAGTCCTTGATAAGTATGTCCCTGTCAGGCAGGGAGGAAATGGACGAGTAAGAGAGCCTTGGTGTACGAAAAGAGTTGATTTGCTGGTTAAGAAGAAAAAGGAGGCTTATGTCAGGATGAGGCTTGAAGGCTCAGGTAGTGCAATGGATAGCTATAGATTAGCTAGGAAGGAGGTAAAAAGTGAATTGAGGAGAGCTAAGAGGGGACACGAGAAGATGTTGGCTGATAGGATTAAGGAGAATCCTAAAGCTTTCTTTCGATATGTTAAGAATAGAAGATTGGTTAGGGCAAGATTAGGGCCAGTCATAGATAGCAGTGGGAAGTTGTGCGTGGAGCCTGAAGAGATTGGCGAGGCACTGAATAAATATTTCTCTTCGGTATTCACGCAGAGTGCTGGAAATGTAGCTGTGGAGAGCACTGAGGTACAGGGTTGCAAATTGGGGAGTATTGTAGTAGATAGGGAGGATGTGTTAGAAATTCTCGAGGGTTTGAAGTTGGATAAGTCCCCTGGGCCGGACGGATTTACCCTAGGATTCTCTGGGAGGCAAGAGAGGAGATTGCAGAGCCTCTGGCTCTGATCTTCAGGTCCTCGTTGGTTACGGGTGTGGTTCCGGAGGACTGGAGGATGGCGAATGTGGTCCCATTGTTTAAGAAGGGGAAGAGAGACCTTCCTGGGAATTATAGGCCAGTGAGTCTTACTTCTGTGGTGGGCAAGGTATTGGAGAGAATTATTAGGGATAGGATTTATAGTTATTTAGAGAGAAATGAATTGATTGGGGATAGTCAGCATGGTTTCGTGAAGGGTAGGTCATGCCTTACTAACCTCATTGAGTTTTTTGAGAAAGTGACCAGAGAGGTGGATGGGGGTAAGGCGGTTGATGTAGTATATATGGACTTTAGTAAGGCTTTTGATAAGGTGGCCCATGGAAGACTTCTACAGAAAATGCAGATGTGTGGAATAGAGGGTGATTTAGCTAATTGGATTAGGAATTGGCTGGCAGATAGAAGACAGAGGGTGGTGGTTGATGGGAGATATTCATCGTGGAGTTCGGTGACGAGTGGTGTGCCTCAGGGGTCTGTTTTGGGGCCCCTGCTGTTTGTAATTTTTATAAATGATCTGGATGAGGGTATTGAGGGATGGATCAGTAAATTTGCAGATGATACTAAAGTTGGTGGTGTGGTAGATAGTGAAGAGGGGTGTTTTAGTTTACAGAGTGACTTGGACAAGTTGCAGAGCTGGGCCGAGAGGTGGCAAATGGAGTTTAATGTGGAAAAGTGTGAGGTAATGCACTTTGGCAGGAACAATAAATGTGTAGAGTATAGGGCTAATGGTAGGGCTCTTAATAGTGTTGAGGAACAGAAGGATCTTGGTGTATGTGTCAATAGATCCCTGAAAGTAGGCAGTCAAGTGGATAAAGTTGTTAAGAAGGCATATGGAGTCTTAGCTTTTATTGGTAGGGGGATTGAATTTAGGAGCCGCAGCATCATGTTGCAGCTGTACAAAACTCTAGTGCGGCCGCACTTGGAGTATTGTGTGCAGTTCTGGTCGCCACATTATAAGAAAGATGTGGAGGCATTGGAGAGGGTACAGAGGAGGTTTACCAGGATGTTGCCTGGTATGGAGGGCAGGTCCTATGAAGAGAGGTTGAAGGATTTGAGGTTGTTTTCGTTAGAAAGGAGGCGGCTAAGGGGGGATCTTATTGAAGCATATAAGATAATTAGAGGTTTGGATAGGGTGGACAGTGATAGCCTTTTTCCTAGGATGGAAAAAGCTAGCACGAGGGGACACAACTTTAAATTAAGGGGTATGAGTTATAGGACGGATATCAGAGGTAGGTTCTTTACTCAAAGAGTGATTAGGGAGTGGAATGCCCTGCCTGCAGCTGTTGTAGATGCGCCAAGTTTGGTGGCGTTTAAGAGGTTAGTTGATAAGTATATGGATGAGAAGGGAATGGTTTAGTTTGGAGGGGCATTGCTTTTTATTTTGGTCGGCACAACATCGAAGGCCGAAGGGCCTGTTCTGTGCTGTATTGTTCTATGTTCTATGATATACACAGGGTATATTCTCCTTATCGCTTTCTGAAGTCGATGACAATCTCTTTTATTTTGTTGACATTGAGGGAGAGATTATTGTTGCTGCACTCACAGTCACCAGATTCTCTATCTCATTCCTGCACTCTGTTCATCGTGTTTGAGATCCGGACCCACTATGGTGGTATCATCAGCAAACTTGGAAATTGAATTGGAGGGGAATGTTGGTCATAGATGATATAAGGAGTATAGTCAGGGGCTGAGAACACAGCCTTTGGGGCACCGGTGTTGAGGATGATGGGTGGAGGAGGTGTTGTTGCTATTCCCTTACTGATGTGGTTGTGGGTTAGGAAGTTCAGGATCCAATCACAGAGCGGCAGGAGCTGACTGGGATTGCCCAGGCCACAGACTTTGGAGGTGGGTTTTTGTGGGAATAATGGTGTGTTGAAGGCTGAGCTGTAGTCAATAAATAGGAGTGTGACATAGAGTGCCTTTGTTATCCGGTGTTCCATGAATGACGTGCAGGGCCAGGGAGATGGTGGCTGTTGTGGACATGTTGCAGGAACTGTAGTGGATCCAGACTAGTCCGGAAAGCTGAGAATGATTTGTGCCATGACAATCTTTAGAAGCACTTCATAATGATGGATGTATGGAGTTGCATGTTCTCTCTGTGTCTGCTTTGGGTTTCCTTTGGTGCTTCAGTTTCCTACCCACAGTCGGAGAGATATGCAGGTTAGGTGATAGGACATGCTCAGTTGCTCCTCTGTGTTATGGAGACCAGCATGGTAAGTGCATGGGGTTACGGATAGGGCCTGGGTGGAATTGTTGGTGCAAACTCAATGAGCTGAGCGGCCTCTTCCAGGTTCTAGGCATACCGTGTACCTTCAATGCATTCTTCAATGCAAAGATCAAAAAACTGTCCATTCCAACCTGAATAATACTCAATGATCAGACATGAAAACTCTTTGGAGAGAGGAGAGATACAGTGATACCACAATCCTCTTCATGAAACATTTTGCCCTTGCACTTTCTGACCTTTACTTGTGTTGCTACATTAAGCAATTATTGTACATTACAACAGTGACTTACATTTCAACTAAGGATTTCATGCAAAACAAAAATGCTTTAGGACATCTTGAGGCTATGAAAGTTCTATACTTAATGCAAGGATTTTCTTTTAATGTGCCAGTGGGATTGATTTGCCCTGTAAAGGACTGCTTATTGTTTATGTTTATAAAGTTTTAAACAATAAGAGGTGAACTTCTATTTTGGACACAAGTAATTATAGGCCGGTGAGTTTGACGATCTCAGTCATAGAGAAGTTGTGGAGAGGATTCTTAGAGATAGGATGCTATAGGCACTTAGAGCATGCGATCTGATTAGGGATAGCAGCATGGATTTGTAAAGGGAGGTTGCGTCTTACAAATCTGGTAGAATTTTTGGAGAAGGTGACGGAAAAACAGTCGACGAAGGATTTCAGTAAGGAATTTTGATAAAGGTGCCTCATGGCAGGTTGCTGGAAACGTTAAAGCTCATAGGATACAAGGACAGGTGTTTAGATGGATGAAAACAGGCATTAGTAACAGAAGCAAAGAGTAGTAGTGGAAGGATCCTTTTCTAGCTGGAGGTCTGGACTAGTGGTGTGCCGCAGGGCTCAGCTCAGTACGGACCTTTGCTATTTTGTAATATATATAAATGACTTGGAAAAGGGAGTCAGTCTGGTGTGATCAGCAAGTTTGCAGTTGACACGAAGATGGGCTGGACTTGCAACAGTGAGGAGCAGTGTCAGACAATACAGCGGATTAAGATAGGCTGGTATCCATTGGGTAGAGAAATGGCAGATGGAATTTACTAATCCAGATAAGTGCGAGGTGATAACATTTGGAAGAAATAATGAAGGGGGAGTTACATGATAAATCGCAGGCTTACTTAAGCATATAGAAACGCAGAGGGACCTGGGGGTGTGCAGTGCACATGTCCTTGATGAAGTGGCATTACAGGTGGAGAAGGTGGTGAAGAAGGCTTATGGTATGCTAGTACAAAAGCTGGCAATTAAGGTTGCAGTTGTATAGAACGTTGGTTCGACCGCACTGGAGTATTGCATACAGTTCTGGACGCCTTATTACCAGAAGGATGTACAGAGACTCTGGAGAGTGTGCAGAGGAGGTTTACCAGGATGCTTACGCCTGGTATGCGAAGGACTGAGCTATGAGAAGACGGTCGGGCAAATCGAGGCTGACCTCTTAGAAAGGCAGAGAATGGGGGGGAGATCTAATAGAGGTATATAAGATTATGAAAGTATAGATAGAGTGAAACAGTGCTAACTATTTTCTAGGCGGATGCAAACATTATGAGGGGCCACGGCTTAGGGTGAAGGGCAGTAAGGTATAATTTGAATGCTAGAGGGAGTTTTTCACAACAGAGGGTGGGTGGCGGTATGGAATGCACTTGCCAAGTAGGGGTGGTGGAGGCAGGCATGCTGGAGTTGTTTAAGGTTGAATTAGACAGGCACATGAGCGGACTAGAGATGAGGGATACAGGAGACTTTTCTAAATATAAGATCAAGAGCCTTGGGGACCCCCTGGGAATCAATTGATTCCTATGGACCTTCCCAAACATATTTCATGGCTCACTTGTATTACTTCGAGCTTTGGGGATTCCGTAAAGTCTGTATAATTTGTGCATGTTTATTGATGACTTTTCTTTTAATTCACAGGTGATTTCGGTCTGCCTTGTTGTGTGGGTTTTCGCTCGGGTGCTCCGGTTGCCTGCCACACCCACAAAAACGTGCTCTTGGATGACTGGTGTAACAAATTGTCCCTAAATTAGTCTCCCCTCAATATTCCCCAATAGGCTAGACAATGGTCATAGGTAGAAGAGGGCACTCACAATGTTAAAATGGGCGTGCGGGCTCGTTGGGCCGAAGGGTCTGTTTCCGTGCTGTGTTATTCCTTTGTCTTTGAAACTTATAAAATTGTGCCAAGATAGATGTGGATATTTCCCTGGTGGAGTGGTCTCGACCCAGCGGGAGCAATCTCAGAATAAAATGAGGTGGAATTTTCTTCCTTCATTTCAAGTGATGGATCTCTTGGAAATTCTCTACCCCAGAACACTGTGGTGGTTTGATCACTAAACATATTGAAGAAGACATTTTAAACTTTACTGGATATAACAACATCAAAGGATATGAGGATAGCATGGGATAGCAGCATTGAGTAGATAATCATAGAATCCTAACGTGCAGAAGGAGGCAATTCAGCTCAATTGGAGTCTGCACTGACTCTCTGACAGAGTACGTTAGTCAGGCCCAATCCGTGATCCCACATATTTCCCATCTAACTTTCACATCTTGTGACTCCAAGGGACAATTTACTTTGGCCAATCTCCTACCATACACACCTTTGGACTGTGGGAGGAAACCGGAGTACCTGGAGGAAACCCGTACAGGCACGGGGAGAATGTGCAAATGCCACACAGTCACCAGAGGCTGGAATTGAACCCAGGTCCCTGGCAGCAGTGTTTAAATCACTGTGCCACCATGTGCACGATCTGATTGAATGGTTGAGCAGGCTCGAAGGGCTGAATGGCCTAATTCTGTTCCTATGGATCTATATTTCCAACCTCATTTACTCATTTACTCCGTTTTTGTTTCAAAGAAATACGGGCCAGGGGGACCTACCTCAGCTTCATGTTAAAATTGCAGGCTATTACAGACTATCATGGTGACAAAAACGGTGATGAAGACAAGCGTTGATGTCGTCTATATGGATTTCAGTAAGGCGTTTGATAAGGTCCCTCTATGGTAGGCTGATAAAAAAGGTGAAGGCGCATGGGATACAGGGCAGGTATGTAGATGGGTTGAGAACATGGCTTGGGGGAGGAGGAGACAGCGGGTAGTAGTGGAAGGCTCTTTTCCAACTGGAGGTCTGTCACTAGTGGTGTGCCACAGGGCTCTGTACTAGGACCTCTTCTATTTGTGCGGTTATATAAATGACTTGGAAGAGGGGGTAGGTGGTGTGATCAGCAAATTGCTGATGACACTAAGATGATTGGATTGGGCAGGGATGAGGAGCACGTGCCTGGCAATACAAACATGACATAGATAGGCTGGTAGATTGGGCAGATAGATGGCAAATGGAATTTAATCCGGATAAATGCGAGGGGATGCATTTTGGCCGGAATAATGTAGAGGGGAGTTACAGGATAAAAGGTAAAACTATCCGGAGTATAGAGATGCAGAGAGACCTGGGGGTGCAAGTTCACAAGTCTCTGAAGGTGTCAGTACAGGTGGAGAATGTGGTAAAAAAAGCGTATGGTATGTTAGCCTTCATAGGAAGGGGTATAGAATACAAGAGTAGGAGTCTGATGTTGCAGGTGTATAGAACGTTGGTTAGGCCTCATCTGGAGTACTGCGTCCAGTTCTGGTCACCGTACTACAGGAAGGATGTAGAGGTCCTGGAGAGAGTGCAGAGGAGATTTACCAGGATGCTGCCTGGTATGGAAGGGCTGTCTTACGAGGAAAGATTGAAAACACTGGGGTTGTTTTCCCTTGAAAGACGTCGGCTGAGAGGGTATCTTTTAGAGGCATATAAGATTATGAGGGGTATAGATAAAGTAAATGGTGGTAAGCTTTTTCCACCATTAGAAATGGATAGAACGAGGGGTCACGGGCTCAGGGTGAGGGGGGCTATGTATAAGACGAATATTAAAGGGCAGTTTTTCACACAAAGGGTAGCGGGGGTGTGGAATGCACTGCTGAGTAAGGTGGTGGGAGCAGGCACGCTGGGGCTGTTTAAGGGTCTCTTGGACAGCCACATGAGCAGTCTGCAGATAGAGGGATATAGCAGGACTGTTTGAATATCGGGAGGACCAAATAGTAATAGACTATCTTTTAGTTTCGTCTCGGGAATGTCTTAGTTTTTTTTATAGCATGTTTAATTAAGTCTTATTTGTTTCCGCAGGCAATTCGGTCCACCTTGTTGACCAACAAGGGGCATGCATGCGGCATGTCGTGCGAGAGCTGCTCTTGGAGGTTGCTTCAGGAGTTGCCTAGTGCTTCACGTCGTCAGTGTATGCTTAAACTGGACCATCTGATGGGCAACATGACAGCTCAGAGACTATCGCTGTTGCTGTGCAGACACATGGATTTGGGCCTGTGTCTGCGGGAGTTTGCGCGTTCTCCCGTGGTTGCGTGGGTTTTCTCCGGGTGCTCCGGTTTCCTCCCACATCCCAAAAATGTGCTCTTAGGCTGATTGGGTAACAAATTGTCCCTATATTGGTCCCTATATGGGAATCTTTAACAATAGGCATAGCCTAAAGACAAGGATATGTCATTAGGACGTTAGGACGGCGGCGCGGGCTTGTTGGGCCGAAGGGCCTGTTTCCCGTGCTGTGTTGCTCTTTGTTCTTGTTCTTTGTTCTATCAATGATATTGATGTACTTGTTTTTATCCTACAGGTGCTTTGGTCCACCTTGTTGTCTAACGAGGGACATACACGCAATGGGTCGTGAGAGGGCTGCTCTTGGATTTTTCGAGAGTATCCTAGTGCTTCACGTCGTTAGTGTACGCTTGAACTGGACCAGTTGATTGGCAACACGAAGCTCAGTGACTATCGCTGTGCTGTGCAGATTTGGGCCTGTGTCTGTGGGAATTTGCGCATTCTCCCCGTGCTTGCGTGGGTTTTCTCTGGGTGCTCCGGTTTCCTCCCACATCCCAAAGATGTGCTCTTAGGCTAATTGGCAAAACAAATTCTCCCTAAATTGTCTCAAATTTGGTTCCAATGCATAGATCTATAAACATAGACAGGGATTACGGAAAGAAGTGGGAACAACGGGGTGGTGGCGCGGGCTCGTTGGGCCGAAGGGCCTGTTTCCTGTGCTGTTTTGTTCTTTGTTCTTTGTTCATTGACTCCTTTCTGTTATCCCTATCAAAAAACTTAATCCAACAAGGTTTTCTCTTTAGAAATCCATGCTGGCTCTTTCTAATCAAATTATATTTTACCATTTAACTACTGATCTTCCTGTCCTGCTGCTGCCAGCGGGATTTCCCATTGATGCCACCCGGAAGCACAAACTGTAAGTGGGCCATTGGGAGAATCAGAAAATCCTTCTGGCGTGAAGAGCCAGGAAATCGCACCCAAGGTGCCCGGGACCATTCTTCCTTCCCAATGTCCGAAGCTGAGACTACAATTCATCAGCAGGTATGTCATGTTGAACTGTACAAAATGCTGGTTCAAACACAGCTGGAATTTTGTATGCAGTTCTGGTCACCACATTACAGGAAGGACATGATTGGTGTATAAAATTGTGATGGGTGTAGATGGAATGAATGCAAGGGGGCTTTTTCCACTTAGGCTAGGGGCATGGGTTAAAGGTGATGGGGAAAAAAGGGAATATTTCATGGACAAGGGAATTAAGGGTTATGGGGAGGCGGGAAGGTGGAACTGATCCACTTCAGATCAGCCACCATCTTATTGAATGGCGGGACAGGCTCGAGGGGCTGGATGGCCCCTACTCCTGCTCCTATTTTTTATGTTCTTATGGAATATTAGGGGGGGACTTCTTCATGCAGAGAGTGGTGGGAGTGTGGAATGAGCTGCCAGATGAAGTGGTAAATGTCGGCTCACCTTTAACATTTAAGGAAAACTTGGAGAGGTTCACGGATGAGAGAGGTGTGGACGGATGTGGTCCAGATGCAGGTTAGTGGGACTAGGCAGAAAAATGGTTCAACACAGACAAGAAGGGCCAAAGGACCTGTTTATGTGCTGTAATGTTCTGTGATTCTAGGATTGCTCTGGAGAGACAGCGAAGGAGATTTAGAAGAATGTTGCCAGGGATTGAGAATTACAGCTATGAGGACTGATAGGATCGGCTAAGGTTGTTTTTCTTAGAACAGAGGAAAATAAGAGGCGACCTAATTGAAGTTCACAAAATGATGAGGGTTTAGACAGGGTAGACAGGAAAGACTCACTTTCCCTAGCTGAGGAGCCAATTATGAGGGATTTAAGTAAAAGAATTAGAAAGGATATTTGGAAAACCGTTTGCACTCAGAAAGTAACAGGCACCTAGAATTCACTGCTGTAACCTGTAAGGACCAAAGCTGGAAAGTGGGATTGAATTGAGCACCCAGTTTATTTTTCCTCTTTTGGGTCAGTACAGGCACATTGGGCTGAGTGGTCTCATTCCCCACCATGAGTTTTCTACAGTTCTCTGGTTCTAACTCTGAGCTGAAAGTTTTTTTCCCTGAAGTTTCATTGTAGTTCAGATTTGAAGAATACATCAGACTGCTGTGAAAAAATGAAATTCTGACCTAAAGGAAACTGAGCTAATGATGTAGTCGCTGTGCCGGAGGAAAGAGAGAGAACACATTTGCTTTTTATTGGTTCCTCTTTTAAAGAGCTAACGAGAGTCAATGAATACCATATGGCATTGGATTTCAACGTCTGTTAACAAGTGGACTTTACATGAGAAACAACTCAGGGCAGCATGGTAATACAGTGGTTAGCACTGCTGCTTCACAGCTCCAGAGATCTGGGTTCGATTCTCGGCTCGGGTCACTGTCTGTGCAGAGTTTGCACATTCTCCTCATGTCTGCGTGAATTTCTTCCTGATGCTCCAGTTTGCCCCTTAGTGTCCTGGGATATGTAGGTTAGAGGGATTAGTGGGTAAATGTGCAGGGAATTGGGTAGAGTCAGGATGGAATTGTGGTCGATGCAGATTTGATGGGCCAAAGGATCTCTTCCTGCACTGTAGGATTTTATGACACCCTGTCATTTCAGTGGATCATCACTAAGAAAATAATTTGTGCTTTTGCTAATGGGTAGGAGTCTCCAGATCTTTGCTGATCTGGTGGTGAATCAGCTTTGGAAGCCCAAGATGTGGGTCATTGGAGAACAATATCCCATGATTCATTCCGGTCAGAATGTCGTTCACATTAAAAGCAGGGGTGTGTGTGACCCCACACCGCCCAGCACCCCAAGCCTTCGAAGGAGTTGCTTAATTCAGACATTTGTGGGATTACTGAGGGAGAAAATCCATCAAAGGGTAACTGACATATGTCTCTCTGAGAGATAGCACTCTCTCTCTCTGACCTACTCCTCTTATATTAGACTGTGCTGGGAAATCAACTGACAGGATCAGATATCAGACATTACAAGAAGCCAGTGTGTTTCAAAGAATTATCTGCTAATGACAACAAGTGAATATTGAATAATATATATTACGGTACAGTGTTTATTGCGATGGTCCCTGCCATCTGGCCAGCTGCTTCACCATCTGTTAGGTTTTATGCCTAAAAGACTCAGGATAAGAGAGAAAATAAAATGTAACACAAATACACAAGGGAGACCTTATACTTCTGTACATGTGCCAACTTAATATTAGCTCAAATGTGGCAGTGAATTTCATATTCACAGCATTTCTCTGTCAAGAAATTATTTCTTAATTCTTTATCTGAGTTGTTAGTAGCTATCTTATATTTGTTCCTCTTCGTTCTGGACTCAGCCACAAATAGGAACACTTTTTCCAATCCAGCTTGTAAAACCTCCCTTCGTAATGTTAAAGACCTTGACGTTCTCTCCTCTTAGGCTGATTGGGTAACAAATTGTCCCTATATTGGTCCCTATATGGGAATCTTCAACAATAGGCATAGCCTAAAGACAAGGATACGTCATTAGGACGTTAGGACGGCGGCGCGGGCTCGTTGGGCCGAAGGGCCTGTTTCCCGTGCTGTGTTGCTCTTTGTTCTTTGTTCTTCTTAGTCTTCCCTCACAGTGCCAGCGACCTGGGTTCAATTCTAGCCTTGGGTGACTGATTTGATTTGATTTGATTTATTATTGTCACATGTATTAGTATAAGTAAAAAAGTATTATTTCTTGCTTTACACAGATGAAGCATGCTGTACATGGAGAAGGAAAGGAGAGAGTGTAGAATGTAGTGTTACAGTCATACCTCAGGAGTACAGAAAGATCAACTTAATGCTAGGTAGGTCCATTCAAAAGTCTGACAGCAGCAGAGAAGAAGCTGTTTTTGAGTCAGTCGGTCAGATTTTTATATTTTTTTTCCTGATAGGAGAAGGTGGAAGAGAGAATTTCTGGGGTGCATGGGTTCCTTGATTATGCTGGCTGCTTTGCTGAGGCAGTGGAAAGTGTAGACAGAGTCAATGGATGGGAGGCGTGATGGATTGGGCTACATTCATGACCTTTTGTAGTTTTTTGCGGTCTTGGGCAGAGCAGGAGCCCATACCAAGCTGTGACACAACCAGCATGGGGAGACCAAGACAGGTTGTTGGTGATTTGGACACCTAAAAACTTAAAGCTCTATTTCCTCCCCATTGATATGGGGATTGCGAAGGAAAGGATTGACAGGTTGTTGGTGATTTGGACACCTAAAAACTTAAAGCTCTATTTCCTCCCCATTGATATGGGGATTGCGGAGGAAAGGATTGCGAAGTCAATTCTGATTAGGAGTGAAAGTAGTAGGGTAATTGTGATGGGGGACTTTAACTTTGCTAATATTGATTGGAATAGCTATAGCTCTAGCTCGTTAGAGGGGTCAGTTTTCGTACAGAGTGTGCAGGAAGGTTTTTTGACTCAGTATGTAGATAGGCCAACTAGAGGTGAGGCTACATTGGATTTGGTGCTGGGCAATGAGCCAGACCAGGTGTTAGGCTTGGAAGTTAGTGAACATTTTGGTGATAGTGACCACAATTCGGTTACGTTCACCTTAGTGATGGACAGGGATAGGCATGAAGCTGGGGGCTGTAGTTATAGCTGGGGGAAGGGTAATTATGAGGCCATCAGGAGAGAATTAGGGTGCGTAGATTGGACTAGGGAACTACAGGGACTGGGAACATCTGGAATGTGGTGCTTATTCAAGGAGCAGCTGCTGAGAGTCCTTGATAAGTATGTCCCTGTCAGGCAGGGAGGAAATGGACGAGTAAGAGAGCCTTGGTGTACGAAAAGAGTTGATTTGCTGGTTAAGAAGAAAAAGGAGGCTTATGTCAGGATGAGGCTTGAAGGCTCAGGTAGTGCAATGGATAGCTATAGATTAGCTAGGAAGGAGGTAAAAAGTGAATTGAGGAGAGCTAAGAGGGGACACGAGAAGATGTTGGCTGATAGGATTAAGGAGAATCCTAAAGCTTTCTTTCGATATGTTAAGAATAGAAGATTGGTTAGGGCAAGATTAGGACCAGTCATAGATAGCAGTGGGAAGTTGTGCGTGGAGCCTGAAGAGATTGGCGAGGCACTGAATAAATATTTCTCTTCGGTATTCACGCAGAGTGCTGGAAATGTAGCTGTGGAGAGCACTGAGGTACAGGGTTGCAAATTGGGGAGTATTGTAGTAGATAGGGAGGATGTGTTAGAAATTCTCGAGGGTTTGAAGTTGGATAAGTCCCCTGGGCCGGACGGGATTTACCCTAGGATTCTCTGGGAGGCAAGAGAGGAGATTGCAGAGCCTCTGGCTCTGATCTTCAGGTCCTCGTTGGTTACGGGTGTGGTTCCGGAGGACTGGAGGATGGCGAATGTGGTCCCATTGTTTAAGAAGGGGAAGAGAGACCTTCCTGGGAATTATAGGCCAGTGAGTCTTACTTCTGTGGTGGGCAAGGTATTGGAGAGAATTATTAGGGATAGGATTTATAGTTATTTAGAGAGAAATGAATTGATTGGGGATAGTCAGCATGGTTTCGTGAAGGGTAGGTCATGCCTTACTAACCTCATTGAGTTTTTTGAGAAAGTGACCAGAGAGGTGGATGGGGGTAAGGCGGTTGATGTAGTATATATGGACTTTAGTAAGGCGTTTGATAAGGTGGCCCATGGAAGACTTCTACAGAAAATGCAGATGTGTGGAATAGAGGGTGATTTAGCAAATTGGATTAGAAATTGGCTGGCAGATAGAAGACAGAGGGTGGTGGTTGATGGGAGATTTTCATCGTGGAGTTCGGTGACGAGTGGTGTGCCTCAGGGGTCTGTTTTGGGGCCCCTGCTGTTTGTAATTTTTATAAATGATCTGGATGAGGGTATTGAGGGATGGATCAGTAAATCTGCAGATGATACTAAAGTTGGTGGTGTGGTAGATAGTGAAGAGGGGTGTTTTAGTTTACAGAGTGACTTGGACAAGTTGCAGAGCTGGCCGAGAGGTGGCAAATGGAGTTAATGTGGAAAAGTGTGAGTAATGCACTTTGGCAGGAACAATAAATGTGTAGAGTATAGGGCTAATGGTAGGGTCTTAATAGTGTTGAGAACGAGGATCTTGGTGTATGTGTGATAGATCCCTGAAAGTAGGCAGTCAAGTGGATAAAGTTGTTAAGAAGGCTTATGGAGTCTTAGCTTTTATTGGTAGGGGATTGAATTTAGGAGCGCAGCTCATGTTGCAGCTGTACAAAACTCTAGTGCGGCCGCACTTGGAGTATTGTGTGCAGTTCTGGTCGCACATTATAAGAAAGATGTGGAGGCATTGGAGAGGGTACAGAGGAGGTTTACCAGGTTGCCTGGTATGGAGGGCAGGTCCTATGAGGAGAGGTTGAGGGATTTGAGGTTGTTTTCGTTAGAGAGGAGGCGGCTAAGGGGGGATTTATTGAAACATATAAGATGATTAGAGGTTTGGATAGGTGGACAGTGATAGCCTTTTTCCTAGGATGGAGAAAGCTAGCACGAGGGACACAACTTTAAATTAAGGGGTATAGTTATAGGACGGATATCAGAGGTAGGTTCTTTACTCAAAGGTGGTTAGGGAGTGGAATGCCTGCCTGCAGCTGTTGTAGATGCGCCAAGTTTGGTGGCGTTTAAGAGGTTAGTTGATAAGTTATGGATGAGAAGATTAAGGAGAATCCTAAGATTCTCATCCTAAGATGGGAGATTTTCATCGTGGAGTTCGGTGACGAGTGGTGTGCCTCAGGGGTCTGTTTTGGGGCCCCTGCTGTTTGTAATTTTTATAAATGATCTGGATGAGGGTATTGAGGATGGATCAGTAAATTTGCAGATGATACTAAGGTTGGTGGTGTGGAGATAGTGAAGAGGGGTTTTTAGTTTCAGAGTGACTTGACAAGTGCAGAGCTGGGCGCGAGAGGTGGCAAAGGAGTTTAATGTGGAAAAGTGTGAGGTAATTGCACTTTGGCAGAACAATAAATGTGTAGAGTATAGGGCTAATGGTAGGGCTCTTAATAGTGTGAGGAACAGAAGGATCTTGGTGTATTTGTCAATAGATCCCTGAAAGTAGCAGTCAAGTGGATAAGGTTGTTAAGAAGGCATATGGAGTCTTAGCTTTTATTGGTAGGGGGATTGAATTTAGGAGCCGCAGTCATGTTGCAACTGTACAAAACTCTAGTGCGGCCGCACTTGGAGTATTGTGTGCAGTTCTGGTCCCCGCATTATAAGAAAGATGTGGAGGCATTGGAGAGGGTACAGAGGAGGTTTACAGGATGTTGCCTGGTATGGAGGGCAGGTCTTATGAAGAGAGGCTGAGGATTTGAGGTTGTTTTCGTTAGAAGAAGGAGGCTAAGAGGGGATCTAATTGAAGCATATAAGATGATTAGAGGTTGGATAGGGGTGGACAGTGATAGCCTTTTTCCTAGGATGGAGAAAGCTAGCACGAGGGGACACAACTTTAAATTAAGGGGTATAGTTATAGGACGGATATCAGAGGTAGGTCTTTTACTCAAAGAGTGATTAGGGAGTGGAATGCCCTGCCTGCAGCTGTTGTAGATGCGCCAAGTTTGGTGGCGTTTAAGAGGTTAGTTGATAAGTATATTGATGAGAAGGGAATGGTTTAGTTAGGAGGGGCATTGCTTTTTATTTTGGTCGGCACAACATCGAAGGCCGAAGGGCCTGTTCTGTGCTGTATTGTTCTATGTTCTATGATATACACAGGGGTATATTCTCCTTTATGCTTTCTGAAGTCGATGACAATCTCTTTTATTTTGTTGACATTGAGGGAGAGATTATTGTTGCTGCACCAGTTCACCAGATTCTCTATCTCATTCCTGCACTCTGTCTCATCGTTGTTTGAGATCCGACCCACTATGGTGGTATCATCAGCAAACTTGGAAATTGAATTGGAGGGGAATTTGGTCATAGATGTATAAGGAGTATAGTCAGGGGCTGAGAACACAGCCTTGTGGGGCACCGGTGTTGAGGATGATGGTGGAGGAGGTGTTGTTGCCTATCCTTACTGATTGTGGTCTGTGGGTTAGGAAGTTCAGGATCCAATCACAGAGGGAGGAGCTGAGGCCCAGGCCACAGACTTTGGAGGTGGGTTTTGTGGGAATAATGGTGTTGAAGGCTGAGCTGTAGTCAATAAATAGGAGTGTGACATAGATGCCTTTGTTATCTCGGTGTTCCATGAATGAGTGCAGGGCCAGGGAGATGGTGGCTGTTGTGGACATGTTGCAGGAACTGTAGTGGATCCAGATAGTCCGGAAAGCTGGAATTGATTTGTGCCATGACTAATCTTTAGAAGCACTTCATAATGATGGATGTATGGAGTTTGCATGTTCTCTCTGTGTCTGCTTGGGTTTCCTTTGGTGCTTCAGTTTCCTCCCACAGTCGGAGAGATATGCAGGTTAGGTAGATAGGACATGCTCAATTGCTCCTCTGTGTTATGGAGACCAGCATGGTAAGTGCATGGGGTTACAGGGATAGGGCCTGGGTGGAATTGTTGGTGCAAACTCAATGAGCTGAGCGGCCTCCTTCCAGGTTCTAGGCATACCGTGTACCTTCAATGCATTCTTCAATGCAAAGATCAAAAATCTGTCCATTCCAACCCTGAATATACTCAATGATCAGACATTGAAAACTCTTTGGAGAGAGAGAGATCCAGTGATTCACAATCCTCTTCATGAAACATTTTGCCCTTGCACTTTCTGACCTTTACTTGTGTTGCTACATTAAGCAAATTATTTGCTACATTACAACAGTGACTACATTTCAATAAGGATTTCATGAAAGGCAAAATGCTTTAGGACATCTTGAGGCTATGAAAGTTCCTATATTAATGCAAGGATTTTCTTTTAATGTGCCTTGGGATGATTTGCCCTGTTAAAGACTGCTATTGTTTATGTTTATAAGTTTTAAACAATAAGAGGTGAACTTCTTTGGACACAAGTAATTATAGGCCGGTGAGTTTGACGTCAGTCATAGAGAAGTTGTTGGAGAGGATTCTTAGAGATAGGATGTATAGGCACTTAGAGCATTGCGATCTGATTAGGGATACGCAGCATGGATTTGTAAAGGGGAGGTTGCGTCTTACAAATCTGGTAGAATTTTTGGAGAAGGTGACGAAAACAGTCGACGAAGGATTTCAGTAAGGAATTTGATAAGGTGCCTCATGGCAGGTTGCTGGAAAACGTTAAAGCTCATAGGATACAAGGACAGGTGTTTAGATGGATTGAAAACTGGCTTAGTAACAGAAGACAAAGAGTAGTAGTGGAAGGATCCTTTTCTAGCTGGAGGTCTGTGACTAGTGGTGTGCCGCAGGGCTCAGTACGGGACCTTTGCTATTTGTAATATATATAAATGACTTGGAAAAGGGAGTCAGTGGTGTGATCAGCAAGTTTGCAGTTGACACGAAGATGGCTGGACTTGCTAACAGTGAGGAGCAGTGTCAGACAATACAGCGGGATATAGATAGGCTGGTATATTGGGTAGAGAAATGGCAGATGGAATTTAATCCAGATAAGTGCGAGGTGATACATTTTGGAAGAAATAATGAAGGGGGGAGTTACATGATAAATCGCAGGCTTATTAAGCATATAGAAACGCAGAGGGACCTGGGGGTGCAAGTGCACATGTCCTTGAAAGTGGCATTACAGGTGGAGAAGGTGGTGAAGAAGGCTTATGGTATGCTAGTACAAAAGCTGGCAATTAAGGTTGCAGTTGTATAGAACGTTGGTTCGACCGCACTTGGAGTATTGCATCCAGTTCTGGACGCCTTATTACCAGAAGGATGTAGAGACTCTGGAGAGTGTGCAGAGGAGGTTTACCAGGATGCTGCCTGGTATGGAAGGACTGAGCTATGAGAAGAGGTCGGGCAAATCGAGGCTGTTCTCCTTAGAAAGGCAGAGAATGGGGGGGAGATCTAATAGAGGTATATAAGATTATGAAAGGTATAGATAGAGTGAACAGTGCTAACCTATTTTCTAGGTCGGATGCAAACATTATGAGGGGCCACGGGCTTAGGGTGAAGGGAGTAAGGTATAATTTGAATGCTAGAGGGAGTTTTTTCACACAGAGGGTGGTGGCGGTATGGAATGCACTGCCAAGTAGGGTGGTGGAGGCAGGCATGCTGGAGTTGTTTAAGGTTTACTTAGACAGGCACATGAGCGGACTAGAGATTGAGGGATACAGGAGACTTTTCTAAATAAAGATCAAGAGCCTTGGGACCCCCTGGGAATCAATTGATTCCTATGGACCTTCCAACATATTTCATGGCTCACTTGTATTACTTCCGAGCTTTTGGGGATTCCGTAAATGTCTGTATAATTTGTGCATGTTTATTGATGACTTTTCTTTTAATTCACAGGTGATTCGGTCTGCCTTGTTTGTGTGGGTTTTCTCCGGGTGCTCCGGTTTCCTGCCACACCACAAAAACGTGCTCTTAGGCTGACTGGTGTAACAAATTGTCCCTAAATTAGTCTCCCCTCAATATTCCCCAATAGGCTTAGACAATGGTCATAGGTAGAAGAGGGCACTCACAATGTTAAAATGGTGGCGTGGGCTCGTTGGGCCGAAGGGTCTGTTTTCCGTGCTGTGTTATTCTTTGTTCTTTGAAACTTATAAAATTGTTCCAAGATAGATTGGATATTTCCCCTGGTGGAGTGGTCTCGACCCAGCGGGAGCAATCTCAGAATAAAATGAGGTGGAATTTCTTCCTTCAGAAGTGATGGATCTTTGGAATTCTCTACCCCAGAACACTGTGGTGGTTTGATCACTAAACATATTGAAGAAGACATTTTAAAATTTCTGGATATAACAACATCAAAGGATATGAGGATAGCATGGGATAGCAGCATTGAGGTAGATAATCATAGAATTCCTAAGTGCAGAAGGAGGCAATTCAGCTCATTGAGTCTGCACTGACTCTCTGACAGAGTACGTTAGTCAGGCCCAATCCCGTGATCCCACATATTTCCCATCTAACTTTCACATCTTGTGACTTCAAGGGACAATTTACTTTGGCCAATCTCCCTAACCTACACACCTTTGGACTGTGGGAGGAAACCGGAGTACCTGGAGGAAACCCGTACAGGCACGGGGAGAATGTGCAAATGCCACACAGTCACCCAAGGCTGGAATTGAACCCAGGTCCCTGGCAGCAGTGTTAATCACTGTGCCACCATGGTGCCACGATCTGATTGAATGGTTGAGCAGGCTCGAAGGGCTGAATGGCCTAATTCTGTTCCTATGGATCTATATTTCCAACCTCTTTACTCATTTACTCCGTTTTGTTTCAAAGAAATACGGGCCAGGGGGACCTCACCTCAGCTTCATGTTAAAATTGCAGGCTATTACAGACTATCATGGTGACAAAAACGGTTGATGAAGGACAAGCCGTTGATGTCGTCTATATGGATTTCAGTAAGGCGTTTGATAAGGTCCCTCATGGTAGGCTGATAAAAAAGGTGAAGGCGCATGGGATACAGGGCCAGGTATGTAGATGGGTTGAGAACTGGCTTGGGAGGAGGAGACAGCGGGTAGTATTGGAAGGCTCTTTTTCCAACTGGAGGTCTGTCACTAGTGGTGTGCCACAGGGCTCAGTACTAGGACCTCTTCTATTTGTGGTTTATATAAATGACTTGGAAGAGGGGGTAGGTGGTGTGATCAGCAAATTTGCTGATGACACTAAGATGATTGGATTGGCGGGTACTGAGGAGCAGTGCCTGGCAATACAACATGACATAGATAGGCTGGTAGATTAGGCAGATAGATGGCAAATGGAATTTAATCCGGATAAATGCGAGGTGATGCATTTTGGCCGGAATAATGTAGAGGGGAGTTATAGGATAAAAGGTAAAATTATCCGGAGTATAGAGACGCAGAGAGACCTGGGGGTGCAAGTTCACAGGTCTCTGAAGGTGTCAGTACAGGTGGAGAATGTGGTAAAAAAAGCATATGGTATGTTAGCCTTCATAGGAAGAGGTATAGAATACAAGAGTAGGAGTCTGATGTTGCAGGTGTATAGAACGTTGGTTAGGCCTCATCTGGAGTACTGCGTCCAGTTCTGGTCGCCGTACTGCAGGAAGGATGTAGAGGCCCTGGAGAGAGTGCAGAGGAGATTTACCAGGATGCTGCCTGGTATGGAAGGGCTGTCTTACGAGGAAAGATTGAAAACACTGGGGTTGTTTTCCCTTGAAGGACGTCGGCTGAGAAGGGATCTTTTAGAGGTATATAAGATTATGAGGGGTATAGAACATAGAACATAGAACACTACAGCACAGAACAGGCCCTTTGGCCTTCGATGTTGCGCCGACCAATATAAAAAGCAATGACCCCCCAATCTAAACCATTCCCTTCTCTTCCATATACTTATCAACTAACCTCTTAAACGTCACCAAACTTGGTGCATCTACAACTGCTGCAGGCAGGGCATTCCACTCCCGAATCACCCTTTGGGTAAAGAACCTACCTCTGATATCCGTCCTATAACTATCACCCCTTAATTTAAAGCTGTGTCCCCTTGTGCTAGCTTTCTCCATCCTTGGAAAAAGGCTATCACTGTCCACCCTATCTAAACCTCTAATCATCTTATATGTTTCGATTAGGTCTCCTCTTAGCCGCCTCCTTTCTATCGAAAACAACCTCAAATCCTCAGCCTCTCTTCATAAGACCTGCCCTCCATACCAGGCAACATCCTGGTAAACCTCCTCTGTACCCTCTCCAATGCCTCCACATCTTTCTTATAACGTGGGGACCAGACCTGCACACAATACTCCAAGTGCGGCCGCACTAGAGTTTTGTACAGTTGCAACATGACGTTGCGGCTCCGAAATTCAATCCCCCTACCAATAAAAGCTAAGACTCCATATGCCTTCTTAACAACCTTCTCGA
Organism: Sphyrna mokarran; assembly: GCA_024679065.1. Taxonomy (NCBI): domain Eukaryota; kingdom Metazoa; phylum Chordata; class Chondrichthyes; order Carcharhiniformes; family Carcharhinidae; genus Sphyrna; species Sphyrna mokarran. Next base: position 38,437,501 of record JAGIQG010000028.1, on the reverse strand, counting down.
CTTGACTGCCTACTTTCCGGGATCTATGCACATACACACCAAGATCCCTCTGTTCATCAAGACTACTAAGAATCCTACTATTAGCCCTATACTCTCCACATTTATTATTCCTGCCATAGTGCATTACCTCACACTTTTCCACATTAAACTCCATTTGCCACCTCTCGGCCCAGCTCTGCAACTTGTCCAAGTCTCTCTGCAAACTATAACACCCCTCCTCACTATCTACCACTCCACCGACTTTAGTGTCATCCGCAAACTTACTAATCCATCCTTCAATACCCTCATCCAGATCATTTATAAAAATTACAAACAGCAGGGGCCCCAAAACAGACCCCTGAGGTACACCACTTGTCACCGAAATAGATAGAGTAAATGGTGGTAAGCTTTTTCCACCATTAGAAATGGATAGAACGAGGGGTCACGGGCTCGGGGTGAGGGGGGCTATGTATAAGACGAATATTAGAGGGCAGTTTTTCACACAAAGGGTAGTGGGGGTGTGGAATGCACTGCCGAGTAAGGTGGTGGGAGCAGGCACGCTAGGGTTGTTTCAGGGTCTCTTGGACAGCCACATGAGCGGTCTACAGATAGAGGGATATAGCAGGACTGTTTGAATATCGGGAGGACCAAATAGTAGTAGACTATCTTTTAGTTTCGTCTCGGGAATGTCTTAGTTTTTTTTTAGCATGTTTAATTAAGTCTTATTTGTTTCCGCAGGCAATTCGGTCCACCTTGTTGACCAACAGGGGGCATGCATGTGGCCTGTCGTGCGAGGGCTGCTCTTGGATGTTACTTCAGGAGTGGCCTAGTGCTTCACGTCGTTAGTGTATGCTTAAACTGGACCATCTGATGGGCATCATGACAGCTCAGTGACTATCGCTGTTGCTGTGCAGACACATGGATTTGGGCCTGTGTCTGTGGGAGTTTGCGCGTTCTCCCCGTGGTTGCGTGGGTTTCCTCCTGGTGCTCCGGTTTCCTCTCACATCCCAAAAATGTGCTCTTAGGCTGATTGGGTAACAAATTGTCCCTATATTGGTCCCTATATGGGAATCTTCAATAATAGGCATAGCCTAAAGACAAGGATATGTCATTAGAACGTTAGGACGGCGGCGCGGGCTCGTTGGGCCGAAGGGCCTGTTTCCCGTGCTGTGTTGCTCTTTGTTCTTTGTTCTTTGTATCATGTCATGCTCCTCTTCTGATCTCTGTTCTTCTTCCTCTTGGAATCTTCTAAGAATGTCTGCCGATGTGTGAAACAACTGATGGGTTTGTGATGGGCACCTGCAGTTTGCCGGTGATAAACACATGAGGCCAGTGGACTGTTTCAGGGAGCTCACCCCAATTCAGATGTGATTCATGTTCCAATCTCTACGTCAGTCCTGCCTATTGAGAGTAAACAGTTTGCACCAGCACTCTCCCCTGCGTTATACTACTTGATATTTTCCATTCCTTGCAGAAACTGACAATCTTTTACATTGAAAGTTTATGCGGACTGCTTAATCGGCCAGAATTATCTCAGGCAGATTGAGGTTGTTGTCAGTCGTGGATCAGTGGGTAACTGGTTCATTTCTGAGGCAGCTTTCACTGGGTCCATCCCCCCGCAGGATGTGTGAAAAGACACAATAACCTCAATGAACACTTGCCCAGCAACTGGCAGCAATTTGATCTTGCTATTCAGAGCCTCCTAAGGATTTTTCCTGTGATTGCTTTGAGCTACACAAAGTGGATATGGGCTTTTGTTGACCAGTGTAAATGGATAATCGAAGCAAACTGCTCAGTTAATGTTGGCTGTCTTTCACGGGCACGATGGGCTAAGTGCCCTCCTTCCGTGGTGTAAGATTCGATGATTCAAGTGCCGTTAATTGTTAAATTGAAGAGAGACTGTTCAGGATTTGAAATATGTGGGGACCTGTTCTCCTCTGAGGGACCGAGATTTCGGGGGCCAGTTCCTGGCTCCATGCTTTTAATATTGTTCAACAATTCATCAAATTATTATCTCTGCTGCATTTTATTTATGCACAGAGAGGGTCTGCTTCAATTTTTTACTTCCTTTGTTTGCAACCCCCTTGTTGTTCTGGCCATGGGCTGTGCCGCAAGTACCCTGTTGCCACTGACATTGTATGGTACACTGTGACATTATTGCAGCAGCTAAACATTTCTGGAATGCATTGTGCTGATATGTGAAAACAAGATGAAGATAATAGTGAAGTTACTGAGAAAGGAAGATTGCTGCCCATACTCAATCTCTGAGTATGGTATCCCTGCCCTCTACCACCTTCAATGAGTCGGAAACAATTTCTCTGCCAGTTTGCCCCACATGGGTGACAGGCTGATCCACTCTGCTGCTTATTCTGGTTCGATGAGAGGGAAATCATTGCAAGATCAAAGAACAAAAGAACAAAACAGCACGGGAAACAGGCCCTTCGGCCCAACGAGCCCGCGCCGCCACCCCGATGTTCCCACTTCTATCCGCGATCCCTGTCTATGTTTTTGATCTGTGGATTAAAAACCAGATTTGAGACAACTTAGGGAGAATTTGTTCTGCCATCAACCTAAGAGTACATCCTTTGGATATGGGAGGAAACCGCAGCATCCGGAGAAAACCCATGCAAGCAAGAGCTTAATTTTTCTCAGGAACAGAAGGCTGATTTTGCCATGCATTGTTCAAGCCTTGCCACCAATACCAGCGAGAATGAGAATTTGATGCACAGGCAAATCTCCAGTCATTGCAGTGGGGCTGGAAAATTCCAGATAAGATCAGAGCATCTGGCCCAGAATTTGAGCAAAATTTATTCAGAAAGTCAATGAAAACTCCTAGAAGTGTTGCAGGAGAATCTTTCTGGAGAATCCTATAGTTTGTTACTAGACCTGACTTAATGAATTTTTTAAGAGCCAGTTGGCTCTGCTCAGTTCTGGGAGAGGCGATGGCCTAGTGATATTACTAGATTATTACTCCAGGAACTCAGCTAATGTTTTGCGACCTGGGTTCGAATCTTGCAATGGCAGAGGGTGGAATTTGAATTCAATCAAAAAATCTGAAGTAAGGAATCTACTGATAAAACTGTTGTCAATTATCAGAAAAACATATCTGATTCAGTAATCTTTTAACCTTATCTGCACTGGTCTACATGTGACTCCAGAGCCACAGCAATGTTGTGGACTCTCAACTGCCTTCCAATGGCAATTAGAGGTGGTTGATAAATGCTGGCCAGCCAGCAAAGACCATGTCCAACAAATGAATTAAAATAACATATCTATCCGTCAACATAAGTACATTATATGGGCTGGATTTTCTCCTCTCAACATGCTCAGCACCAGGGGGTCAAAACGTTGAACTTACCAGGCCATTCCTTCTGCCCATTATCTTTCCCAAGTAAGGAAACATAGCATGTTGCAACTCGACATCAGCTGGGGCATTGAGTTTAAAAATTGGCAAGTCAAGGTTTATAGAACTTTAGTTAGGTCTCACTTGGAATATAGTGTTCAATTCTGATCACCACACTGCCAGAAGGATGGGAAGGCTTTGGAGAGGGTACAGAAAAGTTTTACCAGGATATTGCCTGGTATGGAAGGCATTAACGATGAGGAGAGGTTGGAGAAACTTGGATTGTTCTCACTGGAGTGATGGAGGTTGCTAGAAGTCTACAAGATTATGAGAGGCATGAACAGAGTGGATAGTCAGAAACTTTTTCCCAGATGGAAGAGTCAATTACTACGGGGCATAGGTTTAAGGTGCGAGGGACAAGTTTTAAAGCAGATGCACAAGGCAGGTTTTTTACATAGTTATTAGATTTAATTAAAAATAACAATAAAAATGATAAATTATATTTACATAGTGCCTTTAACACAATGAAATAACCTAAAATTCTTCACTGGAGCAGTAAGAAACCAAGAATGGCCCTGAGCCACAAAAGGAAAGATTAAGTCAATGACCAAAAATGTAGTCAAGACAAGTCGGTTTTGAGGGGAGGAACATGGAGATGTGCAGAGGTGTAGGGCCTCGACAAATTAAGACACAATAATCAAAGGTAGAGAAATTATAACTGGGGATTCATGAGAGAACCAGGTTTAGGGCGGCTGTAGGCATGGAGGGGATTACGGATACAGGGAGAGTTCAGGCATGAGGGGGAATTGAAAAGGAGGATAACAGCAGAGTTATACTGAGACTGGGTAAAGAGCCCATGGGGCTAAGATTCAACTTCAGTGAGTCAGCAGCTTAATTTCACTCCAGCTTAAGCTGAAGATTGTCTGTCCCTGCTCCGCACTAGGGGTCAAAGGACAAAGAACAACACAGCACAGAAAACAGGCCCTTCGGCCCAACGAGCCCACGACGCCATTTTAATGTTCCAACTTCCACCCACGACCCTTGTCTATGTTTACGGAAATCTGCATTGGAACCAAATTGGAGAGACAATTTAGGGACAATTTGTTTCGCCAATCAGTCTAAGAGCACATCTTTGGAATGTGGGAGGAAACCGGAGCACACAGACAAAACCCGTGCAAGTGCGGGGAGAATGTGCAAACTCCCACAGACAGAGGCCCAAATCTATGCATCTGCACAGCACAGCAATAGTCACTGAGCTGTCATACTGCCCATCAACTGGTCCAGTTTAAAGATGGGGTTCAACACCAACTCCCCTCATCATCTGCCCTCACCTTTTTTCCCTCACCCACATCTCTCTCTCTTTACCCTTTCTCCCTGCTATGTTATGCTGGGAAAATAAAGCCTCCTTTCATTCTTCAGGAATGCAATATGCAGGTAGTAACGATATAACTGGTTTCACCATTTGTAGCATACTGGAATAATAGAACATAGAACATTACAGCGCAGAACAGGCCCTTCGGCCCTCGATGTTACGCTGACCAATTAAGAAAAAGCAATGACCCTCTAACCTAAACCATTCCCTTTTCATCCATAAACTTATCCACTGACCTCTTAAACGCCCCCAAACTTGGCGCATCTACAACTGCAGCAGGCAGGGCATTCCATACCCTTAATCCCTATTATCAACAGGCTGCTAATGACTGGGATATCGGATGGATCATAGCATCACAGAATGCTACAGTGCAGAAGGAGTCTATTTAGGACATCAAGTCTACACTGACTCTCTGATAGATCATCTTACACAAACCCACCCCATCATCGTAACGTCACTCATTTACCATAGTTCACCTCCCTAGCCTACACATCTTCAGATACTCTGGGGCAATTTAGCATGGGTTAATCCACACAAATTACACATCTTTGGTTAGAAAAGAGGAGCACTCAGAGGAAACCCACCCAGATATGGGGAGAACATGCAGCTTCTGCAAAGATGGTCATCCAAAGCCGGAATTGAACCTGGTGCTGTGAGGTAGCAGTGCTAACCACTGCCGCCAGGAGCAGGTGGGCCTCCATCATCTGGAGAGGAGCAGTGAAAAAGGGAGAAAAATGTGAAAAAGATCTTTCTGAAATGAGTTTTATTCTGAGTATTATGAGTGCCATTTTAATTGCCCCACCTGCAGCCTGCATTGACTTCACACATGAGCCTGTGGTGACAGCACACTCTTAATCTGCGAGACAAGCTACAATTTAGGTGACAGAGATTTACAATATGAAATAAATACCTGACTCAGCCCGTCTTGTTCTCGTTTCAAAATTCCCAAAAGACATCCTTCTATGTCTACATTCCCCATGTGGGGAACGGTGCACCTGGGCCTCCAATGCATCTTGCAGTCTGTTGCTATGGAAATTCTTCAGCGTACGTGGTATCGAGTTCAGGGTTCTGTGGAAAGTCACTATCAGTATTTGCAAATATTTGTTTTTGCTTTTGGTCAAGGAAAATTGCTGGTTGGATCTGGAACAGGACTTGAGGGATTTAATCTCTAATCAGCTGTGCAGAACTGCAAATCGGATGCTTCAAGGGAAAACTCTCTTTTCCTGCCTATTCCGAAAGACTTGTACCTTTCAAAATATTCCCAATTATATATTGCATGACCTCTTCAAAAATTTCTTTCTGTAATTTTCTAATACTAAAAGTGAGAAGGTGCAATTAGAGAATGGTGATTAATTCATGATATCTTGAAGAAAAACAACTTTCAGAATGCTTCATAACCTTTGCCTTCTTAAACTATTTTTGCAAATGTATTCCTGTAGCACTGGTAATGATCTGAAAGTGGGCAGTGTACTCCCAGGATATGCTGATAGACAACATCCAATTAAAAGTTGAACAATTAAAAAGCCTCTTCTGTTCCAATGCAGGATTCTGGGCAATGTCAAGTTTGCACGCTCTCCTCGGATCTGACAGTGCCCAATTATCAAGCCTTGCCCTTACTGGCAGATGTATGGGATGGTTGGCAACTCCGTTGGCTGTTAGAACATCTAGACTACCTGCCTCTCCTGAAGTGGCTTTCAAGAAGGCCTCAAAAGTGAATCTGCTCCTCATCCATGGCTACATTTGCCACTTCCGTGGGAGAACATAGAACATAGAACACTACAGCACAAACATGTCCTTCGGCCCACAAGTTGTGCCGAACACATCAAAACCTACCCAGCCATAGACCTATCTATAACCCCCAATCCCATTGGATCCCATATACTCATCCGGAAGTCTTTTAAAAGACCCCAGCGAGTTCGCCTCGACCACCACCGACGGCAGCCGATTCCATTCACTCACCACCCTCTGAGTGAAAAACTTTCCCCTAGCATCCCCTCTGTACTTGCTTCCCTGCACCTTAAATCTGTGCCCTCTCGTCGCGACCACTTCAGCCCTGGGAAATAGTCTCTGAGAGTCCACCCTATCTATTCCTCTCAACATCTTGTAAACCTCTATCAGGTCGCCTCTCAACCTTCGTCTCTCCAGGGAGAACAGTCCCAGCTCCCTCAACCTGTCTTCATAAGGCATGCTCCCAATCCAGGCAACATCCTTGTAAATCTCCTCTGCACCCTTTCAATAGCTTCCACGTCCTTCCTATAGTGAGGCGACCAGAACTGCGCACAGTACTCCAAGTGTGGTCTGACAAGGGTCCTATAAAGCTGCAGCATTACCTCCTGACTCCTGAACTCAATCCCTCGATGAATGAAGGCCAGTACACCGTAAGCTTTCTTAACCACATCCTCCACCTGGGAGGCCGATTTGAGAGTCTTATGGACCCGGACCCCAAGATCCCTCTGCTCTTCCACACAGCTAAGACTCCTACCTTTGATAGTGTACTCATTCATCCCGTTGGATCTGCCAAAATGGACCACAACACATTTATCCGCGTTGAAGTCCATCTGCCACTTCTCCGCCCAGTCTTGCATCCTGTCGATGTCATGCTGCAACTTCTGACATCCCTCCAGACCATCCACAACACCACCGACCTTCGTGTCATCGGCGAACTTACTCACCCATCCCTCCACTTCCTCATCCAGGTCATTTATGAAAATGACAAACAGCAAGGGTCCTAGAACAGATCCCTGGGGCACTCCACTGGTGACCGACCTCCATGCAGAAAAAGAGCCATCCACAACCACCCTCTGCCTTCTGCAGGCAAGCCAGTTCTGGATCCACAAGGCCAAAGCCCCTTGGATCCCATGGCCTCTCACCTTCTCAAGAAGTCTTGCATGTGGGACCTTGTCAAATGCCTTGCTGAAGTCCATGTACACCACGTCCACTGCTCTTCCTTCGTCAATGTGTTCAGTCACATTTTCGAAGAACTCAATTAAGCTCGTAAGGCACGACCTGCCTTTTACAAAACCATGTTGACTATTTCTAATCAACCTAAACTTCTCCAAATGCTCGTAAATCTTGTCCCTCAGAAGCCTCTCCATCAGCTTACCAACCACTGAGGTCAGACTCACCGGTCGGTAATTTCCAGGACTATCCCTGTTCCCTTTCTTGAAAATAGGGACCACATCCGCAATCCTCCAATCCTCCAGAACCTCTCCCGTCTCCATCGACGACGCAAAGATCATCGCCAGGGGCTCTGCAATGACATCCCTCACCTCCCACAATAACCTGGGGTACATCCCATCTGGTCCCGGAGACTTGTCTATCTTGATAGCATTTAAAAGTTCTAACACATCCGCTTCCTTAATATCTACATACTCAATCTTTTCAGTCTGCCGCAAACTTGTAGTGCATCCTCCCAGATCACTTTCCTCCGTGAATACTGAGGCAAAGTACTCATTAAGCACCTCTGCCATTTCTTCCGGTTCCATACAGACTTTTCCCCCTTCACCTTTTATACGTCCTATCCCTTCTCTTCTCATCCTTTTACTTTTCACATATTTGTAGAAGGCCTTGGGATTCTCCTTAATCCTACCAGCCAAGGCCTTCTCATGACCCCTTCTGGCTCTCCTAATTTCCTTTTTAAGCTCTCTTCTATAAGCCTTATACTTCTCTAGATCCCCAACATCTCCTAGCTCTTTGAACCTTTTATACACCTTTCTTTTCTTCCTGACTATGTTCACCACAGCCTTCGTGCACCACGGTTCCCGCGTCCTACCAAAACCTCCTTGTCTCACCGGAACGTTGTCGTGCAGAGCTCCAGACAAGCATTCCTTGAATATCTGCCACCTTCCTTCTGTGCTTTTCCCCAAGAACACCTCCTTCCAGTTTATTCGCCCCAACATCTGCCTGATGTCTTCATATTTCCCCTTATTCCAGACAAACACCTTCCTAGCCTGCCTGATCCTATCCTTTTCCAATGCAAGGGTGAAGGAGATAGAATTATGATCTCCATCCCCAAGATGCTCTCCTACCGAGAGATCCATCACCTGTCCTGGTTCATTAGCTAGTACCAGCTCCAGTACAGCCTCTCCTCTCGTAGGCTTGTCCACGTGCTGTGTCAGGAAACCCTCCTGAACACACCTAACAAACTCCTCCCCATCCAAACCCCTTACCCTTGGGATATTCCAGTCGATGTTTGGGAAATTGAAGTCTCCCATCACAACAACTCTGTTATTTCTACATCTCTCCAGTATCTGTTTCCCTATCTGCACCTCAACTTCCCTGTCACTATTGGGCGGCTATAGAATACACCCAGCAACGTCACCGACCCTTTGCTATTCCTAACTTCCACCCACAGAGACTCCGTAGACATTCCCTCCTCGGTATCCACCTTCTCTGCAGCCATGACACTGTCCCTGATCAACAGTGCCACTCCACCACCTCTTTTGCCTCCCTCCCTGTCCTTCCTGAAGGATCTGAATCCGGGACCTGTAGTACCCAGTCCTGTCCCTGAGACATCCAAGTCTCTGTAATGGCCACCACATCACAATCCCAAGCAGCAATCCACGCCCTAAGTTCATCCACCTTATTTACTACACTCCTGGCATTAAAATAGACACAGCTCAGTCCCTCAGACTGGACATTTCCCTTCTCCCCCACTCGTCTAACCTGCCTCTCATCCTGCCTAGAGTCCTTCCCTACCTGGGAGCTAACTTCCTTGCTCCCAGTCTCCACATCACTATTCCCTCCCCCTAACCTTTCTAGTTTAAAGTCCCCCCAGTAGCCCTAGCCAGTCTTCCCGCCAAGATATTAGTCCCCCTGGGATTCAGGTGCCACCCGTCTTTGCTGTACAGGTCACACCTGCCCCTAAAGAGGTCCCAATGATCCAGGAACCGGAATCCCTGCCCCCTGCTCCAGTCCCTCAGCCACGTATTCAACCTCCACCTCATACTATTCCTGCTCTCACTCTCCCGAGGCGCAGGCAGCAATCCTGAGATTATTACCTTCGCTTTCCTCTCTCTCAGCTGCCTACCCAGTTCCCTATAATCCCTTTTCATGTCCACTTCCCTCTTCCTGCCTATGTCAGTAGTACCTATATGTACTACAACTTCCAGTTCCTCACCCTCCCCTTTCAGGATGTCCGGGACGCGTCCAGAGACATCCCGAATCCCAGCTCCAGGGAGACATACCACCATCCGCGACTCCCGTCTGCGTCCACAAAAACGCCTGTCCGCCCCCCTCACTAGGGAGTCCCCTATAAGCACTGCCTTTTTGCTCTGTTTTTTAGGTTTTTGTTTTTGTTTAGCTCCAGGGAGCTGGCCACCGCTGCCTCCCTTGGATGAGCTGTTCCCCCACAGTAGTACTCAGGCAAGAGTACTTATTTTGAAGGGGGACATCCACCGGTGTACTTTCCATCACCTGAGGTTTCCCCTTCCTAATAGTTACCCATGTGCCTTCTCCCCTTTGCCCTGGTGTGACTACTTGTCTGTAGCTCCTATCAATAATCTCCTCATTCTCCCTAATGAGTCGAAGGTCCTCAAGCTGCATTTTCAGTTCTTTTACCTGGTCCCGTGAGTGGGAGGGCACTGATTAGATCATATCCACATCTAGGAAGCCTGAGCAGGGCAATCCTGGTGCTAATGCCCTGGAGGAGTCTAATACAGGCTTTAGGGCTCATAGAACATAGAACACTACGGCACAAACAGGCCCTTTGGCCCACAAGTTGCGCCGATCACATCAATACCTACCAAGCCATAGACCTATCTATAACCCCCAATCCCATTAGATCCCATATACTCATCTAGAAGTCTTTTAAAAGACCCCAGCGAGTTCGCCTCATATCAGCATATGCAAAAGTCCTTGTTCTAGGTAGACACTCCTGATGTCTGCAACTAACCCAATCCAGCTTTCAGTCAAACAAGTTTCAAAATTTGGCTTTTTTCTACACATCCCCTTATTGAGTTTTTTGAAAAAGTGACCAAAGAGGTGGATGGGGGTAAGGCGGTTGATGTGGTATATATGGACTTTAGTAAGGCGTTCGATAAGGTGGCCCATGGAAGGCTTCTGCAGAAAATGCAGATGTATGGGATAGAGGGTGATTTAGCTAATTGGATTAGGAATTGGCTAGCAGATAGAAGACAGAGGGTGGTGGTTGATGGGAGATATTCATTGTGGAGTTTGGTTACAAGTGGTGTACCTCAGGGGTCTGTTTTGGGGCCCCTGCTGTTTGTAATTTTTATAAATGATCTGGATGAGGGTATTGAAGGATGGATTAGTAAATTTGCAGATGACACTAAAGTCGGTGGAGTGGTAGATAGTGAAGAGGGGTGTTATAGTTTGCAGAGAGACTTGGACAAGTTGCAGAGCTGGCCGAGAGGTGGCAAATGGAGTTTAATGTGGAAAAGTGTGAAGTAATGCACTTTGGCAGGAATAATAAATGTGTAGAGTATAGGGCTAATGGTAGGATCTTTAAATAGTGTTGATGAACAGAGGGATCTTGGTGTATTTGTGCATAGATCCCTGAAAGTAAGCAGTCAGGTCGAGAAGGTTGTTAAGAAGGCATACGGAGTCTTAGCTTTTATTGGTAGGGGGATTGAATTTCGGAGCCGCAACGTCATGTTGCAACTGTACAAAACTCTAGTGCGGCGCGCACTTGGAGTATTGTGTGCAGTTCTGGTCCCCACATTATAAGAAAGATTTGGAGGCAATGGAGAGGGTACAGAGGAGGTTTACCAGGATGTTGCCTGGTATGGAGGGCAGGTCTTATGAAGAGAGGTTGAGGGATTTGAGGTTGTTTTCATTAGAGAGGAGGCGGCTAAGAGGAGATCTTATCTAAAGCATATAAGATGATTAGAGGTTTAGATAGGGTGGACAGTGATAGCCTTTTTCCTAGGATGGAGAAAGCTAGCACGAGGGGACACAGCTTTAAATTAAGGGGTGATAGTTATAGGACGGATATCAGAGGTAGGTTCTTTACCCAAAGGGTGGTTCGGGAGTGGAATGCCCTGCCTGCAGCAGTTGTAGATGTGCCAAGTTTGGTGGCGTTTAAGAGGTTAGTTGATAAGTTTATGGAAGAGAAGTTTGCGCGTTCTCCCCGTGGTTGCTTGGGTTTTCTCCGGGCACTCCGGTTTCCTCCCACAACCAAAAAATTCGCTGTTAGGCTGATTGGGAAACAAATTGTCCCTATAGTGAGAGTTTTCCATATTAGAAATAATATATATATTATTATATAGGAATAATATAATAGGATAATGGATTTGCTACTATATAGTTATGACGGCGGCGCAGGCTCGTTGGGCCGAAGGGCCTGTTTCCTGTGCTGTGTTGCTCTTAAAAAAAAGGGAATGGTTTAGTTTGGAGGGTCATTGCTTTTTTCCTAATTGGTCGGCGCAACATCGAAGGCCGAAGGGCCTGTTCTGCGCTGTAATGTTCTATGTTCTATGTTCTATGTTCTATGTTCTATCTGTAACAGATGTGTTCAAGTTCATTTCTCACCCCTTTGTTAACAGGTCAGGGTTGAAGCCAATCAGTTCAGTTCCAAAAATTACCATTTTTTCTTCACATCAATCTCAGCAACATCACATCATCTATTTCAGCCCCTGCAGTGACAACCCAGTGACAATACGCTGAGCTCTGAGTCAGAAATTCATTGGTCCCCGCTTCAATACAGCCAGTTTGGTGTTATACCGCTCGCGGTTCTGTCTTTGATATGGGGTGTCATGTTGAAGGCCCCTCAGTGTAAGAAAAGGATGAAAATTTCCCATTACGCATGCGGTGGGAATTATCACGGGCAAAACAGAAATTTCAGTGGACCCATTTAAAGATCTGTTAGGCTCGGTGGGAATTTTCTGCTCTTGGGGCACGTGTGCCTGGAAAATCCACCCAAGGTTAAAGATAGAGTCACAAGTAGCCATACATTAACACTGCAATGAAGTTGCTGTGAAAATCCCATAGTTGCTACACTCCAACACCTGTTTGGATACACCGAGGGAGAATTTAACATGGCCAATACATCTAATCAGCATGTCGATTAGAATGTGGGAGGAAACCCGAGCACCCGGAAGAAACCTGCACAGACACAGGGAGAATGTGCAGACTCCACACAGACAACGACCCAAGCTGGGAATTGAACCAGGGTCTCTGGCACTATGAGGTAGCAGTGCTCCCGTGCTGGTCTATCACATCACAATTGAAAGATAAGCAGGAGAATTATTTTCTCAACATTTATTCTACCATCTCCAAAAACACATTGGTGATACTTTGTGGAACTCCACACAATTTAGCTGTCAACATTTCCCAACATTGGAACAGTGACAAAACTTCAAAAGTATTTCATTGATTGTCTTTGGGACATCCTTAAAATGTGAGATGTGCTACATTGATACAAGTTCTTCTTTCACTCTTTTGTTTCCAGGAACAAGTGACAAGATGTTGAGTAAGGCTGAAGTAATAGAAAGCCTAATAAAAGGAGATCTAGAAGAGGAGCAGCATTAAAATATAAGGTCTTACTGTTTCTATAGCACCTTTTACAACCATGTAGTTGATGGGAGATATTCATCGTGGAGTTCGGTGACAAGTGGTGTACCTCAGGGGTCTGTTTTGGGGCCCCTGCTGTTTGTAATTTTTATAAATGATCTGGATGAGGGTATTGAGGGATGGATCAGTAAATTTGCAGATGACACTAAAGTCGGTGGAGTGGTAGATAGTGAAGAGGGGTGTTATAGTTTGCAGAGGGACTTGGACAAGTTGCAGAGCTGGGCCGAGAGGTGGCAAATGGAGTTTAATGTGGAAAAGTGTGAGGTAATGCACTATGGCAGAAATAATAAATGTGTAGAGTATAGGGCTAATGGTAGGATTCTTAGTAGTCTTGATGAACAGAGGGATCTTGGTGTATTTGTGCATAGATCCCTGAAAGTAAGCAGTCAAGTCGATAAGGTTGTTAAGAAGGCATACGGAGCCTTAGCTTTTATTGGTAGGGGGATTGAATTTCGGAGCCGCAACGTCATGTTGCAACTGTACAAAACTCTAGTGCGGCCGCACTTGGAGTATTGTGTGCAGTTCTGGTCTCCACATTATAAGAAAGATGTGGAGGCATTGGAGAGGGTACAGAGGAGGTTTACCAGGATGTTGCCTGGTATGGAGGGCAGGTCTTATGAAGAGAGGCTGAGGGATTTGAGGTTGTTTTCGTTAGAAAGGAGGCGGCTAAGAGGGGACCTAATCGAAACATATAAGATGATTAGAGGTTTAGATAGGGTGGACAGTGATAGCCTTTTTCCTAGGATGGAGAAAGCTAGCACGAGGGGACACAGCTTTAAATTAAGGGGTGATAGTTATAGGACGGATATCAGAGGTAGGTTCTTTACCCAAAGGGTGGTTCGGGAGTGGAATGCCCTGCCTGCAGCAGTTGTAGATGCGCCAAGTTTGGTGGCGTTTAAGTGGTTAGTTGATAAGTATATGGAAGAGAAGGGAATGGTTTAGTTTGGAGGGTCATTGCTTTTTATATTGGTCGGCGCAACATCGAAGGCCGAAGGGCCTGTTCTGTGCTGTAATGTTCTATGTTCTATGTCCCAAAGCCCTTTATAGACAATGGAATACTTTTTGAAATGTAGTCACTGTGAAATGCAGGAAAGGTAGCAGCCAATTTGCCCACAGTAAGCCCCCACAGTAATGTGCTGACGACGCAGACATTTTTATGATTGTAATGTCCGAGCTATGTTAAAGGTTGTGGATTCTAACAGAAAGAAAAAAACATGGCTCGCACACATAGATTCAAACTAACACACAGCAGGATTTATTAAAAGAGCTGTTCTCTGCACCGCCCAGAAGGCTAAACTACCAGCCCGCGGCAACACCCTAATGATATCACCATCAAATCATGTGATCAGCTCTTAAAAAAACCTGAAACCCTTTTCAATATTTTACCGTCATATTGGTTGAAGGGTAACTGTTAGCCAGGACACTGGGGGAACTTCCCTGCTCTTTGTCAAAATAGTGCCATAGAATTGTCTCTGTCCACATAAGAGAGCAGGTTTCATTTGAAAGATGGCACCAATGGCATTGCAGGCTCCCTCAATACTGTACTCAAATATATTTATCTACCTGTCTCTCTCTCTCTCTCTCTTTCCCTTTCTCTCTGTCTTCCTCTATTTCTCTCTGTTTCTCTTGTCTCTTTCTCTCTTTCTCTTTTTCTCTCTCTCTGCCTCTCTTTCTCACTCTGCCTCTCTCTCCCTCCTTCTCTCTCTGTTTCTCACTTTTTCTCTCTATGCGCCTCTCTCTCTTTGTCTCTCTCTCTCTCACTGTGCCTCTCTCTGTCTTTCTCTGTCTCTCGCTCTCTCTCTGCCTCTTTCTCTCTCTGCCTCTCTCTCACTCTCAGTCTCTGTGTCTGTCTCTCCGCCTCTCTCTCTCTCTCCCTGCCTCTCTCTCTCTGTCTCTCTCTCTCTCTCACTCTCCCTCTTTCAGTCTCTGTCTACCTCTCTCACTCTGCCTCTCTCTTTCTTTCTCTCCCTCTCAGTCTGCCTCTTTCAGGCTCTGTCTATCTCTGTCTCTCTCTCTCTCTGCGTCTCTCTCTCTCTGCCTCTCTCTTTCTTTTTTTCTCTCTTTCTGCCTCTCTCTCACTCTGCCTCTCTCTTTCTCTCTCTCTGTCTTTCTCTCTCTCTCTCTCTCTCTCTTTCTCTCTTCCTTTCTCTCAGGACATGACCCTTCTGACTCAGAATGCACCCTGACTGACATCAGGATAGCTGGAGAAACCATGAAATTGGGAAGGGTTAATATTTCAATTAACAGGAAAAAATAAAGGAATGTAATGGGGATGCTGAGGGGATGTGTCCATACCTCAGCTGGGCTGTAGCTGAGTAGAACAAACATAAAAACATTGCGGCAGAACATTAGGATTTAAATGACGTGTCGTACATATTTGTGACCATCTGAAACCCGGACCATGGAGATGCCAGAGGCTGGTAAAGTATGTAACACTATCTCAATCATCTTCGAGAGGAAGCAATGGACTTCCTGACATGTTTAAAAAATTGCAGAAGAGGAATGGTTAATGTTCATTGCCGCTAATACTATGTTATTTAAAAGGCAAATGATTGAAGAATTAGCAACAATTACATTTTAGGAGGGAAGTGGGTTGTAATGAGCAATATATTGCAGCAGGATTGTACACAGACTGTAATTATAGCTGTTTATCAGTCTCTTTTATATTTCACTTTGCCACTTGACCTTCCAAAGCTGCTGTAGAAAATACCACAGAGGAAGGAGTTTATTCCTCTGTGAAAAATTACTCCACATCACCAATATTACGATCCAATTTATCTGTGTTCCTTTTGTTGAACTGATCCTTAATATTTTAATCTGAGGCTGGTATTTTGGAAGGAACAAGTCACGTAGTGAGATAACTGAAAACAAAGAGGCAGGTTTGAGTCAGTCATCTGTTGTGTACATCATATACACATGAAAGAAAATCACATTCTCCCAGTGTCCAAATTCATTCATTCCTGTTTGCTGGTGCTCTGCCTAAAGGCAGCCCCTTGGTCGGTGATGCTTCAATCTCAGCCCTTTTCCCTGGTAATTTCTGTCAGTGCTGATTTGACATTGCCCTGCGCCCTCAAGACCAGGGTCACCCCAGCCCCAGAAGGGAAATCGACCTGATCCTGTTGGCTTGTATCTGAACCACACGCTAGCCATCTAAACAGCCCCTCTGTGTCCAATTACAGCTTGTTTACATTCTCTATTTTATATTAAGTGGCATGATATACAACATTAAGGATGCTGCTTTTCTCTGGGTGTCAGCATGAACTTATCGGTGGCGTTCTTGCCTCAGCGTCAACATTATAGTTTCAATTTTATCCTCCCCCCCAGGGGAGTATTGATGTGGTGGGGCAGGGGGTGGGAATTTACACACATAGGATTCCCTCTGGGATCCCACTCACCTTGATGTGGAATTAATTTTGCGGTGGGGTGGCCAGTGAAAATCCGGAGGGGAAATCCGTCCTTTCCCCAATTAAGGACCTTCAGGGGCCGCTTTATCTGTACTTAATGGGACTTAACACTTCCTTCAGACTGGGATCACCCTCTCCTCAAGGTCTGGGTTTCTCCAGACCTCGTTTCCCTTCCAATTTGTCCCTGACACCCGAAGAACTGCCCCCCTTGCAACCTCCCCCACCCATCTCTGGGACTCCTACCATTTATCTGGCCTCCCTGTCCGTTACACTCAGCTCCAGGCACATTGTTACCGTGCCTCTTCCAGTCACCGTGGCGCTGTGTCTGGATTGGCTGCAGAGTTGTCGGACAATCTGATTGGTTGACACCTTTCCTAGGTGGGAATTCTGCCTAATGAGGATGGAGGTCCCACCTGCTGCCGATCAATGCTCTTTAGTATGAAGGTGATGGTGGGTCTGTTGGAGTTCATGGGGATGTTCCCTGCTGCAGATGGTGGAGTTTGTACATTCTCCTCATGTCTGCGTGGGTTTCCTCCGGATGTCTCGGTTTTTTCCCACAGTCCAAAGATGTGCGGGTTAGGTTGATTGGCCATGCTAAGAAATTGCCCCTTAGTGTCCAGGGATGCATAAATTTGAGGGATTAGTGGGGTTAGAGCCACCACCATCCAACAAATTCAGGGCCAGGTGTTGAAGCCTCACTCAAGACACTTGAATATATAATCCCATGTCATTCTGAGGGAGTGCCTCATTGGTGAAGGTGCATTTCAGATAGCCACACTAAGATTTTATTTTGGAGAAAGTCTGATTTTCTCCTTTCCCAATCTCACATCATTTTCCCCCGAATCTTTCGGGAGGTCGAGAATACCCAATGTATAAAACACACAATAACCTTTCCCCACTGAGGTCGAGTTCCCCATTCTATACAGCACCGAGAATCAGATTTCCTCCCACCCACTGTTTACATCTGGTGACGCAGAGATTTAGAAACCCATAGCAGGTTGTGGAAAGAAATGGAAACCCTCTGAAGAACCTGGAACATTCTGGAATATAAAATGTTATCATACTTTCAAATGTCACTATTAACCACTGAATTGTTTTCTAGATTTCTCTTCAATGCAGTGAATCATCAAAGGGGTCTGCCTTTTTGAACACAACTTAACTCTTACATTGGTTATCGACTCTCCTGATATTGACAGCTCACATTGCTGTTTACACTGCTGTTCACGCAGGCTCAGAATGGACCCCTAGAATGGACCCCTGGTGACTAACCACCAGGACATTGCGCAGGAATATTCTGACCACGCTTGACCCAAGGCCAGAAAATCCTGCCCAAGGTCAACGTACCTTTGGATGGCCTGTATCCCGCCTATTGTGATTCCCGTGGCGGGCAGGGGGGGGAAAGCTCTGCCCATTGTTGTATGTCTTTTCAACGTGGCACAGTAGCTCAGTGGTTAGCACTGCTGCTTCACAGCTCCAGGGTCCTGGGTTCAATTCCTGACTCGGGTTACTGTCTGTATGGAGCTTGCACATTCTCCTCATGTCTGCATGGGTTTCCTCCGGGTGCCCCCGTTTCCTCCCACAGTCCAAAGATGTGCGGGTTTAGTTGATTGGCGGTGCTAAGGAATTGCTTCTTAGTGTTCAGGGATGCATAGGTTAGAGGGATTAGTGGGTATAATATGTGGGGATATGGAGGTAGGGCCTAGGTAGGATGGTGTCCGGTGCAGACTCGATGGGCCAAAGGACTTTTTTCTGCACTGTAGGGTTCTATGATTCTAATTCAAATTAAAGGAACCATCTCAGTGAGTTACCAATTCTCTTCGCTGTGTTTCCTCAAAGTAACAAAGGCAACACCAATGATGTGTATACTCAAGAGGCAATTGGGGCAGATACTTATTTTTAAAGGATTAGTTTTATTTCTGGAATTGCAGCATTTTTGGGGGAATAAAATGAAGTCTTTCAAATCTGATAATTGGATTAAGAAGTTTAGCTTGTATCAAATTAAGGAGAGAAGCCTAAATGATTTAGAATTGTCTGTTGAATCGATTATTGCTTCATAATTATGCACATCCCCAAATTTATATATTAAACATTGAGGGTTTTAGTGGGGCCTTTTCACAATATTCCGGACCACACTATAGGAAGGTGGATCTCATAGGGTTAATTCAGACTATAATTATTTCATTAGGAAATGTATCTAGGGGTCTTTCCAATTAATTCATATATTTCAAATTCGTTTCATGAGCTGGTATTTGTAAAATATGCATGACTCTTTTTTAACAAGACCCTGGATAGTATAATGATCTTCCCACTTTCATGGATTTTCGATATTTTTTTTTCCAGAAGGCAAAATGACAGCTTAACAGAAGGTAAGAGATTAAAACCAGCAAATTTAAATTATACATGAAGCCTGTCATGATTCCAACGTCGATGTGTGAATACATCTTCATTAGAAGCTCTGCTTGCCCGATACTGGAGTGCAGTCACGTTTCTGTTCACTTTACTCTGTTTCTGGGCTTGCAGTTCTTACAAAGCAGTAAAACTGGAAGTTGACACTTGATAAGATTATTTGTTTTTTTTGTATAGTTATCTCCCCTCCTGTCATTAACTGACTTTTTTTTACTGGTGAATAGGACTGTCATTGCTGCTGATCTTCTGGGGTGTGGGGGGCATGTCTGAGTGATTACCCTCAGTGAGTCCAAGGTCAAATAATCATCTGGGCACCACCAATGTCCACTTACGGCTTAACAACAAGTATTTACATTTATATAGCACCTTCGTTGTGGTAAAATGTCCTGTGGGGAGGTAGAGGGGTGTTACGCATCAGGCAAACTCTGACTATGAGTTGCAATGAGTAGAGATCAGGGCAGGTGACCAAGAGCTTGATCAAGGGGCTAGGTTTAAGGATTTTTTCTTTATTAGAGAAAAGAATTAAGAAGGGAATTCCAAAGCTTGCAGTCTGGCAACTGAAGTTAGGGTCACCAAAAACGGACTGATTCAAGTTGAAACGGATGATATAGATGTTATAGATATTGAAACATATGGACAACACGGTGGCACAATGGTTAGCGCTGCTGCCTCACAGCACCAGGGATCCAGATTCAATTCTGGCCTTGGGTGACTGTGTCGAGTTTGTACATTCTCCTCATATCTGTGTGGGTTTCCTCCGGGTGCTCTGATGTACTCCCACAGTCCAAAGATGTGCAGGTTAGGTGGATTGGCTGTGCTAAGTAGCCCCTTCATATCCAAAGTTGTGGGTTAGGAGAATTAACCATGATAAATTTGGTGGGGTTACAGGATCGGGCAGGATACTGGGCTGGAGTAAAGTGCTCTTTCAGAGAGCTGGTGGAGACTCGATGGGCCAAATGGCCTCCTTCTGCTCTGTAAGGATTCAATGTTTCTAGGGTAAAATTGCAGGAGTGCAGAGGAGTTGGGAGGTTATCGGGTTGAAGGAAGTATGGAAGTAGGGGATAAAATTGGCAAACTCAGTGAGCATAGAGGTGATGAGTGAAAGGCCCAAAGCAGAAGTGATGGAGAGATTGAGACAAGTATTGGTAAGTTAGGCATGGATCTTATCGATGTATGTGTGGGACCTGATGTGTTTCTGGATACTAATGTGTCACCAAGGGACAACACAATTAGGATAGGGGGTAAGGATGGATCCGTGAGGATCCAAGGCTAATGGTATGGGCAGAGGAAGGGAAGAGATTCTCTGACTTTGACTGAAGATAAGAAATTGGGAGCTGCCATTTTCTACTTTAGATGCTTTGTGTATAGACACAGTGGAAGCACAATGCATTTTGGATAAATCTAGATGTTACCACAGAGATCTCTGTATTGTTATCAAATATTTATATATCCAGAAACACTGCACATTGTTGTACAAGCCCCTTTATCCAACAATCTTTTCATAGACTTATAAGGACTTTTCCTGCGGTTATTTTAATAGAGATGTTAAGCTGGTGGAACATTGTGTCACTGTCAAAATCCTAGAAATCCCTCCCGAACAGCACGGTGGGTATTTATTGACAACACATTGGCTGCAGCAGTGCAAGGATGAAGCTCATCACCTTCTTCTCGAGGGCAATTAGGGATGGACAGTAAATGCTGGCCTGAACAAATAAAAAAAACAAGGTTGTGGGAGCAAGCTCCACTCCTGTAGAAGATTGTCTAGTTTGACCCCAACTATCTTGTGACAGCAGAGATGATTTAATATCCATTGGGATAGAAACTGAACCATTTAATGAATGCAACAAGTTTAGACAGCAGTGACTGATACACCCGAAGAATGTTGTTATGACGACCACAGGGGCCGTGGGGAATCGTTAATAGATCTGCCCCTGGGCTTCATGGTATGCAAGGTGCTTTATTGGGCAAGTGGAGGCTTATCCTATGGGAAGCAGCTGGGGGGGGGGGGTGGTTTAAACCTGTAACTTTACCCCAGATGGGAGTTGTAGATCTTGAGGTGAGGACTACCTGACAATAACCCGTGGAGTGGCCTTTTCCTTTGGTGCACCAGACAGAATGTTGATGATGGGAAGTTGGCGTGCTGCTGGATTGTTACAGATGTAGAATTGATGAATCCCTATAGTGCAGAAGCAAACCATTCAGCCCATCATATCTGCACTGACTCTCTGATACAGCATCCTAAACAGACCTTGTCCCCATAACCCAACGTATTTACCTCACTAATCCGTCCTAACCTACATATCTGGGGACATTAAGGGGCAATGGAGCATGGTCAATCCACCTAGCCTGCACATTTGTCTAACTGAAAATTGGCTTGGCTAATTTGTTAAGCACTCAGTTTGGTGCCCAAATCCACGTTTGCTTCTAAAGCAGTATCTTGGATTGCTGCAGATAAAAGGTTCAAAGTGCAATGGAGTGGTTTCAAAAATTTCAATTTGCAGGAAGCCTCAGCAACTTCAAATCAAAGCTGTGGGCATACATTGGGCTGAGTGGAGATCAGTGCAGATTAGAACTCCCTGTCCCCGCACCCTCCTGCACCCCAAGGTGAAACCGAAACCTCCTCTCTGTTAGAGGACTTCACAGGGGCCTGGAAGATCTAGAAGGGACAGTCCATCTATGATGTCCCCTTCTCGGTGGCAAGGTCAAACCCTTGTCCCCAGCCTTGAGGGATCGTTTCTCCTCAGTCTGGAAGTAGCAGGGGGGTAAATGGCCACCGGACCTACCTGCTTAACCCCCGTCTCCCCCACTCAGTCCAAAGTGCTAGACCGGATAATCAGTTCCAGGGTGCTAGGTTGCAGTGCATTATTGGCAGTGCCAAGGTGCGTGGCCTGAAAGGGGGGCCACTGAGTAGGGTTCAGAGGGGAGAGAGGGAATGAGTGAGGGCTCTTTTGGGGAGGGGAATCTGGAGGAGAAGGAGAATTATGGAGGCTCTGAGTGGGGGGTGTCCATTAGATCACCTTCCTATCTTTGTGGGGTGGGATGTGAGCCATTACTTGTGGGCAGAGGGGAGGGCATCCCTCTTTTTGCTGGTGGCGCTTCCTCATCAGTGGATGGCAGAGGGGGTGGCACCATTTTATTTTGGGGTGGGGACAGCACAGAGATTGAGCTGCCCTTTAAAAATGACGGCCTGGTCTCTGTATGGTGGGGCTGGCTATGGGATTATCCCAATGACCTCATTAGCATCTTTTAGGTGAGTTAATCCCAACTGAAAGACACTGCCAACACCAATGGGAAAAACTCCAGCTTTCCTGTCGGTGTGGGCACTTAGTCCCAATTCCGGAAAGCCAAGTAAACATGGATTTTGTTGTCAACCTGTGTGAAGCTTTCCCTGTTCATTGAAATGTAATTTTACAAAGTTCAGGCTCCTCCAATGGGTGAGAGGCCTGTAAAGATGCTCATTCCTGTTTCAGATGTTTTATGAAAATGACAAAAATGTTTTACAAAAATGACAAACAGCAGTGGTCCCAAAACAGATCCTTGAGGTACATCACTAGTAACTAAACTCCAAGATGCACATTTCCCAACAACCACCACCCTCTATCTTCTTACAGCTAGCCAATTCCTGATTGAAGATGCAAAATCATCCTCAATACTGTATATCCGTATCTTCTGCAATAGCTTACCATGGGGAACCTTATCAAACATTTTACTGAAATCGATATACACCACATCAGCTGCTTTACCCTCGTCCACCTCTTTGGTCACCTTCTCAAAGAATTCAGTAAGGCTTGTGAGGCATGACTTACCCTTCACAAAATCGTGCTGACTATCCCTAATCAAATTATTCCTTTCTAGATGATTATAAATCCTATCTCTTATAACCCTTTCCAAAACTTTGCCCACGACAGAAGTAATGCTCACTGGTCTATAATTACCAGGATTGTCTTTACTCCTCTTCTTGAACAAGGGGACAATATTTGCTATCCTCCAGTCTTCTGGCACTATTCCTGTAGACAATGATGACCTAAAGATCAAGGCCAAAGGCTCTGCAATCTCGTCCCTCACCTCCCATCCGACTCAGGGGACTTATCTATTTTCACACTTTCCAGAATTGCTAATACCTCCTTCTTATGAACCTTAATCTCGTCTAATCTAATAATCCATATCTCAGTGTTCTCTTTGACAACATTGTCTTTTTCCTGTGTGAATACTGACGAAAAATATTAAGAACAAAGAACAAAGAATAAAGAACAACACAGCACGGGAAACAGGCCCTTCGGCCCAACGAGCCCGCGCCGCCGTCCTAACGTCTTAATGACATATAGGGACCAATTTGTTACCCAATCAGCCTAACAGCACATTTTTGGGATGTGGGAGGAAACCGGAGCACCCCGAGAAAACCCACGCAACCATGGGGAGAACGCGCAAACTCCCACAGACACAGGCCCAAATCCATGTGTCAGCACAGCAACAGCGATAGTCCCTGAGCTGTCATGGTGCCCATCAGATGGTCCAGTTTAAGCATACACTAACGACGTGAAGCACTAGGCCACTCCTGAAGCAACATCCAAGAGCAGCTCTCGCACGACCTGCCCCATGCATGCCCTTGTTGGTCAACAGGGTGGACCGAACATCCTGTGGAAACAAATAGGATATTTAAACAGTCCTACTATATCCCTCTATCTGCAGACCGCTCATGTGGCTGTCCAAGAGACCCTTAAACAACCCTAACGTGCCTGCTCCCACCAACTTACTCGGCAGTGCATTCCACACCCCCACTACCCTTTGTGTGAAAAACTGCCCTCTAATATTCGTCTTATACATAGCCCCCCCCACCCTATGGCCATGACCCCTCGTTCTATCCTTTTGTAACGGTGGAAAAAGCTTACCACCATTTACTCTATCTATACCCCTTATAATCTTATATACCTCTAAAAGATCCCCTCTCAGCCGACGTCTTTCAAGGGAAAACAACCCCAGTGCGTTCAATCTTTCCTCGTAAGACAGCCTTTCCATACCCGGCAGCATCCTGGTAAATCTCCTCTGCACTCTCTCCAGGGCCTCCACATC
The DNA here is from genome assembly GCA_024679065.1 of Sphyrna mokarran. Taxonomy (NCBI): domain Eukaryota; kingdom Metazoa; phylum Chordata; class Chondrichthyes; order Carcharhiniformes; family Carcharhinidae; genus Sphyrna; species Sphyrna mokarran. The sequence goes on along the minus strand of JAGIQG010000028.1, from coordinate 38,413,395 downwards.
CTTCCGGTAGTAAGGCGACCAGAACTGGACGCAGTACTCCAATTGAGGCCTAACCAATGTTCTATACACTTGCAACATTAGACTCCTACTCTTGTATTCTATACCTCTTCCTATGAAGGCTAACATACCATACGTTTTCTTTATCACATTCTCCACCTGTACTGACACCTTTAGAGACTTGTGAACCTGCACCCCCAGGTCTCTCTGCATCTCTATACTCCGGATAGTTTTACCTTTTATCCTATAACTCCCCGCTACATTTTTCCGGCCAAAATGCATCACCTCGCATGTATCCGGATTAAATTCCATTTGCCATCTATCTGCCCAATCTACCAGCCTATCTATTGTCCTGTTGGATTGGCTGGCACTGCTCCTCATTCCTGCCAATCCAAGCATCTTAGTGTCATCAGCAAATTTGCTGATCACAGCACCTACCCCCTCTTCCAAGTCATTTACATAAACCACAAATAGAAGAGGTCCTAGTACTGAGCCCTGTGGCACGCCGCTAGTGACACACCTCCAGTTGGAAAAAGAGCCTTCCACTACTACCCGCTGTCTCCTCCTCCCAAGCCAGTTCTCAACCCATCTACATACCTGGCCCTGTATCCTATGCGCCTTCACCTTTTTTATCAGCCTACCATGGGGAACCTTGTCAAACGCCTTACTGAAATCCATGTAGACGACATCAACGGCCTGTCCTTCATCCACCGTTTTTGTCACCTCTTCAAAAAATTCCACTAGATTCGTAAGGCACGACCTCCCCTTAACGAAGCCATGCTGCGTATCCCTGATCAGATCGCAGAACTCCAGGTGTTCATACATCCTGTCCCTGAGGATCCTCTCCATTAGCTTACCTATAACTGAAGTCAAGCTCACCGGCCTATAGATCCCTGATTCTAAATATTCATTTAGCACCTCTCCTATCTCTTCAGACTCCACGCACAACTTCCCATTGTCCTTGACTGGACCCAATCTTACCCTAGTCATTCTTTTATTGCTGACATACCTAGAGAAAGCTTTAGGGTTTTCCTTGATCCTACCTGCCAAGGACTTCTCATGTCCCCTCCTGGCTCTTCTTAGCTCTCTTTAGGTGTTCCTGGCTAATTTGGAACTCTCAAGCACGCTAACTGAGCTTTCACATCTCATTTTTACATAAATCTCCTTCTTTCTCCTCACAAACAATTCAACTTCCGTAGTAAACCACAGTTCCCTCGCTCGACCATATCTCTCTGCCTGACAGGTACATATTTATCAAGGAGCTGCTCCTTGAACAAGGTCCACATTTCAGTTGTGTCCATCCCCTGCAGTTTCCTTCCACATCCTATGTATCTTAAATCTCGCCTAATCACATCATAATTTTCTTTCCCCCAGCTATAACTCTTGCCCTGTGGTAAATGCCTATCCCTTGCCATCGCTAATGTAAACATAACCGAATTGTGGTCACTATCACCAAAGTGCTCACCTACCTCCAAATCTAACACCTGGCCTGGTTCATTACCCAGAACCAAATCCAATGTAGCCTCACATCTTGTTGGCCTATCTACATACTGTGTTTGGAGACTCTCCTGCGCACATTGGACAAAAACTGACCCATCTAAAGTACTCGACCTATAGCTTTTCCAATCGATATTTGTTAAGTTAAAATCACCTATAACAACAACCCTGCCACTTTTGCTCCTAACCAAAATCATCTTTGCAATCCTTTCCTCTACATCTCTGGAACTTTTCAGAGACCTATAAAAAACTCCCAACAGGGTGACCCCCTCCTCTCCTGTTTCTAACCTCAGCCCATACTACCCGAGTAGACAAATCCTCATCAAATATCGTTTCTGCCACCCTAATACTGTCCCTGACGAACAACGCCACACCTCCCCCTCTTCTACCACCTTCCCTGAAAAACATCTAACCTTGGAACCTGCAACAACCATTCCTGTCCCTGCTCTATCCATGTCTCCAAAATGGCCACAACATCGAAGTCCCAGGTACTACCCATGTTGCAAATTCACCCACCTGAGTCCAGATGCTCCTGGTATTGAAGTAGACACACTTCAAACCACCTTCCTACCTGCCAGAACACTCCTGTAACCTTGAAACCTTATTCTGGAGCTTTAATATATCGAAGAGATAATTTGATGCATTTGTGGGAATAAATTTTAAAGAGGTTTACTTGTCACAGGGCCACAGTATGCTATGCAGTTATGTTACTGGATGAATAGTCCAGAGAATGTCGAATCACATCCTGCCCATAGACTGCTTGAATTCAGGTAAAAAATAAATTGAAGAATAACAAGCTAGTCCCAGGAAAGGTGACCATGAAGCTGCTAACTCAGGAAGGGAAATTGTCATCCTTACCCAATCTGGACTGTATGTGGATCCAGTTCCTTATAAAGCTGGTTGACTCTGAACTCCCTAGGAAGTGGTCTGGATGTAGTTCAGTATATCAAACTTACAAAAGATTCAGTATTCAGCAGTTCCAGACCTGATACCTCTTTGTCAGAAGTTTTGTTTAGCTTATTTATTTGTATTACAAATAGGCTTACATTAACACTGCAATGAAGTTACAGTGAAAATCTCCTGGTCACCACACTCCGGCTCCTGTTTGGGTACACTAAGAGAGAATTTAGCATGGTCAATGCACCTAAATAGATAATCCAGTGATAGATCAAATATGTCATCCTGGCCAGCGCATTTAGAGAATGAATAAAAACTCACCAACTGTGACAGGAGGTTAAAACTGCTCTCATTGTCATCATGAGATGATATGGTGGCACAATGGTTAGTGCTGCTGCCTCATAGAGTCAGGGTTTGATGGGTCACCGCCTGTGTGGAGTTTGCACGTTCTCCCCATGTCTGCGTAGGTTTCGTCCAGATGCTCCAGTTTCCTCCCACGGTCTTAAAGACGTGCTGGTTAAGTGCATTGAATTGACCAAGTGCTGGAGTGTGGCGACTAGGGGAATTTCACAGTAATGTCATTACAGTGTTAATGTCAGCTTTACTTCTGACTAATAAATAAACCTTACTTTAAATCAATTTCCACGTATCGCTGATCAGTATTTTCTATTCTGTGTTACCCAAAATTGGCAAGACTGTGGTTCTTTCTAATACAATTAAGCTGTTGATATTATTCTGGCCTTTCCAAGTTATCATGATTGGCAATTTGGCAAATTTTCCATCATTTTACCTGTGGCAGGTCTGACTTGATGAGTTTATGTAATAATGTCTGAAGATGAGCATAGATGCATCTTATATCTACTGGGTCCCAACGACGAGAGGGGAATCTTCATAAATTCCTTCCAGTGCAATTCTAGACACTGTTAAATATTTTCTTCATTTTTTTCATTGGGGTTACAGTTCTTCAGCTTGCACTATTTCACTGAAAATTGTGCTGAGTGTTTTACAGTTCATAATGACTGCAAGTGTCCCCTGTAGGGCATTCAGGAACTGAGATTATCAATTCAATTCTGAGCCTCCTGTCCCATTTTTTGACTACTCTGCTATCCACCAAGGCCCAGCTTCAATAATGTGGTCTTAACGCTAATTGTTACAAAACAACTCTCATTGAAAAGGGTGAGAAAAACAATTAAAACATTTAAGTACAAAGTTTTACATTAGTAATGTTGCTAGTGGTGTTTCCAAGGACTGTACAATGCTTACGATGAAGCATAAACTCTGAGATGAGAATGCAGCTAGTATCTTAATGTGACACACATTTAAAGAACAGAAGACAGTTCTGATAAGATGGCCAGTTGTGTTGCTGATTAGATATCAGGGGATTTCACTAGCTTTCTTTGATAAATGATGAAATCATCATTCTTTTACCTGGGGGATACAGGGAATAATAGATTTCAAACTGGGATGAACGATTGTGGTTTTTCTTTTTCTCTATTATCTTTTCTTCCCCCTCCCTTGATGTTGGCAAGATTCTTAGGTTCATCTGAAGTCCTCCTTTAAAAACTTGAGAGAAGGAGGCTATCTTGAAGGCAAATATGAATAAGAGGAAAGAACACTCTAGAGGCTGGTCACACCATATCCAAAATTCTCCAATTTATTTTCTGGAGCGGGAGGGAGATCGAGGGAAAGGAGAACCATTGAACTTGTTTTTCCAAGGTAGGCTGTCCAACAACAGTTGGGACGATGATCTGAGGAAATGATTGTGTTTGAGGGAAATAAGAACTGAATTTCAATTGCCTGTGAGCTGACTTTAAACATGTGCAATGTGTGTCAGGCAAGGCAGGAATTCCAGTCAGAAGCTTTTGTTTAAGCAAAGTGGCAGCTCAGAGAATCAAAGATCATAACTCGCACGCACAATCAGAGCACTTACATCTTCATGTTCAATCATTCATTCTCTCTTCCTCCATTTTCAGTCATCGCTTCGTAGACACCATTTCTTCACAGCAATCTGGGATCTTCTTCCAGTTCTCCGTTTATCCCAATTCATTTGTGGGAATGTATTTTGCTGAGAGGCTATCAAGGAATGTCAGTTAAATTCAGCGGGACCAGTCTGTTCTGACATAAGGAAATGAGAATTCGGAGCAGGATTAGAGCAGCCTAATCCACCATTCACCACATTGGTGATGGATCAGATTGTGGCCCTGACTTTTTTTCCTGTCTGCCCTGTCTGTCTGACCTTTGACTCTTTGTTGATCAAAAATCTGTGTAACTTGGCCATGAATATATCCCAGCTTCCACTGCTTCCTGAAGAGATTTCCAAGGCTCATAATCTTCTGGAAGAAGAAAACATTCTCTTTATGCTCCTATTTTTAAACATTGCCTCCTACTTCTAGATTCTTTCACCCTATCAAATCTCCTCAGGATCTACACATTGTTCAATAAAATCACCTCTTATTTTTCTAAATTCCAATGAGTTCAGGCCCAACCTGCTCAGCATTTCCCCATAATTTCCTCAGCATTTCTCCTAGGAATCAACATAGTGAGTCTTTACTGAACTAAATCAGTGAATCTCCCCTTACGTATGGAGATAAAACCTGCACATGACACTCCAGGTGTGATCTTACCAATGCCCCGAACAGTTGTAGCAAGACTTCCCTATTTTCATACCCTGTTCCCTGGCAATAATGGCCAGGGGGATGATCTGGCAGGCTGTTCATGCCACACTCATGCTGCGGCGAGGTCAGAGAATTTACCGGCCAACAATATCTCCATTCACTGCAGCGGGATGGGAAAATCCCATCGGTGTGAACGGTGATAAGATTCCAGCCAACACTCCATTTGTCTCCTTAATTCCTTACCATGCCTTCATGCTATGTTTTAATGATTCATTAACAAGAAACTTGGATTCCTCTGTACTGCAACATTCTGCACCCTCTCTAAATCTAAATAATACTACTTTCATTCTTCCTTTCAAAGTGGGCAATCTTATATTTTATCATCTGCCAATTTTTGTCCAACCACTTCATGGAGATAAGATCTGGGTAAGATGCTCTGCTGGAGAGCATTTTAATGTAGATTAAACAGCCACCACCCTCAGACACAACAGAATTCTGCTATAGGATATGGATAGACAGAAACATAGAAAAACTACAGCACAATACAGGGGTCAGACCCCACTTGGAGTACTGTGCTCAGTTCTGGTCACCTCTTTATAGGAAGGATGTGGAAGCCATTGAGAGGGTGCAGAGGAGATTTACAAGGATGTTGCCTGGATTGGATGGCATGCCTTATGAAGATAGGTTGAGGGAGCTCGGCCTTTTCTCCCTGGAGAGATGAAGGATGGGGGGGCGGGTGACCTGATAGAGGTGTATAAGATGCTGAGAGATATTGAGTGGAATCTCAGAGGCTTTTTCCCAGGGCTGAAATGGTTGCCACAAGAGGACACAGGTTTAAGGTGCTGGGGAGTTGGTACAGAGGAGATGTCAGGGTTAAGTTTTTCACTCAGAGAATGGTGGGTGCTTGGAATGGGCTGCCGCCAATGGTGGTGGATGCAGATTCAATAGGGTGTTTTAAGAGACTTTTAGATGAGTACAAGGAACTTAGTAAGATAGAGGGTTATAGGTAAGCCTAGTAATCTCTAAGATAGGGACATGTTAGGCACAACTTTGTGGGCTGAAGGGCCTGTATTGTGCTGTAGTTTTTTTTATGTTTCTATCTATCCATATCCCACAGCAGAACACTGTTGTGTCTGAGGGTGGTGACTGTTTAACCCACATTAAAATGCTCCCCAGCAGAGCATCTTACCCAGATCTTATCCCAGTAACTTCTGGTATTTATCCTGTTAATCCCCTTAGCCTACACATCTTGGGACACTAAGGGGCTAATCCACCGAACCTGCACATCTTTAGACTGTGGGAGCAAACCGGAGAAACCCATGCCAACACGGGGAGAACGTGGAAGCTCCACCCAAGGCTGAAATTGAACCCAAGTCCCTGATGCTGTAAGGCAGCAGTGTAACCACTGTGCCAGCCTTTGGATGAATTTAACAGATTCAGGTAGGAATGTCCACAACAATCTCTATAGAGTTCAGGGATATTGGGGGACCCTGGAAACTGACAGGAGGGAGAACCATCTGCACATCTGGGGTTTTAGGAGGATTGGAGGAATCGTGAGAAAGGGAGTGTTGAAGCTGGTCTGGGAAAAGAAGCACAGCACCACCATCAAGAGGTCCTGAATCAATGTCTCCATTTAAAATAAAACCAGGAGGACATCACCAAGGGAAGGGTCTAAGGCCGTGTGGGACGTGTCTACATCTGAACTCCAGGTGAGAAGGGAAAAGATTGCCGTTAAGTTGCTGGAATCTCCATCAAACTCTGCAGACCACATTGTCCATTTGAAATGTGTCACAGGGCACCCAATCATTCCAAACATTCAAGGCACATTAGCAGGTACAAAATGACATGGCTATGTTTGTAATGTCCTAACTATGTTTGTGGGTTTTACAGAGAGAGAGCTTTGCATGTATAGCTTGAAACTAACACACAGCAGGTTTTATTGAAAGAGATGTTCTCTGCACTGCAGAATACAAAATTGAAAGTGAAACAGCAACCTCTCCAAATATCCTAATGACATCACCTCAAATCATGTGATCAACTCTGCCAAGTTAAAATCCAACACGTTCATTTGGTAGCACAAATTTTCAGAGCTTTGCCCTGATTGACTCAACTGATGAACAGTTTAATGTGTTTGAGTTGGAGTTTAATGTGGAAAAGTGTGAGGTAATGCACTTTGGCAGGAACAATAAATGTGTAGAGTATAGGGCTAATGGTAGGGCTCTTAATAGTGTTGAGGAACAGAAGGATCTTGGTGTATGTGTCATAGATCCCTGAAAGTAGGCAGTCAAGTGGATAAAGTTGTTAAGAAGGCTTATGGAGTCTTAGCTTTTATTGGTAGGGGGATTGAATTTATGAGCCGCAGCATCATGTTGCAGCTGTACAAAACTCTAGTGCGGCCGCACTTGGAGTATTGTGTGCAGTTCTGGTCCCCACATTATAAGAAGATGTGGAGGCATTGGAGAGGGTACAGAGGAGGTTTACCAGGATGTTGCCTGGTATGGAGGGCAGGTCCTATGAAGAGAGGTTGAAGGATTTGAGGTTGTTTTCGTTAGAACGGAGGCGGCTAAGAGGGGATCTTATTGAAGCATATAAGATGATTAGAGGTTTAGATAGGGTGGACAGTGATAGCCTTTTTCCTAGGATGGAGAAAGCTAGCACGAGGGGACACAGCTTTAAATTAAGGGTAATGAGTTATAGGACGGATATCAGAGGTAGGTTCTTTACTCAAAGAGTGATTAGGGAGTGGAATGCCCTGCCTGCAGCTGTTGTAGATGCGCCAAGTTTGGTGGCGTTTAAGAGGTTAGTTGATAAGTATTTGGAAGAGAAGGGAATGGTTTAGTTTGGAGGGGCATTGCTTTTTATTTCGGTCGGCACAACATCGAAGGCCGAAGGGCCTGTTCTGTGCTGTATTGTTCTATGTTCTATGTTCTATGATGAAGGAGCAGTGCTCTGAAAGCTCGTGCTCCAAATAACTGTTGGATTTTAACCTGGTGTGGTGGGACTTCTTACTGTGCCCTTCCCAGCAGCATCTCCACATCATGATCAACTCTCGAAGCAATCTGCAACACTTTGAACAGTGCTCAACACCCTTCCACCCTACATGGGACTGAGGTTATTGGCGTGGTTTCTGAGACAATTCTGATCAGTGAGAGAGACCCTCAGCTGTAAAGGTGGATCGGGGAAAGGTGGCTAGCACAGACACAGCTCAAGGGCATGACAATGGTTTGCTGGTTTGAAGCGCGAAGCCTATAATTATTGAGTGAGCGATATTCACCTCCTGAACCTAGTTGTGGTCAGGGGGAAGGAGGATTGCAGAATCCTCCTTCAGTGATCAATGCTGCCTTCTTGATAGCAATGCTCAGATTGAGGAGGAGGGGAAGGTGCACATTGTTAGAATCTGTAAATTGTCTCTCATGACTCTGTGTAATGTTCTGTCGTCTGTCCCTTCATCTGAGAATGTGGGCTGGCCTTCCCAAAGGCGCATTATCCTGATTTGGATTTAGCAGGTGATTGTTATCCAGCTTTCCTGCAAACGTCAATGGCCTGGACTATCACTGCCTTCTGTTGCTGTGGAGACCTATCACTGATGTGTCCTCCAGAATGATACCCGAAGACTCATTTAGATCTAGCACCCGCTGGGGTGTACGTCTGTGAGCTGGCAAGGGCTGCAGGTAAACACATGGAATGGGTTCTCATTGGAGGTGGAGTGGATGGTCTGGCTAGTCTAGTGCCTTCTCCTGAGCCAGAAGATCCATTTGGTCCATGAGTTAGCAGGATGCATATTTGCATGTCACTCACTGCGAATGTCAGGATGTGATCAACTCCTGGAGGGCTCATCCATGCTGGGGAAGGCTAATCGAGCATTTTCCGCAGGAGCAATTCCTATCTTTCCCTGGATGGCTCGGCTGCTTCTTCTTCCAGGGAAGATCCTGGATGCCTACCATCCTGCTTCCCATCTGGATCTCACCGTCTTGTTTGTTGGTCAGCCTGACTTGGATGCAGGCAAGTAGATGGAATGTAAGAACAAAGGATTGAGGAGAGGTGAGGATGTTGTGTACAACAAGCCTTCCCCAGTATAGGACAACACAGTGGCACAGTGGTTAGCACTGCTGCCTTACAGTGCCCGGGTTCAATTCCCGTCTTGGATGACTGTGTGGAGTTTGCACATTCTGCCTGTGTCTGCATCGGTTTCCTCCAGTTTCATAGAACATAGAACATAGAACATAGAACATTACAGCACAGAACAGGCCCTTCGGCCTTCGATGTTGTGCCGACCGAAATAAAAAGCAATGCCCCTCCAAACTAAACCATTCCCTTCTCTTCCATATACTTATCAACTAACCTCTTAAACGCCACCAAACTTGGTGCATCTACAACAGCTGAGGCAGGGCATTCCACTCCCTAATCACTCTTTGAGTAAAGAACCTACCTCTGATATCCGTCCTATAACTCATACCCCTTAATTTAAAGCTGTGTCCCCTCGTGCTAGCTTTCTCCATCCTAGGAAAAGGCTATCACTGTCCACCCTATCTAAACCTCTAATCATCTTATATGCTTCAATAAGATCCCCTCTTAGCCGCCTCCTTTCTAACGAAAACAACCTCAAATCCTTCAACATCTCTTCATAGGACCTGCCCTCCATACCAGGCAACATCCTGGTAAACCTCCTCTGTGCACTCTCCAATGCCTCCACATCTTTCTTATAATGTGGCGACCAGAACTGCACACAATACTCCAAGTGCGGCCGCACTAGAGTTTTGTACAGTTGCAACATGATGCTGCGGCTCCTAAATTCAATCCCCCTACCAATAAAAGTTTCCTCCCACCCTCCAAAGATGTGTAGGTTAGGTTGATTGGCTATGCTAAATTATTCCTGAGTGTCAGGGAGATTAGCAAATTGAACACATGGGGTTACAGAGATAGGACCTGGATGGGATTGTTAGCAGTGCAGACTCAATAGGTCTCTTCCTATGCTGAAGGGATTCTATGATTTTTAAGAGGCAAAGATGTTGAAGGGATGAAAAATGATGATATTGAAGTATATTTGAGACATTCAGTGCTGATATCTCCTCCACTAATCATGGAATCTCTACACTGCAGAATGAGGCCATTCAGTCCATGTGTGTGAAGGGAATCCTGAGCATTGGTTAGAGAATTGTGTATTTTCTCCAGACAGCACAGTAAGTGAGGTTTTTTGCTAACCCAGGCAAGTTACGGGGGTTACAGATAGTGTGACATGAAGCCAAGATCCCTGTTAAGACTGTCCTCGTGTGTGCAGAACTTGACTATCAATCTCTGCTCAGCAACTCTGCGTTGTCCTGTGTCATGAAGGCCCCCTTGAAGAACATTTACCCGCAGGTCGGAGGCCGAATGCCCGTGACTGCTGAAGTGTTCGCCCACAGGAAGGGAACTGTTTTGCTTGGTGATTGTCGAGCAATGTTCATTCATCCGCAGTCGTAGTGTCTGCATGGTCTCCCCAATGTACCATGCTTCGGGACATCCTTTCTTGCAACATATTAGGTAGACAACGTTGGCCGAATTGCAAGAGTATGTACCGTGTACCTGGTGAATGGTATCCTCACGTTTGATGATGTCATCCATGTCTATTATCTGGCATGTCTTGCAGAGGTTGCTGTGGCAGGGTTGTGTGGTATTGTGTGGTATTGGGGACACCATGCAGACACTACGAAAGCGGATGAATGAGCATCGCTCAACAATCACCAGGCAAAACAGTTCCCTTCCTGTGGGTGAACACTTCAGCAGTCACCGGCATTTGGCCTCCGACCTGCGGGTAAATGTTCTTCAAAGGGGCCTTCGTGACACACAACAGCGCAGAGTCGCTGAGCAGAGACTGATAGCCAAGTTCCGCACACATGAGGACGGTCTTAATAGGGATCTTGGCTTCATGTCACACTATCTGTACCCCCCGTAACTTGCCTGGATTAGCAAAAAAACCTCACTTACTGTGCTGTCTGGAGAAAATACACAATTCTCTAACCAATGCTCAGGATTCCCTTCACACACATTGTTAGCCGCTTTAACACTTGAATAGCAGGTTAGATGTAAGGATTCGCATTCTAATCAGCAATCTCTGACTGTCTGTGCTGATGTGTGCTATTGCAGACCAGAACACTGCATTTGCCTGAGGAAGACAGAAAGTTGAAAGCTCGCAAATTTACTATCAAATAAATCAGTTGGATTTAAAATTGGTGTTGCTAAATTCTTACTGATTTAATAATGTCAGTGCTGTGCTATATGTATCAAAAATAGAGGCAGGGTCTGGTCAGTATAGAATATTAGGTCAACTTCACAAAAAAAGTACATTCCTCAACCTGAGTGAGCAAACATTTTGATGTGCTATTTGGCTGAAAGGTCACAACACATCACGTTTGCTCAGTAATTTTTCAGCAGAATCAGTGAGGTCACACCTCAAAAAGTCACACATCACAAACCCGAGTATTCTCCGCACTTTGTGAATGAGTCATAACGGGAAGCAGATATTTAACTTGCTTCTCACAAGAAGGAATATTAAAATTCAACCACAGAAAATCACCCAGCGTTACTCTGGATAATTCCTGAGAGTTTTTCAAATTAAGGATGCATCTTTGAATTCGCTTCAGCCAACATCTTGGAGATTCTGAGAACTTCTTTGGATCAATTTTGACCTTTTTTTAAAAAAATAAGCTTCACAAGGCTGAGAACATACACTGACATAAAATGAATTTAGCTGCTTAGCAACTTGCCAGGAGTTGCAAGTGTGATAAAGAGAAAAACAAAACACAGCAAACCTTGGAGGAAAAGCTTAAAACAAAAAAAACCCTCCAGTCTAGCGTATACTGCAGTAACTTGGCTCAGTAAATGATGCTTCACTCAGCAATTCTATTCCTGAAAACAGGAGGGAAAGCTGCAGGTGACGGTCATGTCTGGGAGTTAACAGGCAGGTGAGGCAATGTGTGTGTGTGTGGAGATACCTTTAATATTCTGTGCACATTGTTCAGGAGTGTTACGGTTCAGCAAGGTACTCAGAGAGACATCAAAATGGGTTATAAAGAGTAACAAGAGAAAACCTGAAAGCAGGATTAAAATGGAAAGCTCCGTGCTTTGCTTACCCCACAGATTGCAATTTCAAAAGTGTCAGAATGCAATCACAAAAATATTTATTAATGAGTTTTTAAATAATAATTGTTTCACACAATATTATCCCTTCTCCTGTACAGATTATTCCCAGCGCTGTATGTCATTGTTATACTGTTCCTTCTCGAAACAGTTCTCTTGCACACACTCAATCTGCACACTGCAACTGCTGCAACCCCTCACAGTATGCAACCCACATTTTACCCTCAACCCTCAGCGACAAATAAACTACTGGGGAGTAAATTGCCACGTCGAAATGTGCTGAAGGCTTTCGACCATTGAATAATGTCACACAATAACAGAAAATGCTGAAACGTCTCAGCAGGTCTGACAGCAGCTGTGGAGAGAGAAAATTCTGATGGGTCTTGTCAGAGATTTTATTTTCTTTGAATTATTCCTCACTTGCTGGAACACATATGAAGTTATGGGACAACAGGAAACGTTTGACCTCAACCACGTCTGTGAGGGAAATGACTGAAGATGCTCTGTGTAGTAATATTGCACTCTGATGGTTATGTTGGAATTCAAGCTCATCTTCCAACAATCTTGAAAGATTGGAGAATGTCATATTGTTGTTGGCTTCCTGTGGAATTAGTGTAGTAATTTACAATGAGATGTTTTATATTAATTAACACCTAGGGATCAATCTTAACAAAAAAATTCTAAGTCCAGGACAAGCGTGAAAACAGGAGATTCTCTGATCCTTTTTTTTTGGTGAGTTTAAATCCGGTATTTTACCCACTTACTGTAGGAAAAAATGGGTGAAACCGTTCCTTGCCTGTAGGGGAAGCGGGTAGGGTTTAAATCGCTAGTAAGCCTGCTCCAGCAACAGAGTGCCATTGTGCATGTGCAGATCTCCGTAGCTGCACATGCGCAATAGCAACCCAGCAAAATCATAGAGGTTTATAGCATTGAAACAGGCCCTTCAGCCCAACTTGTCCTTGCTGCCCAGTTTTTACCATTAAGCTAGTCCCAATTGCATATACCAATATAACTGTCCAAATACTTTTTAAAAGACAAAATTGTATCCATCTCTACTACTGCTTCTGGCAGCTTGTTCCAGACTCACTACCCTGTGTGTGAAAACATTGCCCCTTTGGACTCTTTTGTATTTCTCCCCTTTTACCTTACCTGTGCCCTCTAGTTTTAGACCCCCTTACCTTTGGGGAAAGATGTTGACTGTCTACGTTATCGATGCCCCTCATTATTTTATAGACCTCTATAAGATCACCCTAAACTTCTTACACCCCAAGGAAAAAAATCTCAACCTATCCAGCCCTCCTTATAACTCAAATGATTAAGTCTTGGTGGCATCCTTGTAAATCTTTTCTGCATTCTTTCTAGTTTAATGATATCATGGATCATAGAACACTACAGCACAAACAGGCCCCTCAGCCCACAAGTTGCACCGATCATACCTATACCATATCCTTTACAGAATAGAGTGACCAGAACTGTAAACAGTATTCCAAGTGTGGCCTTACCAATGTCTTATACAATTTCAACAAAATGTCCCATTTCCTGTGTTCAGTTTTCTGACCAATGAAATCAAGCATGTGAAATGCTTTTTTCATCACTCTCTCCACTCCATTTTCAAGGAGCTATGAACCTGTACCCCTAAATCTCTTTTGTTCTAAAACTCTCCCCAGTGCCCTACCATTAACTGAGTAAGTCCTGCCCTGGTTCAAGGGCCCCTGCTACTGTAACTGGTCTCAACCCAGCTTCCCCTATTGTGGGGATTCATGTTTGATCCCTACATCATCCTCTTTCTGCAGAGTAGCAGCAGGGATCCCCTCCCTACCCAGCTTCTCGCCCCAATCTGGCCCCACATTCATAGACCCCATCCTGGTCTGGCCTTTCTCCTATAGGGTACATCTCCAGTTTGGCTCCACCTCTCAGGCCCTACTGCCTAGCATTGCCCAAGTGCCCCCCCTTGCCCTTGACCTCCTTGTGGGAGGGGGGCATCAATGGCCTCCATTCTACTGATGAAGTCATCATGACTGGTCCATGTAGCTGGAGAACATAAATGATTGTTGCTCAAGAAAACCTCTTCCAATGAGCCACAGAGGTAAGTGAGCCCAGACAATCCCGTTCCAGACTCATTAATTCAATGTAAAACATAGCTTTAAATGTATTTGAATAAATTATTCAGCCAGAATTGGGCTGGAGGTTGAATGCACTGGATATCTGATGCCGGTAAGAGGGTGAATGGAGAGAAATCGGGAACAAATCTGATTTCTTGGCTTTCACGTACTCTTACTGGCTCGGCCCACCATTGGCTGTGAGACGCTATGATACGGTCGCTCCTGTAGATATATAGAATCACAGAATTGTTAGATAATAAAGGAGACCATTCAACCCATCATGTCTGTGCTAACTCAACATTTCCCTCCATATTCTTGCCTATCAAATACCAATCCAATTCCTGCTATAATACATTAATTGAATCTGTCTCCACCACACTCTCAGACAGTGCATTCCAGATCCTAACCATTCACTGTGCGAATCTGTCTCCACCACACTCTCTGACAGTGATTCCAGATACTAACCACTCATTGTGTGAATCTTTTGCTGTAACATTCACAGACAGTATATTTCAGATCATAAAATCATAGATTCCCTATGGTACAGAAGGAGGTCATTCAGCCCATTGAAACTGCACTGACAGCAATCCCGTGCTATCCCCACAACACATATACTTATCCTGATTATCTGTCCTCAAAACTACGATCAGTTTAGTGTGGCCAATCAACATAACCCACACATCTTTGGACTGTGAGAGGAAACCGGAGCACCCAGAGGAAACCCATGTAGATATGGGAAGAGCATGTTAACTCCATACAGACAGTGACCCAGGAATCGAACCGGGTCCTTGGCACAGTGAGGCAGCAGTGTGAACCAGTGTGCCACCATGCCACCCTTAGCGTCCTTTGCTCACTCTGTTAGAAATCCTTATCACTTGTGTGAATTTATCCCCACCACACTCTCAGACAGTACATTTGAAATACTTACCATTTATTCTGTGGATCTGTCTTCCCCATATTCTCAGACAATGCACTCTAGAGACAATGCATTCTAGACTCTTACACTCGCTGTGTGAATCTATTTGCGTCATACTCCCAGACAGTGCATTCCAGATCCTATCTACTCACTGTGTGAATCTGTCTGCACTACAATCTCAGACAGTGCATTCCAGATCCTATCTACTCACTGCTTGAATCTGTCTCCACCATACTCTCAGACAGTGCATTCCAGATCCTAACCTTTATCAAATTTCCTCTGAAGCTTCTCTTCTCCAAGCAAAATAATCCCAACCTTTCCCACCTACCGTGTAACTGATATTTCTCATCCCCGCATCAGCCATTATAAATTTTGCAGAATTAAGCATAAAGAATATTTATCAGCACTGCCCAGAAGTCTTGACCACTGAGAGTTTCTTTGATTCCTTTGTTGTAAAAGCATATTCTTTGAAGACTGTCCTTGCCAATTAATTTTAAAAGCAATTTCTTTGAAGATTTTCCTTTGCACTTAAATGAGCTTATCGGTTAATGAGTTGATGGATGGCCACATCAAACACGGGGAGAACGTAAAGCAGTTGGCTTTGGAATGTCCAATTCACACATCATAACTTTCACAAAACATTCCTGTGCAACGATAGACATTAACATTTTGAACCCACTCCCCACAATGAAGACTAATTCCTGATCAGCTTATCACGCAATGTAAATATTACAAATTGGAATTGTCATTTTTAAGATTTCACAGAGTAATTGGAATATACGTTAGCATTCTGAGACACCATGCCCGGCTCTGATGCACAATCTTGCTAAAGACGGGAGGGCTGGCCCAGCAAATTTGATGGACCGAAAGGCCTTTTCTGTCCTGCTCTATTCTATGGCTCTGGTTTTCCAGCCACGCTCGCCTCAAAGCTGGAAAATCACACCAGAGGGCAACGGATCTTTGCATTGATCCCCCCCCCCCACCCGCTACAATTCCCATGGTGGGCAGGATGGTAACATTCATCCCAGTGACTCTAATTACTGAATATAACTGTTTCTGCATTTTGCTGAAATCTTTGCAAATAATGCATGGGAACACCAATGCCCCCATTAAAGACTAACGAACAGTAAGAAATTATAGGAGTTCAGGTGATCTATCTTTCTGCTGTGTTTCCCCAACTAACCTGTGGAAATATTATTCTTGGGGCTTGGTTGTTGTTATAGAATTATAGAATCCCTACAATGCAGAAGGAGGCCATTCGGCCCATCAAGTCTGTTCCGACCATGATCCCACCCAGGCCTTATTCCTGTAACCCCTCATATTTACCCTGCAAAGACACTAAGTGACAATTTAGCGTGGCCAATCAATCTAACCCACACATCTTTGGAATGTAGGAGGAAACTGGAGCACTCAGAGGAAACCCATGCAGACACGGGGAGGATGTGCTAACAGAGCAAACACTGACCACCCAGACAGTGACCCAAGGCGGGAATCGAACCCAGTTCACTGGCGCTGTGAGGCAGCAGTGCTGAGCACCGTGCCACCGGCCCATCCCAGAGGGCAATGGACTTTGCATTGGCCCATACCCCCTCCTCCTCCAGTCCCCAACCCTGCCACCCCCACCCACTACAATTCCCCTGATGGGCAGGATGGTAAAATTTGTCCCAGTGACTCTAAGTGCTGAATTTGACTGTGTTTCAGTGTTTTGCTGAAATCTATGCAAATAATGCATGGGAATGCCAATGCCCCCATTAAACATAACAAGAAAATGGAGAAATTGTAGCAAAGAAGTATTATTAAAGAAAATGTTCCAGTAATCGAAAGTCAGTGCTGTTCATTAAATTGTGCTGGACTTCCAACTGAAGTCCATGATTGCATCCGTGATTCTTGAATGAGCAGTGCTTTTGGCTGTTGCAGATTGGGGATTCTAAGGAACATTGGCTGGGGAGATAAATACTCAGGGGATGGAATGATCACACTAAGGAAGAAGTTAGGGTTGCTCTAGTCTGTCTTTTCACCCCCTTTTATTACTATTCTTTTATAGGATGCGGCATCGCTGGCTAAGCCACCATTAATTACCCATCCCTAACTGCCCTTGTGAAGGTGGAGGTGAATCGCATTAGTTCCCATGGTGTAAATATCCCCCCATCTCTCCATAGTGCTGTTAGGGAGTGAGTTCCAGCAAGTCTGACCTGCCCCATTCAGCTTGAAAGGAGAAGCACATTAATGTCGGATGCTATAAGACCATAAGAACTGGGAACAGGAGGAGGCTGTTCAGCCCCTCAAGCCTGCTTCACTGTTCAATAGGATTAGAACATTCCTCAAAGAACAAAACAGCATGGGAAACAGGTCCTTCAGCCCAATGAGCCCGCGCCGCCACCCCAATGTTCCCACCTCTACCCGCAATCCCTGTCCATGTTTATAGATCTATGGATTAAAAACCAAATTTGAAACAATTTAGGGAGAATTTGTTTTGCCAATTAGCCTAAGAGCACATCTTTGGGATGTGGGAGGAAACCGGAGCTCCTGGAGAAAACCCAGGCAAGCACGGGGAGAATGCGCAAACTCCCACAGACACAGGCCCAAATCCATGTATCTGCACAGCACAGCGATAGTCACTGAGCTGTCGTGTTGCCCATCCAAAGGTCCAGGTCAAGTGTACACTAACGACGTGAAGCACTAAGATACTCTCGAAAAAAAAATCCAAGAGCAGCCATGTCCACTTTCCTGCCCTTTCCCCATAACCTTTGATTTCCTTACTGATCAAAAATCTACATATCTCAGTCTTAAATATACACATTTATTTCCAGACAGATTTTCAATCCTTGAAGCACCGTAAACTAAGGAACACTTTGCCAAATTCTTCCCCAGATGCTGTGGAGAGAAAAATAAAAAAAAATTCCATTCCACTCCTACAAAGTAGAAGTGACAGGACGTCGTATAGGAATAGAATTTATTTCCGTTTTATTCAGCAGGGTTGAAAGCATTACAATGCACATTAGAGGAGGTCCACCAACTGTTCAGAAGTCAAAATGGAGAATTATCCCCCTCATCTGACCATTTTAAACTCATTTAATGAAAAATGCAGCCATGAATTTATTAGCTGTTTTGCATTTCAATACTTTTAATATCATATGCATCATTTTCTGAAATAAGTAATATTGTCCAAAAGAACTGTTTGAACTATTTCTCTATTTCCTCCAGCCTTGGCTTCTTTTTACATTTATTTCTAATGATTTGCGGGATATGTTTAAGTGGGCAGGCATTATGATAAGGCCTGTGATAAAAATGGATGTCATTATGCAAAGTTTTTGCAAATTACATCCACTAGTATTCATCTCCGTACAAATCTCATCTGAATAATTCATGATCTTCTGTAAGAGAACAGTGTCTGATCTGACTTTCCCTTCCATTATCATTGTTCAAAGATGCACTATATAATATATGAAATACGAAGGCAACGTGAAATGCAATGCCTTTCTCATTGGTTAGAAAGGAAGTCCGCCACAACCAGATTTTGATTTTAATGATTTTTTTTCCGCAATCAGAAGCTTCCTACTTTGGAGGAAGAATTGAATCCGTTCTTTTGCAATTCATTATTCACTCCCGGCCTGAAGACAGCTTCATTCAACACATTTCACTCCGAGCTTCGCCACTGGTCAGAAATCATTAAATATTCTGGGGCATTCGATTTCTGCCTGGTGTTACATTTTCCATCACACGCAAACCTTCACTCACTCGGCAAAACACTTCGGAATAGTGTTCTTATTTCCCCATTTTACTGGTGGTCCATTTTAAAGTATACAAGACCAGTTCGGATTAGTATTCTCATTTCCTTGTTTTTTTTCTCTCTGCGTGGTCAGAAAAATCTCCCTGGTTTGCATTTTATCTGAGTGTTTAAAGTGGCTGAGTCACCTGTCCGCAGTTGTAGGTAATGATTTGGGGTTAGATTCACAGATGTGAATTTTAACCCCCTCCAACATGCCCTCATGAGTGGGGATGGTACATGGGTGAAAGGGGGGGGTGGTGTTAACATTCAAATGAATGTTGAGTGACTTGATGCCCCTCCATGCCCATCCAGTCGTCATATCTTCACTCTTTTTTGAATTTGGGGACTCTCGTTTCAGGTAGTGAAGTCCCACTTTCAATTTAAAATGTGTGTCAGGATGATGGGACCGGTGCTGCGGTGTGATGTGAATGTGGGGACAGGGTAATTAGAAGGCCCAAGAGCTGGACTGGGGCTTGACACATTGACTGACTGGAAAAAGCCATATCTATTTACAAAACTACCATTCCTCTGAGTCAAGTGGAGAACCATAGAAAATTACAGCTCAGAAACAGGCCTTTTGGCCCTTCTTGTCTGTGCCAAACCATTTTTTGCCTAGTCCCACTGACCTGCACTTGGACCATATCCCTCCACACCCCTCTCATCCATGAACCCATCCAAGTTTTCTTTTTAAATGTTAAAAACCAACCCTCCCCTCTTCCGAGTGTAGACAAGGAGACATTTATCCATCCAGCCAACCATTTGTTCTTTCTCTCTCTCTCTCTCTGTCTCTTGCTCACTCATTCTTTTTCTCTCACATACTTTCTTTCTCTCACATGCTCTCTCTCTCTCGTTCTTTCTTGCTTTCTTTCTCTCTCCCACTCTTTCATGCTCTCTCTCTCACCCTCTCTCCCTCATGCCCGTTGTCTCTCTCTCTCACAACACTGGTATCAGCAGTTGTAGCTCTTTTCCAATGCTAAGGCTATGCAAACCAAGGTCTGATGAATGGACCTTCTTATGCAAATCAAGATCCATTCCAGAGTTAGTGACCACCCGTCCCCCTGCTGTGTTTTGTGATGGCAGAGGGGATCCATCATTGGTCACATCAGTTTCTCCAGTCGATGTGACTGGATAACCATCGATAATGGTTTCATGATTCATCATTAGAACTTAAGAACTAGGAGCAGAAATAGACCATTCAGCCCCTTGGGCCTGCTGCGCCATTCAATGCTGATCTTGTCTCAGCCTCATTTCCACTTTCCTGCCTGTTCTCCCTAACCTTTCAATGAAGGTGATTTATTCATTAGTGTCACAAGTAGGCTTACATTAACACTGCAATGGAGTTACTGTGAGAATCCCTTAGTTGCCACACTCCGGCGCCTGTTAGGGTTACACTGAGGGAGAATTTAGCACGGCCAAAGCACCTAAACTGTACATCTTTTCAGATTGTGGGAGGAAACCGGAGCACACAGAGGAAACCCATGCAGACATGGGGAGAACATGCAGACTCCACAGAGACAGTGACTCAAGCTGGGAATCGAACCCACGTCCCAGGCGCTGTGAAATAGCAGTGCTAATCATTGTGCTACTGTGCTGCTCTACTAATTAAAAATCTTTCTCCTCCTTAAATTTACTCAATCCGCTACACTCTGAGGAAGGGAACTCCAAGATTCACAACCTTTTGAGGGAAGTAATTTCTCCTCATCTGTTTTAGTTTTGCCATCCCTTACTCTAAAACAAAGATGTTTTATTTTAGATTGTCTCACAAGAGGAAGCATACTCTCCACATCTACCCTGTCAATCTCCTTTAGCATCTTATATATTTCAATCTAAACTCCAGGGATTAAAGGTCATAAACTTCTCAATCTCCCTTCATAATGCTGTTATAATCCAGATCAGAAATTCCAAGGCGTTTTATGAAGTCAGTCGAGGCCATAAGTTTTCCAATTTAAATTTGGCACCGATCAGCATAAAGGATTGAATCAAAGAATCATAGAAACCCTTCAGCACTGAAAGAAGCCATTCAGCCCATCGAGTCTGCACTGACCACAATTCCACCCAGGACCTTCCCCACATTCATGTATATTTATCCACTAATCCCTCTAACCATCTCAGGACACAAAGGGGCAATTTCTTACCATGACCAATCAACCTAACCTGCACATCTTTCCATAACCAACGTGGATTTCCATAAACATAGACAAGGATCATGGGTGGAAGAAGGAACTCACGCTGTTAGAATGGCGTCGCAGGCTCGTTGGGCCGAAGGGCCTGTTTCCCGTGCTGTGTTGTTCTTTGTTTGAAACCAGAGCACCTGGAGGAAACCCACGCAGACACGAGGAGAATGTGCAAACTCCACACAGACAGTGACCCGAGCTGGGAATCGAACCCCGGACCCTGGAGCTGTGAAGCAGCAGTGCTAACCAGTGTGCTACCGTACTGCGCGCTTTGCTAAGAGAATCATACAAAGTGCAATAACAGAGTGCAACATTCTAACGTCTCCCAGTGCTGGATTTCCATCTCTACCTGTTCCAGAAATGGGCTGGGGGATAGGGCTAATATTTAAATTATATTTTAATTATTATTTAAATGCCATTAGTGGGCCCGGGATGAATTCTCCTGGCCCATTAGCCTCTCCCACCCCTCCAGCAGAGATTACACGAGCTCCCCACTTTCGGGGAACCAGTGATCCAACCCCGCTAAAATGAAGGGGGGCAATCGGTGTCCCCTTGGGAGTCTGGCATTTGGCCGGGTGGTGCATTCTGGACATGGGCAACCTGGCAGAACCACCCTGTGCCCCTTGGCACTGCCCAAGGTGCAAAGACCAATGTCCAAGGGGTACCTTGCAACTGCCCATCAAGAGTGGGCAGTGCCAATGATATGGTACCTGATGGGAGCAGGGCCCAGGGGGAAACTGTGGAGATAAGGGAGCTATACCATTGGGATTAGTCAACTAAACAGGGGACCAGTGATTGGAGTGGACTGGTGGGGTGGGGGAGGGTCAGCTGAGTGGGGGAGGGGTGTCAGCCAAGGGCAGGGTCTGCCTGTTGGCTGGGGATTGGCACTGCTGAGGGTAACTGTTGGGTGGGGAGGGCTGGAAATCGGGATGGTTTGGGATGGGATATGTGTCAGGGCTGTCCTGGGAATGGTCGGGAGGGTCCATGAATGGACAAAGAGGGGATCGGGGGGCAGCATTATGGGGGTTGCTGGGCTGGCCAGTAATTGAGCTTGCCAGCGATTGGAGGCTGACATTGCGACGCCACTGCACATGTGTAGAGGCCTGCTGGTTTCAACTTCCTGGATCAGAATAGGCTCCGCCCACTGATTTATAATTTGGAAGACTGCGTCCAGTTCTGGTCGCCTTACTACCGGAAGGACGTGGAGACTCTGGAGAGAGTGCAGAGGAGGTTTACCAGGATGCTGCCTGGTATGGAAGGTCTGAGTTACGAGGAGAGATTAGGCAAATTGGGACTGTTTTCCTTAGAAAGACGTAGACTTAGAGGAGATCTGATAGAGGTGTACAAGATTATGAGGGGTATAGATAGAGTAAACAGGGTTAAGCTTTTTCCTAGGATGGACTCGAATAGCACGAGGGGTCACGGGCTTAGGGTGAGGGGGTAAGGTATAATTTGGATGCTAGAGGGAGTTTTTTCACACAGAGGGTGGTGGGGGTATGGAATGCGCTGCCAAGTAAAGTGGTGGAGGCAGGTACTCTGGAGTTATTTAAGAAATACTTAGATGGGCACATGAACAGAATGGGAATGGAGGGGTATAGAAAACTGATTTAAAATAGGGATCATGAGCCTTGGGAGTCCCTGGGAAGTGTGTAAATAGATGATGATATTGATGTACTTGTTTTTATCCTACAGGTGCTTTGGTCCACCTTGTTGTCTAACGAGGGGCATACACGCGATGGGTCGTGAGAGGGCTGCTCTTGGAGTTTTTTCGAGAGTATCCTAGTGCTTCACGTCGTTAGTGTACGCTTGACCTGGACCATTTGATGGGCAACACGACAGCTCAGTGACTATCGCTGTGCTGTGCAGATACATGGATTTGGGCCTGTGTCTGTGGGAGTTTGCACATTCTCCCCGTGCTTGCGTGGGTTCTCCGGGAGCTCCGGTTTCCTCCCACATCCCAAAGATGTGCTCTTAGGCTAATTGGCAAAACAAATTCTCCCTAAATTGTCTCAAATTTGGTTTTAATCCATAGATCTATAAACATAGACAGGGATCACGGGTAGAGGTGGGAACATCGAGGTGGCGGCGCGGGCTCGTTGGGCCGAAGGGCCTGTTTCCCGTGCTGTTTTGCTCTTTGTTCTTGTTCTTTGATATTCACGCTGGTGGTGCAGTGCACAGTGTGTGGGAGGTTCTAGTCTTAACTCCCACTGAGAAAAGCAGCATGATTTACTCAATTTTTCCCACAAATTCAACACTTCGAATTTTTTTGGGAGAATTGCAACAAGAAGTTTCACTGCAGGTACGATTCAAATGACCCAATGGGGAACTTTTATCAAACAAAGTTTATTGAATAATACAGTTAACATATAGAAAGAAAATGAGCAATAGCTTTCATCAATTACAAACAAGAAAAAACAACAATGATATTGTATAAACCTTAACAACTAAATGCACTGTTACAACCAAACAAGCTTCCTTACAAATGTACACCATCCCGGGTTTAGCACAGAAAATATGGATGTTCACATGATTCTGGACTTTCTAACTCTGCAACACCTGCTGTGAATTAGTCCTTTGGTCGGAGAATTGAAATTCCGATTTCTTTGTTGTGGAAATCCCAGCAGTTTGAAGTCAAGATAATGCCACTGCTGGTTGCTAGGTAGCAAACCACTAACTGCAAAACTTTCACTCCAGAAAGGCAAGGAAACCTGTTTCCAGCTAGCCAGCAAAATTCTGAGTACCAGGAGGGAGAGGCAAACACACTGCATTCAATCTGGAGTCCAAACACCTTCTAACGATTCAGCAGATAAAACTGGAAGTAAAAGAACGCTTGAGAGAGGAAAGAAAAATTGTCTCACCTAACAGTCTTCCAACAACAACTGATAAGGGGTTGTAACCTCCCAAAGAGTGCATTAGGTCCAGGTTAAAAATAAACAAAACCCCATTTAGACCATGTAAGCAGTAATAAATATGCCATTAGAGACCTCACAGTGTGAATAACATAAATAAAAAAAGGCTTACTTACATGATTAAAAATGTATTTCTTAAAGGCACAGTAGCATCACAAAGACAAATCTCTCAGCTTTGGAATCAATCTAGTGAAGCTCCTCTAACCTACCTCAAATGCAACTACATCCTTCATCAAGTAAGTAAATATTCAAGTCCAGGTTCCCTGCATTCATTATGCTGAGTTTGGGGATTACTTGCCCAGTGGCATTACATCACAGTCTTATTGAGGTTACCCAATCCCTCTCATTAACTCTGTCATTAGCTGCAGCTATATTGAGGCAGGAGACAGTGCTGGAATATTTAACTGATATCAGCCTGAATTCTCTCCATTCTCTCCCCATACACACACACACACCCCTGCCTCAAAGGCAACCCTCCTCTCAGGTCCCCTGCTATCCATTCTACAATGTTCAAATTCACATGCAGGCATCTCAGTCAGTCTAACCCTTGAAACTAATGACAACATTATGAGTTTACTCTCTTAAGCACTGACATCTACCCTCTATCCGCATAGAACCATTGAATCCATACTGTGCAAAAGCAGGCCACTTGGCCCACAAATCAGTGTTGTCTCACAACATCAGGAACCCGGCTTTGATTCCCAGCTTTTTTTTTTAATAGAATATTCCAGCGCAGAACAGGCCCTTCGGCCCATCAAATAGAACATAGAACATTCCAGCGCAGAACAGGCCCTTCGGCCCATCAAATAGAACATAGAACATAGAATATTCCAGCACAGAACAGGCCCTTCGGCCCATCAAATAGAACATAGAACATAGAACATTACAGCACAGAACAGGCCCTTCGGCCTTCGATGTTGCGCCGACCAATTATGAAAAAAGCAATGACCCTCCAAACTAAACCATTCCCTTCTCTTCCATAAACTTATCAACTAACCTCTTAAACGCCACCAAACTTGGCTTGGTTGACTATGTGGAGTTTGCACGTTTCCCTCTGTGTCTGCGTGGGTTTCCTCCGGGTGCTTGGTTTTCTGCCTCAGTCCAAAAGTGTGCAGGTTCGGTTGATTGGCCGTGATAAATTGCCCCTTTGTGTTAGGGGGATGGCATGGAGATCAGTAGGGTAAATATGTGGGGTTACGGGGATAGGGCCTGGATAGGATTGTTGTTGGTGCAGGCTTGATGGGTTGAATAGCCTCCTTCTGCACTAACTTTCTGAAAAAGTATCTTAACCAGGCCCTCCGGCACCTCTCCACCCCACCCTATTCCTGTAATCCTGTTCATCCACCATGGCCAACCCATGGTGTGCACACATTTGGAGTGTGGGAGGAAACCTACGCAGACACAGGAAGAACGTTCAAACTCCACACAGTCAGCGAAGACTGGAATTGAACCCAGGTACCTGGTGATGCGAGGTACTACTGTGTCGCCACGATACCCTTAACTCTGGTAAAGCAAATATAATATTAACAGTGGTTTATTGGTGGGTTTGACCAACTCAGGTCAACTCTTTTGAAGATTGTTGCTACTCTCTGTAAAGTGCTTGTGAGACTAGGGACGCAGACAGGAGGGGATGGATTGAAGATTTAATAGAGCATGGAAGAGTTAAGATTAAAGTTAGTAAGAGCAGCGGAGAATAAGAGGGAGACGTTTTCAGCAAACCAAGGGAAAGCAGTTGACAGAATTTTACTTTGTAATCACATTTTCAATCCTACCATTCCTTTTATTAGTTCAGTGTTAAAATGACATGCATAAGTCTTAGCTGATGTTTGATTAGCTTTATATGTCTAATATTCATATTCTTTTCAATGTCACTTTCAAAATTAAAAATGGACAAAGCCACAGAGCCCAGGGAGATGGCAGCTTCTCTGAAACAGTCAATGATTCAAAGATTAAACCATGAAGCAAAGACAATGGAAGGCAAAAACAAAAGGAGAAAATGCAGACACTCAGCAGGACTGGCAGCTTTGCTGGCGAGAGGAACAGAGATAATGGCTGGAATTTTCCCATCCGTCCTGCTACAGGGATTGGAGTGGTGGAACACAGACCATGCAAAGGTTCGTTGACCTCGAGCAGGATTTTCCAACGTTGGAGTGAGCACAGCTGGAAATTCCCACCCAACAGCTGTGACTCTATCGAGCCAAAGGGGGCCTCGCCCACTTGTAATGTTACTGATGGTTAACATCTGTCACATTGGGTGTGAAAGGGGCAGTGGTGTAGAAGGTACAGAATAGGAAAGGACAAAACATAACAGCAAATGTCTTCCAATGTATACCCTGAATATATTCTGAGCTAGTTTGCTTTCGTAATCCATCTCACTTTTCTTTATAGCTTTTCTCATGGTTTCCTATTGACCTTTAAAGGCTGCCCACTCATCTTTTAAAGTTTCTCACTCATCTTTGCCACTTTGTATGAATTTAATAAAAAAGTCTGGAATTAAGAATCTACTGATGACCATAACATCATTGTTCATTGTCGGAATAAAACTATTTGTTTCACTAAGTTCTTTAGGGAAGGAAATCTGCCGTCCTTACCTGGTCTGGTCTATATTTGACTCCAGATCATGGCAATTGGTTGACACTTCACTGCCCTCTGAAATAGCCCAGCGAGCCAATCAGTTCAAGCGTGATTAAGGATGGCCAGATAGCAACAGTCATGTCTGATAAATGAATCAAATAAACACTTGGAGATATTCAGTGAATGCATAATGAATTTGAAGTTGGATGAATATCTGTGGCCAGTTCCAATTGGGCTCAGGAAACGAAGTAAATGATAATAATTCTCTACTGGAAGGTGCTGGGTATTTGGTTCAGGGTGTGAAACAAAAAATAAGAGGAGCATAGAGCCAAGATCAGATCAGAATTGGGCATTGCAGATAAGTACCTAGTCACCATACTGAAGGGTGCATGGTGGCACAGTGGTTAACAATGCTGCCTCACAGCATCAAGGACCTGGGTTCAATTCTGGCTTTGGATAACTGTGTGGAGTTTGTACTTTCTCCCCACATTTTTGAGACTTTTGCCCAGGTACTCTGGTTTCCTCCCACATTCCAAGGTTAGGTGGATTGGCCACGCTAAATTTCCCCTTAGCGTCCAAGGATCTGTAGGTTTTGTGGATTGGCCATGGTAAATGCGCAGGGTTATGGCAGGGTAAAATACTCTTCACAGAGTTGGTGCAAACTAAATGGGCTGAATGGCCTCCTTCTATATTGTAGGGATTGTTTAGTTATATGGTTCATCAGGCATGAAGCGTTGTTTCTTTACATGGTGCAGGTCTGGCCAATGCTACAGTCCCACACCATGGTCGTAACGCAAGCCATCTTCCACAATATCTGGACTCCCAAGATGGACCACATCAGCTGGAATAAATATATAGTGTAGGAGGAAACATATCAATGTTACATGCATCTTGATGGCCACTTTTACATGTGACTGCATCAAGCTGCTCAATATGCCCTTGGTATATAAACACAAAGGGCTGGATTTTCACCATTCAGGTGGGAACTCAAGTTGGGAGATTTCCCTACTCAACAGACCACTCTCCATATAATTGAGAAATAAAAACAAAAAATACCGAAAAACTCAGCAGGTCTGACAGTACATGTGGAGAGAGAAAACAGAGTTAATGTTCTGAATCCATATGACTCTTCTTTAGAACTAAAGAGAAGGAGAAATGGATTTTATACAATAAGAGAGAGAGTGGAGTAGGTGGAACAAAGTAGAAGGTAGAAGCTCAAAAGAGACTTGGCAATATTGTGATGGTCACATGACAAAGAGAGCATTAATGATACTTCCTTTCTCTTGTGCTCTGAACACCTTAATGGAATCTCTCCTGGCACTCACCTATCGTTCACCTTCTATTCTCACACCACAGATGCTGCCAGACCTATGATTGTTTTCCAAACTTTTAGCTTTTCATTTTAGGTTTCCAAACATCCACAGTTTTGTGCTTCTATTTTCATATAAATGAGGCCATCCGTGAACTGTATCAACAGAACAAATGGCCAGATATCTGTTTACCCATATGATCACATCATAAATGCTTGGCTGAGTTCCAAGGATGTTGGGTGTATGAGCTCAGCAGCAGCTGGAGTGGAGTGCTTGCTTTGATTAATTGACATCTTCACAAGGTTGTAACAAGTTTTTTTTTCTTGAACTTTTCTTTCAATTTCTGAATGTGTATTTGGAAGGATTAAGAGGTATGATGTAAAGAATCTGGTATCTTTGCTGTAATAGAACACAGAACCTAGAACACTACAGCACAATCAGGCCCTTCGGCCCATGAGTTGCGCCGATCACGTCTATACCTACCAAGCCACAGACCTATCTATAACCCCCAATCCCATTAGTTCCCATATACTCATCCAGAAGTCTTTTAAAAGACCCCATCGAGTTCGCCTCTACCACCTCCGACGGCAGCCGATTCCATTCACTCACCACCCTCTGAGTGAAAAACTTACCCCTAACATCCCCTCTGTATTTGCTTCCCTGCACCTTAAATCTGTGTCCTCTCGTAGTGACCATTTCAGTTCAGGGAAATAGTCTCTGAGAGTCCACCCTATCTATTCCTCTCAACATTTTATAAACCTCTATCAGGTCTCCTCTCAACCTACGTCTCTCCAGTGAGAAGAGTCCCAGCTCCCTCAACCTATCTTCATAAGGCCTGCCTCCCAATCCAGGCAGCATCCTTGTAAATCTCCTCTGCACTCTTTCAATAACTTCTACATCCTTCCAATAGTGAGGTGACCAGAACTGCGCACAGTACTCCAAGTGGGGTCTGACAAGGGTCTTTTAAAGCTGCATCATTACCTCCTGACTCCTAAACTCAATTCCTCGATTAATGAAGGCCAGTACACCATACACCTTCTTGACCACATCCTCCACCTGCGAGGCTAATTTAAGAGTCCTATGGACCCGGACCCCAAGACCCTTCTGCTCTACAACACAGCTAAGACTCCTACCCTAGATATTTTACTCCTTCATCCCATTATTCCTGCCAAAATGGACCACTACACATTTATCCGTGTTGAAGTCCATCTGCTACTTCTCTGCCCAATCTTGCATCCTGTCTATGTCCTGCTACAACTTTTGACATCCCTCCAGACCATCCACAACACCACCGACCTTTGTATCGTCGACGAACTTACTAACCCATCCCTCCACTTCCTCATCCAGGTCATTTATGAAAATGACAAACAGCAGGGGTCCCAGAACAGATCCCTGGGGCACTCCACTGGTTACCGACTTCCATGCAGAACAAGACCCATCCACAACCACTCTCTGCCTTCTGCCGGCAAGACAGTTCTGGATCTACAAGGCCAATGCCCTTCTCCAGAAGCCTTGCATGGGAGACCTTATCAAACGCCTTGCTAAAGTCCATGTACACTGTGTCCACTGCTCTTTTTTTTTAGAGCAACACAGCACGGGAAACAGGCCCTTCGGCCCAATGTGTTCAGTCACATTTTCGAAGAACTCAGCTAGGCTCGTAAGGCACGACCTGCCCTTGACAAAACCATGCTGACTATTTCTGATCAGTCTAAACTTCTCCAAATGCTCATAAATCTTATCCCTCAGAAGCCTCTCCATCAGCTTAACCAACCACTGAAGTCAGACTCACCGGTCGGTAATTTCCTGGACTATCCTTGTTCCCTTTCTTAAAGATAGGAACCACATCCGCAATCCTCCAATCCTCCGGAATCTCTCCCATTTCCATGGACAACGCAAAGATCCTGTTTCCATTGATGACCATTTTTATAGGGTTATAAAAGCAGCAGATCTTTAAAGCATGTATCTGAATGAATGATTTTTTAAAACCTCATTTTAAAATTAACCATTGTTATTCAAAGTCCTTTTTGTTCATGAACAAAATGGGAATGGAGAGGTATAGAAAACTGATTTAGAATATGGATCATGAGCCTTGGGAGTCCCTGGGAAGTGTGTAAATAGATGATGATATTGATGTACTTGTTTTTATCCTACAGGTGCTTTGGTCCACCTTGTTGTCTAACAAGGGGCATACACGCGATGGGTCGTGAGAGGGCTGAACTTGGATTTTTTTTATCCGAGAGTATCCTAGTGCTTCACGTCGTTAGTGTACACTTGACCTGGACCATTTGATGGGCAACACGACAGCTCAGTGACTATCGCTGTGCTGTGCAGATACATGGATTTGGGCCTGTGTCTGTGGGAGTTTGCGCATTCTCCCCGTGCTTGCGTGGGTTTTCTCCGGGTGCTCCGGTTTCCTCCCACATCCCAAAGATGTGCTCTTAGGCTAATTGGCAAAACAAATTCTCCCTAAATTGTCTCAAATTTGGTTTTTAATCCATAGATCTATAAACATGGACACAGATCGTGGAAACATCGGGGTGGTGGCGCAGGCTTGTTGGGCCGAAGGGCCTGTTTCCCGTGCTGTTTTGTTCTTTGTTCTTTGTTCAATAGTGCATAATGGGTGAATGGGCATGGCAGATGCAAATATGGAGACAATAAGAGTAAGACCTTTTAAATAAATCTTTCAAAAGATTCCCAAATCCAGGCTATGGTTCACACCTCCTTGGAGAAGCAAGGGAACACATGTCTTCAGAAGCTGAACCAACTCCAATAAAATTGGGGGACTTTAGAAGATGTTTAGCCCCACAATGGAGCAGGCCAGGTTGGATATAAGATGCGGGCTTCCTAACTGTATCCTTATCCCATGCTCGGAATAGGGCTGAGGATCGCAGAATTGGATTCCACTCACATTTTTAAAGATGTCCAGATTCTGCAAAGAACCAACTCCAAGCGTCACTATGTTTTGAGCTGCTATCTGTGGCCAATGATGCTAAAAATGGGTCAAGCTGCTTCACCACCTACATCTGTTGGACCATCCCATACCTTCTGCCCCTAAAAGGTTTGTGCAGAATAATACATTTGACCATAAGTTCATCAGGCAATAATCTGCATATAACATCCTGGGGACCCTTTTAGAAGAGATGATTGTGGATCCTGTTGGATGGTTCGCTGAGCAAATGGTCAAAGCCATTTGGCAGAATGCTTCATCATCAGAACTTTCAAACAAGCACCAAGATATAACTTGGCTCATGGTGACACAAGTCCTCCCCATCAGGTCCCTCGTGCATGCTTGGAGTCACACACCCTCTCCACTTGCTGCCCAAGGGGGGTCAGTCATGGGGAAAAGAGCATCTGTACTGTGCCTCTGCAAAGAAGGTCTGCAGAGAGAGGCAGTGTTTTTTTAAATAGAAGTCCACCTTAGATAGCTCTGGAATGCAGGATGCTGTGCTTTATGAGCTGTTCCCAGGGATACATCCTGAGATAAACATCAACTGCTGCTGGAGGAACATAACTCGGTGAAAGACACTGTTTGGTTGTCTTGGTTGTGGGTCTGCCAATGCAAAGAGTTGTTGATGACTGAGTATTGCAGACATGTTCATTTCAAGCTCTGAGACTAGTTGCTGAGACCTCGCCAAAGCTGAGGGTGGTTATCACGAAGGGTCAATGAGAAAGGATACCATCTAAGACCCTCCCTCCACAGTACACCAAGGTGCTGTAACCCACGTAAAATCCCTTGGTTGATAAGAAGCAGACAATGTTTAATAGAAAATGTAAATTCCAATGGTAATGTTAAATATAGTGTGAAACCTCAAGTACTGCATTAAAAGTAATTGATTTGTATCACACGTAATGGACAGAATTTTACTGGCACATCTGTCTGAAATTCGTATGATCCCACCTGAGGCTAACGGAGAACACCGTTCTCCAAGCCTCACCCGGAATCAGGGCAGGCAGGCACGCTGGTAAAATTTCGGTCAATGTCAAATTTCAACTTGATCTTCACAATCTGTTTGTAATGAAGTATATTTTGAGGGGGCAAACTGAAAGTAAAGGTGTGTATCTGTGATGATTTCAACAAGGTCCACTCTGATTTTATTCATCAAACAAGTTACAAATACATTAAACTTCCAAATAATGATGAATAAAGATAACACCCGATACAGCAATAAACATGACATTTTTAATACAATAGCGCAAACAACATAGCACAGTAACAAATAGCTAGTGTGCACTGCGACTTATCCACAGATGAAAACAACTAACAACAACTGTAAACCACCAAATATAATATAAACAGTACAAGGCCCATGAGATCAGCCTTATGGAATATGAGCTCCCTGATTGAAGTAATGATTGCTTGCCTAATTAGCAAGTCTCATCTCTACATACATGAATATATATATATGTATATATATATATTTGGTATTTTTTTACGTGGATATCAGGGCTACTTATACTCTGGATTCTGACCTTGTACCCCTGAAGCATCCTTGATGGAATTGAATTTGTAAGTAAAGGGAACCTGGTGAAGGGACACCAGCCTCTGAAGGATTATTTCAGTTTCTGCCTCACAAGTCAGTGAGGACTTTCTCTGAGTCAGTGTTGAAGTGAATGGCTGGTCCATCTCCCAGTAGATTGGTTGAAATTCCATCTGTTTGGCAGCAGAGTGATTGTTCCAATTCCTGAACTGACTACACTCAATTCCTTCCAACTGTCCTCATGGGTTTTTTAGGGAGATAATTAGCAGAACTAGAAGAAGGTATTTCTCTTTCTGAAGACAGAATTTTCTATGTTTTACTGGATCGCACTTTCACTGGCACTAGTAGCTGAAACACACAGCTGAGCCCCAATATATTGGCATGCTGTCTGTGCAACAATATGATCAGCACATTCGACTGTTTTATGGTGCAAGTAAATGGCAGAGAAGGGAAAATATTTTTCTCTCTCTTGGATTAACTTGGAGATGTTAATGTCATATCCTGTGGGCCATCTCAAAGTTTGCTTTGAATCTTTGTGTACTCTTTTTAAACATTTTAAATGTTCCTCATAAAATTGTTGTTACTTAGGATATAACAGATCTACAAAATCTGATTTACTTTCAACACCACCATTGTCAGTTCACAGTTTCATTCTGCAGATTGAATGAAATTGCTTGGGTATCAGTAGGGATGTCTCTTTGAGTTATCAGACTGGTTTAATTTAATATAAATCAGCAACCAGATTTGTTCATTCAAGGGTAATGGGCATCACTAGCCAGACCAGCATTTATTGCCCATTCCTAATTACCCTTTAAGTGAGTTATCTTCTTCAACCATTGCACTCCCTGAGGTGTAAATACACCCACTCTGCTGTCATGGAGGGAGTTCCAGGATCTTGAATCAGGAACGGTGATATATTTCCAAGTCAGGATAGTGAGTAACTTGGAGGGGAAATTGCAGGTTGTGGTAGGGGAACATGTGGCTAAATCTGGTAGAAGTTTTTGAGGAGGTGACGAAGACGGTGGACGAAGGGCGAGCCATTGATGTCATCTGTATGGATTTTAGTAAGGCGTTTGACAAAGTCCCTCATGGGAGGTTAGTTGAGAAGGTCAAGGTTCATGGGATACAAGGACAGGTAGCTAGATGGATAAGTAACTGGCTTAGTAATAGGAGACAGAGACAAATAGTGAAGGGGTGTTTTTCTAGTTGGAGGTCAGTCACTAGTGGTGTGCCGCAGGGCTCGGTACTGGGACCTCTTCTATTTGTAATATACATAAATGACTTGAAAGAGGGAGTAACTGGAGTGATCAGCAAGTTTGCAGATGATACAAATGCGAATAGTGATATAGATATAGATAGGCTGATAGCTTGGGCAGATAGATGGCAGATAGAATTCAATCCTGATAAATGCGAGGTGATGCATTTCGGGAGAAAGAATGTAGAGGGGAGGTATATGATAAAGGGTAGACTTATTAAGAGTATAGAAATACAGAGGGACCTGGGGGTGCAGGTGAACAAGTCTCTGAAGGTGGCAGAGCAAGTGGAGAAGGTTGTGAAGAAAGCATATGGTATGCAAGCCTTTATAGGAAGGGGTATAGAGTACAAGAGCTGGCTTTTAATGTTGCAGTTAGTTAGTTAGTTAGACCTCATTTGGAATATTGCGTCCAGTTCTGGTCGCCTTACTACCGGAAGGACATGGAGACTCTGGAGAGAGTGCAGAGGAGGTTTACCAGGATGCTGCCTGGCATGGAAGGTCTGAGTTATGAGGAGAGGTGAGGCAAATTGGGGCTGTTTTCCTTAGAAAGACATAGACTTAGATGAGATCTAATAGAGGTATACAAGACTTTGAGGGGTTTAGATAGAGTAAACAGGGTTAAGCTTTTTCCTAGGATGGACTCGAATAGCACGAGGGGTCATGGGCTTAGGGTGAGGGGGATAAGGTATAATTTGGATGCTAGAGGGAGTTTTTTCACACAGAGGGTGGTGGGGGTATGGAATGCACTGCCAAGTAAAATGGTGGAGGCAGGTACTCTGGAGTTATTTAAGAAATACTTAGATGGGCACATGAACAGAATGGGAATGGAGGGGTACAGAAAATTGATTTAAAATAGGGATCATGAGCCTTGGGAGTCCCTGGGAAGTGTGTAAATAGTCGATGATATTGATGTATTTGTTTTTATCCTACAGGTGCTTTGGTCCACCTTGTTGTCTAACGAGGGGCATACACGCGATGGGTCGTGAGAGGGCTGCTCTTGGATTTTTTTTCCGAGAGTATCCTAGTGCTTCACGTCGTTAGTGTACGCTTGACCTGGACCATTTGATGGGCAACACGACAGCTCAGTGACTATCGCTGTGCTGTGCAGATACATGGATTTGGGCCTGTGTCTGTGGGAGTTTGCGCATTCTCCCCGTGCTTGCGTGGGTTTTCTCCGGGTGCTCCGGTTTCCTCCCACATCCCAAAGATGTGCTCTTAGGCTAATTGGCAAAACAAATTCTCCCTAAATTGTCTCAAATTTGGTTTTCAATCCATAGATCTATAAACATGGACAGGGATCACGTGTAGAGGTGGGAACATCGGGGTGGCGGCATGGGCTCGTTGGGCTGAAGGTCCTGTTTCCCATGCTGTTTTGCTCTTTGTTCTTTGTTCTAGCTGGTACTTGTCCTGGGTTTGCAAGGTGCTGTTGAAGGAGCCTTCATGAGTTACTACAGTGCATCATGTAGATGGTACACACTGCAGGCACTGTGTGATGGAGTGAATGAATACTGAAGGTGGGGGATGGGATCTCTTTTTAGGCAGACATTGAAAGGGGCATAGAAGTATGGGGACAAGGGGGGGATGGCTGCTATAGTTTTCTTGGGCTTCATTTTCGAGACTTCAGTTTGCATTTTTAATGCTAACCATGTTCATTAATTTATAAATTCACTAATGCATCTTAGCAGCTAATTTGATTAACTAACTACAAAATAGTTTTCTGTTTAACACAAAACATTGGCTGAGGTGCAGAGTGACTTGGACAAGTTGCAGAGCTGGGCCGAGAGGTGGCAAATGGAGTTTAATGTGGAAAAGTGTGAGGTAATGCACTTTGGCAGGAATAATAAATGTGTAGAGGATAGGGCGAATGGTAGGATTCTTAATAGTGTTGATGAACAGAGGGATCTTGGTGTATTTGTGCATAGATCCCTGAAAGTAGGCAGTCAAGCCGATAAGGTTGTTAAGAAGGCATATGGAGTCTTAGCTTTTATTGGTAGGGGATTGAATTTAGGAGCCGCAGCATCATGTTGCAACTGTACAAAACTCTAGTGCGGCCGCACTTGGAGTATTGTGTGCAGTTCTGGTCCCCCACATTATAAGAAAGATGTGGAGGCATTGGAGAGGGTACAGAGGAGTTTACCAGGATGTTGCCTGGTATGGAGGGCAGGTTTTATGAGGAGAGGCTGAGGGATTTGAGGTTGTTTTCGTTAGAAAGAAGGCGGCTAAGAGGAGACCTTATTGAAACATATAAGATGATTAGAGGTGTAGATAGGGTGGACAGTGATAGCCTTTTTCCTAGGATGGAGAAAGCTAGCACGAGGGACACAGCTTTAAATTAAGGGGTGATAGTTATAGGACGGATATCAGAGGTAGGTTCTTTACCCAAAGGGTGGTTCGGGAGTGAAATGCCCTGCCTGCAGCAGTTGTAGATGCGCCAAGTTTGGTGGTGTTTAAGAGGTTAGTTGATAGGTATATGGAAGAGAAGGGAATGGTTTAGTTTGGAGGGTCATTGCTTTTTATATTGGTCGGCGCAACATCGAGGACCGAAGGGCCTGTTCTGTGCTGTAATGTTCTATGTTCTGTATTGCTATATCCCACATTGGCAATTGTGGTGGCAAGTGAGCAATTTAAATGCCTTCTTCATCATTGACACCATGGTCTAGATCATAGAACTCTACAGTGTAGAAAGGGGTCCTTCGGCCCATCGAGTCTTCACCGAACACAATCCCACTGAGGCCCTACCTCCATATCCCTACATATTATACCCACTAATCCCTCTAACCTACGCATCCCTGGACACTAAAGGGCAATTTCTTAGCATGGCCAATCAACCTAACCCGCACATCTTTGGACTGTGGGAAGAAACCGGAACACCCAGAGGAAGCCCACGCAAACATGAGGAGAATGTGCAAACTCCATACAGACAGTGAATCGAACTCAGGACCCTGGAGCTGTGAAGCAGCCATGCTAACCACTATGTTGCCAGATCTTGACCAATAGTGATAATGTAATAGAACATAGAACAATACAGCACAGAACAGGCCCTTCGGCCTTCGATGTTGTGCCGACCAAAATATAAAGCAATGCCCCTCCTAACTAAACCATTCCCTTCTCATCCATATACTTATCAACTAACCTCTTAAACGCCACCAAACTTGGCGCATCTAAAACAGCTGCAGGCAGGGCATTCCACTCCCTAATCACTCTTTGAGTAAAGAACCTACCTCTGATATCCGTCCTATAACTCATACCCCTTAATTTAAAGTTGTGTCCCCTCGTGCTAGCTTTCTCCATCCTAGGAAAAAGGCTATCACTGTCCACCCTATCCAAACCTCTAATCATCTTATATGCTTCAATAAGATCCCCCCTTAGCCGCCTCCTTTCTAACGAAAACAACCTCAAATCCTTCAACCTCTCTTCATAGGACCTGCCCTCCATACCAGGCAACATCCTAGTAAACCTCCTCTGTACCCTCTCCAATGCCTCCACATCTTTCTTATAATGTGGCGACCAGAACTGCACACAATACTCCAAGTGCGGCCGCACTAGAGTTTTGTACAGCTGCAACATGATGCTGCGGCTCCTAAATTCAATCCCCCTACCAATAAAAGCTAAGACTCCATAAGCCTTCTTAACAACTTTATCCACTTGACTGCCTACTTTCAGGGATCTATTGACACATACACCAAGATCCTTCTGTTCCTCAACACTATTAAGAGCCCTACCATTAGCCCTATACTCTACACATTTATTGTTCCTGCCAAAGTGCATTACCTCACACTTTTCCACATTAAACTCCATTTGCCACCTCTCGGCCCAGCTCTGCAACTTGTCCAAGTCACTCTGTAAACTAAAACACCCCTCTTCACTATCTACCACACCACCAACTTTAGTATCATCTGCAAATTTACTGATCCATCCCTCAATACCCTCATCCAGATCATTTATAAAAATTACAAACAGCAGGGGCCCCAAAACAGACCCCTGAGGCACACCACTCGTCACCGAACTCCACGATGAATATCTCCCATCAACCACCACCCTCTGTCTTCTATCTGCCAGCCAATTTCTAATCCAATTAGCTAAATCACCCTCTATTCCACACATCTGCATTTTCTGTAGAAGTCTTCCATGGGCCACCTTATCAAAAGCCTTACTAAAGTCCATATATACTACATCAACCGCCTTACCCCCATCCACCTCTCTGGTCACTTTCTCAAAAACTCAATGAGGTTAGTAAGGCATGACCTACCCTTCACGAAACCATGCTGACTATCCCCAATCAATTCATTTCTCTCTAAATAACTATAAATCCTATCCCTAATAATTCTCTCCAATACCTTGCCCACAACAGAAGTAAGACTCACTGGCCTATAATTCCCAGGAAGGTCTCTCTTCCCCTTCTTAAACAGTGGGACCACATTCGCCATCCCCCAGTCCTCCGGAACCACACCCGTAACCAACGAGGACCTGAAGATCAGAGCCAGAGGCTCTGCAATCTCCTCTCTTGCCTCCCAGAGAATCCTAGGGTAAATCCCGTCCGGCCCAGGGGACTTATCCAACTTCAAACCCTCGAGAAGTTCTAACACATCCTCCCTATCTACTACAATACTCCCCAATTTGCAACCCTGTACCTCAGTGCTCCCCACAGCTACATTTCCAGCACTCTGCGTGAATACCGAAGAGAAATATTTATTCAGTGCCTCACCAATCTCTTCAGGCTCCACGCACAACTCCCCACTGCTGTCTATGACTGGCCCTAATCTTGCCCTAACCAATCTTCTATTCTTAACATATCGAAAGAAAGCTTTAGGATTCTCCTTAATCCTATCAGCCAACATCTTCTCGTGTCCCCTCTTAGCTCTCCTCAATTCACTTTTTACCTCCTTCCTAGCTAATCTATAGCTATCCATTGCACTACCTGAGCCTTCAAGCCTCATCCTGACATAAGCCTCCTTTTTCTTCTTAACCAGCAAATCAACTCTTTTCGTACACCAAGGCTCTCTTACTGAATGAAGACGAAAGGGAAACATGAAGCTTGTATTCCAACTCTCCCATTTAAATTCAGTGCAAATAAAACTGGGGAGAGATGGAAAGCAATTTGCTATTTTCATTTTAAATTTTTGAAGAAAGTTACAATTTACTGTACAGATGCTATAACTGTGACATTGTCCCCAACATTAGCCGTGTTATTGTGTCCACAACATTCAGTATTGGAACTAACCGTGATGCAGTGTTTCCTGCACACATTGACAATAACAGTTTGTACAGGAATCTTGAAGGATTTTCCTTCCATGGTGTCAGTTAGTCCAATTCCTACCCCTATATTTGCTCAAATGCTGGGGGTGGTAAGGTTTGTACTGTGCATATTTAAGGAGAAGCATTGAAGGCTTTCAGTTGAAATTGAACCACTGAACATTGATTTAGCTCACTCTCAGTCTCTCTGTTGTAAAATTTTATTTTGGGCAACTTTAAACCTGGAACAGCCTATAGCTCCCTCAGTGGTTTAAGGTTAAATGGGGTATTCTTGAATTATCGACACCAAGGTTCAATTCTTAGCGTGTGTTGCATTAGCTGATTGTAGCTGAGGTGATGGTAAGTCTGTTATTATTGTTGTGGGTCTTAAATGTGAGTTGTAGGTCTGGCCTGCTGGAAAGGCTGATGGTGAAGTCTACCTTTTATTGAAGAATGGACTAAATATGTTCAATATACATATACACGAGGCTCTACAAATACTATCTCCATGCCCTATTTTCATTTGGTCTTATGTCACTGATAATGTACATGATGGGCAGAATGTTAGCACAGTGGTTAGCACTACTGCTTCATAGTTCCGGGGTCCTGGGTTCGATTCCCGGCTCGGGTCACTGTCTGTGTGGAGTTTGCACATTCTCCTCATGTCTGCATGGGTTTCCTCCCACATTCCAAAGACAGGGTTGATGGGCCATGCTAAGAAATTGTCTCTTAGTGTCCAGGGATGCGCAGGTTAGAGAGATTAGTGGGTAAAAAATGTAGGGATATGGGGGTAGGGCCTGGATGGGATTGTGTCCAATGTAGACTTGATGGGCCAAAAGGCCTCTTTCTGCACTGTAGGGTTCTATGATTCTATGATGTGGAGATGCCGGTGTTAGACTGGGGTGGGTACTGTAAGAAGTCTCACAACACCAGGTTAAAGTCCAACAGGTTTATTTGTCAGCGCAATCACAAGCTTTCTGAGCATTGCTCCTTCGTCAGATGAGTCATGAAGGAGCAATGCTCCGAAAGCTTGTGGCTTGTGGTGCCAAATAAATTTGTTGGACTTCAGCCTGGTGTTGTGAGACCTCTTACTGATGATATAGTCAGAGGGACCCTTATTGGAAATGAAGAGAGTGTGATCATCAGATGAAGACAGGAGCAACTGGATTGCTGGCTCCTGTTGAAGATGTTCGAACTTTCACTGATGAGGGCCATGGATAAAGGCCAGTTAGGTGAAATGCCAGGATCTGTGTATAGGTGTCCTTCAATGTAAGTGGAATAAAACTGAGGTGCCAAGAAACATCAAAGACAACATCAACAGGGCAATTGGGGATGGGCAATGAAATCTGGCCTAGTCAGTGAAGCCCTTATCCCTTTAATGAATAAAAGACACAGTGGAGTGATCTGAACATGAATAATAAAATCAGCAACGTGAAGAGCCAGGATTCAGTGAGTGTTTTGTGTCTGAAACCCAGAGAGAGATTTTATGGCCTTGCTCATCCCAAGAGGTAAACAGGCCTTTCCACTCTCTGCCCTTTGCCCACTCCAATTCCTCTGGGAGGCGGGACATAAAACTCCAGTGTGAGAGTTCAGAGTTCAAATCCCTCTCGGCAATCCAGCCTCGCATTCTAAATTTAACAGATCATCTGGTTATTATGGGGAGCTGCTGAGCACACGTTGGTTGCAGTGTTGCCTATATTAAAACAGTGGGTCGTATTTTATGGCTCCTTCCACTCCTGTCCTGCAAAGTCAAAGGATTTTCAAACAGCTTATCATTTCTTATGGCCTCATCCCCAGTGGACAATAAAATTCC
Source organism: Sphyrna mokarran (assembly GCA_024679065.1). Taxonomy (NCBI): domain Eukaryota; kingdom Metazoa; phylum Chordata; class Chondrichthyes; order Carcharhiniformes; family Carcharhinidae; genus Sphyrna; species Sphyrna mokarran. The sequence continues at coordinate 38,372,741 of JAGIQG010000028.1, read as the reverse complement.
ACACAGTGACTATTCCTCAAAAGGGCAGGACTGGCAATTGAATATTCCGGGGTATAAGTATTTTAGGCATGATAGAGGTGGTTTGAGGAGAGGAGGGGGAGTGGTTTTATTAGTTAAGGATCACATCATAGCAGTGCAGAAGGAGGCTGGTATGGCTGAGTTAGGAATTGAGTCGCTATGGGTGGAGTTGAGGAATAGGAAGGGAGAGGTTACTATATTGGGTGTGTACTACAGACCGCCCAACAGTCCGCGTGCCGTGGAAGAAGGCAAGGAAGGCAAGGAATGTAAGGAAATTTTAGATAAGTGTAGGAAGATTAGGGTAGTTGTAATGGGAGATTTCAATTTCCCTGGGGTAGATTGGAAGGTGCCCAGAGCGGAAGGTGCGGACGGGGAGGAATTTGTACAGTGTGTTTTAGAAGGGTCCTTGGAGCAGTATGTGGATAACCCGACTAGAGAGGGGGCTATACTGGATCTGGTTCTGGGGAATGAGCCAGGGCAGGTGGTTGACGTTGTAGTAGGAGAGCATGTGTCTAATAGTGACCACAACTCTGCCTGCTTTAGGGTATTAATGGAAAAAGATGAAGCCTGCCCTAAGGGGAGGGTGTTAAACTGGGGGAGGGCTGGATATAGCCGGATTAGTCAGGATCTTAGGGATACCGACTGGGATAAGCTGTTCGAGGGTAGGTCGACACTGCACATGTGGGAGTCTTTCAAGAGAAAACTAAAATTTTTGCAGGAAAGACATGTGCCGGTAAGGAGGAATGATGGGAAAGGTAGGATTAGAGAACCGTGGGTTACTAGGGATGTTGAGGACTTGGTCAGGAAGAAGTGGGAGGCGTACATTCGATCCAGGCAATTGGTGACAGAGGCAGCGCTTGAAAAATATAGAGAGTGTAGACGGGATCTTAAAAGGGGTGTCAGAAAGGCAAAACGGAGCCACGAAATGGCTTTGGTAGGTAGGATTAAGGAAAATCCTGAGGCATTTTACTACTATGTAAGGAGCAAAAGGATGGTTAGAGGGAAGATTGGACCTCTCAGGGACAGAAGAGGGGATCTATGCTCAGAGCCTGAGGGAATGGGGGAGATCCTGAATGAATACTTTGCGTCGGTATTCATGCGGGAGAGGGGCCTGATGTCTGATGCCGGCTTTGAGGATTTTGAGGACCCGTTAAAGGAAATAATCATTACGAGGGACGAAGTGTTGGGGCTTTTAGGTAGCATAAAGACTTATAAAGCTCCGGGGCCTGATGGTATTTATCCCAGGCTGCTAAGGGAGGTGAGAGATGACATTGCTGGGCCTCTGACGCAAATCTTTGTCTCTTCTTTGGACACAGGTGAGGTCCCAGAGGACTGGAGGATTGCAAATGTAGTACCGTTGTTTAAAAAGGGTCAGAGGGATAACCCAGGGAACTATAGGCCGGTGAGCTTGACTTCAGTTATAGGTAAGCTAATGGAGAGGATCCTCAGGGACAGGATGTATGAGCATCTGGAGCGCTGCAATCTGATCAGGGATACGCAGCATGGCTTCGTTAAGGGGAGGTCGTGCCTTACGAATCTAGTGGAATTTTTTGAAGAGGTGACAAAAACGGTTGATGAAGGACAAGCTGTTGATGTCGTCTACATGGATTTCAGTAAGGCGTTTGACAAGGTTCCTCATGGTAGGCTGATAGAAAAGGTGAAGGCGCATGGGATACAGGCCAGGTATGTAGATGGGTTGAGAACTGGCTTGGGAGGAGGAGACAGCGGGTAGTAGTGGAAGGCTCTTTTTCCAACTGGAGGTCAGTCACTAGTGGTGTGCCACAGGGCTCAGTACTAGGACCCCTTCTATTTGTGGTGTATATAAATGACTTGGAAGAGGGGGTAGGTGGTGTGATCAGCAAATTTGCTGATGACACTAAGATGCTTGGATTGGCAGGGACTGAGGAGCAGTGCCAGGCAATACAACATGACTAGATAGGCTGGTAGATTGGGCAGATAGATGGCAAATGGAATTTAATCCGTATAAATGCGAGGTGATGCATTTTGGCCGGAATAATGTAGAGGGGAGTTATAGGATAAAAGGTAAAACTATCCGGAGTATAGAGACGCAGAGAGACCTGGGGGTGCAAGTTCACAAGTCTCTGAAGGTGTCAGTACAGGTGGAGAATGTGATAAAGAAAGCGTATGGTATGTTAGCCTTCATAGGAAGGGGTATAGAATACAAGAGTAGGAGTCTGATGTTGCAAGTGTATAGAACGTTGGTTAGGCCTCACTTGGAGTACTGCGTCCAGTTCTGGTCGCCGTACTACAGGAAGGATGTGGAGGCCCTGGAGAGAGTGCAGAGGAGTTTTACCAGGATGCTGCCTGGTATGGAAGGGCTGTCTTACGAGGAAAGATTGAAAACACTGGGGTTGTTTTCCCTTGAAAGATGTCGGCTGAGAGGGGATCTATTAGAGGTATATAAGATTATGAGGGGTATAGATAGAGTAAATGGTGGTAAGCTTTTTCCACCATTAGAATCGGATAGAACGAGGGGTCACGGCCTTAGGGTGAGGGGGGCAATGTATAAGACAAATATTAGAGGGCATTTTTTCACACAGAGGGTGGTGGAGGTGTGGAATGCGCTACTGAGTAGGGTGGTGGGAGCAGGCACGCTAGGGTTGTTTAAGGGTCTCTTGGACAGCCACATGAGCGGTCTGCAGATAGAGGGATATAGGAGGACTGTTTAAATACTTTATTTGTTTCCACAGGCTATTCGGTCCACCTTGTTGACCAACAAGGCGCATGCATTCGGCAGGTCGTGCGAGAGCTGCTCTTGGATGTTACTTCAGGAGTGGCCTAGTGCTTCAGGTCGTTAGTGTATGCTTAAACTGGACCATCAGATGGGCAACATGACTGCTCAGAGACTATCGCTGTTGCTGTGCAGACACATGGATTTGGGCCTGTGTCTGCGGGAGTTTGTGCGTTCTCCCCGTGGTTGCGTGGATTTTCTCCTGGTGCTCCGGTTTCCTCCCACATCCCAAAAATGTGCTCTTAGGCTGATTGGGTAACAAATTGTCCCTATATTGGTCCCTATATGTCATTAAGACGTTAGGACGGTGGCGCGGGCTCGTTGGGCCGAAGGGCCTGTTTCCCGTGCTGTGTTGTTCTTTGTTCTTTGTACTTCATTGGCTGTTAAGTGCTCCGTGATGTGAGAAGTGCAAGCCTCCTTCTATCGACCATAAATATAAATTTTAAATATAGGATCAGATTTAATCTGATCTTTCTCTGTGCGCGATTTAAAGTAATGACACAATCGTTTTTTCCAGGATTGGGGTGGGGGAACGGGCCTGGGTCAGATAACTGTTGTCAGAAAGTTGGTTCAGACTGAATGGCCTCGTGCTGTATTATAGGGATTTTATAATCCTCAGTAGTTAAAAACTTGACCCATACACTTTACCTCCTGTTTCAATATTTCCCATTACTGACCTACATTTTGTTTCATCTGGGTGAAGTTCTTACCTTGTAAATTGGCTTTTTTTTCATGCCAAATACCCTTGTCCTTATTTCCTTTTCCATTCCTATGCGAGGGCTAATTATCCACGGTTCACCAGCAGTTTGCCTATTTTTAGGTTGCTCACTTGCTCTGCCAGAAACAGGCCACGTGGTGCTCTTGGTTTGATTGGTGGAGCAACATATTGAAAGGAAAACACTTTCTCGCCACAAACTACCTTCCCTAGTCCCATCCAATTATCGGATAATTGAAACTTCCCACTTTTATAATTCTATTGCGAATACTCTCCTCTCTAATGCCTTCCCACTGTTCAGTGATTTTTAATGTATTCCCAGTAATGTGAAGGACTCCTTGATATTTCTCAGCACGATCCAGAGAGATTTGCATTAACATTGCAGAGGGGATCATTGTAGAGGTTTTCTGACGTTGGTTTAATGCAACTGTGAGCACTTGTCTGTAATGGGCAGAAATATGATTGAGACTTGGAAACCTAATATTACAGAAAATATTCCAAATACAATTTTATCAGTGAGTTACACAGAATTAAAATAACCGATTTTGACTGATATTTAAGTCTGTAAGATATATTTTGTTACTTGTGTTGAATAATTTCAGTGAAAAATCAAAAGTCATGCCCAAATCACTTTGATTTTCTAACAATGTTAGTAGGCTCCTATTCTTTATACAACCATTTGTTCATCCTTTCTATTCTTGTCCCAGCAGAGATTTTTAAACTTGGGAAGTTTGAAAAGCACAAGCTGGAGAAAGTCCATCCTTCACACAACAGTGCTCTGCTCTGGCAGCATCTTAAATATGTGCCCACTATTGTCACCTGAGAGATGTTCAGACTCTGGACCTCAGTAGAAGTGGAGGAAACCACATCAGAGGATTGAGTTAGGATTGAAGACTGAGGAAGGGCTAAAGAAACTTGGACTTTTGAACCTTGAATGGAGAAGTGCACATCACAGAACCATAGAAAATTACAGCTCAGAAACAGGCCTTTTAGCCCTTCTTGTCTGTACCAAACCATTTTTTGCCTAGTCCCACCAACCTGCACCTGGACCATATCCCTCCATCCCTCTCATCCATGTACCCATCCAAGTTTTTCTTAAATGTTAAAAGTGGCATTTACCACTTTATCCGACAGCTCATTCCACACTCCCATCACTCTCTGTGTGAAGAAGCCCCCCTAATATTCCCTTTAAACTTTTCTCCTTTCACCCTTAACCCATGCCCTCTGTTTTTTTTCTCCTCCAGCCTCAGTGGGAAAAGCCTGTTTGCATTCATTCTATGTATACCCATCAAAATCTTATACACCTCTATCAAATCTCCCCTCACTCTTCTACGCTCCAGGGAATAAAGTCCTAATCTATTCAATCTCTCTCTGTAACGCAGCTTCTCAAGTCCCGGCAACATCCTTGTGAACCTTCTCTGCACTCTTTCAACCTTATTTACATCCTTCCTGTAACTAGGTGACCAAAACTGTACATAATATTCCAAATTCAGCCTCACCAATGCCTTATACAACCTTACCATAACACTCCAACTCGATACTCTGATTCATAAAGGCCAATGTACCAAAAGCACTCTTTATGACCCTATCTACCTATGACGTCACTTTTAGGGAATTCTGTCCTTGTATTCTCAATCAGTTGGTAATTGTAATTGTGGAAACAAATGCCGTGCATTGCTTCATTTTAGGGCCATTTCAGTGGCAGGGCCTGTTGGAGTCAGCAGTGCCGTCATCACAGAACTTCTAAAGGATGCCTCGATCTGTATTTATAAAAATGCATTCCCTCCCATGGATATATGGATGTGGGGAACCATTACTACATTTGCATCAGGGCACCCCCTCCTCGCACAGATATAGGGAGCCTCCATCCCACAAGAACCAGGGCAATCATAGACAAGGGGAACACATTCCAATGGAGCTGCACAGATGGCTCGCATTGCCAAGCACTGTCTGTAAATATCCCTCTCCCTCCCCACTCTCCCACCTCCCTCCACCCTCCATTCCCCCCAAAACAGGACTCTTGTTTATCTGTCAATCCCTAAAGGATCCCCCTCAACTGTTTCATGTTTTTAAAGAGCAGATGTCAATCTCACCGGGGAAATTCTAAACGTGGGGAGCCAGTGTGGTGGTGAAATGCTGCTAATCACATCAAAATTTATCAAAATGAGATCCCCTGCCCTTTCTGGCAGGAACCTCGTTACATTAACGGCGAGGGACGGGGAAAACCAGAAAATGAGATGTTGCTAGCGAGAATCTTGTTTTCTAATCCTTGAGATTTTTCACCCATGTTGCACTTGTGTGAACTCAAAATTGCACCCCCCCTCCCAAAATTGGATAACAGAATCATAGAAACCTACATAGAACATAGAACATAGAACAATACAGCACAGAACAGGCCCTTCGGCCTTCGATGTTGTGCCGACCAAAATAAAAAGCAATGCCCCTCCTAACTAAACCATTCCCTTCTCTTCCATATACTTATCAATTAACCTCTTAAACGCCACCAAACTTGGCGCATCTACAACAGCTGCAGGCAGGGCATTCCACTCCCTAATCACTCTTTGAGTAAAGAACCTACCTCTGATATCCGTCCTATAACTCATACCCCTTAATTTAAAGCTGTGTCCCCTCGTGCTAGCTTTCTCCATCCTAGGAAAAAGGCTATCACTGTCCACCCTATCTAAACCTCTAATCATCTTATATGCTTCAATAAGATCCCCTCTTAGCCGCCTCCTTTCTAACGAAAACAACCTCAAATCCTTCAACCTCTCTTCATAGGACCTGCCCTCCATACCAGGCAACATCCTGGTAAACCTCCTCTGTACCCTCTCCAATGCCTCCACATCTTTCTTATAATGTGGCGACCAGAACTGCACACAATACTCCAAGTGCGGCCGCACTAGAGTTTTGTACAGCTGCAACATGATGCTGCGGCTCCTAAATTCAATCCCCCTACCAATAAAAGCTAAGACTCCATATGCCTTCTTAACAACTTTATCCACTTGACTGCCTACTTTCAGGGATCTATTGACACATACACCAAGATCCTTCTGTTCCTCAACACTATTAAGAGCCCTACCATTAGCCCTATACTCTACACATTTATTGTTCCTGCCAAAGTGCATTACCTCACACTTTTCCACATTAAACTCCATTTGCCACCTCTCGGCCCAGCTCTGCAACTTGTCCAAGTCACTCTGTAAACTAAAACACCCCTCTTCACTATCTACCACACCACCAACTTTAGTATCATCTGCAAATTTACTGATCCATCCCTCAATACCCTCATCCAGATCATTTATAAAAATTACAAACAGCAGGGGCCCCAAAACAGACCCCTGAGGCACACCACTCGTCACCGAACTCCACGATGAATATCTCCCATCAACCACCACCCTCTGTCTTCTATCTGCCAGCCAATTCCTAATCCAATTAGCTAAATCACCCTCTATTCCACACATCTGCATTTTCTGTAGAAGTCTTCCATGGGCCACCTTATCAAAAGCCTTACTAAAGTCCATATATACTACATCAACCGCCTTACCCCCATCCACCTCTCTGGTCACTTTCTCAAAAAACTCAATGAGGTTAGTAAGGCATGACCTACCCTTCACGAAACCATGCTGACTATCCCCAATCAATTCATTTCTCTCTAAATAACTATAAATCCTATCCCTAATAATTCTCTCCAATACCTTGCCCACCACAGAAGTAAGACTCACTGGCCTATAATTCCCAGGAAGGTCTCTCTTCCCCTTCTTAAACAATGGGACCACATTCGCCATCCTCCAGTCCTCCGGAACCACACCCGTAACCAACGAGGACCTGAAGATCAGAGCCAGAGGCTCAGCAATCTCCTCTCTTGCCTCCCAGAGAATCCTAGGGTAAATCCCGTCCGGCCCAGGGGACTTATCCAACTTCAAACCCTCGAGAATTTCTAACACATCCTCCCTATCTACTACAATACTTCCCAATTTGCAACCCTGTACCTCAGTGCTCTCCATAGCTACATTTCCAGCACTCTGCGTGAATACCGAAGAGAAATATTTATTCAGTGCCTCACCAATCTCTTCAGGCTCCACGCACAACTTCCCACTGCTGTCTATGACTGGCCCTAATCTTGCCCTAACCAATCTTCTATTCTTAACATATCGAAAGAAAGCTTTAGGATTCTCCTTAATCCTATCAGCCAACATCTTCTCGTGTCCCCTCTTAGCTCTCCTCAATTCACTTTTTACCTCCTTCCTGGCTAATCTATAGCTATCCATTGCACTACCTGAGCCTTCAAGCCTCATCCTGACATAAGCCTCCTTTTTCTTCTTAACCAGCAAATCAACTTTTTTCGTACACCAAGGCTCTCTTACTCGCCATTTCCTCCCTGCCTGACAGGGACATACTTATCAAGGACTCGCAGCAGCTGCTCCTTGAATAAGCACCACATTCCAGATGTTCCCAGTCCCTGTATTCCTAGTCCAATCTATGCACCCTAATTCTCTCCTGATGGCCTCATAATTACCCTTCCCCCAGCTATAACTACAGCCCCCAGCTTCATGCCTATCCCTGTCCATCACTAAGGTGAACGTAACCGAATTGTGGTCACTATCACCAAAATGTTCACTAACTTCCAAGCCTAACACCTGGTCTGGCTCATTGCCCAGCACCAAATCCAATGTAGCCTCACCTCTAGTTGGCCTATCTACATACTGAGTCAAAAAACCTTCCTGCACACTCTGTACGAAAACTGACCCCTCTAACGAGCTAGAGCTATAGCTATTCCAATCAATATTAGCAAAGTTAAAGTCCCCCATCACAATTACCCTACTACTTTCACTCCTAATCAGAATTGACTTTGCAATCCTTTCCTCAACCTCTCTAGAACTATTAGGAGGTCTGTAAAAGACTCCCAACAGGGTGACCTCTCCTCTCCTGTTTCTAATCTCAGCCCATACTACCTCAACAGACAAGTCCTCATCAAACTTCTTTTCGATCACCGTGATACAGTCTTTGACCAATAACGCCACTCCTCCCCCCCTTCTACCTCCTTCTCTACTCCGACTAAAGCATTTGTACCCCGGAACCTGCAACATCCATTCCTGTCCCTGCTCTACCCAAGTCTCTGAAATGGCCACAACATCGAAGTTCCAGGTACTGGTCCAAGCTGCAAGTTCCTCCCCCTTATTGCGAATACTCCTTGCATTAAAGTATACGCATCTCAAACCATGCCCCACCCCACCCGTACGCTGCTGTGTTTTACAACTCTCTTCTATAACCCCCTTACTCTCATCCCTCTCAGCACCCCAACTACTTAGGATCCCACCCCCCCCCGAATCAGTTTAAAGCCCCCATCATAGCCTTAGCAAATTTTCCCCCCAAGATATTAGTCCCCCTCTGGTTCAGGTGTAGACCATCTCTCTTGAAGAGGTCCCACCTATCCCAGAATGAGTCCCACTTGTTAAGGAACCTGAACCCCTCCCTCCTGCACCATCCACGCAGCCATGAGTTCAAACTATCCCTTTCTCTGTTCATCTCTAAACTATCTCTTGGCACAGGCAAGAGTCCAGAGATAACCACTCTGCCTGTTATGGACCTAAGCTTCCACCCTAACTCCATAAATTTCTGTTTAATATCCCCTTCCCTTGTCCTACCTACATCATGTGTCCCCACATGAACAATGACTTGGGGCTGACTCCCCTCACCCTTAAGAATCTTAAAAACCCGATCTGCAACATCCTGGACCCCAGCCCCTGGGAGGCAACACACCAGCCCTGAGTCCTGTTTATTACTATTTACCCTCCTATCTGTCCCTCTAACTATGGAGTCTCCTATAACTAGGCCTAATCTCTTATTCCCCCCACCCACCTGAGCATTCTCAGCAGGCTCACCCCCAGAGACCTGCTCCCTTTGGTCAGCTCCAGTTGATTCTTCCTCAACTGTAGCCTCCAAGACAGAAAATTTATTTTGGAGGGGAACAGCCCCAGGGGATTGTCTCCCCGATTGCTTCTTACCCCTCCTCCTAATAGTTACCCAATTATCACTTATAGGAGTTACAATCTCTTTGTTACTCCTGCCTATATCCTCCTCAACCTCTCGAATTACCCTGAGCTCCTCTAATTCCAGCTCCAGCTCCTTAACACGATCCTCAAGGAGCTGCAAATGTGCCCACTTCCTGCAGGTGTAATCAGCAGGAACACTACTGGTGTCCCTCACCTCATACATACCGCAGGAGGTGCAATGTACTACCTGCACTGCCATCACTGTTACTTTAATTTGCAGGAGAGAAAAAAAACTTCACACACACTTTTATTATTAGGTTAGAGGAGGGGGGAGGGTGGGATACTCTACCTGTGTAGAGTATCGGGTTACCTCTCTGGACCAATTTATAGAGTCAGAGAGAAAAACTACAACTACCGGCAGCCCCTAGTGACGACTTCCGGTTACAATTTAGTTTAAATAAAAAACGGCAAAAACTACTCCCGCTCGCTGTTTTAAACAAAGAGAAAAGTTAAAAAGCTACTTAACAATCGAACTTCTCGCTCTCCCAAATCGCTGCCTCTCCGTGCTGCTCCAATGGAACAATGAGGCCGATACCCAGAGGTTAGTACTTATATAGCTTAAAAACTACAGTGCACGAAGAGGCCCTTCGGCCCATTGAGTCTGCACCAAACACTATCCCACCCAGGCCTTACCCCCATACCCCTACATATTTACCCACTAATTCATCTAACCTACACATCCCTGGACACTAAGGGGAAATTTCTTAGCATGGCCAATTAACCTAACCTGCACATCTTTGGACTGTGGGAGGAAACCAGAGCGCCCAGAAGAAACCCACGTAGACACGAGGAGAATGAGGAGAGGCTGAGGGATTTGAGGTTGTTTTCGTTAGAAAGGAGGCAGCTAAGAGGGGATCTTATTGAAGCATATAAGATGATTAGAGGTTTAGATAGGGTGGACAGTGTTAGCCTTTTTCCTAGGATGGAGAAAGCTAGCACGAGGGGACACAGCTTTAAATTAAGGGTATGAGTTATAGGACGGATATCAGAGGTAGGTTCTTTACTCAAAGAGTGATTAGGGAGTGGAATGCCCTGCCTGCAGCTGTTGTAGATGCACTAAGTTTGGTGGCGTTTTAAGAGGTTAATTGATAAGTATATGGAAGAGAAGGGAATGGTTTAGTTTGGAGGGGCATTGCTTTTTATATTGGTTGGCGCAACATCGAAGGCCGAAGGGCCTGTTCTGTGCTGTAATGTTCTATGTTCTATGTTCTATAACTACCACCCCTTAATTTAAAGCTGTGTCCCCTCGTGCTAGTTTTCTCCATCCTAGGAAAAAGGCTATCACTGTCCACCCTATCTAAACCTCTAATCATCTTATATGTTTCAATAAGGTCTCCTCTTAGCCGCCTCCTTTCTAACGAAAACAACCTCAAATCCCTCAGCCTCTCTTCATAAGACCTGCCCTCCATACCAGGCAACATCCTGGTAAACCTCCTCTGTACCCTCTCCAATGCCTCCACATCTTTCTTATAATGTGGGGACCAGAACTGCACACAATACTCCAAGTGCGGCCGCACTAGAGTTTTGTGTAGTTGCAACATGACGTTGCGGCTCCGAAATTCAATCCCCCTACCAATAAAAGCTAAGACTCCATATGCCTTCTTAACAACCTTATCGACTTGACTGCCTACTTTCAGAGATGATTAGAGATAAGATATAAGATGATTAGAGGTTTAGATATAAGATGATTAAATATAAGATGATTAAATATAAGATGATTAGAGGTTTAGATAGGGTGGACAGTGATAGCCTTTTTCCTAGGATGGAGAAAGCTAGCACGAGGGGACACAGCTTTAAATTAAGGGGTGATAGTTATAGGACGGATATCAGAGGTAGGTTCTTTACCCAAAGGGTGGTTAGGGAGTGGAATGCCCTGCCTGCAGCTGTTGTAGATGCGCCAAGTTTGGTGGCGTTTAAGAGGTTAATTGATAAGTATATGGAAGAGAAGGGAATGGTTTAGTTTGGAGGGGCATTGCTTTTTATTTTGGTCGGCACAACATCGAAGGCCGAAGGGCCTGTTCTGTGCTGTAATGTTCTATGTTCTATGTTTAGTTTGGAGGGTCATTGCTTTTTTTTTCATAATTGGTCGGCGCAACATCGAAGGCCGAAGGGCCTGTTCTACGCTATGTTCTATGTTCTAATGTGCAAACTTCACACAGACAGTGACCCAAGCTGGGAATCGAACCCAGGTTCCTGGAGCTGTGAAGTGGCAGTGCTGACCACTGTGCTACCATTCTCATAATCTCATAATCTTTGTTACTACGCTGGTGAATCTTTAATGTCTATCTTTATTGGTGAGTTAGAGAATATGTTGTTTTTGTTATGAAGAGAGAGAACATTGTGTCATTTACATAGCAACATCCTCATTTTGTTATGGAGCAGGTGTACAACTTCTTAAAATTACAAACTCTCTAATTAAATACCATCACAATCTTAATAACCACCGGCTTAAGTTCATACAAAGGTTAATTGCTGCTCAAGTTGGAGATCAGCAATGATTGTGGGAAGATTAGTTGAGAGATGAAGTCTTCCTGGTTCCTTTATATGATATTCCTGTCTCGGTACATTTCAAAGGTTTTGTTTCTTTATTCTGACACCGGGTTCAGAAATTTGCATCATACGGTATGGGATCTGATTGCCAAGCTCTGGAACAATTTTCACCTGGAGTTTTCTCTCTGGTAGCAAGATTTGAAAATGCACTCAGTGCTGCTCTCATTTTGCTGATGTCAAGTTCAAAGTACAGAAGAGGCCATTCGGCCCATCGAGTCTATAAATGCCTGATCTGCCCACCTAATCCCATTTGCCAGCCACTGAGCCCCTTGCCTTGAATGTTTTCATGTGCCAAGTACTCATCCAAGTACTTTTTAAAGGATGTGAAGTCCAAAGATTTGTGGGTTAGGTTGATTGGCCACGCTAAGAAATTGCCCCTTAGTGTCCAGGGATGCGTAGGTCAGAGGGATTAGCAGGTAAATATGTAGGGATGGGGGTGGGGCCTGGGTGGGATTGTGTTCGGTGCAGGCTCGATGGGCCGAAGGGCCTCTTTCATAGAACATAGAACATTACAGCGCAGTACAGGCCCTTCGGCCCTCGATGTTGCGCCAGCCAGTGGACCCTCTAACCTAAACTATTCTAATATCATCCATATGCCTATCCACCGAACATTTGAATGCCCCCAAAGTAGGCGAGTCCACAACTGCTACAGGCAGGGCATTCCACGCTCTCACCACCCTCTGTGTAAAGAACCTGCCTCTGACATCCGTCCTATAACTACCACCTCTTAATTTAAAGTTATGTCCCCTCGTGTTGGTCATCACCATCCAAGGAAAAAGGCTCTCACT